>OX382222.1:1200000-2400000 GCA_947507515.1 Eulithis testata
TTAAAAAAAACTGCATCAAAATCCGTTGTGTAGTTTTAAAGATCTAAGCATACATAGTTCTTACATAGTTCTCCGGCTAGGTGGGGTGACGATCTGAGACATGTAGCTGGCAAACACTGGATGAGAAGGGCCGAAGACCGGGCTCAGTGGCGCGTCTTGGGAGAGACCTACGTCCAGCAGTGGACCGATATAGGTTGATGATGATGATGATGATGACGAAGCATACATACATACAGACATTAGGAGAGACGCGGGAAGCGACTTTGCTTTATACTATGTAGTGATAGGCTGTGCTTTGATTGTCAGTCAGCTGCAGAAGAGACTTAAAACGTTTGTGATATAATTTATAAGTTTAAAAAACTGGAAAAACCGACTTCAATTTGATACGCATTTATCATCAAATGATGATGATGATGATGATAGCAGTTCATTGGGACTGTTCTATTGATCGTAAACACCAAAGAAACGTCACAGGAAAGCAAATACGCAGTGTCGTGTAAGTGAATGACGTGTTTTTTCGAGTTATTCTTATTTAACTGCCAAACTACTGAACTGATTTTGATAAAACAATTATGGGACCAATCTGGAAGTATACCCGTTCAGATAAAAAAAGAATTTTTCAAATCGGTTCATAAATGACGGAGTTCTGAAGTAACAAACATTAAAAAAAAAACAAATAAAAAATACAACCGAATTGAGAACCTCTTCCTACTTTGAAGTCGGTAAAAAAATGGACGAGATTGGTACGGGATCGTAAGGAGTGGTACCAAAGAAGAGAGGCCTATATCCAGCAGTGAAGTCAGGCAGGAAGGAATGATGATCATGATGATGAAATATAGAAAACCCGTTACTTTAAATACTTAATTATTACAACTTTAATTTTTGATTGTTCTAACTGTAAACTAATTTTAACGGTGTTTGGAAAAACCAATAGTAAGTTACCTAAAAAAGAATAAAATTGCACCGTTTATGCAATTATAACGTGTTTTGAATGTATTGGACCAGTTGAGCTATCTATAAATCGTTTGCAACGGTTTTTAGACAGCTCAACTGTTTCATGTGTATTTTGTAAATATTGTAATACTGTATTACTTAGTCGTAATGTTCATTTTATTCTTATACTATTGATTCTAATTCTAATTAATTCTTTCTTTTTTGCACACCCTATTATGGTAGAATTACTACATACACATGTAATTCTGCAAATAACTATACTTTGACATTGACTTTGAGAATATTTTGTTAGGTGTTATAGATATAAAGTACTAGCCGTCGCCCGCGGCGTTGCTCGCGTTCTAGACCCTTTAGAGTGCGACTTTTCAAAATTCCTTTCTTAGTGCACCGCTACACTATATAAGGATACTACCCTCCAAATGTCATACCTCTAGGACTTATAGTTTAAGCTGTGCGTTGATTGTCAGTCAGCTTTAATATGCCATTCAAATGCGCGATGCCAACAATCTTAAACTACAATAACCAGAGTGTCCTGCGTGACCCAACAATAACTTCTCAAGCACAGATAATAAAACTTAAGAAATTGCATTGTAATATTTATTTGTAATAATCTGAATCATTTTTTCGTAACTGTTGCAAATTGAGATCATTTAAAATGGGTTCCTCTGAACCCTTGAAATGGTGAATCATTGGAAACTTTTGTTCGCGTGATATCCAGATCAAAGCTTACAGAGCCCGTAGTCTGTGCATTTGTTTTGACTTTCGACTCGAGTATAGCACACGCAAACGCATTTGCAAAGCGAGAAAGTTTTTATGAAACCCGGATAAGCGCCTCTAGCGGGAGATTTGGAAATTGTGCTATTCCCAACAAAATTTCTCGCTTTGCGAATGCCTTTGCGTGTGCTATACTTGAGTCGAAAGTCAAAACCAATGCACTGACTACGGGCTCTGGGGGCATTCGTTGTCTCATAAAAACGTGCCAGGTTTAAGCCTGGTAGGTTTTCTAAACTGTTTTCATACTAAATAGGTATTCTGTGACTAAATAGTGACATTAGCGCGTTACAGCGAGTTTTTTGCCGTCAAAAGCTTCTTGTTTTCGAATATCCACGTCGCTTGACATTATGCTGGGCAGCGAAAGCAGTTCAGAGCTTGCGATATAAGGACAGGTACGCTAACAGTTCTTGTGGCGTACATTGCTTAGTCAATCTTCACCGTCTTCTATTTAGATGGGTGACCGTTAGTGGCATTTATATCTGAGCGCTTCCGTGCTTCGGAGGGCACGTTAAAGACCCGCTGGGGGCTCTGAAACACTCTGCATTCTTAGGGGTATATTCATATTGGTCTTCTAAAACTGACCTAAGTAAAATGATTGCTAAATCATTTTGTCATCTCTTTTCGTTGTCAGGCAAATGACAATAATCGAGCATTTTTTAAAGCCACGCTAAAATGACAGTTGAATATGAATACAGGGGTTAGTGCGTACGTTTGACGTTTACTACAAAGTCACGTAAACTCTAATGTTGTATGTAGAATCATCAGTTGTGTAAACTACCCGCTAGGGGCGCTGCTCAATCTCTATACAACAATATAGGTCACTTCAACTTTGTAGTATACGTACACACGAACACACTGGTCTCTCAGTGACTGCAGTCATGTTTGCTTCCGATGACTAGCAAGGACATTGGATTTCTTTTCTCAAAACTCACGTAAAACCGAATGATTCACTAGTTACAAGGTTAGATATTATGTTTCCGAAGAATCTGCCTTCTAACTATTACACACCCATTTTTAAATTAGCTACATACAGACAGATATAGAAGTGGTAGAAAATAATAATATTCATGGACATTTGACACAACGCCCTCTAGTCCCAAACTCCCAAACTAAGCAGAGCTTTTGTACTATGGGAAATAGATTGCATTTTTTTATACATAATTATAATACATAGTAACACCCAGACATAGAACCATCTATGTTTGCCACACACAAATGTTTGTTCTCAGTGGGGTTCGAACCCACGCCAGCACGGAAGGCAGAGCTTATACCGACTCAACTGTCAAATTGGAAAACTATAGTTTAAAAGCTAAGATTGCTTCCAAAATTGTCAAAAGATACAAGTGTCTGTTATTGTGTTTAACTTCTACCTAAATGTCAGATGTTATTTAACATACCTGCAAGGTGAAAATGAATAATAACCCAAAAATGTGAATAATACTTGCTTACCCCATCACTAGACCCTAAATTGTCATAGGTGCGGTTCGAGGAAGTAAAACTTAACATTTATACCTACTGTTTGAACCGCACCCAAATAGGTGCGGTTCGAGGAAGTACTTGGGTGCGTTTCGCCTAGGTGCGATTCATTTAGGTGCGGTTCGAGGAATGCCCCATCATTTTATCTTATTTAAGACTAGCTGGCCAACACAATACAAAATTATACGAGTAGAGATTTATACTTCAGTTTCACAAAACATGTTTCCCCAATTCTCTGAATTTCTGAAGACAACACAGTCCCCCCAAAACACCTCCTATATGGAAAGAATGGCGTAATAGAGAGGAGGCTTATACTCAGCAGTGGGTACTATAAAATATATACTATAAAATATCTGATTATTTAGAAGACAAACAAGCTTGGGACGAACTAGCTCCAACTCATCCAATAAAAAAAAAATTGTAATCATACCTAATCATACAAAACGTAATGACGATTCAAAGTGATCAGTGAAAATTTTATTGAATAAAAGATTTTTGACTTTGACTTTGACTTTGCAAACGGGCTGAAATGATGATCATGATGATGATATGGAGAGTTAGGAGGTGATATGCTGAGAAAATTCTCAGATGCCACGTCTCCAAAATGGAACAATCTTTTCCTCTTTCCACACACCAAGCAAAACAGAGGCCCTAGTACGAGTTTTGGTGTGTAAATCTGGTGTAAAACGTCTGACGCCCAGCACACCAGTGTGCGCTGATTTGTATGGAGACACTGAGCGGATTTTTTAAGAAGCTTGGTCTACACCAAGCCCGTACTCGCATGTCGAGCTTCTCAAAGAATCCGCTCAGTGTCTCCATGCAAATCAGCGCCCACTGGTGTGGCTGGGCGTCAGACGTTTCACACTCACACTATACACTGAAAACTTGTACTAGGCCCTGTTTTGAGTTGTGCAATAAAAAAGTTTTTTTTATCAAAAATCGCGCTGAATTTCTTCTTCTTCTACCTGTATGGCCTCTGTCCGTCATTTCGACAAACAAATTCGCCAGTGTCAAGTGATATATTTGAAATAATATAAGTCAAGTCAAGTCATTCATTTTAACAATATTCTAATGGCTCATAAATATTATTATCAACTAATATTAATGTTGTACTGTCTCTTGTTTTAGATCAATCTAATTGTCAAAATTTTGGTTGTACCTACCTCCCTTTGTACACTGACCATATTCTTATCCGCATTCCCCTCATGTATATGACTCTAGCACATGCTCTAGCATTAGCGAACTCGACACTGGCAGAATTGTGACAACTAGCCACAGAAGCCAAACCAAGAAGTTCAAGTTGAATATTCTAATGACATCTTAGATTTTACTCGGCTGCCAAGTAACATTGTTACTGTGTGTCAAATAAATATTTCATTCATTCATTCAAGAACTATTGTTAGAGTCCTTTCCATGAAAGAAGTCCCGCAGACGCGTCGCTGTAGTCGACCTTAAGTATTATTTCTCGGGCACCACTTTTAACAACTTTAGGCATTGAAAACAAGACTTTGATCACAGAAACCAAATAAAAACGCACTAGCATCTGAACACATTAACAGCACCTGACAACTAATTTAAAATTTAGTTTTAAAATTTAGTTCCGGACTTTCCGCGGGACTTCTTTCATGAAAAGGACTCTAGATTAGTTCGGTGTATGTTAAGATCTGTGGTTCGGTGTTTAGGTTTTGGGCAGACTGGCGAAACTCTCGAACTAGACTCGTGCTTTCGAAAAACGAACAATGTATGAAACGGGGGTCAAAATTTGAATCACGTTTCATACAAAACGAGATTTACAGTGTGTAGTTTTGGCAGAATGGGAGTCCCGCTTCTTCTTACGTAGGAACTACGTATTACATAATATTCTTTGGTTTTGGCCAGTAGTTTTTTAGCACCTTATGTATTTCGTTCGTTAATTTCACACATCGTGCGTAAGTTTAGAAGTTTGTTTGACAAACATTGCTCTGTTAAACGTATCCATTGACACGCATATTTAACCAACTTACAAAAAATGAGGATATATCAATTCATTGGCTTTGATTACAGAGGTTGATTTCATATTAAACGACTAGCAGATACCTGCGACTTCGTACGAGTGCGAAACTTTCCATCAAAATATCTGTCAACCAGCACACAATGAACCTCGTAGCAAATGGTTGCTTTTGGTTTAGAGTGATCACATACGGAGACCCCCACAAATCTCAAAACATTTCGATAGCGCGTACTAGGATCCGACCAAACTTAGCAGCGCCATCTAGTTCTGATTTAGGCAACATGAGCATAGAACATTTTCTAACTAAATAAGTACTGCTTGGTTAAGTACATAAAAATAAATACTAAATTAATTCACATTAAACACAGAGCGAGAATGAATACGTGGCACTTGAAGTATAACTTCTTCCGCGCGGAGGGACTCCACGCACTGGTTTTTTTTAAGGTTTCACTTCTACCACGTGTGAATGCACACTTTTTTTTTATTCTGAACTTATCGATTTTGACCTTTGTATAGTTTGTATTCAATGGAGTTTTCTATGAGATGACCTTGGACGATGCAAAGGTCACTGTCGGTTTCGGGAGCTTTGAAGAATACGTAGCCGTAATATGACGAAGGCTAATGTCACCATTTTTGACATTACAACGCCCTCTAGTCTCAAACTAAGCAAAGCTTGTACTATGGGAACTAGATTGCTGATAGAATATACCGCCTATACTTATTCTTTTGTAATTATCTTTGGGGGATTGTTGAAAATACCTACATATCGGAAACATCAAATGTATGATTTGATTTTTAGAAATGCTTGGTTTAAAGGGCCAATGCAGTTGATGAAATTGTATTTTTATTTTCAGAAGGGCAACTACGATTAATAGTTAAGTTAATTATAGGTAACTAGCTGTCGCCCGCGGCTTTGCTCGCGTGTTAGCAGCATACAAATTATTTCGTTAAAATCATATATTATGGTTATAGTAATAATCATATATGCCGTATTTAGTATTTTAGCCGGAAATCAGAATATCATGCCTTGAATCTCGCGAACTGACATTATGGCGACCCGACTCACACAAACACGGACCTAGTGTGAACTATGTTTGTTTGTAAGTACAGTCGTCACTTATCAGCATAGAAAAAGAATACTCCTTATCAACCTCCAACCTCCTCACTACACCACCACGTTTGGGTTGGCTGGCAGACAATGCTTTCAGCATTAAGTCCACCCTTTGTAACAAATTTGTAATTTTGTGCAATAAAGTATTAAATAAAATAAATAAAATAAATATCAGTATGCTTCACTCGTAAAAATATTAAGTTAGATGTCAGAATAGAGATTTGTTTAGACATTCTAAAACTGTTTTTATCTTTATTCTAGCTTTAATAGTTTTTGAGTTATAGTAAAAATTATAAAACGCGCTCTCCGCCCTCTATCTCGAAAACGATTCAATCTATAAAAAATATTTTGAAACAAAAGTTGTAGAGAAGTTAATCTTCTACAATATTGATCATACATACAAATAGCAAAAACCCCATAGGAAACGAGATATTTGCAAAGGTCGATTTTTGTGACATTTGACCTTGAGATTTTAATAGTCGCGAACACCCTACCATAAGTAGGTTTTGAGACAACTTTTAGGATGTCAAGATACAAGTTTATACGAGTTTATAGCTGGGTATCTCAAATTCAGAGATGAAATGCTAAAACGACTGGACTATTCTACGAATATTTATTTATTATATAAATTTACGTATATTTATAAAAATATCAGCCTGTCATCCCTTACAAGTTAACTTTGAGTTTAATATTTTCAAATTAAACTACTTAAGTATATTGTATCGAGTTCGTTTGATCATAGATTAGGGTATTTTTAACCAACTTCAAAAAAGGAGGAGGTTCTCAATTCATTCGAAAACTTCTTTTTTTATCTGAAAGGTTATGCTTTTAGATTGGTCCCATAATTTTTTTATCAAAATCAGTTCAGTAGTTTGGCAGTTAAATAAGAATAACTCGAAAAAACACCTCATACACGTACACATTGCGTATCTTGCTTTTCTGTGTTTACGATCAAAAGATCAATCCCAATGAACTATCATCATTGGTATCAAATTGAAGTCGGTTTTTCCAGTTTTTTAAACTTATAAATTACTAACGACCCGCCCCGGCTTCGCACGGGTGCAATGCAGTGATGATGATGATGTATTATACATGTAAACTTTCCTCTTGAATCACTCTATCTATTAAAAAAAACTGCATCAAAATCCGTTGTGTAGTTTTAAAGATCTAAGCATACATACATACAGACATTAGGACAGACGCGGGAAGCGACTTTGCTTTATACTATGTAGTGATAACACCTATTATGTATAGGTACCTAGATAAATATCCTAGTGATGCAGGCGACTGCACCCCGTACTGTTCACGACCTTTGCAGTAACAATGTCATATTTGCATAAACGCTAAATCATAGATTGGAGCATGACAGCTACATAGTGTACACTCACCTTTAGAGTTAATAATTAAGAAATGTCAAAGTCAAATATAATTGGTTCAGTGAACACTATGCCTTATATAAAAACTGGGTGCGTCTTTTTTTGTATGTTTTCGATGCAATGGTACTAGCGACACGTGCTAGTATCGGAAGTACCATTGATGGTACTAAGGACACATAGTAGTATCACTTGTACCATTGATGGTACAAATTAATGGTACTATAGACACAAGGAGGTCTAGATTTGTGTGACATAAGAAATCTCTAGTAATTTTATGCCTATGAGTTATTTTATTCTGGGAAGTCAAACACCAAGCTTAAAATCGATTGGTGCGCAAAGTGGAACAGCGTAGGTGCGGAAGTTCTTGGTGCGCAAAAGTGAAATGCTTCTGTGAAAAAACATAAATACACTGGCCTGTAAAAATAAGTATCACACTTTTAAAATCGCAATTACTTTTTAAGTACCTACACAAGATATAAATATTCACGGACACTTAACACAACGCCTTCTAGTCCCAAACTAAGCAAAGCTTGTACGATGGAAACTAGATTGCTGATAGAATACATACATACATATTTTTTTTGTAAATGCATACTTATAATACATAGAAACACCCAGACACAGAACAAACATCTATGTTTACAACACACAAATGTTTGTTCTCGGTGTAATGTTTGTTCGGATATACTTTCGAAACAAAAAGAGACTCGAAAAAGAGTATAATTTAGGTACTATAGTTTAAAAGAAAGCTGATAAAAATAGCTATAAAACTTTTTTACTTTAAATCTATAACATCTATAGTTTAGAAAAAAATTAAATTTTAAAAGTGTACAGAGTGCCTAGTACGAGTTTTGGTGTGTAAATCTGGTGTGAAAAGTCTGACGCCCAGCACACCAGTGGGCGCTGATTTGTATGGAGACACTGAGCGGATTCTTTGAGAAGCTTGGTCTACGCCAAGCTCGTACTCGCATGTCGAGCTTCTCAAAGAATCCGCTCAGTGTCTCCATACAAATAAGCGCCCACTGGTGTGCTGGGCGTCAGACGTTTCACACCCACACTATACACTGAAAACTCGTACTAGGCCCAGGTCAGTAGTTCAGAACATGTAGATAGGTAGGAGCCGGGCGATCTGAGCCCCGAGTCTGTGCATTTGATTGACTTTCGACTCGAGTATAGCACACGCAAAATCATACGCAAAACGATAAATTTTGTATGAAAACCGGATAAGCGCCTCTAGCGGGAGATTTGGAAATTATGCATTTCCCAAAAAAGATTCTGGCTTTGCGAATGCGTTGGCGTGTGCTATACTCGAGTTGAAAGTCAAAACAAATGCAGACTCGGGGCTCAGATGTAAATGCCACTAGTGGTCACCCATCCAAACAGTGACCGCGCAGAACGTCGCTTAACTTAGATAATCAGTGAAGATTGACTAAAAGCAAGCCACGAGCGCTTTAGATGCTTCAGAAACTCACTACAAAGAGTAATGTAATAATGTAGTGAGTATTGAAATATTCGTAATACACTGACGTCATTTGGTATAGACTATTATCTGTTCTGTGGTCAAGGGCAGCAATGGTCGTCGTACATCCCTGACATTTCAAAAGAATGTTAATTTGTCTAAATATTTTGTTGAATCATCGGAAAAAATCAATTGTTTGTAAACCGGAAGACATTTTGAAAGAATGAAGCATTTTATGTGATGATGACAAGTGGAAGTAGGTAGATGGGGAATAAGGGTTCTTGACACCGACCACGAACAGGAAGACGTGCCGTAAAGCAAGCAAGCAAGCAAGCTCGTATGAGTGGACAACTCTGGTGACGGAGTTTTTAGGCCGCCTGGTATTTGTTTATTCCTAAGTTTCATCCAAATCGGACATCTAAACTTTGACATTTATAATAGTCGTAGGATGGGATTTCATACATTTTTCCAAGTACCTAATGCATTTTGCATGGAATATTCAGCTGATTTTTTTTCATCTAGGTACCATTTTTGCGTTTATCGTTGGAGCAAACGAATACTTGAGTGGAGACCGCGTTTAGGCAAGCGTAGTGTAGGACGCCTTCCTGCTAGGTGGGGCAACGATCTAATGGCGCGTGCAGACTATGCCATGCCGTTGCCGGCATGAATGCCGCGATTAATTCCGGACTTATTGCCACAGCAACATCGCCTTTATTCTTTACCGCGTTTCACACAATGCCCATGCCGCTGCTGGGATGAATGCCGCGATTAATTCCGGACTTATTGCCACAGCAACATCGCCTTTATTCTTTACCGCGTTTCACACAATGCCCATGCCGCTGCTGGGATGAATGCCGCGATTAATTCCGGACTTATTGCCACAGCAACATCGCCTTTATTCTTTACCGCGTTTCACACAATGCCCATGCCGCTGCTGGGATGAATGCCGCGATTAATTCCGGACTTATTGCCACAGCAACATCGCCTTTATTCTTTACCGCGTTTCATACAATGCCCATGCCGCTGCTGGGATGAATGCCGCGATTAATTCCGGACTTATTGCCACAGCAACATCGCCTTTATTCTTTACCGCGTTTCACACAATGCCCATGCCGCTGCTGGGATGAATGCCGCGATTAATTCCGGACTTATTGCCACAGCAACATCGCCTTTATTCTTTACCGCGTTTCATACAATGCCCATGCCGCTGCCGGGATGAATGCCGCGATTAATTCCGGACTTATTGCCACAGCAACATCGCCTTTATTCTTTACCGCGTTTCATACAATGCCCATGCCGCTGCCGGGATGAATGCCGCGATTAATTCCGGACTTATTGCCACAGCAACATCGCCAAGTTCATGCCCTAACTCCTTAGTGAGAATAAAGGCGATGTTGTTGCAATCATTCCGGCAGCGGTATGGGCATAGTCTGCACGCGGTATCAGACATGTAGCTGGCAAACAATGGATGAGAAGAGCCGAAGCACCTCAGAAGACAGAAAAAAATGAAAAAAAAAAAAGTGAGATGTAGTGAATAAAAATGTGACAAAAAAGTAAAAACAAAAAAGACTTGGCAAAAGGACAAGCCTCCAGTGCCAGAACAAAATTAAGAAAAAAAAAAAGAGCCGAAGACCGGGCTCAGTGGCGCGTCTTAGGAGAGACCTACGTCCATATAGTTTGATGATGATGATGAGGTACCAATTTTATGCTATCTAGCGATTGTCGTGTCAAATTGAAATATCACTGACGTCAGTATGAATTTATCATTGTGTTGAACTTTGCAACAATTTCATGCAATTCTCTACGGATTTTATAATGTAGGTTTTAATAATCCACTTGGAACTTGTATACAATCAGCATGAGAAGTGAATTAACATTTTATTTACAAAGAAAATTACAACTAATACAGTACCTATTCACAACATTTACAAAATACACAGGAAATAGTTGAGTTATCTACAAACCGTTGCAAACGATTTATAGATAGCTCAACTAGTCTAAATCAGTAGCAATCGGAAGCGTGTACAAGACACTGGCTGCATTGCCGCGCTGAATAGCAATGCTGATACGCTGGCTCAGATAATCGCCAGCCCTCGGGCCACGCGTCGCTTCAACTGACGCCCTGAAAGAATTAGAAGTTAATTACTTTTCCAGTATTTTCAATTTGTAGGACTTTTGTGCCTTTGACCTTTGTGCCTGGGACAATGTTCAGATGGTACTAGGCTTGCCCAGCATAGGCTTGAAGAAAGACAAGGTAGTAGAATGTCAAAAATCTCGTTTTCCGTAGACAAATATGTAGACAACGTATATACATATTTGCGATCACGGATCACGGGTAAAAACTAGTTTTTGTGACTCATCTCTTTAGGTTTTGAGTCACTCTCTTGAAAAATTCGGGATTTTGGGTATGGCGCTAGAATTTACATAAAATTAGGTAATCCTTGCATTATAAATTTATAATATTAGAATATTGAAACCTCTTTAGTAATCTGAGGTTACTGAACGCCAAACTCTTTTTTTTTTGGTCCAAGCATCCGAACTCAAGCATAAATAAAAGAGTTTGTATTACATTCTATACTCAAATCTATGTTTGTACTAATTTATGCTAATGATTCAGAATATTGAAACCTCTTTGGTAATCTGAGGCTAATGAACGCCAAACCTTTTTTTACAAGACTAAGTCTAGCCTAACCTGAACCGCAAAATAAATCATACAAATGGGAGCTCATGTTACACAAAGAATTATGTAATACGTAGTTCCTACGCAAGAATAAGTGGGACTCCCATTCTACCAAAATTAGACACTGAAAATCTCGTTTTGTATGAAACGTGATTCAATTTTTGACCCCCGTTTCATACATTGTTTGTTTTTCGAAAGCACGGGTCTAGTTCGATAGTTTCGCCAGTCTGATGTTACATTAGTTTTGTCTCTAAACACTACATGCGTAAGTAAAACTTGAATAAAAAATCAATCTGCAGATCAAAATGTCATAAAAAAACATACTTACTATGCGTGCAGTCCCTATGCGCGGGAGAAGTTATACTTCGAGTGGCACTCATTCACTCGCTCTGTGTTAATTTAGTATTAACATATTTTTATGTACTTAACCAATATGCAGTACTAAATTTTCACTTCAAAATAAAAAGTTGCATCTATTATATTTTGATTGTAGCGTATTATAGTCTCTTTCTATTCTCTCCGCTGTCAGTTTGATGTCGTTTATCTTCAAAAACACGGGCGGTCAAATGCTGAATTGCTGAACACTGCCATCTATATTTGATTGTAGCACTTGTAGCGTATTAGCCTCTGTCTCTTTCTATTCGGGGGTAATAGAAAGAGACAGAGACTATGTCATCCCGTAACGCAACGTTGTTGGAAGTCGCATTATAAGTATAACTTCAAAATATAGGATAGGTATTCATATTGGTCTTCTAAAGCTGAAGTAGCTAAAATGATTGCTAACTCTGTTGTCACTCTTTTCGTAGTCAATAATCAATAATCATTGATTATTGATTATTGATTATTGATTAGTCATGCAAGTGACAATGATAGAGCATTTTTTAAAACTGCGCTATATCATCGACAAGATGTCTTTTATAAACTTTTATTCGCAAAGAAAATGACAACTAATAGGTGCAGTATTTACAATATTTCCAAAATACACATGAAACCGTTGAGCTATCTACAAACAGTTGGTAACAATTTATAGATAGCTCAACTCGTCCAAATCAGTAGTAGAGACATTCGGGGTAACCGTTCGCAGTGGGTAAGTGAGCGCACGCATTATGTTAGGCATGTCGTGCGCACACTTCCCACTTGATTTGTTATATATATATTAAATTATATAGTAGGTATAGCTCTTAGATAGATAGACAGTACTTTGTAAGATAAATATTATTCTCTGCAATGTCGCACGCCAACCTCTTCACTACACCACCACGTTTGGGGTGGCTGGCAGACAATGCTTTCAGCATTAAGTCCACCCTTTGTAACAAATTTATAATTTTGTGCAATAAAGTATATAATAATTAAATAAAAATACTCATTAGGGTGGATTCGTCCAAAAGTCATGATATTCCTGAATAAGTATCCCTTGTATAACTTTACTCTTTGATTTTATTCTCAGATAAATTCGTTTTTGTTTTTCCATTGCAATCTTGAGAGTAGCCAATCCTAGGTATTGTTATTCTGTATATACATAAAAACCAACTTAATTCAAAAAACAATTGCTTAGAGAGCGCAACAGAATATACATGTGCACACAAATTATCCGGGTGTCAAGTTGTCAATATCTATGAAAACAAATAGCTGTTTTGTCAAATGTAGCAGCCGCCATTAAAATATTCGACAGATAACTTGTTTATACCATAGATTTTGGCAGTATAATGATTTATTCTCGGATAGACAAGTTTTTCCTGGAATAAGACTTGGTAGAACAAAAAGTTTCTTATCACTAAAGTAATTATTGATTTTATTCGCAGTATAAGACTTAAACTGCGTGTAAATAGTTTGGTCGAATCCGCCTAGGGTGATACTTTCAGTATTAATTATGTTATATTTGGTTTGTTTCAGCGTTATTTCATAGTGCCCCGTAATTATATACGAAAAAAACCCGAAATTGCACCAGTTTCTGAAGCAAGTATCGAAGAAGCCCAGAAGCTCATTAAAGATGGCAAAAACCAGGGCAAAGGGCTGCCGCAGCTGCCGTCGGGATTAGAGAATCTTGTCTATTAAGGGTGGATTCGACCAAACTATTTATACGCAGTTTAAGTCTTATACTGCGAATAAAATCAATAATTACTCTAGTGATAAGAAACTTTTTGTTCTACCAAGTCTTATTCCAGGAAAAACTTGTCTATCCGAGAATAAATCGTTATACTGCCTAAATCTATGGTATAAACAAGTTATCTGCCGAATATTTTAATGGCGGCTGCTACATTTGACAAAACAGCTGTTTGTTTTCATAGATATTGACAACTTGACACCCGGATAATTTGTGTGCACATGTATTATTGTGTTGCGCTCTCTAAGCAATTGTTTTTTGAATTAAGTTGGTTTTATGTATATACAGAATAACAATACCTAGGATTGGGTACTCTCAAGATTGCAATCGAAAAACAAAAACTAATTTATCTATACAAATATTATAAAGAGGAAAGGTTTGATTTTTTGTTTGTTTGTTTGTTTGTATGAATTGAATAGGCTCCGAAACTACTGGACCGATTAAAAAAATTCTTTTACCATTAGAATCCTACATTATCCCTGATGAACATAGGCTATATTTTATCCCGGAATTCCCACGGGAACGGGAATTACGCGGGTGAAACCGCGAGGCGCTGCTAGTCTGAGAATAAAATCAAAGAGTAAAGTTATACAAGGGATACTTATTCAGGAATATCATGACTTTTGGACGAATCCGCCCTAAGTGTTTTTTAAATATTGTTGCCTGAATAAATAATGTATGATTTAATTTGTTTTACTTTGCAACGCGAACACTTATCCCACATGCGTACATTTACCTCGTATAGGTGCGCGCACTTTGCCTCAAGTCAGAGCAAGTGTCCGATTTTTCGTCTTAAAACGCATTTATTTCGAAAATATAAATAACTGACAGTACAAATTTGATTTATTTTATTTGACAGATAATTTTTTGACCTAAAAACATAACTTTCACTGCCATAAATACTATATCTTGAGCATAGTGATGTTTCAAAGTGAATAGTGCGCAAACTTGACCCGAATGACTCTAGGTACCAATCGGAAGCGTGCCCAAGACACTGGCTGCATTGCCGCGCTGATAACCACCAGCCCTCTAAGTAAATAATATACCTAATAAGTAGGTACCTATCTACATTTTAGTATTATTTAAATTAATTCTACTCGCAGACCACAAAAACGTGTACTCTTATTTACCTAGGTACTTGGGGTAAGTACCTATAAGTACTTATACGCTCAATTTACATAGTATTTGTTCGATCGGTATGTCAAGGCCGTTTTCTACTATTATTATGATCCCGAAATCTACAGATAAGAGCCAGCATAAGATGAACCTTGTAACAAATGGCTGCTTTTGGTTTAGAGAGTTCAAGCTGTATCTAAGAATCCACGTCTTTGATTTCAATAAAATAGGTAAATATAGCCCATTTCAATCCGAAAAAAAAGCTTCCAAATGGTTTAAGTTTCATTGAAATTGATCCAGCAATTAAGGCGTGAACAAACCAACAGAAACTTCGCGAACAAACAAACAGACAAACTCGATTTTTGGGATCAGAATCGTTTATTAAGTAGTTAGTTATAAATAAATAAATAAATATTCACGGACACTTAACACAACGCCTTCTAGTCCCCAACTAAGCAAAGCTTGTACGATGGAAACTAGATGGCTGATAGAATACATACATACATATTTTTTTGTAAATACATACTTATAATACATAGAAACACCCAGACACAGAACAAACATCTATGTTTAAAACACACAAATGTTTGTTCTCGTTGGGGATCGAACCCACGACCCACAGCACGGAAGGCAGAGCTACTACCGACTGAGCAATGACGCCTGTCATGGCAGTTATATAGCATTATTTAGTTTATCCATATCTTTAATTTTAGTTTTGGCTTTTTTACAGTTTTATAATAGTGCTTAGCCGTTGCACGCGGCATTGCTCGCGTTCTAAACCCTTTAGAGTGTGACTTTTCAAAATTCCTTTCTTAGTGCACCCCTACACTATATAAGGATACTACCCTCCAAATGTCATACCTCTAGGACTTATAGTTTAGGCTGCGCGTTGATTGTCAGTCAGCTACAAAAGAGTTATATATTTAGAAGAACGATAGATAGATAAGTAGGTAGGTGCCGCCTACCTTGCCGATTGGTATCTCTACATTTATGTTTATTATTTTTACCTTAACTTTAACTACACCTATACCTATTTCTTTTTGTTTGTTTAGTTAGCGCAGCGATTTCTTGTCCTTTATCAACTGAGTATAGGTACAGCCCGAAAATTATAAATTATTGTATAAATCAAGCTTTGGGCACTATTTTGTCTTTAAATTTTTACTTTTACTTTAAGATTAATTATACCTTAATGACTGTTTGTTGCCAAAATAAATAAATAAATAAATAAGTAGGTAAGTTTAGATGTGCCTGATGGCAAGAATACACCATAAAACATGTTTCTATGTCGGGAAAGAGCCAAAAACCCCGTAGGCGGTGTGGTCTCTGAAGGTCACTATAATCCTGATATATTTTGGACAATTAACTGGCTATTGTTGGCGAAATGGGATTCCGTAGGGCAATGGTACAAACTTAGTTAAACAAACATTTGAATTATCTTTCCCACTAATATTATAAACGCGAAAGTTTGTAAGGATGGATGGATGGATGTATGTTTGTTACTCTTTCAAGCAAAAACTACTGATCCGATTTGGATGAAACTTGGAATATATATTGTCCGTGACCTGGATTAACACATAGGATACTTTTTATCCCGAAAAATCAACGGGATCCAACGGGACGCGAACGAAGTCGCGGGTGAAAGCTAGTTATAAATAAAAAAATATTTTTGAACATATCACACAACACCCTCTAGTCCCAAACTAAGCAGAGCTTGTACTATGGGAACTAGATTGCTGAGAGAATACTTATATGCATTTTTTTTGTAAATAATTTCTTAATAGGTATACCTATGTATACATAGTAACACTCAATTAAGAAATTGTTATTTATCTCAGAATCTGTGATAGCTATTTGGATCTTTCTTGTGTACTCACTTTAAAGAAAAAACATTCTTTAAAACCTCACGTGGTCAAAAAATATTTTAAAAACCTCTTCGTTTCATCACTATGTTTAACCCAAATTTTATAGAGATATTTCTATGATAATTGTACGGGCCCACTGGTGGGCCAGATGGGAAAAAAATCCCAACGATCCCACTATGCAAATGAGTGGGCTCGACGGGAATAACCCGGTTTTACCTACATCTTTGTACCTACTGACTTACGAAAGTCACGTGACCATCTGTATTCAATTTTGATGGAAGAATCCATCAAAATTTAATATCGCAATGTAGATTCGAGACAAAAAAATCTCTACGGAACCCTCCGTTGGAACCTTTCACGCTTGACTAATTGTCCTTAATCCATTTAAATTGAGCCGGATTCAGTAAAGCGGTACTTTTAAGGGTATTGTGACGTCATCACACAAATAGTCAATTGGCCATTCGTTTAGTAAAACAAATAAGTTTTATTATATTTAAGAAAGGAATCTCAAATGGCGAGGTTTGTAACGATTCAAAAGTTAATAAGAAGATAGCTCGTATGAGTAAGTGGCCAACTCTGGTGACAGTCTTGTAAAATTAAGGAAACATTATTCTTTGAGACAGAGATCATTAATTGATAGCCTCGTACCTATTCTGATACAAAAATCAATACTTTACTTTACGATTTTAGCACACACCACCTAAATGCAAAGGCGGTTGTTAGAATTGTTTTTAGTAAGTGCCATTTTCTGTGACAATCTCCATTTTATGGCTAAAAGCTAGCAAAACAACAAATTGCGTAAACTAAACGGCATTTTCGTAAATTAAAATATTAAAACAATAATCGTATCCAATGTCGGTCGCTTACGAAAATTATTCGCCAAATTTTAGTGAACAATAGAGTTCTATGTCGCAGTTTTCTTGTGTTTTAGGTAAACTTATATTTCACTAGCTTTCATACAAGCTTTGCGGTTAGAAGGCGTTGTGTAAAATGTTCATAATTAGGTATACATTATTGAAGGTATACTTCTAATGCGACTTCCAACCAGCGGGCCTAAGATGCGCACCGCGAGATATTTGTCATGTCGTTCTGTCAAAATGTAAGCATTTTGTACTAGTTCAGGAACTATTGCATTATCTGTGGTACCTAATGGTGTCGACAAAACGCGCCATAATGTACACTTTTGACACTTGTTAGTCGTCGTACCTCTCTGAGGACGAGATAATAGTCAAGCAGAAATGTCAAAAGTTGAAAATTCAAAGGCGCGGTTTCTCGACAACATTACCACAGATAATGAAATAGTTTAGAAACTGGTACAAAATGCTTACATTTTGACAGAACGACATGACAAATATCTCGCGGTGCGCATTTTAGGCCCACTGGTTTCCACAGTCCATCCGTCCGTGTTCCTCTCCGTCAGCCTTCTCCCCGACCCCCTCGTCCCCCGCTCTCACGTACGGGTGACATTGACAGGTCGGGAGCTTGACACTGACTGATATCTAAGTATCTAACCACTCGTAAACGCGATACAGCAGTGCAAGTACCGTTCTTGTCGATCGCATAATTTAATATTTGGAATCGTCAAAATTCGATAAAAATGGTTTTATCCACAGATGCGGGTACGCTACCAACTTTGTCGATCGGTAGACAAATTCGTTAAATTTGAACGAATTGGCAATGGTGTATGTTTACTATGTTTTGATTCTGACAAACGAAAGTGATTAACAGTGCTATTGACAGTAAACTAGTAAATCATGGCAGCAGTGAACGAATGATTTCGATAAACTCTGACCTTATTTTTGGGAGTACCGATCTTTTGTCGACAAGAGATCCGTACTCGCATGGAACGATACGATTCGATACGTTTATCGACTTTAGTGATCGACAACAAATCGATCGATAAGAAAGGTACCTACTTGCACTGCTGGGTAGGTAGCACATCTACTGAATAGATGCAAACACTACAGGTAACGAAGTACGAAGGTACGAAAAGTGCAAAAATGTCTTCATTTTATCTTGGCTAGTAACATTGATCCAATATTCAAAATCAATGATAATGAAGTTATCTAGTAGGTATAAATTTACAATAAAATGACACATTTGTAAAATATAGTGTCGACCTTGCCACTTCACGTGGTAGAATACAACCTTCATACCTTTGCTTAAAAAATATTCAATTCAATTTTAAGTAAGTAGATAGTGTTTATAATCTAATAGAATTATCAAAATTGTATAATTTGCATGCCAATGTGTTTGGTGAAAATTATGTGGAACCTACTTAACATATCTTATGGACTTGTAACCATATTTCTGGCAAATAAACAATTTAATTGATCGAGTGAACGAAGCGAACGAAGATCTTAGTGACAACTTGGGCAAAAATGCTTTGCATGTTTAATTGTATGTTTGTTCTTTGAGATCTTTTAAACCCCTCATCCGATCTTTATAATTTGGTAGGTATACGGATAGTACTCTTAAGTTTTACTGGTTTGTTAAATGAAGTAAATCGGCCAAGGGGTCGTGAAGTTATTAGGGTCCAAAGGGAGTAAAAAAAAAAAGTCGTACAATAATATCAAGTGGGGTGTCATATGATAGGGTTTGGTTTAGACATTCCAAAACCGTTTTTATTTTGATTCTAGGTCTAATAGTTTTTGAGTTGTTGTAAAAATTATTAAATTGTAAAACCCAGTAGGTATAACGTGAGCTAACATTCCTTGGAGTTTCAATGATTTTGTAGTTCAAGTAGACTTAGCTAGACGGTGATTTCGATGCGATTTACAAAGTTTATTACAACCATTGGTCAATAAAAATTGTTTGGGTTTTATAAACCTCCGACCATCACGAGATCTCAGTTCGAGATCTCACTACTAGTATAATTTCATTGGGAGTGGTCATCTTGACATAACTCTCCACATTTTTCGGGAGTTTTCAAGGATGTCTGTAAGGAAAATATAGGTTACGATTGGGATTTCAACTCACGACCTTAGGCATGATAAAAATAAGCCTTGAATTTCGTCAGCGTGACCAATATTATCCAATCCAGTCCATACTCATGCCATTCTATAATCGTATTATGGTGATGAAGAGCTATGAGATAAGCTATGCTTTTAATATTTTACTGACAGGAGGTACTGACACAAACAAAAGTGTAAACTGGGCCTCTACTGCGAATATTGATTTCCGAAGATTCGGTAGTGACGTTTGTGTTACATTGCGCGGTCGCCTCGAGCGATGGTCTAGGCCAGCGGTCGTCACACTTTACTGGCCAAGGGCCACACATGACAATCTGAGTGCCAGCGCCGGGCCTACTTACTATTATAAACGCGAAAGTTTGTAAGTATGGATGGATGGATGGATGGATGGATGGATGGATGGATGGATGGATGGATGGATGAATGGATGGATGGATGGATGGATGGATGGATGGATGGATGGATGGATGAATGGATGGATGGATGGATGGATGGATGGATGGATGGATGGATGGATGGATGGATGGATGGATGGATGGATGGATGGATGGCTGGCTGGATGGATGGATGAATGGATGGATGGATGGATGGATGTTTGTTACTCTTTCACGCAAAAACTACTGAACGGATTTGGATGAAATTTGGCACACAGATAGTTTATAACCTGGATTAACACATAGGATACTTTATATCATGGTATTCCCACGGGAACGGGAACTACACGGGTGAAACCGCGGGGCGCAGCTAGTGTACGTATATAGTTGACCATTGAAATATTTTACTTTGTCGCGAGCTGAACAAATAATGGCCACGGGCCGCAGTTTGACGACCACGGGTCTAGGCTCTTTCGAAGTCACAGCGTTACTTCGCAGTGTAGCACAAACGTCACTACCGAATCTTCGGTAATCATTATTTACAGTGGAGGCCCAGGATTTTGGAAACTTTTCACCAATTCTCGGTAACCTACCTACTTGCCACACTACCACACATAGATATCAATTTATAGTTCGCATATTAGTTTGTAAGGTGTACCTACGTACATTAAAGTATTTTTATGCATTCACACTACCATGCCAGGATGCTACCTGGCATGGTACGTATTGTGGCAAGTCGATGGTAGGTAGGTAGCAGGTATCTTTAATGATTTGCGAGTAGGTAAATCGACTACCTACCTATATAGGTATTTTTGTTATTTAAGTAAAATAAATAAATATTCTTGGAACTAGATTGCTGATAGAATACATAATATATAGGTAGGTAATTTTTTTTGTAAATACATACTTATGATACCTACATAGTAACACCCAGACATATAACAAACATAATATATATTTTATGTATCTAATTACTAAGTACCTACCTACGACAAAATATTGAATAATCTATACTTAATATAAAAAACTTACTATTTTTTATCACTTTTGAACTCACCTGCCCTCAAATTCCTTTGTTCGGATTGCGAAAGGTCAATCGCAAAATATGCGTTCAGCAACACTAAAATAATGGCGAACGATTTTACTTTGACTGTTACATTAATATTAAGATGTTTTTACTTTCAAGATCTTTTATTTTACCCTTGCTCGGTATTTGTTTAACCTCCTGAAAAAAACCTAATTTTTGAGATAATCTTCTTCTTCTTCTTCTAACTTAAGAGCTCAGCTCTTGTCGGTGTAATTATGCAGTTCTCGCCATATGTTCCTTTCCAGTGCAGCTTCCTTGACGTCCTTATACGACATGACAGCGATCTTTTCCTTCAGCTGGCTCGTATAGCTTTTACGCGGTCTTCCCCTTCCTGTCTTTCCTTCTACCTTTCCTTCAATGATATAATATATTTGAGATAATATGCGCGTATATTTTTTTTTTGCCGCCCGCTGCTTTGCTCACTAGGTGGCAGCATACGCATTATTTGGTTAAAATCTTTGATCCTAATTTTAGACCGTTTAAGGTGCGACTTTTCAAAATTCCTTTCTTAGTGCACCCCTACACTATTAAGGATACCTCCATATTTCATACCTCTAGGACTTATAGTTTAGGCTGTGCGTTGATTGTCGGCTTCAAAAGAGTTTTATATATTTATAGAGGGTTTTGTATTGCCCTGAGGGCCTAGTACGAGTTTTCAGTGTCGCTCTCACTAGTGCGCCCAGCACACTAGTGAGTAGTGCATTATCGGTGCCGTGCCGGTGCCGGCGTTGATGGACAAACGACATAGGTTACTTTTTATTCCGGAAAAGTAACAGAGCCTGTGCCTGAGTTTTGTTGATCGAAACGCATCGAGAAGCGACTCGCGAAATATTCTGTATGAAAATCCGATAAGCGCCTCTAGTGGGAGATTTGCAAATTATTTTTCTCCAAACAAAACTGCGAGTTTCTCGCTTGTCGCAAATTAACAGAACCAAACTCGGACTACGGGCTCAGGACGAACGGTAAGCAAAGTTGCGAGCGGAAGCTAGTCTTCAATTAATTACGAAATCATAGTAGACTAATTTACCTACATAATGTGCAAAATCAAATAAGTAATTGATCTATTGACTGCACAATGTACCTACATTGAACTGTCATATCTAAATAACAAGGAAATAATTAAATGCAGATTGATTTATCCATCTTTGACACTATAATTGTTTTTATTTGTCTCATTTCCTATAACTTATAAGTGAATGCATACCTACAAGGAGTAAAAGAGAACTACCTCCTTTTTTGAAGACGGTTAAAAAAAATAGATCAATAAAACAACTTTTAAATATTATATTTTATAATATTATATTTTATATCCATCGTACGATCACGCATCTAAATAAGGCACATTCTTATAGCACTTATAATAGTTATTATAACTTATTTCTAGTTTATGCGTTGATTATAAAACCAATCAATAGAAAATAAAAAATAAATCTTTATTAAACAGAGTGTGATTTACAAGATTATTCTTTTTTTTATTATAAGCTAGCTTCAACCCGCGACTTCATTCACGTCCCGTTGATTTTCGGGGATAAAAAGTAGCATGTGTTGATCCAGGTCACGGACAATATATATTCCAAGTTTCATCCAAATCGGATCAGTAGTTTTTGCGTGAAAGAGTAACAAACATACATACATACATCCATGCAAACTTTCGCGTTTATAATACTAATAGGATTTCTACTTTAGTTAACATTGGCCTTGATTCATATACATACTAATTTCCATACTTATCATAATTTATAAGTTTAAAAAACTGGAAAAACCGACTTCAATTTGATATGCATTCATCATCAAATGATGATGATGATGATGATAGCAGTTCATTGGGACTGTTCTATTGATCGTAAGCAACTGCCAAACTACTGAACTGATTTTGATAAAATTCTTATGGGACCAATCTTGAAACGGTTCATAAATGACGGAGTTCTGAGGTAACAAACATTAAAAAAAAATACAACCGAATTGAGAACCTCCTCCTTTTTTGGAGTCGGTTAAAAACTAACCTAAATTTGAGTGTTTCAGTGTGCTACGGACATCTATCAGCTGGCAACACTGCTTTTGGGGTAATAAATTGTTGGTACTGCATTCTTATCGGGAAGTGAAAATGCTAATGGAGTTTTAAGGCCTCCTGTGTGGCTTAACGACTGCTAGAGCCGGAACAGTAACGTGCACGAAGCACGGAAGCGCTCAGAGTCTGTTTCGTTGATCGAAACGCATATCGAGAAGCGACTTGCGAGATATTTTGTATGAAAACCCGACAAGCGCCTCTAGCGGGAGACTTGCAAACTATTTGTCTCCACACAAAAACTGCGAGTTGCTCGATTATCGCTTGTCGCGATTCAACATAACAAAACTCAGACTACGGGCTCTAATTGCCACTAGCGGTCACCCATCCAAATAGTGACCGAGCAGAACGTTAACGAAATTGGAAGAATGTGATTTTATATCTAACTATGGCAATATTTTATATTAAACATTATTATTAACATTCTATTATAATAATAATCGATTTAAAGCTATATTCAATAGTACAGATTACTTATTAGGGGTCATCCATTAATTGTGTGACACTAATTTCGTGGTGCTTTGACCCCTCCCCCGTCCTTGTCACAGTTGGTCACATTTGTAAGACCCCTGTCACACAATGTCGCACTTCGTCGATCCCCTCCCGACCTCTTAACGTGTGACGTCACATATCTTTCAATTTTACATCATTATTTTTTAATATATCATTTAAAACTTAGATAAGAATAAGTTAGAAAAGTATAAGATTTTGTAATGTGACGTCACAAAATTTATGACCCCTACGACCCCTTGTCACACAATGTCACACTTCGTCGACCCCTCTCGACCCCTTAAAGTGTGACGTAATTCATGGATGAACCCTTACAACCTGTATTAATTTTATGATTCATCAATATCTCTAAAATTACAAGTTTTTATATATATAATACCCAATAATTGATTTTTAAAATGCTTACATTGGTAGAGTCGGGTCACGCTAAGTCTGCAATAGAATAAAGTCGTAAAACCAAAAAGATTTGAACATAGTATAATCTTACATCAGTAAGTTGAGTTGAGTTATAGCCAACTCTGGTAGTTCTTAGGCCGCCTTAAGGCCTCCGTCATGGCTTACATCATTATTTTTCGTAGTTCTTAGGCCGCCTTAAGGCCTCCGTCATGGCTTACATCATTATTTTTCGTACTTTCTAGGCCGCCTTAAGGCCTCCGTAGTAGCTTACATCAGTACTTTTCGTAGTTCTTAGGCCGTCTTAAGGCCTCCGTCGTGACTTACATCAATATTTTCGTCCTTTCTAGGCCACCTTCAGGCCTCCTACGTGGCTTACATCAGTATTTTTCGTACATAGGTTGTAAAGTCCTTTTCACGTAACAGATAATGCTTTCAACTATATATTTTTGATTTTTATCGTATTTTAATTTATGCAGACTTAGCGTGGTCATACTTTAGCAATTTTTTTCTTATGAATTTGCCAGTACTATAAGTATAGTGTAGTCTTGCCGTCTCTTTCTTGTACAAAAACAAACGAGAGAGACGGCGATAGTTTTAGCACTGTCAAATTGTTTAGTAAAATAATTGTTTTTTTTTTAATTCGAGTTTTAGGAATGTTATAATTATATTAAAAAATAATCTTAAATATTTATAATACTATACAGGATGTGCGAAGTTATAATATACAGGATGTGTGAAGTTTGAAGTGACGCAAAAATACATTAATTTCATAAATTAAAAAACAATGCATTTTTTATTTATGTGAAACAATCTTCAATGATCAGTTTTTTTTCATTTGATTTTTTTATTAGAATATTTAGTTAAAATCTCTTATGTCTTCTATCTATTCTTAACAAAATTAACATTTTCATGTACCTATTTATGTTACAAAGTTTGCAGGCCAACCATTCTCCCGACGAGTAAGGTTAGCAGGCAGAATATCCTTCTAGCAATAAGCCCACCTAATTGTACATTCGTTCATTTTGTGCAATAAAGAGTTTGACAATTTTTATTTTAACTTTAAAAAAAAATCTCGAGTCATTTTTTTTTTCAATCCGGTGGGTTTTTGACAGTAGAATCTGTCACAAGTTTTAGGGTTCACTGGTAAAGTAATAAAAACGGAATATATTTAACATCACCCTATAGCAGTCTTTATTTACAATGGTATCGATTCCGTTGTTCCATTTTTCTAAACTAATATTAATAAATGTTTTTGAACATCACACAGCGCCCTCTAGTCCCAAACTAAGCAAAGCTTGTACTATGGGAACTAGATTGCTGATACAATACTTATACACGGTGTAACATAAATACCCTATAAGTCCGAAAGGGGGGTATTCTACAGGTCACGGCGAACAGTGTTTGTTCTATGACTTTTGAGATTTTGAAGTTTTTCATTCATGAAATGAGCTCTTAACTTTTACTTAAATTGTACGTACACACAGCTAGCGTGTGCGTGTGACACGGTAGGAGGGTACCAACGTGTGCATGCGTGTGTACGGGTTTACGCAAATATTAAAAAAACACTTAGGGTTGTCGCAAATTTCTAAAATAATAAAAGTTGTACTTTTGTATGAAAATTTCAATTATTATTTATTGACCCTTTTCACACGTCGAAACACTCAAGTGGTCGGTCTGATTACGCCGCCTTCGGGCAATTATGTTACACCTTGTATACATTTCTTTTGTAAATACATACTTATAATACATAGTAACACCCAGACAGAACAGAACAAACATCTTATGTATTATAAGTATATATTTACAAAAAGAAATATATATATATTGTATCAGCAATCTAGTTCCCATAGTACAAGCTTTGCCTAGTTTGGGACTACAGGGCGTTGTAAAAATGCTTTGTATGTTTGTTCGTCGAGATCTTTTGAACCGCTTATCCGATCTTCACAGAATTTGGTAGGTATACGGATAGTACTCTTAAGTTTTACTGGTTTGTTAAATGAAGTAAATCGGTCAAGGGGTCGTGAAGTTATGAGGATCCAAAGGGAGTAAAAAAAACCTCGTACAATAATATCAAGTGGGGTGTCATATGATAGGGTTTGGTTTAGACATTCCAAAACCGTTTTTATTTTGATTCTAGGTCTAATAGTTTTTGAGTTGTTGTAAAAATTATAAAATTGGTAAATCCAGTATAACGTGAGCTACCATTTCTTGGAGTTTCAATGATTTTGTAGTTCAAGTAAGACTGGTACTTTTAGCTAGACGGCGATTTCGATGCGATTTGCAAAGATTATTGCAACCATTGGTCAATAAAAATTGTTTGGGTTTTATTAACCTCCGACCATCACGAGATCTCAGTTCGGGGCGAACTACTAGTATATCTATGTTTGCCACACACAAATGTTTGTTCTCAGTGGGGATCGAACCCACGACCCACAGCGTATCGGGCGGAGCTACTACCGACTGAGCCGTGACACCTGTCAAACGTAATTTGACAGCTCTAAATATTCCATTCCTTTCTCATAAACTGAAACGACAAAGACCTCTATAATTTTAGTGTCAAATTAACCACTCGTGGCTTGCTTAGTCAATCTTCACAGATTATCTAAGTTAAGCGACGTTCTGCGCGCCCACTATTTGGATGGGTGACCGTTATTACATTTGAGCGATTCCGTGCTTCGTGCAATACTGTCCCGGCTCTAGCAGTCGTTAAGTCACGACGGAGGCCTTAAGGCGGCCTAAAAGCTTCATCAGAGTTGGCCACTAACTCATACGAGCTTAATTGCTCTCAAATTAGATTAGTTTAGGAAAATGGAACAATAGAATCGGTACCAAAAAGCCTCATAATGAGATTGCTCAATTTTAAAATATTTATATCACAAACTAAACTATTAATATTACTAGGTGCCGCCCGCGACTTCGTTCGCGTCCCGTTGGATCCCGTTGATTTTTCGGGCCTATGTGTTAATCCAGGTCACGGACAATGTACATATAAATAAATAAATATTCACGGACACTTAACACAACGCCTTCTAGTCCCAAACTAAGCAAAGCTTGTACGATGGAAACTAGATGGCTGATAGAATACATACATACATTTTTTTTTTGTAAATACATACTTATAATACATAGAAACACCCAGACACAGAACAAACATCTATGTTTGCCACACACAAATGTTTGTTCTCGGTGGGGATCGAACCCACGACCCACAGCACGGAAGGCAGAGCTACTACCGACTGAGCCATGACGCCTGTCAAGTTTCATCCAAATCGTAGTTTTTATCAGTAGTTTTTACGTGAAAGAGTAACAACAAACATCCACCCATCCATCCATACTTACAAACTTTCACGTTTATAATATTAGTAGGATATTTCAGCCGTATTCAAAAATTTTATCTTACTAAGGCATGGAGGCCTAGTAAGTTCTAAAACTGGGCTTGTGATAAATCCGAATACCAATGTTCAACACGTTCCCTATCCAGCGGGCCTAAGATGCGCACCGCGAGATATTTGTCATGTCGTTCTGTCAAAATGTAAGCATTTTGTACCAGTTCAGGAACTATTGCATTATCTGTGCTACCTAATGGTGTCGACAAAACGCGCCATAATGTACACTTTTGACACTTGTTAGTCGTCGTACCTCTCTGAGGACGAGATAATAGTCATGCAGAAATGTCAAAAGTTGAACATTCAAAGGCGCGGTTTCTCGACAACATTACCACAGATAATGCAATAGTTCGTAAACTGGTACAAAATGCTTACATTTTGACAGAACGACATGACAAATATCTCGCGGCGCGCATCTTAGGCCCGCTGGCTTCTTTTCAGGAGTCCGTGCTTCCACTATGGGTTCACAACTTCAATGGCCCCACACATAGTGGAACCACACTTGGACGTATGAAGTTGTCAAATCATTTTGTATGGGGACAGGGAACGTGTTAAACATGCTCAATATTTTTCAAAGAATCATATACATAATCATTTATTAGCGATAAGCAGAACAATTTGGATTTATATACAAAATGCATCTTTTTTTACTAAATATCTACTATTTTTTATCAACTTAACTATCTAAGTTGAACATAGTATTCGGCAGCTTAACTATTTAAGTTGATAATAGTTTATAATTATTATCGACCAATTAACTCGGTAAGTTCAACACAAGATCTTTCAACCCAACTTAAGTTGAACCTTACATTTAACAACTCAACTAAGTAGAACTTCACATTTAGCAACTTAACTATCTAATTTGAATATATTATCTATCAACTCAAATAGTCAATCTCAACCCACAAGATCTTTCAACCCAACTTAAGTAGAACATAATATTTACCAGCTCAACTATATTTAAGTTGAACATAGCATTAAGCAACTCGACTACACATAACTAGTCAAGCTCAACCCACAAGATCTTTCAACCTAGCTTTTAGCAACTAATGGCCGAATACTCAAACGCCACTTAAATTGAGTTCACGCTTAAATTATTGCCATCTCTTACAAATGAGTAATATCAAACAGAGGCAGAGCAATTTTAAGTGGTGCTTAAATTTGAGTGACGTTTCAGTATCCCGGCCTTAACTATCTAAGTTGAACATAATATTTACCAACTCAACTCATAAGATCTTTCAAACCTACTTAAGTTAAACATCTTAACTACTCATGTTGAACGTCGCATTTACCAACTTAACTATCTAAGTTGAATATAATATCTATCAACTCAAATAGTCAATTTCAACCCACAAGATCTTTCAACCTAGCTTTTAGTAACTTAACTCTTTTATTCAATGCATTTTTATATCCACTACGATCAACAGAACCTCTAGTTCTTCTAGAATTTATTCTTTCTTCGAATAATTGGTAGAAATTCGGTGTGGGCGTGTCGATAAGTTTGTCTGTGTGTATGTTTGTTTGTTTGTATGACTCGGCGTCTGTCTGCTTGTATCGTATCGCCATATTTTGTATGAAATGGTTGAACATGGCGGTTTCTGTGAACCATTCGAGAAAGTATTGATTTTGCTTCGATGTTGCGTTCTTGATGAATGATTCTTTCTGTAAAAAAAAAAATACAAAATTACTGAAAAAAAAAACAAGTTACGTACCTACTTTTGTTGTAAATACATAGGTACTCATAATACATAGTAACACCCAGACATAGAACAAACATCTATGTTTGCCACAATCAAATGTTTGTTCTCAGTGGGGATCGAACCCACGACCCACGGAAGGCATATAGAAAAACTCAATATAAAAACGAAAATAAAAACATTTAAATTACTTACATCAAAAATAACATCTCCCTTCCCCATATCACCTTCCTTCATCACCCCTAAACTGAAGAATCGCCAGAAATCACCCAAAATGTCCACGAAAAAGCGAAGAAACGCTTCCGATATCATAACGTTACGAGTTTTTGTGTCGTCACGCTCCTGTAAATGGTAAAATAGAGAGTAAACTAAGTGACTGTAAATAGTAAACTAGAGGGTAAATTAAGCGACTGTAAATGGTAAAATAGAGGGTAAATTCAGTGACTGTAAATACAAGCTAAACTAAATGACTGTAAACAGTTAAATGGACGGTAAACTAAGTGACTGTAAATGGAAGCTAAACTAAATGACTACACAGTAAAATGGATGGTAAACTAAGTGACTGTAAATAGTAAACTAGAGGGTAAACTAAGTGACTGTGAATGGTAAAGTAGACAATAAACTAAGTGACTGTGAATGGTAAAGTAGACAATAAACTAAGTGACTGTGAATGGTAGATAGAGGGTAAACTAAGTGCCTGTAAATAGAAGCTAAACTAAATGACTGTAAATGGTAAAATAGAGGGTAAACCAAGTGACTGTAAATAGTAAACTAGAGGGTAAACTAAGTGACTGTAAATGGTAAAATGAAGTGTTAACTAGTGAGGCTAAATTAAAATGGGGTTGTGTACAACGGGAAACACACTGAACGGACTGAAGCATAGATGAAAATCTCTACTCAAATCTATGCTTGAGTAACGATTTAAAGTATTATTAAGTAGTAGGGTAAACTACCCTAATCTTGGCACTCCACCAATTATTGGCACTTCTCTGATTTATCCTATTTACTAAGAAAAAGCCAGACCTCACGATGTTTATTATTATGTTAAGTTTTTGTTTATATTAACAACATCGTAAGGTCTGGCTTTTTCTTAGTAAATAGGATACATCAGAGAAGTGCCAATAATTGGTGGTGTGACAAGATTAGGGTAGTTTACCCCAGATACGTACCTTATTTTTGATAGATTCCATTTGTAGCGACGTCTTAAGAGTTTTGTAACTGTTAGTAGGTAGAATGGTAGACTCATCGCCTTGGTAACATAACACTTTGGATGGATGAGTCAGGTCTATGAACATACCCTGCAAATAAAGGATAATATTATAGAACTAGCTGATACCCGCGACTTCGTACACGTGCGAAACTTTCCACCAAAATATCTGACAACCAGTATACGGATGAACCTCGTGTCAAATGGCTGCTTTTGGTTTAGAGAGTTCAAGCTGTATCTAAGAATCCAAGTCTTTGATTTCAATAAAATATAGCCTATGTTTCAATACGGAAAAAGGGCTTCTGAATGGTATAAGTTTCGTTGAAATTGGTCCAGTAGTTAAGGCGTGATCCGCGAACAAACAAACAGACAAACTCAGTTTTCGGAATCAGAATAGTTTATTTAGTAGATCTGCATATTTAGTTTATCCATACCTTTAGTTTTTGGCTTTTTTACAGTTTTATAACAGTACTAGCTTCCGCCCGCGACTTCGTTCGCGTCCCGTTGGAACCCGTTGATTTTTCGGGATAAAAACTATCCTGTGTGTTAATCCAGGTCACGGACAATATATATTTCAAGTTTCATCCAAATCGGATCAGTACTTTTTACGTGAAAGAGTAACAAACATCCATCCATCCATCCATACAAACTTTCGCGTTTATAATATTAGTAGGATAGAATCTCACTGATCACTTTGAATCGTCATTAGGTTTTGTATGATTAGGTATTATATTATTATCTAAATGTATTTGGTTTATGTATGTATGTATGTGTCGTGTATGTATGTATGTTTACATCTCTCATATTCGGTAAGTAGGTCCTTATTACCCCCAAATAGGGCTTGTGGTGACCAATTAGCGCTCTAGGGTAATAATGTAGCTAGAAAAGCCCTAGGGCGGTAAGTAATTTGAGGGAAGAACGTGTAAATGTGGGCCGAGTCAAAGACGTGGCACACATACGTGAGTCCCTCAAATTACTTACCGCCCTAGGGCTTTTCTAGCTACATTATTACCCTAGAGCGCTATTTGGTCACCTACAAGCTCCATTTGGGGGTAATAAGGACCTACTTACCTCACAATAGAGATATAAAGCAGAGTAGTTAGCTCGGGTGTAAGCATCAATTGCACCCTCGAAAATATCTCGGGCTGCAATTGATGCCTTACAGCCCTTGGCTACTAATCTACTATTGTTTATTCTTTACCTCATCAACACTGTCTCCATCCAAATCCAGCTTATCCAACATCCCAGCTAGGATAGGCAAGGGTGCATCTACCACAGCCCTTTGTATTTCAGCTGGTACACACGAGATCAACGGTTGTTGCCATACGAACGGGTATAAAGCTGATTGGAGAGCTTCAAGCCATGATGATAAGGCACTGTAAGAAAAAATACCTCTATTAATCTATAATAATAATAATAATAAAAGTTTTATTTTCTTACACACTATCTTACAACAATAATAATTGTTCTTATTAAACTCATAATTTGTTTTTTTATACTACTAATTTTAAATCACATATTGTCTTCTATATCGGTGTAAGAACCACCAAGGGCGGTAAGAGCCTCCTCCATTTGCTTCCATCTCGACCTGTCTCTAGCTACTCTACACCATCGTTTATGGGGTCTACCAGCGGGCCTAAGATGCGCACCGCGAGATATTTGTCATGTCGTTCTGTCAAAATGTAAGCATTTTGTACCAGTTTAGGAACGATTGCATTATCTGTGGTACCTAATGGTGTCGACAAAACGCGCCATAATGTACACTTTTGACACTTGTTAGTCGTCGTACCTCTCTGAGGACGAGATAATAGTCATGCTGAAATGTCAAAAGGTGAAGATTCAAAGGCGCGGTTTCTCGACAACATTACCACAGTTAATGCAATAGTTCCTAAACTGGTACAAAATGCTTACATTTTGACAGAACGACATGACAAATATCTCGCGGTGCGCATCTTAGGCCCGCTGGTCTTAGTTTTTTATCAAGGGGGTACCAATTCGTTGCCGTTTTGGACCATCTGCCACTCTTTGCATATGCCCAGCCCACTTTGCTTTGGTTCTCTTCCCTATTAATCTATACTATTATAAAACTGTAAAAAAGCCAAAAACTAAAACTAAAGATATGGATAAACTAAACATGCAGATCTACTAAATAAACGATTCAGATTCCGAAAATCGAGTTGTATGTTCGTCTGTTTGTTTGTTCGCGGATCACGCCTAAACTACTGGACCAATTTCAATGAAACTTATACCATTCGGATAGCCCTTTTTTCCGGATTGAAATATAGGCTATAATTTATTGAAATCAAAGACGTGGATTCTTAGATACAGCTTGAACTCTCTAAACCAAAAGCAGCCATTTGCTACGAGGTTCATCGTATGCTGGTTGACAAATATTTTGGTGGAAAGTTTCGCACGCGTCGCGATTTAAACAGCATTCAATGAATTTTGAATAATCGCCTGTCTGAACCGGGAATCGAACCCACCAAATTGTAAAAACAAACCCGTTATTTTCTGATACCATCTACAAGGCTCAATCGTAAGGATTATTTTTTTCCAAATAACATAGCACCTTAAATGAAAGGAAGTCCATGAAAATTTACCCTTTAAGCCATGAGAACCCTTTAAGCCATGTCTTAGCCAAAAATACAGCTTTATCAGACGTTAAGCCATGACGCCACCTTCGTCATGGCTTAGCGTCTGTTCAGTCAATACCTCAGTTTGTCGGAGCGTACAATCAGTTTCCTCTCCAGCAGCAGTGATCCGAACACCTTGACTAGTAGACCAGCTCCGAGGGAATCCAGGAGTTCACAGGAACTGTTCTCTTCAGCTCGAGGCTCCAGCGGTCTAGTTATTGTTTTTATTCTGTGATGGAATACATATTTATATAGTCGGTGCCAAATAACACCGCAATACAGGTCATACACCCACCTTCACCACGATGTCGCAAAATTAAATTTATGAATGGATAATTCTGTCGCTTTCCATACAAACCTGTCGCTAAGACGGTATAATCGCTCGAATCTCGTAGTACTGTTTGTTTACCATACATAAATTGAATTTTGCGACATCATGGTGAAGGTGGGTGAATGACCTGTATTGCGGTGTTATTTGGCACCTAGTACTTTTCTTTATTTTCGCTTTGTATCTGGGTGTTACTATGTATTATGAAGCGCTCGTGGCTGGCTTGCTTAGTCAATCTTCACCGATTATCTAAGTTTAAGGCGAAGGATAAAGTCCGACAACCCTCTCGCTCGCACATTTCAACATTTTTGAAGATATAATATTACTAAATGTAATTATGTGAAATTGCAGAGCTTCAGGGTCGAGTGAATAACAATGCAAAGGTTCAGTAAAAATATCACATCGATCGAAACAAGTTGTATAGCCAATGCTATACAACCTGGTATGGGGAATGGTATTATTTATGAACGCCTACAACTCTCTAGTCCCAAACTAAGCAAAGTTCGTACTATGGGAAGTAAATTGCTGATAGAGTAATTTATAGTAACACCCAGTCATAGAACAAACATGTATGTCCCACACAAAAAATGTTCTCAGTGGGGATCAAACCCACGACCCACAGCACGAAAGGCAGAGCTACTATCGACTGAGCTGTGACGTCCATACACTAACCGTTGATTATCTTTCCACGTACATCAATGAATACGACTGTAAAATTAAAAAATACTCACTTAACACCATCCAAACTCAGCAGCAATTCTCTAAAACTGTTATTATTCTCCAAATCGTACAACTTCTCATTACTTTTACCATCTTTACACTTTTCACGTTTTTCACTATCACTTATATCCCTATCATTCGTCTTACTAACACTTTCACTACACTTCTCACAGTTCACAGCGGTGTCAGTCTGACAGCTGTCACTTTGACAGCTGCATCTGTCAACGTCACTGTCAGCGGTGTCGATTGTCAGTGTGATCTCTTCGCCGGGGTTTGGGAAGTCGGACTCAAACAGCTGTTGAAGAACGCTGTTTATTTCGTTGTCAGATTTGCCGTGATGCGATTCTATTTCTTGTAGTACCTGTGAAAGAATAAATAGATTTATAACACATTTGCTCGTAAAGGGTCTCTTATTTCACCAATTTCAGTATCGTGATGTATGTCATTACGCACTCGTGCGTTATGGTAATGTAAAACGTACGGTTTATCAAGATGCTCCCACTAAAACGAACGGAACCTTTTTTAAATCTTAGCAAAGAGTTTTTATGTCAGTAAAGTGGTCAACATTTTATGAATAAAATTGACTTTGGGAGATAAAAAATAAGCATTTAATTCTTTTACAAATTGTTAAAATTTTTATAACTGCTTCAACAAGTGAATAAAGATTTATTCTTTGAAGAAAGTCCGAGTTTTATTTATTTCCTCGCAAATGTGTTATAAAACATCGTATGACATACGTGCGCTTTGAAAATTACAGCCTCTGCTTTCTTGTAGCCCTCGCCTACGGCTCCGGCTGGCAATATCGCCTCGGCTGTAATTTTCAACTTACCGCACTCATATCATAATGTACTATTACAACACATTGACAGGCGTCACGGCTCAGTCGGTAGTAGCTCTGCCTTCCGTGCTGTGGGTCGTGAGTTCGATCCCCATTGAGAAACATTTGTGTATGGCCAACATAGATGTTTGTTCTGTCTGGGTACGCAAGCAAGCTCGTATGAGTTAGTGGCCAACTCTAGTGGCGGGAGTTTTTAGGCCGCCTTAAGGCCTCCGTCATCGCTTACTATCTGTGTGTATGGGTATTACTATGTATTTACAAAAAAATATAAATGTATTTTATCAGCAATCTAGTTCCCATAGTACAAGCTTTGCTTAGTTTGGGACTAGATGGCGTTGCGTGACATGTCCATAAATAAATATTTATTATTATTTTACCTTATAGTAAAATCCAGGGGCTCTGTATTTTCCAATAAGGCAGTAACACAGTGGAAGACATGCAGTGGCGCCCTCTGGTAAAACTCTGCGGCAATATCTGGAAACAATTTTTTTTTCTGTTAGAATGGAATGGTTAGTCTCAAAATCCCTTTGATTTCGATTTAGCCAATTCTATTCGGAACATTATCCCGCGCCATTTCGTCAGCGCGATTTAGAAAACGTTCAAATTTAGCAGCGCCATCTAGTTTCAAAATACAAATCAAGCTCATTCTACAATAATGACTATTTACTTTTTACTAAGAACTCAGTGTCTTTTTTACTAATAAATTGATTATCTATTCAAGACATTTTGCGCGATTTCGTCAGCGCGATCTAGAAAACGTTCAAATTTAGCAGCGCCATCTAGTTCTGAAGTATCAAACTCACCCGTAAGACCGTTCTCCCTTCTCATCGGTAAGTACAAATGAGTAGCATTGGGTATGTTTCGAGTCAGCTGACCATTCCCCCTTGTCCTGTGTCAGAGTTTCAGGGAATATGAGATTCTCTATGTGCTGGGGGACCGTCACCTGGAACAAGATTCAACTAGTGTTCGCGTCCATTAAAATCTCAAGGTCAAAGGTCACAGAAATCGACCTTTGCGAATATCTCGTTTCCTATGGGTTTTTGGCTACTTTTATGTATGGTCAATATTGTAGAGGATTAACTTCCTTACAACTTTTGTTTCAATAAAATTTTTATACGTTTAATCGTTTTCGAGATAATATGGCGGAGAGCGCGGTTTATAATTTTTATTACAACACAAAAACTATTTAAGCTATAGTAGGTGCCAAAAACACTGCAATACAGGTCATTCACCCACCTTCACCACGATGTCGCAAAATTCAATTTATGTATGGTAAACAAACAGTACTAACGAGATTCGAGCGATTACCGTCTTAGCGACAGGTTTGTATGGAAAGCGACAGAATTAGCCAGACATAAATTGTATTTTGCGACATCATGGTGAAGGTGGGTAAATGACCTGTATTGCCGTGTTATTTGGCACCTACTATAGTGAATGAAAGACGGATTTAAAGCGAGGGCCATAAATGAATCACGAGCAAGTGAACGATTCTAACGACTGAATCACGACCGTAGGGAGTGATTCATGATGATTGAATCACGAGCGTAGGGAGTGTTTCATGATGATTCAAGTGTTAGAATCCTGAACGACGTGAGTGGTTCATGGCCCTCGGTATAAATCCGTTTTATTCAAGAGTTGCATACTATACTTTATACCATGACTACGAGAAAAAGAAAGATTGGAGGTTGTATAGTCAATGCTATACAACCTCCTTGCGCGAAAACAATAATTAGATGGAGGTCAAATATATTAGCGTGTTCTAAATTCAAACACCAAACCAGTGAATAAAAGTGCTTTTTATTCACCGTTTTCAGTGACTAAAATAAGCCTTTTAAGAGGGAGAATGGTATAAATAAATAAAGTCAACTAACCTGGGTAGGAAACACACTCTTAACATAAGCCCCAGCTGTCATATAATTAAGTCCCACTAATAAACACACGTTGAATAAGCCATGTTCGCGTGGCTCAAATGGCAGCTCTATGTCCACGCAGCCAGCTTTCTCGTCAATGCTGATGGCATCTATACTGCCATCACTGATGTCAAAGTCGTTCTTTAGGGACAGGATGTTGCCGGTTGAATCTGTAAGATATTATGCGTGATATTTTTGGTATAAGAGATAATATGGATTCATTGAAGCTTTGCAAAATCTCTGGTTGAACAAGTCGCTGTCAGTCGCACACCTTTCCATACAAAGTCAAAGTCAAAGTCAAAGTCAAAAATCTTTTATTCAATAAAATCTCACTGATCACTTTGAATCGTCATTACGTTTTGTATGATTAGGTATGATTACATTTTTTTTTATTGGATGAGTTGGAGCTAGTTCGTCCCGAGCTTGTTTGTCTTCTAAATAATCAGATATTTTATAGTATGCTTTTAAAAGAAGTCTCTGTTTTATTACGTTTTTGAACTTGCCAATCGACAACTGAGACACATCACTTGGGATTTTGTTAAAGAATCCCAAGTGAAAAGAATACAAACGTGGAAGGGTAACCACTCCACTGTTTGACGTTGACCAACCAAAACTAAGGATTATATCAATTTATCTCGTCATAATCTATGTATACATAATCTATACACCCCAAATCATAAAAAAAGTATTCATTTAAAATATACAAGCTAAAAATACTTTCCATACGAAGGTTTAGAAGCTTGTAATTTTTAAATCATTTCTTTTTTTACGGTTGGGCTGTATACAGACATAGACATAGACATAGACATAGACAGGCATTTATCTATACAAATATTATAAAGAGGAAAGGTTTGATTTTTTGTTTGTTTGTTTGTTTGTTTGTATGAATTGAATAGGCTCCGAAACTACTGGACCGATTAAAAAAATTCTTTTACCATTAGAATCCTACATTATCCCTGATGAACATAGGCTATATTTTATCCCGGAATTCCCACGGGAACGGGAATTACGCGGGTGAAACCGCGAGGCGCTGCTAGTTTGCTTATAAAGTAACACACAAAATACACCTACAGAACTAAACTAACAACACTACAAAGAAACAAAAATTACACAGAAAAAAACGAGATGAGTGGATTGAGTATAGGTAGGTAGCTAGGTAAGCTGGCAAGTGCTTGTGTGCTACAGCAGCAAAAGGGTTTCGACTCAGCGTATGCCTCACCACCCAAAGGTAGTTAGGCGCTGTTATTCTGTCGAAACCATCAGCCAATAGACCCTGTGAAAAACCATTGTGTAGTGTTCATGAAGTAATAGATACAGACATAGATAATGACGAGATAAATTGATATAATCCTTAGTTTTGGTTGGTCAACGTCAAACAGTGGAGTGGTTACCCTTCCACGTTTGTATGGAAAGGTGTGCGACTGACTGCGACTTGTTCAACCTTAAGTTTCCTGAGTGTTTTAACCTCTCGAAATGTCGTAATCTTAATTCTCTAGGTGTCTGAACTTCCTCTAAGTGTCGTAACCTTCCCTGTATTAATCCCCAATGTAAATTAACCCCTAAAGTGTTCTAACCTTGCTAGGTGTCTTAGGTCCCCATTTTCTTAACCCTTTAAGTGTTTAAGTCCCCAAATGACTTAAATGTCTTAACTCCCTGAGTGTCTTTATTCTGTAAATGTCTTAACCCCCTAAGTGTCTTAATCCTCTAAGTGTCTTAACTCCCCAAGTGTCTTAACCTCCCAAATGTCTTAACCCGCCCAGTGTCTTAATCCTATAAGTGTCTAAACCCCCCCAAGTGTCTTATCCCTCCAAGTGTCTTAATTCCCTGTCTTAACCCTCAAAGTGTCTTAAACCCCATAAATGTCTCCAGTTTACTCACCCGTCAAGTTAAACTTAGAATCCGAGTCCATGTTGCTCGTCAAGTTATGCTGCGACGCTCTAAAGCTCTTCCACGAGCGGAAAGTTGAGTATGTGTTGTTCACATCCGACTTCGGTACATCGGACTTGTAAGAACATATAGAGGTCTGGTGCCGAAACCTCGTGCTCTTTATGTTCTTCGGTTCTAAGTACGCGAGACGCGAGGAAACTCGACGCACGTAGTTCTTCCGCTTCTCTGTCAGACTGCGGGTTAGTTTTACTGATTCTGAAATGAGAAATAACGAAGTTAATATTGGTGGACGCATCACAACGCCATCTCTTCTTCTTCTTCCTGCCCTTATCCCACTAGGTGGGGTCGGCACAACATGTTCACAACGCCACTTAGTTCTAAAAAACCAAAACAAGTAGGTAATATAAAACTCTATCCTTCGGAAATGTGGTTCTCACCTGTAACTTTTTGTGGGTGTAACACAACGCCATCTAGTTTCAAAAACATGTTATTTTTTTAATGTAGATTTACCTAACTTCAATGATTTTATACTAGCTTCCGCCCGCGACTTCGTTCGCGTCTCGTTGGATCCCGTTGATATATCGGGATAAAAAGTACCTAGCCTATGTGTTAATCCAGGTCACGGACAATATATATTCCAAGTTTCATCCAAATCGGATCAGTAGTTTTTGCGTTGAAAGAGTAACAAACATACATCCATCCATCCATCCTTAAAAACTTTCGCGTTTATAATATTAGTAGGATCTTCTGAAATGTGCAAGCAAGAAGTTGTTTGACACAGCGTCTTAACCCCTCCCAAGTATCTTGACCCTTTATTACCTTCACTGGAGGTACCATCCGCCTGGTCTGTGGGGAAACTTCCAGGCTTATTTTCCTCCATATTGCACGCCGCCGTTACCGTCTCGTATATCTCGTTCATAAGCGCGTTTAACTGTAAATAAAGATAATAAGATTAGAAGCTTCTTGCGAAAGAGTTCGTCCGGGTTCAGTACTAGTACCTATATCTGTGTACTCGTGGCTTAGTCAATCTTCACTGATTATATAAGTAACTAGCGACCCGCCCCGGCTTCGCACGGGTGCAATTCAGTGATGATGATGATGTATTATACATATAAACCTTCCTCTTGAATCACTCTATCTATTAAAAAAACTGCATCAAAATCCGTTGTGTAGTTTTAAAGATCTAAGCGTACATACATACATACATTAGGATAGACGCGGGAAGCGACTTTGCTTTATACTATACATGTAGTGATAGTGAAGCACCGTTCTCTACGGTCACTATTTGGATTGGTGACCGTTAGTGGCATTTACATCTGAGCGCTTCCGTACCTCGGAGGGCACGCTAAACTGTCCCGGCTCTAGCAGTCGTTAAGCTACGACGGAGGCCTTAAGGCGGCCTGAAAACTCCGTCACCAGACTTGGCCACTAACTCATACGAGCTGGCTTGCTTTTTGTGCACAGCGATTCTCGCATTGCTGTGATAGATAGATGGATATATAAATAACTAGCTGATACCCGCGACTTCGCACGGGTATTTGATTTATAAAAAAAATTAAGATTTTTTGAAATTTTTTTTACACTTTGTGTTACATTATTGTAGTTTTAGTATGGATCCCTAATTTTTTGTAAATATAATATAGTCTATGTCACCCAGGGATAGTGTAGCTTCCCAACGGCGAAAGAATTTTTCAAATCGGTTCAGAGATCGGAAGGCGGGCTTACTACCAATAGACCACCGCACCGGTGCTCTCTGTGATATAAAGCGGTTATTATACAATGTATCAGGTGGGTGATTTGCTCAGTAACTTCGAATCTTAATAAATATAAACACAAAAAAGTGCAAAGGGTGATGAACCCACGACCTTCACGTTCCTCGCCACCTGATTACCAGAAGTCACGTGCTGGTCCACGTTTTGGAATCCCAAAACGAGATAATAGTTTATAAACAATCGTTTTTATGTGGCTATCGGCTGCAGATGAAATAACTCATAGTAGCATGAGTTGTTTTAATTGATACTTTGTAATAACAAACTTAAACAAAACGAAGAACCGACGAATCCAACTCGGATGCTATCTATTCAAGATGTTTTAATGAATACTTTGTAATAACAAATTTTAACGAAGCGGATAACCAACGAATCCAACTCGGATGCTGACCATTCAAGTTGTTTTAATGAATACTAAGTAATAACAAACTTATGTTATAAATAATGAAATATTCATGAACATTTCACACAACGCCCTCTAGTCCCGAACTAAACAAAGCTTGTACTATAGGAACTAGATTGCTGATAGAATACTTATACACATTTTTCTATAAATACATACTTATAACATAGTAACACCCAGACATAGAACAAACATCAATATTTGTCACACACTAATATTTGTTCTCAGTGGGGATCGAGCCCACGACCCACAGCGCGGAAGGCAGAGCTACTACCGACTGAGCTGCGACGCCTGTTATAGTATTTTTTGATAGTATTACCTACCATTTTTGTTCTTTGGAAACTCCATTATGGATGGTATTCAATAACACAGACTATAATATTTTGTCAATGAAGTTTTTTTCTTAAGTATTTAGTGTCACATTGTCACGAGCAATATTGTTTAACACTGTCCACAACAAAAATATCTAATAAAAACTATGATTTTCTATGTAAAAAATCATTGGATAAATATATATTACATATATAACTTTTTTTATTTTTAAATATATAAAGATTAGCTTCACATTGTCACAAACTATATTCTTACTTTGACAACAGCACATCAATTACAATATTATAACTTCAAATAAAAAATAACAATATTAGATTTCACATTGTCACAGAATGATATTAGTTCCAAAATTGCAACACAGACCACGTTTTCTTTAATTTTTCGTTAAATTTTTTTATCTGTGCTCTAAAGTCACATTGTCACAGACTAATAAGATATTTCTGCTTCAAAAACACTGACCACGTTTTTTTCACTACTTTTTAATACGTTTATTTACACTAGTTTTTTTTTAATTACGTAGTTTTTCTTTTTAAAATAGGTGCGTTACTTCACAACGTCATTGTGTAACTACCAAGTAACGTTCTAGATAACACCTCGACCGCCAAAATGGTGGTGTTATGCAAGACAGCGCAATCTTCTAAACATATAAAACTCTTTTGGAAGCTGACTGACAATCAACGCACAGCCTAAACTATAAGTCCTAGGCTGAAATACTCAAAAGTCATTCAAATTTGAGCACCACTTAAAGTTGTTCTGCCTTTGTTTGACATTACTCATTTGTAAGAGATGGCAATAATTTAAGCGGAACTTAAATTGAGTGGGGTTTGAGTGGCGTTTGAGTATACGCCCACTAGAGGTATGACATTTGGAGGGTAGTATCCTTATATAGTGTAGGGGTGCACTAAGAAAGGAATTTTGAAAAGTCACACCCTAAAGGGTCTAAAATTACGATCAAAAATTTTAACCAAATAATGCGTAGGTATGCTGTTTCCAGGCGAGCAAAGCCGCGGGCGACAGCTTCTTAATAATGTTTAATAATTGCGAATTAGTATAATCATATTATTATAAGACTTCCTGAATGATAAGAACATGCGTAATATATAAAAAAAGTTATTTTCTTAGTACTAGCTAAACTACCCGGCTTTACATGAAAAATTATATTTAGACGGGCGTCACCGCTCTGCCTGCCGTCATGTGAGTCGAGGGTTCGATTCCCAATAAAAGCAAACATTTGTGTGTGGCAAACATACTCGTAAATGTTTGTTCTATGTCTTGGTATTACTAATAAGGCTGGAATACTGACACGTCACTCAAATTTGAGCACCACTTAAAATTGCTCTGCCCCTGTTTGACATTACTCATTTGTAAGAGATGGCAATAATTTAAGCGTGAACTTAATTTAAGTGGCGTTTGAGTATTCGGCCATATATCTGCTTAAAGGTAGCCTTTCGAACTAAGCGTCTATAGCGTCAGTGGCGCCGCGACTGTGACGCCGCGACAGAGCGACAGATCGATGTTCTATGCAAATGTATGAAATTCTAGGGATCGTCATTCGAGCCCAGCGACACTGACGCGGCGTCTGTGACGTCACAGTGCCGCGGTGACCGCGTTGTCAGACGCCCGCGTCAGTCGCTCGGCCGCGCTTGCAGTGTCGCTGTATTTTTAGATTTATTGTTTTATGATAAGACTGCTTATAGATCAATCCGGTCGGGGCGGCGCGCGGCGAAAGTGTGAACCGACTGTGCGTCTGTTGTGGGTATCCAAAGTCACCAAAGCGTCACTGTCGCGGCGTTAGTGACGCGGCGTGGCGTTGGTGACGCTATAGACGCTGCGTCTGTGACGTTTAGTTCGAAAGGCTACCTTAAGAGCTAAAAGAGTTAATTATTGCTGTAGTGGCATACCATCATCCCTACAAGTATAAACAAATGAGGCTAGGTCACAATTATTGTAGATGACGTATGCCGATATGATTTATAGTGTTGTACTATTCCTCGAATAAATTATATCGATAATATTGTGAACAAGGAATATTCCTACAACGCTAGACTATCTATACTATTATAAAACTGTAAAAAAGCCAAAAACTAAAGATATGGATAAACTAAATATGCAGATATACTAAATAAACGATTCTGATTCCGAAAAACGAGTTTGTCTGTTTGTATGTTTCGCGATTCACGCCTAAACTACTGGACGAATTTCAATGAAACTTATACCATTCAGAAGCCCCTTTTCCGGATTGAAACATAGGCTATATTTTATTGAAATTAAAGACGTGGATTTCTTATATACAGCTTGACCTCCCTAAACCAAAAGCAGCCTTTGACACGAGGTTCATCGTATACTGGTTCACAGATATTTTGGTGGTTTCGCACGCGTACGAAGTCGAGTGTATCAGCTAGTATTTCATACAAACGTACATGTAATTGTGATAGAGGTGGAGTATTGATGATCGAAATGTAGGTAGAGTATTGTAGAGGGCGCTAAATTAAACTTGCAGTTTTTTTTTCCTGGCACAAACAGTCATTATGGTAAAACCGAATTCAGCAGAAAGTACTAAATCTAAAAAAAAATGCGCCCAAAGGATAACAAAACGAAATCTTTAACAGAAAAAAGATGTCGGTAGGTAGCTTATTTTTTGGTGTTAGTAGTACATAAAGCGATCTCCACTATTCCATACAGATTCTAAGTGTAAAATACTGTATTGTTTATATTCCTGGCTCACTGGTACACCGAGCTGGTTTCCGCAGTCCTTCCGTCCGTGACCGCCTCCGTCAGCCTTCTCCCCCGCCCTCACGTACGGGTGACATTGACAGGTCGGGAGCTTGACACTGACTGTTACCTAACCACTCGTGCACGCGAGACAGGGTAGCACATCTACTGAATAGATACAAACACTACACTAAAGTTTTTACATATTATGTTGAGGTACCATAGTTTTTACAAAAAAAAAAATCTAGCTTTCTTTTTTTGATAAGCGTGGCTATCGTTACTTTGCTCATCACGATTTCACATCGTGACATGCAAAGTCACAATGATTTCTACCATAACATCGATATCGATTAATGCAGAATCTATTAATCGATATCGATAATTTTACCATATATTATTCACGTTTACTACAACAATATCGATAAACGCAAGGTCTTATTAATCGATATTTTTATGACATTCAACTGCAATGTCCCATCACTACTTGTTAAACTAATTAGTTTGCGATAACTTTGTCAAGTACAGACAGGCCGACGCCTAGTGTAACAATTTTATTTTATGTATATTTTACTACTTTGTACTGATTTTAATATTTTTAGGTGGAAATTCACCAATATTTTATTGTTTTTGTACCAAGAGGTTATCAATTTATAAACAAACTACATAATTTAATTAGACCGCTCCCAAAAACTTTGAGGGCTTAAAATACCCATAAATGGTAATTGTATTTATTTATTTTACTTTAATAAAAACATTATTAAAGATTATGATTAGCATAATGGTAAACAATCAGTCAAAAGAAGCAATCATACAAAAAAATTAAATCCTTACTAATATTATAAATGCGAAAGTAACTCTGTCAGTCTGTCTCGCTTTCACGCCAAAACTACTGAACCAATTCAAATAAAATTTGGTACACAGATAGTCTAGAGCCTTAGAAAGGACATAGGCTACTTTTTAATGCGAAAAAAGGGTTGTAAGGGGTTTAAAGGGGGGATGAAAGTTGTATATAAGTCTCGTCATTTTTAGAGCTAGAAGCTTGAAACTTATTTTTAAGATGTTGATTTAATATAAAATCAAGGTTTGTAAAAGCTATGCTACTCAAAGACACTATTCCACGCGGACGAAGTATCGGGCACGAACTAGTACACCATAAATCATCATCATCTTGTCTGTGACTAAGCTGTGACAGACGTCACGGCTCAGTCGGTAGTAGCTCTGCCTTCCGTGCTGTGGGTCACGGGCTCGATCCCCACCGAGAACAAACACTTGTGTGTCGCAAATGTTTGTTCCATGTCTGGTTGTTACTATCTATACAAATATTATAAAGAGGAAAGGTTTGATTTTTTGTTTGTTTGTTTGTTTGTATGAATTGAATAGGCTCCGAAACTACTGGACCGATTAAAAAAATTCTTTTACCATTAGAATCCTACATTATCCCTGATGAACATAGGCTATATTTTATCCCGGAATTCCCACGGGAACGGGAATTACGCGGGTGAAACCGCGAGGCGCTGCTAGTGTATTATAAGTAGGTATGTATTTACAAAAAAAACATGTGTGTAATTCACACGTGGTAGAAGTGAAACCGTCAAATGACTTTCAAATTACAACGACGTTAAAGAAGTTTACACTTCAAAAAAGTTGCATAAAGTGAACGAGTTGGCTCGAGACTTGAACCCACGCACTACGCGCTCGTCTCGATACGATCCAATCCGTTAGAACGCTTGGCCAGCAGTCTTTTTAGAATGCGTACGAAAATTAGGGATCTCTCTTCTCGTTTCCTCGCTTTTTCCTTTAAATAAGTAAGCGTTCTTAGCACCGGCACATACCCTTCAAACTGGAATACAGTATTGCGAGCATTACTGTGCAACAGATATACGTGCTAGTTCTTCCCGGACGAGCTTAACAAGAAGATCAAATTATCTGTCAACCAGCATACGATGAACCTCGCAGCAAGTCGCTGCTTTTGGTTTAGAAAGTTCAAACTGTATCTAAGAATCCACGTCTTTGATTCCAATAAAATATAGCCTATATTTCAATCCGGAAAAGAGGCTTCTGAATGGTATAAGTTTTATTGAAGTTGGTGCGGTAGTTAAGGCGTGATCCGCGAACAAACAAACAGACCAACTCGATTTTCGGAACCAGAATCGTTTATTTAGTGATCTGCATTCGTTTATATCTTTAATTTTAGTTTTTGTCTTTTTGACAGTTTTATAATAGTATAGAAGATACTAAACTTCATACATTGTGTTACAGGACTCAATATTTAGGTAGGTATTGAAGATAAGAAATATTTTTAAACCCACCACATCCGTTCATTTAACTGTGTAAGTAGGTAGGTATTACCATGTATTAACGCTGTATTACACCGGGGCAACACTGTGCGGCATTGCGGCATGCCACAAGGCCGCATGCTACAAAATAAAAAATGTCGCACATTGTGGCAAGAACCGTGCGACATGGCAACACCTTGCGTCATGTGGCAGACTGTGATAATTAACGATGTTGCCTCAGCGTAAAATAGGCTGCCGCATGCCACTAATGGCGCAAATGCTTTCTATTTGTAGCATGCCACAAGGTGCCGCATGTCACAATATGTAGCATGCGGCACTGTCGCACGTTCTTGCCCCGGTGCAATACAGCCTTTACGTACATAAATCATAGCATAGCAATACAGATTAATTTTACAACAATTTCAAAACCCCGACCATGAAGATCACGTGGGATTCTCTTCATCATTGGTAGTCATCATCAGACCTTGGAGTATGGATTTCAATTCAGCACATTAAATGTTTCAGCATCATTTCCCTGCCCTTACGCCACGCTAGGTGGGGTCGGCACCACATGTTTTCTTCTTCCACTTACTCCTATCATTGGTCAACTCTGAATCCACTCCTCTCTCATTCATATCCTCTTTCACACAATCCAACCACTTCTTCGGCCTTCCTCTACTTGCATACCCAGCCACACTCATGTTCATAACTCTTTTCGTAATATGACTTTCATCCCTCCTCATTACGTGTCCATCCATGATAATCCACCACTCCTCACCTTTTCAATAACAGGTGCCTATGTTATGAACTGTTTCAAATTGCAATTATGCCTGATATTCCTCTTATGAATATCTTCATAACTTAAAAACGGCTGCACCAATTTTCACCAAACATGGTTAAGAATCATCCAAGATAAATTACCTATCTAACAAACCAAACCGCATTCAAATCGGAGCCCTACTTTCTTACCTAATTTAGGTAAAAGCTTTAGGGGAGATTTCGTGACCTTTGGCTTAAAATAGATGTGGCTATTGAAAAAGGCGTGACCGTTATATAGCGACCGTAATTAATACCGTCATAGGCAGCTTGTAGTGGCCCACTGCTGGGCATAAGGGTGCTTTTCCACCTGAGGGCTTTGTATGAATTTTGGTGTGTAAATCTGATGTAAAATGTCTGACGCCCAGCGGATTTTTTGAGAAGCTTGGTATACACCAAGCCCGTACTCGCATGTCGAGCTTCTCAAAAAATCCGCTCAGTGTCTCCATACAAATCAGCGCACACTGGTGTGCTGGGCTTCAGACGTTCTACACCAGATTCCGAAAACTCATAGAAGGCCCTCTGAGGTAACAATCAAAAATAATACAAGAAAATTTAGAACCTCAGTTTCTTGAAAGGAAAGCAGTTATAAGTCTAAAGATAGGTCACTTGTTACCAGTGCCCTTAAGAACTCCTAAACATATGTGATGGCAGCCGCTTTCTTCGAACGAGGGTGGGTTTAATGCTATGAATTGCGTCATGGTGACTCATGGGTTTTGGGTGTGATTACGAGCACTTGGCATAGTGGATTGGAAGCCTCGTCTAATTTGCGTCCAAATTACAACCATGTAAAGTGGTATAATCCAACGACATTTCGTATAAAGGACTTTGCATAGATGTTCTGAGGTAACCCAACAAATGTGCTCAGATGAAGACGTGATCACATTTTTTTGCTATACATTACTGTTTGACCGTCGAATTCTTTTAAGGGCTAGAGTGTAAAACTGTAGTGTATGACAAACTCTCTCTTAACTAGCGTAAAATCATCACATTTCAAAGTTAAATGTTCTTGGACTTCCACACAACGTCCTCTAGTCCCAAACTAAGCAGAACTTGTACTATGGGATTTAGATTGCTGATAGAATACTTATATTTTTGTAAAGTATGTAGGTACATACTTATAATACATAGTGACACCCAGACACAGAACAAACATCTATGTTTGCTACACACAAATGTTTGTTCTCGGTGGGGATCGAGCCCACGACCCACAGCACGGAAGGCAGAGCTACTACCGACTGAGCTGTGACGCCTGTTTACTATATATTTAATTTATTTATTATCTATTTATTTAACACACAAAACACATTACAACCACATACAAAGTTAGAAAAAAGTAAAAAATAAAATACGAAAAGTACTAGCAGTTTTGAGCTTGGTTGAAACGTAAATACATGTGCGTACAACTAGTTATGTATGTATGTATGTATATGTAGATTATAACGCGTAAATCATACCACATCAAAGAATACAATGCATTCAGCCTATTAGGATAGTATTACGCAACACAGAACAATGATATCACGATTATTCATCTCATAATTAGTTTAGCGTACCACCACGTGGTGAGTTTCTTTGTATACACATAGTAAACAAGTCCTTTGTTTTGCTCATTCCAGTTTTCCCTTCCGTGAGTCCCTGCGTAGGGAATTTCTGGAACTTTTGTCCAATAATCCCCTTAGCGACCCCAGCGGCTGCCGGCAGGGGAAAACTTTATATAGGTCATCATCATCATCATTTCCCTGACCTTATGTAATCGCTACAGAAACGTGGGACATCCAGCGAGACGGGCAGACGACATCGTCAGTAGTAGGGATTGATTCATTCTGGCTCACCCAAAAAAAGTTGCGATTGGGGTGGTCTTGCCAGGGCGCCAGCTAAAAAAAAAAAAAAAAAAAAAAAAAAAAGTTTAGACTCTTTTTGTATGTTTTGGCACACGCCTGACCGATTGCGCTAACCCATTTTAACGCACCTCGTTCCATTCAAAAGTTACGAAGCCACTTGTATACTCAATGAACAAACAATAGCGTTTTATTGAGGGTCGAGCCATTGTGTCCGGCTTGCGGGGCAGGTACTAGAGATAAGCAGTCCGCATCCGTTGACGAAAAGAATTTGTGTGAATTAAATTAGTGTAATGCTTGTTCACATCATTAGGTATTAAATCGAGAACTAGGTCAAAAATTAACCTCCAACTGAACTTTTTTTTATGTGACATCTCTCAAGCCGAAAACTTCCCTGGCGGAGGGCGGATGCGCGCGCATAAAGGCTGCGTTCCGAGCACAACCCCTAATATTAAGCCCGCGTTACAATAGGTAATTATCTATAATATCATATTATTATATTATGATAATATGATAATCAATATTTATTATTTATTTATTAGCAATACACCAATATATTTTTATTTTATATGTATATTATTTAATATTGTACGGCCCCCCACGATACATATAATATGAAATTATTATTTAAGTATTAATTATTTAACCATTATTAATTATTTTTATTATTTAAATAAACTAACCTAACACCTTCACTGTGACGCACTGTCCGTCGCCTGATTAACCAGCAGTGGGCATTAATTATAAGCTGTGGATGATGTAATTGCAAATAAAATTTTCATGAAGTTCATCTTTTAGCATCATGTTATAACGCGATACAATCAATGCAAATATAAAAACCAGCCGACAGGTAGTGGCCACCCAAAAAGGCATTTTGCTTGTCGGGACATGACGCGAGTTTATTGCTACGTGAAAAGGGCGTCAGATAACATATTCGATAAATCAATGTGAGTTATGCGACGCTGCAAAAAACTATTAGGCACCCATCACAAACCAAGAAAGTTTACCTGTTGAAACATGTCATGAGTTTTTTGCGATATTTCTCTGCTATAAAGGTCTAAAACCCTCGAGTTACTACCACAGTCTTACGCCATTCGTGCAGTGAACTACAGATAAATATTGTTATAACGTCTAATAACATCTGCGTGTATTCTAAAATTATTCGTTACTCAACACACAGTATTTGCCACAATAAATAGTGTTTCCGTGTTCTACCGTATAAAATGGAGGTAAGTTGTTATATTACGTATTTACTTTGAACCGATTTCACCTTTGCACTTAAACGCTATCAATATAAGCTAAACCGAGTTCAAGATACCCTTGATGACAAACTTTTGTAGCAAAACTTTGACTTTATTTGATCTATGATTTTGCATTTATGTATTTTTAAAAGTAACATGTCGTTACAGGACACGCCAAGTTACTCCCCCGTGGAGGAGGTTGAAGAACATAACACTTTCAAGCAATTCTATTATAATGCTATATCTGATAAAGAGGACATATATATCTAATGAAGAGAAGACGGTCAGAGGAACAAAACCATTTGGAAACACCATCAACATCGCGGGAAGCATTTGACTCAATTTTTGATAATGAATTACTCAATCTTTGTATGGAAGCTGAAACTGGAACTGTGGATTGCACTACCTGCAATTTGCCAATAAAAAAGAGGTATTTAAACAGCCATTTCAATAGTAAACAACATAAATATAACTCTGTTAAAATTCAACATTCTTTATCGAATGTTGATCTTATACAATCAGCTTTTGGAAACCGTGTTTATACATACAAAATAACATCTAAAATAGATAAAACGAAAACAGATTTTGAAACTCCTGAATTATTTGTAGAATCAATCAATGAAACAATTTCAGTTTTAATCAATGAAGCTATCGAAGAACTAACAATTTTTAAAGTTAACTTTATATTGTACGCTGATTTTGTACAACAAACAAAGGAAATAAAAAACTCATTTGACTTTCAAACTAGTAACTTTATAATCATGCAAGGTGATGATTTAGATATATTTTTAAAATCATTAAAGGACACTTTGTCTAGCAAAATAAGCGAATTTGAAAAAAAGGATAGTGGCTGGAGTTTATCTAAAATTGTGAGCATTGATATGAATATCAATAAATTTAACCCCCTACGTGGTACATCATACATTGAATTACCACATGATATACAAACAAAAAAAGCAGTAGTCAATGTTAAAAACGCAGACGTTAAATGTTTCCAATGGGCATTACTATCGGCATTGTATCCAGTTGCAAAAAATGCTGATAGAGTTACATCATATGTAAGAAATGAAAATAAATTAAAACTTGATGGGGTTTCTTTCCCCGTTAAACTATGTGACATCTCAAAAGTTGAAAAATTAAACAACATGAGTGTGAATGTTTTCGGATTAGAATATGATGATGTTAAAAAACAAAATTCTGTTGTTGGTCCCTTATATTTCACAAAGTGTCGAAAAAGTTGTCACATTAACTTATTATACATAACAAATGGTTCAAATGGTCATTATTGCTATATTAAAAATATGTCACGTTTAATAAGAAGCCAACTCACCTCGCGACACGCCGCAATACATTTATGTGATGGCTGTTTATTGTATTTTTCAAACCACGAGCAGTTATTGCAACATCAAAAGCGAGATTGTAATCAAATTCGTACTGACTTACCTTCCGAAAAACCATGCTTAAAGAATTGGTTCGGTGAAAATGTTTCCAATAATAAGGTTTCATTCGATAAATATCAAAAACAACTCAAGGTTCCGTTTGTTATATATGCGGATTTTGAATCATTTCTGAGGCCAATCACATCCTGCTCAAATGATCCAGATTTACCTCATACTGAAAATGTTCAAAGACATGATGTATATAGTTTCGGGTATTACATTAAATGTGCTTATGACGACAGTCTTTCCAAATACAGAACTTACGTGGGTGATGACTGTGCAAAAAAGTTTATGGAAAGCTTACAGAAAGACATTGAAATAATTACCAAAATAAATAATTTTCAAAAATGTCCATTACCTTTATCAGATATGGACAAAGTTAAAATAGCTGTAGCTACTACATGCTACATTTGTGGGGGAGATTTAAAATGCCAACAAATAATAGACCACGATTGGTATACAGGCGTTTTTCGAGGTGTTGCTCATGAAATATGTAGCAGTAAATTTAGAAGTCAATGTTTCATTCCGGTTATCTTGCATAATCTAAGTAATTATGATGCTCATTTTATTGTTCATGCCTTAAATTTTGCTGAAGGTGCAGTGGAAATAATTCCCCAAAACAAAGAGCGTTATATATCTTTTTCAAAATTATTAAAAGTTAATAACCATCGAGTAAGTTTACGGTTTATAGATTCTCTGAAATTTTTGTCATGTAGTTTGGAAACACTAGCAAATAATCTAAACATCAATCAATTCGATGAATTGAGGAAACATTTTCCGAATGAGCAGGATTTTAACCGATTAAAAAGAAAAGGTGTATATCCTTATGAATTTATGACCGGGCTAGAAAGTCTTAAACAAAAATCTCTTCCTACACAAAACCAATTCTTTAGCTCAATAACGGGTACAAACGTTTCAAATGAAGACTATGAACATGCTAAAGATGTTTGGCAGCATTTTGAATGTCGTTCTATGAGTGATTATTCGGATTTGTACTTAAAGACAGATGTTTTATTGCTAAGTGACATTTTTGAAAACTTTAGAACTGTTTGTATGAGCACATATGGTTTGGATCCTGCGCATTACTATACAGCACCAGGTTTAAGTTGGGATGCGATGTTAAAATACACAAAAATAGAGTTAGAGTTGCTAACAGATTTTGATAAAATTGCCTTTATTAAATCTGGTATTCGAGGTGGAGTATCACAGTGCAGTCATCGATATGCCAAAGCAAACAACCACTACATGAATAATTACGATAGAAATCAGGCAACATCATTTTTAATATATCTTGATGCTAATAATTTATATGGTTGGGCGATGTCACAGTATCTCCCCGTTGGAGGTTTCCAGTGGGTTGATATTGAGACAAATTTCAAAGTTGCAATCGATTCTGAAATCGGCTATATTTTAGAAGTAGATTTAGAATATCCTGATAACTTACATGATTTACATTCTGATTTTCCACTCTGCCCAGAAAATGTTTGTATAGGGAATACAAAAGACTTTAAACTGGTTCCAAACCTAAATAATAAAAGTAGCTACGTAATACACTACAGAAATTTAATACAATGCTTAAATATGGGGTTAAAAATAAAAAAAATTCATAGAATTTTAAAATTTGATCAAAGTCCATGGTTAAGCAAGTATATAGAATTAAATACAAATCAAAGAACCAAAGCCAAATCCGATTTCGAAAAAGATTTCTATAAGCTTATGAACAATGCAATCTTTGGAAAAACAATGGAAAACATTGAGAAACGGGTAAATGTTAAATTGCTCACTCACTGGGAAAATCGAGGGAAGATTCAAGGGGCTCAAAGTTTAATAGCAAGACCTGAATTTCATAGTCTTTCCATATTTTCAGAAGAATTAGTTGCAATACAACTTCGTAAAACAAAATTGGTTTACAACAAACCCATCTATTTAGGATTGTGTGTTTTAGATATATCCAAAACTTTGATGTATGATTTCCATTATAATTACATGAAAAATAAATTTCAAACCAATATCAATCTGTTATACACAGATACAGACAGTTTGGTTTACCAAATATTTACAAAGGATTTTTACAGAGATATTAAAGACGACATTCAAACATACTTCGATACATCTGATTATCCAACAGACAATGTATTTAATTTTCCACTTGTCAACAAGAAAAGAGTAGGGTTATTTAAAGATGAAAATAACGGTAAAATCTTTACAGAGTTTGTGGGCTTACGATCGAAAATGTATGCAATGCTGGTTGAAAATAGAATCATTACAAAGGCTAAAGGAGTAAATAAATGTGTAACTAAAAAACTTACAATGGATAACTATAAGACGTGTCTCTTTGATAAAAATATTCAATTTTCTCACATGTATAGATTTAAGTCAATAAAGCATGTAATTTTCACTCAAAAAATTAACAAAACATGTCTTTCACATAATGATACTAAACGTTTTATTTTATCGAATTCTGTAAATACTTTAGCATGGGGGCATTATAGTTTAAGAAACTAAGTTTAAGTAATATTAGAATTTAAGTATCTAGTTAGGTACCTACCTCACCGCACCTTTGTAAAGTACCTAGCTGTTAATGTAATAATATATTTATAGAGTTAAGACATAATATAAGACATAATTTTTAATCCTATTTTAAGTTTACATAAATATATATATATTTGTATCTTTCAATACATTGTTTCATTATTTTCATTTACCTCATACCAGAAACACGTGTTGGTAGTCAAAAATGTTTCATTTCAATCATCCATTTACTGCAATAGTGGCTGGTCCAAGTGGGTGTGGAAAATCCAATTTTGTTACAAACTTTATTAAATATGTAAAAGAAGTTTGTAGTGTGAATTTTGTTCAAACTACATGGTGTTATGATGAAATGCAACCGTTGTATAATTTGAGAAACGTAAATTATTTTCAAGGAATACCAGATCTTAGTATGTTCGATGGAAAGGATCCTCAACTTATAATTATCGATGATCTCATGAGGGAATCCGATGGGCGCATTGTTGATATTTTTACAAAAGGTAGTCATCACAGAAATTTGAGTGTTTTCTACATAACACAAAACTTATTTCATCAAGGTAAAGGGCAAAGAGACATATCACTAAACTCTAGTTATATCATCTATTTCAAAAATCCTCGTGATAAGACTCAAATTCGATACCTAGCACGACAAGTTTCGCCAGAAAATATTAAGTTTATGGAAGATTCTTACAAAGATGCGACTAATGAAGCTCATGGATACCTAATGATTGATTTAAAACAGGATACTAATGACGTGTGCCGTTTTAAGACAAAAATATTCCCTTCAGACGGATATTGTACCGTGTACATCCCAACAAAAGTGTTTAAATATGCTAAGAATCAACAAATTCATATCAGTCATAAATAATGCATCGAAGACTAAAGACGCATACGGATTTACTTAGAGCCCTGCATACACTTAAACCAAAATACATAAAAGCTCTTTTAAAATCGTGCGATGAAGAAGAAATAAATTGTATTTGTGAATGCATTCATAACGTTTTAAAAGGAAAAGTGCCCTTAGAAGAAAAAGCTAGAAAAAAATTGAAAAAGTATAAAGACATACTTCGCAAACTAGTACGTAAAAGTACAAACAAAATTCGCAAAAACATAATCATTCAAAAAGGGGGTGCCTTTTTACCAATGATACTGGGTTCAATTTTAAGTGCATTAGTTGCCTCTTTTGTTTGAAAAATGGAACATGCCAAGAAAATGTTGCTTGTTGATCCAAGTGTAATAGAAAAACTTAATCAGCATAATACGACTGATAACCCCCTATCACGATTAGATATGGAAATGCAAGACATTTTAAAAAGTGATATGGAAGAAAGAAAAAAGTGTACTCTATACATGCAAGTTTTGCAGCGATATTTACATTTTGCTGAAGAAGGACGTCGACCAATTCAATTACCCATCGTATCAAATATTGAAGTATCTGATAGGGATAATAGTGGATATGACACAGTTGATAATAAAAACAATGAAATCAGTGTTAAAGATTCAGTTACTGTTCAGTCTCCAGACGAAGGTGAGGAACAGGTAAATATTACTGTTTCTCATGAAAAACCAACTCCTTACACCCCAAAACACATACTCAGCTTGGTACCTAAAACATATATAAGGAAGGGTGAGAGATTATTGTTTTTGTTGGTATCGAACAAAAATAAAATTTATTGGGATGCTGATGGTATAATTACTGTAGACAAAGAAAAAATCCCTGGGAGTAATATTGTTGACTTAGTAAATGATTTTTTGAGACCGCTAAAAAGAAGTGCTCCAATAGGATGGGAGAAATTTGCAAAAGCACTGAAAGATATTAAAATACCAATGATTTATATTGGAAATCCACAAAGAGTCGACTATATGCAGCAGCTTCCGATCACACCATATAAAGAGGAGGAAGAGTTTTCAACACCAGTTACTAGCAAAACCAGACAGAAGATAGATTGGGAAAAATGGAGTCCTTATTAGAAATAAACAATATCTACTATAACCCTTCACACCCAGCGGGATATGCTAGTATTGATAAACTGGCTAGTGCTATGAAAGGTAAAATGAACAGAGAAGATGTTAAAAGATGGTTACAATCACAAGAAACATACACACTACATAAACCGGTTCACAAAAAATTTCCACGAAACAAATATGTCTTATCTAATCTTAATGAACTTTGGCAAGCTGACTTAAGTGACATGAGAACTTATTCAAAATATAATGATGGTGTTAATTATATACTTTGTGTTATTGATGTTTTTACCAAATTTGCCTATGCTCGATCAATGAAAAATAAAAATTCTGAATCGATTAAAACATGTTTTGAAAGTATATTTCGTGAAGCCGATATAACACCAACCCATATACAATCCGACAAAGGAACCGAATTTGTTTCGAAAGATGTTCAAAAATACTTTAAAACGAAGAATGTCAATTACTATACTACAAACAACCCCGATATTAAGGCTAGTGTAGTTGAAAGATTTCAAAGGACACTCAAAATGAGGATGTGGCGTTACTTTACTCACAAAAATACATATAAATACATTGATATTTTACAGGACTTAATATATTCATATAACCACAGTTACCATTCCAGCATCAAGATGTGTCCTTGTGATGTAAACTCAAAAAATATAATGACAGTGTGGAACAATTTGTATACACGTAAACATGTTCAAAATAACACCAATACATCTCCAACACTGCCAAAATTTCATATTGGAGACTATGTAAGAATAACAAAATATAAACATATATTTCAAAAAGGATATGAATCTAATTGGAGTGATGAAATATTTGTAATATCTTCAGTGATAGATCGGGCTCCATGGATTGTGTACACACTAAGAGATTTACAGCAAGAAAACATTGTTGGAACCTTTTATGAAAAAGAATTGCAAAAAGTGACGTATGACCCCTCTCTAAATTATAAACTAGATAAAATAATTAGTTCCCGCTATTCTGGCAACAGAAAGCAAGTGTTAGTGAAGTGGAAAGGTTATCCAGATAAATTTAATAGTTGGGTTCTAGTTTCCGATTTAAAACAAATATGAATAAAGAAAGTTTTTATTTAACATTACCTAGTAACAGTTCTATGGAATATTTTCCAGACAATGTTACTACAAGATTTTCAACTAAATTACCAAAACCCATAAAATTGGAAGGGCAATGGACCGTCGGAGTTGTTGAATTTCAATATCCATGTACCATGTTTACTGTTCAAGAACATGAAAATATTATTTACATAACTAAATCGATGGTGATGCCAAATGAGAAAAAACCTTCATTGGTTTATTATAAAAAACACATTCCAGCTACAAATTACGATAACATTAATCATATTTTAACAGCGTTGAATAATGTGAAGGAAAAAGTAAGATTTCGCTATGATGAAATATCAAAGTTTGTGTCAGTTTCAGTGATGGATGATTCAGTAAAATCAGTGATTCTAAAACCCAAATTGGGTGTTCAACTCGGTTTTGAACCTAATAGGAATCTTGTAGATAATGGTCTTGGAAAATGCCCCGCAAATTTGCATTTAGGGTTACCATCACAATTATTTGTCTATTGTGACATAATCGATCCTCAGATAGTAGGAGATGTTATGTCTCCTCTCCTGAGAATCATTCCTTTAGATCCAGCAAAGTATATATATGGCGCAAATAAAATGCATGTTTTCTCACCTCCTCACTATTTACCAGTTATGCGTAGAGAGTTTGACACCATTGAAATAGATATAAGATCCAGCACAGGTCAAAAAATACCATTCCAGTTTGGGACAGTGTGTGTTAAACTTCATTTCAAAAAATTATAATGTATCCCCGTGACAGCATAACTTGTCCATATGAACATTATTATTCTCATCAAGCTGGCTCTGGTATTGGAGTGATTTATAAAGGGGCGCCTTATCAACGTGGTCATGGGATCGGTAGCTTTTTAGGAGGGCTGTTTAGATCAGTTTTACCCTTACTTTCTAGTGGCGCTCGCGTTATAGGCAAGGAGGCTCTAAATGCTGGTGTCGGTCTTCTATCAGATATGGCTAGTGCCCGCCCCATGGAAGAATCAATTAAAAGTCGGTTAAAAGTAGCTACTTCAAACTTGAAAAGAAAAGCTCATGATAAAATTGATGGATTGAATATGTCTGGTTCTGGATATATAACCAAAAGGAAGCGTCTTAGTTCAGTCATTCCACCGTCGACTACCAAAGTGAAAGCTCTAAAAAAATTACGAGTTAATAATCAAAAAGATATATTCTCATAAATAATTTTTAAAATGTCATTCTTACATAGCCATTCCTGTGAATGTATAAAATCAGAGTTAGATTTATTTGCTCTACCATCCACGCAAACTAGTATAGAAAACGGGTTATGGATACACTACAAACCCATCTCATCTCTAGCTGATGATGGACCCATAGAATTTCAAGTACCTGGAACAGGTGATGACTACATGGATTTATCCCATACATTGCTGCACATAAAAGCCAAGATACTAAACCAGGATGGTACGAAATTAACTGAGTCAACTGTTGTGGCTCCAGTAAACAATTGGCTCCATTCTCTTTTCACCCAACTAGATATTTATCTGAATCAAAAGCTAGTATCACCGCCAAACAATACATATGCCTATAGGGCTTACATGGAAACTTTATTAAATTATGCTCCTGCAGCTAAGGAATCTCATCTGACTTGTGGTCTTTGGTATCAAGATACGGCTGGGAAAATGGATTCAACTGATGAAAAAAATGATGGATTTGTTAAAAGACGAGAATTAGCATGTGAAAGTAAGGAGATAGAAATGATTGGTCATCTTCATGGAGATATATTTAATCAAGAAAAGTTTTTAATAAATGGTGTTGAAATGAGTGTTAAATTAGTTCGTTCGAGAGAAACATTTAACCTAATGGCTTCTACATCCGACTTGAAATTTAAAGTATGCATTACAGATGCAACACTTATTATACGTAGAGCACGAATCAATCCTACTGTATTACTTGCACATCAAAAAGTTTTAGCCTCTACTACAGCTAAATATCCTATCACTCGAGCTGAAGTCAAAGTTTTAACTATTCCTTCGGGGATTCAGGGTAAGACTCTAGATAATATTTTTTTGGGGCAAGTTCCCAAAAGGTGTATAATCGGTTTTGTGAACAATGCAGCGTTTAATGGGGGTCTAACAAAAAATCCATTCAATTTTGAAAACTACAATATAAATACATTTTGTTTATACATTGATGGTCAACAAATACCTTCGAAAGCTTTGCAACCATCATTCGATAATAATATTTACACAGCAGCCTATCACACACTATTTTCAGGGACAGGTATACATTTTCTGAATGAAGGTAATGGTATATCTAGGGAGCAATATGCAAAAGGATATTGTGTGTTGGCGTTTGATCTAACGGCTGACCTCAGCTCAAATTCAAACACTCATTGGAATCTTATAAAACATGGTAGCGTTAGACTGGAGGTTCGTTTTGAATCTGCTCTGACTCAGACGATAAATTGTATTATTTATGCAGAGTTCGATAATGTTATTGAAATTGATAAGAATCGTAATGTAACTGTAGACTATAGTAGTTAGGATGTAATAAAATTGTATTGTTTTGAATGTACTGAGACTATAAATTGAATTATTCATGCAAAGTTCGATAATGTTATTGAAATGTAACCGTAGACTATCAATTGTCAAGATTGAATAAAATTGTATTTAGTTATATAATAAATAAATAAAACATTGATGTATGCATACCTACATATAGTTTTATTTCCTGAAACCTCTTCTTTACTTTTTCTCTATAAAAAGTAATTTACATATTTCCTTGTCACATTCTTGGTTTGAAGATTGAACTTGACACAGCTTACCTTATTAAGAATAATGGATACAATTGATATTCAAAAATATTTACACTACATTCACCCAGCTTTACACAAAAATGTGTATGCTGCAAACAGGCTACCACTGCATGTAAAAAAACCGGTGTATCTAATAAGCAATTTGGATCCGGACAACAAGCCAGGGTCACATTGGATTGCCATGCACATAGATAAAAATGGAGTTGGTCAGTATTTTGATTCATATGGACGCGCACCTAAAGACTACCACAAAAACTTCTTGCGCAGGAACTCAAGACAGTGGGATTTTAATAGATATAGATTGCAGCACGACTTAACTACAGTGTGTGGAGAATATTGTTTGACATATCTGTATTTCAAGTTTTACGGAAATACTATGACCGATTTTATTGAATTATTTAGTAACAATACTATCAATAACGATCTATTTTTACACAAGTTGTTTAATGAATGCTTTAAAAATAAAAAGGACTAGATAGAAATAGTTAAAGTTAACTAAATTAACTAAGTTAACTAATCGATGAATGTGGTTAAAAGTGGATCATTAGACAAATAAAACAAAGTTTAATGGAATTAAAAAGTTTTTTATTTAAGTATAAAAATAAAATACCTGATATACAAGAAAATATTGACAATGTTATTACCTATTCTAAAAATCATTATTTACATATTTAGTTATTACATCTAGCTAGTTATTGATTTTTGAAAGAATATATTTTGCTGTCTTCGGATTCCGATATCTCCTTGGTGATTTGATAAACAATTTTTTTCAAATTTTCATAATTTTTGTTATTCAATTCCTTGCAGTAATATTTAACGCGAACGTCAGCGTGTTTCCAATGCTGGGTAGGAGGAATCTTGCTCAGCTTTTTCATATCAAACACATCAATTTTTATAAGATGTGCTGCATTAACACTGTCGTCTGTGTTTGTTGATATGTATGATGTACCACCCTCTTTGTTCATTCGTCCAACGTTTGATGAGTTTTTTGCTTTCTTCTTTTTTGGTGGCACTTCCGGAAAGAACTCATCTATGTTGCTGAGACTACTGCGGGGGCGCTTCAATATAGATTTCTTTGCAAGGTAGTATGGTACGCAATTGGTGGTGTCCTCTTCATCAGATATATTATAATAGAATTGCTTGAAAGTGTTATGTTCTTCAACCTCCTCCACGGGGGAGTAACTTGGCGTGTCCTGTAACAACATGTTACTTTTAAAAATACATAGATACAAGTAGACATACAACATAAATGCAAAATCATAGATCAAATAAAGTCAAAGTTTTGCTACAAAAGTTTGTCATCAAGGGTATCTTGAACTCGGTTTAGCTTATATTGATAGCGTTTAAGTGCAAAGGTGAAATCGGTTCAAAGTAAATACGTAATATAACAACTTACCTCCATTTTATACGGTAGAACACGGAAACACTATTTATTGTGGCAAATACTGTGTGTTGAGTAACGAATAATTTTAGAATACACGCAGATGTTATTAGACGTTATAACAATATTTATCTGTAGTTCACTGCACGAATGGCGTAAGACTGTGGTAGTAACTCGAGGGTTTTAGACCTTTATAGCAGAGAAATATCGCAAAAAACTCATGACATGTTTCAACAGGTAAACTTTCTTGGTTTGTGATGGGTGCCTAATAGTTTTTTGCAGCGTCGCATAACTCACATTGATTTATCGAATATGTTATCTGACGCCCTTTTCACGTAGCAATAAACTCGCGTCATGTCCCGACAAGCAAAATGCCTTTTTGGGTGGCCACTACCTGTCGGCTGGTTTTTATATTTGCATTGATTGTATCGCGTTATAACATGATGCTAAAAGATGAACTTCATGAAAATTTTATTTGCAATTACATCATCCACAGCTTATAATTAATGCCCACTGCTGGTTAATCAGGCGACGGACAGTGCGTCACAGTGAAGGTGTTAGGTTAGTTTATTTAAATAATAAAAATAATTAATAATGGTTAAATAATTAATACTTAAATAATAATTTCATATTATATGTATCGTGGGGGGCCGTACAATATTAAATAATATACATATAAAATAAAAATATATTGGTGTATTGCTAATAAATAAATAATAAATATTGATTATCATATTATCATAATATAATAATATGATATTATAGATAATTACCTATTGTAACGCGGGCTTAATATTAGGGGTTGTGCTCGGAACGCAGCCTTTATGCGCGCGCATCCGCCCTCCGCCAGGGAAGTTTTCGGCTTGAGAGATGTCACATAAAAAAAAGTTCAGTTGGAGGTTAATTTTTGACCTAGTTCTCGATTTAATACCTAATGATGTGAACAAGCATTACACTAATTTAATTCACACAAATTCTTTTCGTCAACGGATGCGGACTGCTTATCTCTAGTACCTGCCCCGCAAGCCGGACACAATGGCTCGACCCTCAATAAAACGCTATTGTTTGTTCATTGAGTATACAAGTGGCTTCGTAACTTTTGAATGGAACGAGGTGCGTTAAAATGGGTTAGCGCAATCGGTCAGGCGTGTGCCAAAACATACAAAAAGAGTCTAAACTTTTTTTTTTTTTTTTTTTTTTTTTTTTAGCTGGCGCCCTGGCAAGACCACCCCAATCGCAACTTTTTTTGGGTGAGCCAGAATGAATCAATCCCTACTACTATCGTCAAAATAGCCGAAAATAGAAGAGATTAGTTTAGGATGGCACAATCTTGAGAAGCTTGTATTAATCAAGCAAGCTCGTATGAGTCAGTGGCCAACACTGGTGACGGAGTTTCTAGGCCACCTTAAGGCCTCCGTCATGGCTTAACGACTGCTAGAGCCGGGACTGAGTTTAACGCGCCCTCCGTAGCACGGAAAACGCTCAGATGTAAATGCCACTAACGGTCACCCACCAAATAGTGACCGCGCAGAACGCTGCTTAACTAAGATAATCGGTGAAGATTAACTAAGCAAGCCTAGCCACGAGCGATTTAGCTTGTACTATGGAAATTAGATTGCAGAATTGCTAATAGAATACTTTTATACGTTTTTTTTTTTGCAAATACATGCGTATTTATATTGTGATATATAGTAACACCCAGCCATAGAACAAACATCTATGCCACACACAAATGTTTTTTCTTAGTGGTGATCGAACCTACGACCCACAGCACGGAGGGTAGAGCTTATAGCTCAGTTACCGACTGAGCTACGTAGATAATAATCTTATCAAATTAGTGTATTGTCATCGGTCCTCGATAAATCTAAAAAGTTTGAATGAAATCTGGCCGTTTAAAGTGGGTCAAAATCGCGCCCAAAGGAGTCGGTCACAAACAAACAAACAAGTGAAGCTAATTAGCGGTCTCTGGTGGCGGAGTTTTTAGGCCGCCTTAAGGCCTCCAACGTGGCTTAGCTGGCAAGTAGAAAGGTACAATCATTATTTCCGAAGTTAGTATAGGGGACGCATAATATTGGTGTACCTACTCAAATTTAAAATTTTAGGCTTATTCCCATCGAGCCCGGCCAGCCCACTGGTGGGCCGGATGGGAAAAACAAAATCCCATTCATTTTCATAGTGGGCTCGATGGGATTTTTTTTCCCATCTGGCACACCAGTGGGCCGGTACAATTGTTATTGTTATTTGTTCTGCAAATTTTCTATGTAATATGAAGTAATAGACTTATCGTTTTGGGCCTACTGGTTATGGTAACATCTATGTGAAATAAACAATTTCAATTTGAATTTGTCTAGCAGTGGACTTCTACGGGCTAATAATAATGATAGATGATAAACTTACAAATCATATTTTTTCACTACACAATCACAAAACATAATAAGGCACTATATTCCAGTAAAACCATAAAAATCCAAGTTTAACGACAAACTAAATCAAATTCCAACATTTCACTTTGACCTAGTAAACTATAAAGTCCATTTTACACAGCAAATGGAGTTATAATTAGACAAAACAACTCGACGGTGGAGCTGAATGAATACTACCGTTGGCTTGGTAAAACCTTGGTTCAGAGTAAGGGCTGGTTTACATGGCGCTTGCGTGGTCAGTGCCTGCTTACTGCTTACTCGCGCTCAGTGCCTGCCTACTGCTTTTTAACCGACTTCAATAAAGGAAGGGGTTCTCATTCGGTTGTTTTTTTTATTGTTTTTTAATGTTTGTTACCTAATAACTCAGTCATTTTATACTTCCAGATTGGTCCCATATTTTTTTTATCAAAATCGGTTCAGAGATTTGGGAGTTAAATAGGAATAACTGGAAAAAACACGTCCTCCACGTACATTGTGTATTTTGCTTTTCTGTGGTGTTTACGACGTTATCAATACAACAGTCCCAATGAACTGCTATCATCATCGTTATCATCATGATGAAGCTGTATAAAATCGAAATCGCTTTTTACAAGTTTTTCAACTTATAAATTACTAGGGGCCGCCCGCGACTTCGTTCGCGTCCTGTTGGATCCCGTTGATTTTTCGGGATAAAAAGTAGCCTATGTGTTAATCCAGGTCACGGACAATATATATTCCAAGTTTCATCCAAATCGGATCAGTAGTTTTTACGTGAAAGAGTAACAAACCTCCATCCACCCATACTTACAAACTTTCGCGTTTATAATATTAGTAGGATTGTATAAGACGTGTCTATGCTAAATCTTGTAGCATAGACTGGTGTTCTAAGTATTATAAGTATGTATTTACAAAAAAAAATGTATGTATGTATTCTATCAGCCATCTAGTTTCCCATAGTACAAGCTTTGCTTAGTTTGGGACTAGAAGACGTTGTGTTAAGTGTCCGTGAATATTTATATTTATTTATAGACGAGTGTCTCCATACAAATCAGCGCACACGGGTGTGCTGGGCATCAGACGTTTTACACACCAAAACTCGTACTACTCGTTCTCTCTGATAGAATACTTTTTTTTGTAAATACACACTGAGACAATAATGGTGTTTGAGGGAGGCTTTTGCCCAGCTGTGGGTCACTACAAGCTGCCTATGATGATGATTATACCCGCCGTGTAAACCGCGCTTAACATACCGTGTATTCGTGATTTCTTTCCGCTGTGACTCAGAGATAATGTGGGCCTACATACAATAGTTAGTAGGTATTAAACAAACAAACCTATGTACTTACACTAGGCAACTATCTGTAGGTTTACTAAGATATATAGATAGATAGATATATTCTTTATTGCACACCAAGAAATGAAGAAAAACAATAAAATAAATATAAAAATAAATAAATATTCACTGACACTTACACAACGCCTTTTAGTCCCAAACTAAGCAAAGCTTGTACGATGAAAAATAAGTTTTAAGTATGAGGTACAAAGGGCGATCTTATCGCTATAAGCGATCTCTTCCAGACAACGTTTGGATGGACAGAAGCATTTCGATTAGGTAAGAACGGGGCGCACATAAAAATAAATAGTTACATAATAGTACATTATGATATGAGTGCGGTAAGTTGAAAATAACAGCCGAGGCGATATTGCCAACCCGAGCCGTAGGCGAGGGCTACAAGAAAGCAGAGGCTGTAATTTTCAAAGCGCACGTATGTCATACGACGTTTTATAACACATTTGCGAGGAAATAAATAAAACACGTTATAAAAGTTGTTTAAAAGTAAAATTAACTTATTAATTTTATAAAAGTAAAAAGCGCGGGAATAAGTTTTACTTGATCACAAATTAGCGATGCGCGCGCATCAGCGCTATAAAAACTCTTTGCTAAGATTTAAAAAAGGTTCGTTCGTTTTAGACTGAGTATCTTGATAAACCGTACGTTTTACCTTACTTTCTAATACGAATAAATCACTTGTTAAAGTAGTTAGAAAATTTTTAACAATTTGTAAAAGAATTAAATGCTTATTTTTTATCTCCCAAAGTCAATTTTATTCATAAAATGTTGACCACTTTACTGACATAAAAACTCTTTGCTAAGATTTAAAAAAGGTTCCGTTCGTTTTAGTGGGAGCATCTTGATAAACCGTACGTTTTACATTACCATAACGCACGAGTGCGTAATGACATACATTACGATACTGAAATTGGTGAAATAAGAGATCAAATGTGTTATAAAGATATTAATAATTTATCAGTAATACCTATTATACATTATACATAAAATATGATTTAACCTATTAGGAAGCTGTGTGACGTTTCAGTATTCCGGTGTTAGATATATAAATATTGACTTTAAAGGCGTTGGGGCATTTCAGGTCCCGATTTGCATACGTTTAGTTAATTTTTAGATAATTTTTGTTATCTATAAATTTTGTTGGTTTTATAATAATCTATTATGCAGTAGCAGTCACGAAAACGCAAAATAAAGTAATTATTTTGACGTAAACACCTGTAAATACGAAAAACAACATTGAAAAAGAGGCATTTTTAAAAGTAAAATGTGTAATAACTAATGATTTCCTCTGCTTTATACTGACATTGTTACATTTTCAAAAACTGCATTGTAAGTGTATTGTAACAAACAAAGTTCCATCATTGCAAGTTTAAAAAATATATGGGACCTGGACTCCATCCAATTTGCCCCAGACCCTTTAGTTAGATCAGTATAAGATCAATTTTTTAGAATTTAGGGATTATTTTAAATGGTATTTGTGATTTTACTCAAATCTAAGTGACGCCCTTGGAAATAACACACATAGGAAAGCCCTGACTTAGATTATTGTCTCAAAAATTTTTTTTAGACTTCAAAAAAGGGTTCTCAATTCCGACATTTATAAAACGATTTGTAAAATTCTTTTTTTATCTGAAAGGGTCCAGATTCCAGATTGGTCCTATAATTTTTTTATCAAAATCGGTTCAGTAGTTTGGGAGTTAAATAGGTATAACTGGAAAAACGTCATCCACTTACACGACAGTGCGTATTTTGCTTTCCTGTGACCTTTCTATGGTGTTTATGATCAATAGAACAAACACAATGAACTACCATCATTATCATCATCTGATGATGACGCTATATCAAATTGAAGTCGGTTTTATCGTTTTTAAACTTCTAAATTTTTCTTAGTAAATTGAACTTAATATCAGCCAAGGAAACAATGAGATCTTTTTAGTGTTTTATAAGTACTGCATTACGTAGGTTATGAAGTTAATTAAAAGTAATTCGTGTGCGGATTATTTAATTTTTATAATCTTAGTAAACCTCTTTGTTATTGTAGAAGAATACTCTTTTGTTACAAAAGCGCCATCTCTCAGCGAGCGGCAGAATTTAGAAACCCGATTATTAGTTATCAGAAAGTGATTTTAATAATATTATGGGGAGGAAAATCTACATTATACTTACGAAAATATGGTACTAGCTAAATATTCTAGAAAATTAGTAATTACGGACTCCATTTTTCGATAAATATAAATAAACTACAAACTTAAACGCTACCGCCACCTATCATCGAGCGGCCGGACCACGCTTTTCGTAAATTTCAACTAGATGGCGCTAACAAGCTAGTTCAAAAACTCGCCAATAGACGTCACTGGTGAACTTATTTAACACAATGCATTAAATACTGTGCCATTGGGTTTCCTCTACGTTCCTTATATGGTGTGTGGGTTGTGTATGTATGTCCGTATATGGTATGATAATTAATGAGAGATATTTGTTGTTGCTCCTAGTTACTAACAATGAAGGCATTTGGTTTTGGCCAGCACGTATTGACTATGTCCTTCCTGTGGATATGTCTGACTAGGCTGAGAGGATGGTATAGTACTACAAGCCTACTCCATCTAAACATTGTGCCAGGCACTACAGTGTGTCGTTAAGTGTAGGCATTAGGTTGCTTGTTGAATCCTTTACGCAGGGGATTTAAGGGGATTTCTGGAATGAGCCCTATAAATCATCTTCAATAGTTGAAAGGCCTAAGACTGAATAAAAACGGCTTATACCAATTACAATAAACTAACCGTATGAGTTAGCGGCCAACTCTGGTGACGGAGTTCTTAGGCCGCCTAAAGGCCTCCGTCCCTTCTATAACACGGGTGAATTAACTGTGCACTTCCCTGGAATGCGACCTCACGCCACCGCCACGGTGACGTCACAGTGCGAGGTGCACAGTTAATTCGCCTGTGTTGTACTTATAAAAGTCTGAATTCATAAATGAACTTGGCATTGGGGCGTTCTGAAAAGGGAACGGAAAAAATGTGCTCAGACGAAGGCGTGAGCATATTTTTTAAATAAGTACATATTCATTACTGTTCGATCAGCCGACACTTTTAAGGGCTAGAGTATAAAACTGTAATGTATGACTTTTCTCTATACCATAAAGGCAACCGTTTGACCACAATCTCACCTGATGTTAAGCAATCATGTGGTCGACGATGTAGCACGGTTACCTAGAAGATACCTATTCACTCTACTCTTGAAAACTTCCAAATCATAGTCATTCGGGAACACAGAGGTTTTGGCGTTTCTCATAATAGAAGGACTCCATGGCGTAGGTTAACAGTATTAGTAAAAAAAAAACCACTTACATTCTCTCTATCAACATCCAACTGAGGATTCTTCTTCGGCAAACTCAACCCAGCCCTCTCTACCTTGTACCTCCTCAACTCAGTCTGGTATTTCCTTTCCCTCTTTGCGAAAACACCCTCTTCCACCTTCAAGATCTTCACCCCTTCCAATATTTTCGGAGACAGCTTCCCGGGTGGAATTTTCACAGGTAGAATTTCAGAAACGCCATTCTCACTATCTCTCTTCGTGAATACCCCTTCTTCTACCTTCAGAATCTTCATCCCTTCCAATATTTTCGGAGACAGTTTCCCGGGTGGAATCTTCACAGGTGGAATTTCAGAAATGCTCGAATCTCTGTTGGTGAAAGCACCTCCTTCTGCCTTCAAGATCTTCACCCCTTCTAGTGTTTTCGGAGATAGTTTCGTTGGTGGAGATTTGGCAGGTAGAACCTCTGAGACACCATTTTCAAAGTTCTGGAGTAGTTTTTGGAAGTCGGTTTTCGCCATTCTGGGGGAGGTTGCGTTGGAAGGTTCAGGGGTGGAAGGTCGGTGGTCGCAGGGTATCTCGTAGATTGCATCCTGGAAAGAGAAGATAGTGGTGAGTTCATGACTACAAATTGATGTTTGTTCTGTGCCTGGGTGTTACTATGCATACATACATACATTTATACATGGTCACAAACTGGCGAAATCGAAATCGGCGAAATCTATTTTCGTCCGAAATGCGTCTATCTGTGCCCCAGTGACATTTATCGAGTGTTTCCTAGCTAAGACCCCGCGTTAGTCGATAAACTAGGTTAAGCAAAGCTTAGAATAGTCAATATTTGGACAGACCGCTAGGCTATGTTTAGCATTATCATTATAAATATCACATTTTTTTTAACATCATATTATGAAGGTATCTTAGTAGGTACGCTATGTTTTTGAACACACGATAAAACAGTAGAAGAATAAAATTGACTTGCTGACGTTTTGGTGAAAATATTTTGGGACAAATTCTCCCAATTGCCACTTTTGATCGTACTAGGCCCTCAGTGTTCATCTCTTGCTCAAACCGGAACACAGCAAAACAAACATCACTGGACATCGGACTTCTATAAAACGACACGACCTACCCCACATTACGACATAGGTTACTGACCTGAGCCATACTGATCTGCGGTTTCTAATACATCTTGTGTTACGCAAATAAATACCTATTGTCCTCGTCAGTACAGCAAGTGACATAAGTTTAGTTGGGATTTTCTTTACCATCTCAAAAGTTATGAATCGAGGATTTGAGCCCGCAACCTTCCCCTTAAGATTAAGACACTGATAATTAAAGATATTCACTGAACTTATTTATGAGAAATCGTATACAACAATGTTGTGTGCAATAACATTGCACAAGGTTCAGCGTAAAGTATCATTTTGATCCAAACAAGTTTAAAAAAAATATTTTTTAGTGTTGTAATGGAATGGCAACATAAAAGAAGAAGAAGCGATCTTGAACGGGACCACGTGACTTGACATCTCGGATTTTTGTAAGATTAGGTACATTCGTTTTTTCGATAATAGGGCAAACTCTTAACAAAATAAATAGATAGAGAAAAATAAGAAATTTTTTATTCATAACACGTGTTTTTAAATTTTTTTTTATTTTTAGATTGGAAAACTTGGTTGGATCAAAATGATATTTACGCTGAACCTTGTGCAATATTATTGCACACAACATTGTTGTTTGCGATTTTTCATAAATAACTTCAGTGATTTGATATCTTCAGAAATGTTGAAATGTGCGAGCGAGAAATTGTTTGACGCTTGTCAGCGTCTTAACATCGCGTTGTGTGAAATGTCCATGAATATTTATTTTTCCGCCAACTCCATCACCTTTTCTCACAAAAAAAGGTTAGAAGTCGCCGCCGGTACTAGTTTTAACATGTTAGGCCGTCTTGTAATATCATATTAGATTCAGGTTTCAAAGTTTCACTTTCTACGGAACCACAGTGCCCTCATGGGCTCCTAACAGGTAGTTTCTTGATAGCGTTAAAACTGGTCGCATTTCCGGTGCTAGTCCAACCTGACCGGTTAAAAACTGATTTGGAAAGAAAACAAAATCACTAGAAGTTCGCCGCGAACTGAGATCTCGTGTTGTTCCCGATAAATAATATCCAACCATACTGGATTTGTTAATTTTATAATTTTTACTACAACTCAAAAACTATTAAACTTAAAATAAAAATGGTTTTGGAATGTTTAAACAAAACCCTATCATATGACACGCCACTTGATATTATTGTACTTTTTTTTTACTCCCTTTGGACCCTCATAACTTTACAAACCCTTGACCGATTTACTTCATTTAACAAACTAGTAAAACTTAAGAGTACTATCCGTATACCTACCAAATTCTGTAAAGATTGAATAAGAGGTTCAAAAGATCACGTCGAACAAACATAACAAAGTATTTTTGCCCAAGTTGTCACTAAGATCTTCGTACGCTTCGCTCGATCGATCAACTACTATTTATTCTAGAGTAGGTAGGTACTTTTAAACTTACCATCTGTTATAAGAATGCGTATCACTAAAACAAACAATGCTTTGAATATTGGCCCTCAAAACCCACTACGACAGTTACAGAACGGTTCAGCTGTGCGCAGTTATTTTTAACTGGTGCACGGCGATACTAAGTTATGGACTCGATTTTAGGACCAAAGTTAATAGAATGTCGTTTAAAAATAAATTAAGCAAGGCGAAAATTAACGCATGTAGTGTTCCGAGTACTTAGTGAAATAATGTTTGTAATGTTAGGTTAAAAATTACTTTATAACGGTGTTTATTCACAAAGAAAATTAGAAACTAACACAGTATTTACATTTGAAGAATTGTTAATGACGATACGGTTAGGCTGAATGCTAATAATTGTATTTTAGTCACTATACGCGTTCTAAACCTTCAAAAAACTCCAACAATATATCTGTATATCACGATAATAGTAACCACAATGATGGAGACACGTTAGTTCGAACCTTAATCCAACGATATTACAGTCGTCATCTTAAATTTTTAGAAAAAGCTGTTCTAGCGCTCTTGCATTTCGCGTTCAGCGTTTCGTTTGTCTCTTGTAGTTCGAGTCCAGTGTTGATTACTTCAAGCCGGACCATTCTATATTTATCCTTCCCCATTTCGTATGTGTAGTTATTTTCGTAATGGTGTTTTGAGTGTACTAGTTATATCGAACAATTTCAGTCTGTTTTCGCTCACCAAAATTAGGATAACGGAACAAAGTTTTTTTTCACACGTTCTGTTAAATTTTCACCGTTTCGGCTTAGCATTCTATTTTATTGATTACCGGAAGATACTTTTCTTTCTTTGTTTGCCGAGCCCGCAGCGTAAGCAAGCAAGTTCGTAAGAGCCAACTCTGGTGACGGAGTTTTTAGGCCGCCTTAAGACCTTCATCGTGGCTTAACGACTGCTAGAGCCGGGACCGACAGTTTAACATGCCCTCCGAAGCACGGAAGCGCTCAGGCCTAAATGCCACTGACAGTCACCCATCCAAATAGTGACCGCGCAGAACGTCACTTAATCAGTGAAGATTGATCAGATTAACCAGTGAAGTTCTCAACAACCTTTGCGAGGGCTTTTTTTGTTCACTCTACTTGATACTTGTACTTCTTCTATGTTCGTTATTTTCTCGTCTGACTTATCCATTCCATTCTTGTCCAACACTACAAGCTTACTGCATCTTAAACTATGTCAGGGAACTACTAGTTCTAGATACCAGACATTGGTAGTTCTGACACTGATGCAATGCAACCATCGATCGAGGTTGCCGCTTCCGGTTTTTGTTGTATATAGTACACGATAAGTCGATTGCCCAATATCGGACCACGCGAAATGAATGCAATCGGACATTCACGTTTAAGGTCCGTACGCTGATTTACTTCTCAAGCATTGATCCGGACTCCAGCATAGATTTTTGTATACTCTGTAAAAGACCCCGTCGGGTCCTTTCCGGTACCTTACCTAGTTGTATGCTTTGTATGTTTGTATGTTAGTTCTTCGAGATCTTTTGAACCTCTTATCCGATCTTCACAGAATTTGGTAGGTATACGGATAGTACTCTTAAGTTTTACTGGTTTGTTAAATGAAGTAAATCGGTAAAGGGGTCGTGAAGTTATGAGGGTCCAAAGGGAGTAAAAAAGAAAGTCGTAAGTACAAAAATATAAAGTGGGGTGTCATATGATAAGAGTTTTTTTTAGACATTCCAAAACCGTTTTTATTTTGATTCTAGGTCTAATAGTTTTTGAATTGTTGTTGTAAAAATTATAAAATTGGAAAACCCAGTATAACGTGAGCTATCATTTCTTGGAGTTTCAATGATTTTGTAGTTCAAGTAAGACTGGTATGTAGCTAGACGGCGATTTCGATGCGATTTGCAAAGTTTATTGCAACCATTGGTCAATAAAAATTGTTTGGGTTTTATTAACCTCCGACCATCACGAGATCTCAGTTCGAGGCGAACTACTAGTACTAGAAAGTTAGGTATATTCTCGTGAACTCTTGAAACCAAAAGTTCCAGAACTCTTAGTTCCTGAAATTCCCGTTCTTTGTGACAGCATTGGCTCTGAGTTTCTGTATAATCATATTCTGTGGCATGCCAACTCGTGTATCTAAGGTAGGTATTGTTTCTGTCCTAGTAGTTCACCCCGAAGTCTTAGGCGAGGGTTAAGTCAAATAAAAATATCACATTGATCCAAACAAGTTTTCTAACCCAAAAATGTGCACTTTAATTTATCGCATTGGTACAAGTTTTTTGGTCGGAAAACTTGTTTGGATCAATGCGATATTTTTACTGAACCTTTGCATTGTTATTTTCACGACCCTGAAGCTCTGCGATTTCACATAATTACATTTAGTTATATTATATCTTCAAAAATGAATGTGCGAGCGAGAAGGTTGTCTGGCTTCACCCTTCGGCTTAAAGGGGTCGTTTCTTAGCCCGGACTCCGGAGTTGAATATTCGAATACTCCAAGCAAAACCAAATGCGCACTGAAACGAAGTCTTACAAGAAACAGTTCCGCCCACTTATCGACTTTCCCTGCGCACACACGCGATCGATAGAAAACGTCATTATTTCACTCTATGACGTCACAGTTGGTATAGCTCTGTCTTCTATGTTTGCTCTTGGTGTTTCACGTCATTGGCTTCAGTTTCAGACGGTTTAAGCATGACGTCACTAAACGTGAACTTATCAATGAGAAGTGCTGTTGTTCTTATTGATAAGACGCGGTACAATGCTTAGAGGCACAATACTTAATACACCCAACGTGTGACGTCATTGCAGATTTTATTCCCTTGAATTAGATTAGTAAGATCATTTAAGATCATCGTCGACGGATTAAAATTTAGAATTTGTTTATTTAACTAACCTGTCAGAAAAAAAACAATGCCTAATACACCCAACGCGTGAAGTCATTGCAGACTTAATTCCCTTGAATTAGATTAGAAAGATCATTTTAGATCATCGTCGGATTATATTTTGAATTTATTTATTTGACTAATCTATCAGAAAAAAAAAGAAAGACAACATAGAAAAGTAAGCAAAACAGAAAGCCAAAACATAATAAGAAAGTAGTTAGGAAACATTGCAATAAAAAAGAAGAGTCTTTCCATGTGAAAGTGATGTCAAATAGGTTCTCCCGAACGCTGGTAAGGAAGCAGCGCTGGTCTTCAAACTAAGCCTCAGACTCAAGCCATTCTAAACCTCACACTAGTGTCAATACAGCACATTGTACAATAAAAGCTGATGCAAGTGATCGTGGCTTTCCATAGACGAAGTACTTTCGTTCATGCGCCTGTCGGCATGAACACAACTTGCCAATTTGGTTATGTAAGATACATACATCGTCTGATAATAATTTTATCAATTTAGATTCCTTATTGAGACTTGGGTCAATGTGTTAGGAATACTTAGAAAAGTTTATTAATGTTTAATCAGATAATCAATTCATTGGTAAAAAAGAAATACACTTAAAGGGTCTGCGGCAAATTGGACGGACCCCAGGTCCCATATTTTTTTTAAACTTGCAATGATAGAACTTTGTTTGTTACAATTCACATACAATGCAGCTTTAAAAAATTTAACAATTTCATCATAAAGCAGTGGGAATCGTTAGTTATTAGACATTTTATTTCGAAAAATGCGTCTTTTTCAATGTTGTTTATCGTATTTACAGGTGTTTACGTCAAAATACTTACTTTATTTTGCGTTTTCGTGACTGCTACTGCGTAATAGATTATGATAAAATCAACAAAAGTTATAAATAATATTAATAATCGGTACCTGAAATGCCCCAACGCCTTTTAACGTTTTAACTTATAGTGATTTTGTCCTCTGGATGAGGTCAAATTATGTTTTTTAGCAATAACATTTAGGATGCTGTGATTGCTTCTGTACAGTCTTGCGGCAGATGGCGTTGGATTCTGTGCGAGCACATGAACAATGAAACATGCTAGTGAACACATGACGATCACGAGTGTAATCTTCAAACATGGTAGAGAAATATCTAAGATGCCCACCATTCCTGGGTAATCTGGGTATCTTTTAGGGGCCTGTAGTTCAATGGCAAAGACTTTTACAAATTTAAAACATTTAGAAATGCACATGCATAAAATCATCCATGTCCTGCCCGCGGTGTTCGCAACATCGTCTGCCCATTTCGCTGCTGGTCGACCGACGTTTCTGAGACCGATTCTTGGGCGCCATTCAGTTAGCGCCTTACTCCACCTGTCGTCACCTCGCCTTGCTAAGTGTCCTGCCCAACTCCATTTTAGTTCCGTTATGCGATTCCCAATGTCTTTGACCTTTGTTCGACTTCGGATCTCAAAATTGGGAACGCGGTCCATAAGCTTGATGCCGAGCATGGCACGCTCCCTGGCTCTCTGTGCAACTCTCATCCTGTACACAGCCTCCTGCGTGAGCGTCCACGTCTCGGCACCGTAAGTCATGATAGGCAGAACACACTGGTTATAAAGGCGGGTCTTCAGACACTGTGGTAGGTATCTCAGCTAAAATATGCATAAAATGCCGAAAATAAAATGGAATGTTTTTTTGCAAGTTGTAAGTTTCAGAGCTGATGAAATATCCTCGTAACTTGAAAACGGGTACACCGATTTCAGCTTCAACTAGGTACCAGCTTCTCACTAAAACGCACTGTGATCAGCGGGCCTAGGATGCGCACGCGAGATATTTGTCATGTCGTTCTGTCAAAATGTAAGCATTTTGCATCAGTTCCTGATCTATTGCATTATCTGTGGTAATATTGTCGAGAAACCGCGCCATTGAATCTTTAGCTTTTGACATTTCTGCATGACTATTATCTCGTCCTCAGAGAGGTACGACGACTAAGAAGTATCAAAAGTGATAAAGAGGGCGCGTAATCATTAATTTCGGATGTACGAAAACCAAATCACACAGAGATAGACAACCTAAAGTCTCAAACTTACGCCCTCTTTTCGGTCCAGGGATTAAAAAGAGATTCTTAAACTCGTTAGACTGGTTTTATCAAACCTGAAACTCAAAATAAACTTTTTTTACGCCAATTTATCTCGCACGATACAAAAAACTGGAAATAATAAATAATAAGAGCAAAAGACTGTGTCTAGCTCTTCAAGGTCATATTTATGTGGATTCTAAAGCCCGTATGCTGAGAAATCGCTACTCGAGCATAGATTTGAGTAGAGGTTTTCATACAAAAATCTATGCTTGACAGCGCTGTAGGGCTACTCTTGACCACCGCCGTTCCAAATTGGATCCGGATTTTGATAGATTTCGTGTCTTTTTGTACTGAAAAATGACAAGACTTCTGTCAAAATCTATGGATCCGGATTGGAACTGTGGTCGAGAGTAACCCACCTGACCTGTCTTCGAACGGCGAAGCATAATGCTGAGTCAAAACTCGAGACCTTTTCGCTTCTTCTTATTAGGTACTATTTTTTATGTTTAAATTAATATTATAGCGAATAAATGATTGTCTATGTCTATGCTTCAGTTTGGATGAGTGATTGGGCAGTAATTCAGCATAGGGGTCTTTGATATTTTTTATCATATCACCGTGTCTCTGTGTTCGTATGAGTTACTTGCTAACGCTGGTGACGGAGTTTTAGGCAGTCGTCGGTCGTGGTCTGACCACAGAAACAGATTGAGATGTGTTTATTAAGCATGCTATTTTATATATTTTGGGGATTGAAAGATTGCAACGATATACTCACAGTTAAAAACTGGATTTTTTTAAATCCATAGATCAGAGCTTCACCAAAATATAGTCTGTGGGAGTTTTTGGTGGGATTTGACGCTGGATTGGGTGGCAATACCAAAAAGCGACGCTAAAAAGATAGATGTATATGATCATCTCCTTGCCCTTTTCCCACTTTATGCGGGGTCGGCACAACAATGTGTTTTTCTTCCATGCTCTTCTATCAGCCGTCATCTCAGTTGTCACTCCTTTCTTACCCATGTAATTTTTCACGCAATCCATCCATCTCTTCTTTGGCCTACCTCTACTCTTAAAAAGATAGATGTATAGGTATTAAGAATTCATGTGGATAGTAATAAAAACCAGTTCTTTACTTTGTGTTTCTGATTTTAAAATTATCATTTTTTTTTAATAATGTTTAAATTTTAAATTTTTTTTGTTAACCCATACTGTCCCACTGCTGGGCAAAGGTCTCCCCCATATCCCTCCAGTTTTTACAATCACCGGCTGCACCCCACCAGGCTCTGTGGAATGTGTCGAGGTCGTCACGCCAGCGCTTCTTCGGTCTGCCCCGGCTTCGTCGCCCATCTGCAGGCACCCATTGTGTGACGACTGTTCCACCCACCTGTCCTTATGCATTCGGCTGATGTGTCCCGCCCAATCTTATTTTAGCTTAGCAGACTTTTTGCCAACGTCAGCGATGCGTGTCTTCGCACGAAGTGCGGTATTTCGTACTCTGTCAGTTCTTTTTACCCCTAATACGCTACGCTCCATGGCTCCAATGTTTAAATACATCTTTTATTACATAGAATAGATGCAAAGACGTCTTATTATGATGACTGTATGTATACATACCTATACGTGGTTTTTGAACTGTATCGGCAGGATGTGAAACCGGCTATTTCAAGGTAATGCTAGGTCCCTGTTCTAAACATCGTCGATAATATGGTACCTATTAATGTGTTTTAGTAAGCGAGTAATTTTTCTTTAAACCCTCGGTAAAAGTTAATCTTGCAAAAATTTTAGATATCATTGCTGGTCATCAAATCTCAATATGTTGAGATTAACTAAATGTTTCAAACTGCAATTATCGCTGAGAATGTTCAAAAATGGTTCTCAGAAAACCCGATCATCTGAAATTGTTATGATACATATCATACATAGTGAATAGTGATGTTTAGTTTTGAAGATAGCCGTAGTCCCTCCTTTTGCTTCGCTGTAGTCGGGTAAAAAGTGACCCCTGACGCCGTATAAATAATCTAGATAGTAGAAGTCCACCTTAGGCTGTAGCTGCACTTATCATTAGGTGTGCTGGCAGCCAAATGCTTAGTTTTAGCTCATAAAAGGCTTGATTATTATTGACCTAATTTCCCCATAACAAACCCTTTATTGGTTTGGTTTGTAAGGGTTCTACAACCCACCTACATCGTAGCTGAGCGTACCTATGAATCTGCAATTATTCTGTCATTTGTCACTTGTCAAATCGTTACTTTCTCTGTACACTGTATGTACCTACTTGTTAGTTCTGTACGCAGATTTCTAATCTTAGGCCCCTACTCAGCCCGTATGCTGATAAACAAATCGTTACTCAAGCATATATTTGAGACTAGCTCGTGTGGTAGCAGCATACGCATTATTTGGTTAAAATCTTTGATCCTAATTTTAGACCCTTTAGGGTGCGACTTTTCAAAATTCCTTTCTTAGTGCACCCCCACACTATGTAAGGATACTACTCTCCAAATGTCATACCTCTAGGACTTATAGTTTAGGCTGTGCATTGATTGTCAGTCAGCTTCAAAAGATTTTTATATATTTAGAAAAGATAGAGATTTTCATACAAAACTCTTGAGTCCGGATCAGTGTTTGAGTAAATCAACATACGGGCCTTAGTGCCCATTTTAAATGTATGTGTAATGGTGACACAACATTTTGAAGATCTTTCTGTGTACAATGATGTACGAAATTTTGCGCGATCACTATTTGAATGGGTGACCGTTAGTTACATTTACATCTGAGCACTTCCGTATTTGAGAGGGCACGATGAACTGTCCCGACTCTAGCAGCCGTTAAGCCACGACAGCCTAAAAACTCCGTCACCAGAGTTGGCCACTAACTCATACTAACTGTGAGATAACAAGAACTTTTCGCAATGATCACGAACAAATGTGCTAGCATAGCATCCGCGTTACTTAAACCTAACGTATTTGAATCATATTGCGTGTCAACGCCAGCCCGACTGCTGAACGTTGTAGCGTCACCGCGCAGTGTATGTTACGATACGTTTACGATTGTCACATTTATTCATTATCAAGAAACCAGTGTGTGTGTGTGTAGATCAAGACGTGATATCCACACGGGTCCACTGGGGTATAACGTGAACCAGTCACGGCTCAGCGGATGAGAACTTGGAAATTGTCGTGACTGAGATTTCTTTGACACCGTCTTCGAAAACAAAAGTCAGGTCTATCGAGATTCAAGAGGGTCATTGACAGTTTTCGAGCGCCGCCGCGGACGACATACAAACGTAATACGATGATCACATTTGATTCCAGCATAATATATTTAGTATCCAGGGGAAGACCTGGATGCAAAAAGCCCAAAATGGACACGAGTGGCGTTTGAGGGAGGAGGCTTATGCCCAGCAGTGGGTTACTACAAGCTGCCTATGATGATGATGTTATTTCTAGTATAGCTATATTATTGCAATAACATTGCACAAGGTTCAGCATGAATATCATTTTGATCCAAGCAAGTTTTCCAAACGAAAAGTAGAAAATAAGGAAAACTTGTTTGGATCAAAACAATCTTCACGCTGAACATTGTGCAATTTTACTGCATACAGCATAGATTTTTTTTTTATAAATAACTTCAGTGAGTTTAGAAATGTTGAAATGTGTGAGCGAGAAGCTGTTGGACGCTTATCAGTGTCAGTCATTATGTCGAAATTGGTAGTTAACCTCGGGTCACAGCGAAATTAATTAAACAATGTTATTATTGCCTTACTGATGCTCACCTACTTTTAAATAATACCTAGAAACAATAAATTGATAAGGTAATAGGTGCACAAACATGGCCTTTATCTGAGCCTCAAATTCTTCTAGCTAAACGTATATTGTCTACCGCATCATCGCTTAACATAAGGACTTCAGGGCATAAGGCTTTTACAGCAGAGCTTAATTAAGCTACTATGCTAAGGATGTGTTTGACATCCACCATTAGGAATCGATTAACATAAAAACCAACGATTCCTATTGGTGGATTTCAAAAACAGCTTAGCTCTGGTGGAAAAGCACCCCTATGCTCCGCTATGACGAGATATGACGTCATCCCTATTAGATTAAAATCTCTGCCGAACTGAGCATAATTCCTCAAGTGAGAGAGTGGCCAAACGTTTATCTATGTATATTGTACTAGCTGTCGCCCGCGGCTTTGCTCGCGTGGTAGAAGCATACGCATTATTTGGTTAAAATTTTTGATCCTAATTTTAGACCCTTTAGGGTGGTGCGACTTTTCAAAATTCCTTTCTTAGTGCACCCCTACACTATATAAGGATACTACCCTCCAAATGTCATACCTCTAGGACTTATAGTTTAGGCTGTGCGTTGATTGTTAGTCAGCTTCAAAAGAGTTTTATATATTTAGAGATAAAAAAATTAAATAGTAAGGTCTAAATAGAGCCAAAGCTCACTCACACAAGGATAACTTTATTTTTAACTTCGCATTGAGGTAAATAAGATAGATACCTAATTATATATGAATTTCCATGACGTAATGTCTACCACAACCATTAATCATTATTTTCTTTTGAAAATAAATATTCATAAAATAGTCACAAATTAAGCAGATCTTCTACTATGGGAACTAGATTGCTGATAGAATACTTATATAATTTTCTTGTAAATAAATACTTATAACATCGTAAGCATCGTAACATCCAGACATAGAACAAACATCTATGTTTGCCACACAAATGTTTGTTCTCAGTGGTGATCGAGCCCACGACCCACAGCATGGAAGGCAGAGCAACCGACTGAGCTGTGACGTCTGTAAATATAAGATAACCAGCTGTGTCTGCAAGTGTGGGATTCACTGTGACTCAGTCTTGGAGCAATGCACTATGACGATGTGTAAGTAGGTATGTACAGTCAGCGCAGATTGTACATACCTATTTACACATCGTTTATTGTAACACCACTTCTAAGTCTTTTTTGAATGTCTCACGGCCGAATACTCAAACGCTTGAATTAATGCCATCTCTTACAAAACAAGTAATGTCAAACAGAGGCAGAGTAATTTTAAGTGGTGCTTAAATTTGAGTGACGTTTCATTATTCCGGCCTTAGTCACTAAGCTAAGTTGGTCGCTAGCTAGTTGTGGTAATAGGTATCCTGTTTATGTATGGGTTTCTGTATAGGTACATAATATACGGAACGAACAATGGTATAGTAGGTGCCAAATAACACCGCAATACAGTTCATTCACCCACTTTCACCACGATGTCGCAAATTTCAATTTATGAATGGCTAATTCTGTCGCTTTCCATACAAACCTGTCGCTAAGACGGTAATCGCTCGAATTTCGTAGTACTGTTCGTTAACTATACATAAATTGAATTTTGCGACATCGAGGTGAAGGTGGGTGAATGACCTGTATTGCGGTGTTATTTGGCACCTACTATAGCGATTCTTTTGTTGTATTTTTCTAAACTAACTTAATTTGACAGAACTAAAAATGACGTCTCTTTCTCTTAAACTGAAACTACAAAAACGGCAGTAACCTGCGGGCCTAAGATGCGCACCGCGAGATATTTGTCATGTCGTTCTGTCAAAATGTAAGCATTTTGTACTAGTTTAGGAACTATTGCATTGTCTGTGGTACCTAATGGTGTCGACAAAACGCGCCATAATGTACACTTTTGACACTTGTTAGTCGTCGTACCTCTCTGAGGACGAGATAACAGTCACGCAGAAATGTTAAAAGTTGAAAATTCAAAGGCGCGGTTTCTCGACAACATTACCACAGATAATGCAATAGTTCCTAAACTGGTACAAAATGCTTACATTTTGACAGAACGACATGACAAATATCTCGCGGTGCGCATCTTAGGCCCGCAGCCCGGCGAAACTCTCGAAATAGACTCGTACTTTTGAAAAACGAACAATGTATAAAACAAAGGTCAAAAGAACTTGCGTTTTGCAAAACGAGATTTTCAGTGTGTAATTTTGGTAGTATGGGAGTCCCGCTTCTTCTTACGTAGGAACTACGTATTACTTATTCTTTGGCTATAACTTTAGAGCAGTCAAATTAGGTTAATTTAGAAAAATACAACAAATGAATCGATACTATTGAGCTACAACAAATAAGTTCAAAAACTAAAACGCGACTACTGCAAATCACACTATAAGGGAAAATAAGTTAATCACCAAAAAAAAACACTTTTGGTCGAAAAACTTGTTTGGATCAAAATGATATTTACGCTGAACCTTGTGCAATGTTACTGCACACAGCATTGTTGATTGCGATTTTTTCTAAATCATTTCAGTGTTTTTATATCTCCAGAAATGGTGAAATATGCGAGCGAGAAGTCGTTTGACAACTGTCAGTGTCTTCATTTATTATTGATCGAGTGAGCGAGGCGAACGAAGATTTTACTGACAACTCGGCCAAAAATGTTATGTTTGTATCATGATTGTTCGTCGATATCTTTTGAACCGCTTATCCGATCTTCACAGAATTTGGTAGGTATACGGATAGTACTCTTAAGTTTTACTTGTTTGAAAAATAAAGTAAATCGGTCAAGGGGTCGGAAAGTTACGAGATTCCAAAGGAAGTAAAATAAATACGCGTTACTTTTTTTATTCCCTTTCGACCCTCATATCTTTAGAACCTCTTGACCGATCACGAGATCTCAGTTCGGGGTAGGTACTAGTTATTTTTTAGCGATTGTACCTACAAAGAACTTGGCCACATATGCAGGTATTGATGTCGGCGAATGTACCTGCATTGGTTTACAAAATATATTACTCATAATATGATGTGATATGAACTTGCACTGTTATTGTGAGATAATGGCAAGTAGAGCGTGTAATACTGAGAGAGAGAGAGAGAGAGCAACTACTGGTCTATCTATACTATTATAAAACTGTAAAAAGACAAAAACTTAAATTAAAGATATGGATAAACTAAATAGGTACCGGTATGCAGATCTACTAAATAAACGATTCTGATTCCGAAAGTCGAGTTTATCTGTTTGTTTGTTCGCGGATCCCGCCTAAACTACTGGACCAATTTCAATGAAACTTATACCTACCATTCGACAGCCCTTTTTCCGGATTGAAACATTTTTTTTCCGGATTGAAACATAGGGTATATTTTATTGAAATGAAAGACGTGGATTCTTAGATATAGCTTGAACTCTCTAAACCAAAAGCAGCCTTTGACACGAGGTTCATTGTATGCTGGTTGACAGACATTTTGGTGGAAAGTTTCGCACGCGTACGAAGTCGCGGGCATCAGCTAGTTATCTATAAAAACTTATCTTGGAAACCATAAGCTGTAAGCGAGACTCTGGAATGCATTTCCAAGCAGGTAACATACAAAGGGCTCCGAATAAATTGGTTTTTAAGAGGAAGTCGAAGACCGAAGCTAGTAAAAATATATAAAAACATACCTCTTTCAGATCCTTGACCCGGACATCCTCCATACTCTTACTAACATTGACTTTCATAATCGTTCCGTAACTATTCTTCCGTTCACTGATATACGGTTCATCGTAGATATGCTCATCGATATAAAACTCCGAGCTCCGGCATCTACAGTCCAAATGACACTTAAATTCTTTCCCTTCATTTTCTTTACACTTAGCACACGTTCCGTTAACAAATTTTAAGTTCTCCAAAGACTTGTTACTGCAACAGCTTTTAAAATTTTGGTTCGAGTCAAACTCGGTACTTAATCTTGTGTAAGGTAAACTTGACATGGAATTGTAATTACCAACACAGTTGAGTCGTTCGAGGCAGTTTTTGAATGCAGAGTCATTTTGATTCGGTAGTAATGTTCTTTGAGTTATGTCTAATATCTCTGTGCATAAGTAGTGAACTTCCTTAGGCTTTTTATGGCTTAAGTTTTCTTCAGCGATATCATATATGTTACTATCCTTGTTAGCCATGGTTTCTCTCTTCATCAAAACCTGTTCCAGCTTTTCTAACTTTCGTTTCGTGTCTTTTTTCTCGTTCTCCGGTATCGTTGGAATGTTAAATGTACGCGGTGGCTTTTTCGGAGGTGGACCGGGTGGTAGCGGCTGTTTCAAAGCCTTTTTTAACGTATCCGTTAGAACTAAATGAGGGTTTTTGCGTTCTAACTTCATCGTTTCACTTGATCCGGCAAAATCTTCCATGACGTCTAAATTAGTACTTTCTAGTTCAGTCTTAACTTGTTCCTGTGTTGATTTATCTGGTTCCGCTTCCTTCTCGAATTGGTCGGTGATCTTCTTGACACGGTTATCTTCTTCTAAGTTCTCTGTTTCAGAGCTGACTCCGCTGTCAGTCATCGCCTCACCTTTCTCTTCTTTCTTCGGCTTAATTACCTGTGAGTACTGAGCCAGGATATGAGCGGGGACATTTTTATCTGGTATAGAGTTGATCAGAGTGACTTCCTTCACTTCCCCGACAACTTGAAAGTTTTCTTTTTTCATTTGTTCATCGAGGAAGTTACCGAGTCGTTTCAACCTGTCCTTACTGAGTTTTCTGTCCATTTTGAGTGTTTCTGGGCGTCCGTTGCAGCTGCCAGCGCGTTTGTGGCTGGTTATTTGAGCTCTGTCGCAGCGGAAGGCGTGGCTGCGATGCAGTTTTTTACCAGGATCGCTGGCCTGGCGGGATAGAGACGGCTTGGGGTCGGAAACGCGTTTCACGTCACTTTTATGTAGGTAACTGCGGTTGGGCTCCGGTGAGTCGTCACTGGAGGCACTCGATTCGACACCACTGATACCAACGACGTACTTAGCCTGAATGCAGGAATTTTCCACACTTTCACAGTCATTTTTGAGTTTGTGCAGTTGGGAGACCTGTTTCACTGGTGCGGGTATCTCGGCGCTCAAGTTCTCGAATTTACTTTTTATAGCTTGCACTCGGGTCGTTTGCGATAACATTATTTCACAATATCAGAAGACATTTTTGATCAAACACGGTTCAACGTCAACACTAGCACTCACACATTTTGTTCTCATGAGCTAAAGAAAACAGTAAAACAACAATGTTTTGAAAATCAGTCTTGTTTTTTTTTTCACAACTCCGGACCGGGCAGCGAACAAAAACAAATCGGAAGCACGATTGATTACCCACAGCTGTTTTAGTTTTCGCACAAAACACAGTTACAAGAAACTCTATGTAATTCGGTGATTGCGAAACTAATAATTTTCACGGTGATTTCACTGTTTTGAAATCGTTTGAAACAAACACCGAATCGTTGTAAAAGTTTACAAAACAGTACGCAGGCCCGCTACGCAGCGCACGTAGGTACCTTACCTACTCTACTCGACGACCATTCGACGACGAACCGAGCGAAGCGAACCCGAAGAGTGTTGCTAGCTCAGTTACTTCAAAATGTGCTAAATTATTCTTAAATCTGTAATTTTTTTTGTACGTGCGTTAGATAATGTATAGACAGGTACCCTACAGATAAGTAGGTAAATAGGTAGGCACTCGTATTTTTTTCCAACCTACTGACATAAAATCTAAATAAATAATAGATAGAGTAACGTCTTTTAGCAATTGGTAATGTTATGTACCTAACTAATAAATATTAATGTAAAAATGTCATGTGTATTGATGACGCAGTAGTATCCTCGTTTCAAACGAAGGGCTTCTATTTAGCTAAGTATGCAAAAAAATTTAGGCCTATTACTTTACCTGGTAGTACATCATATAACACAGCTACATAATTATTAGAGCAATCTGTTATTTTATTTTATTATTGAATTAATAAATTTGAATTTGAATTTATGAACCGGTTCGGTGGGTACCCACCAAACGTTCCTGAAATGTTGCTAATCTGGCAAAAAAAATTAGTTGGTAATACTAATAGCGAGCATGGCAAGTGTAGCAAGCGGCAGGGTGTTACTAGAATATAGCAACACCAAGACAATTAACTCGTAAGCTGCCATCTAGTGACGAGTAGTCATAGCTTTATTGTTCCATCTAGCGGTTAGTAGCAGTACTATATCACAACATAGGTAAAAAATAACGGTTGTGATTTTCATCTGAACATATAGATGGCGCTCTAACCTTCCAAAACCTAGATTTTATAAATGTGGGAAATAATTTTATTATGATAAACCGGACGTAGCTGCGAAATTGCTGCTACACCGATTCGTTAGTTGATCTAATTGTTTTTATAAAAAAAAACACAACTCCTAAACTATATTTTCGTAGAACATAGGTACCTAGGTACCTACTTTGCATCTTAATTAAATAGTTAGGATGACTGGCCCTCCAAAATTAATTTGAACCTCTTGTAAATGGGCCACCCTGTAAAAGTACCAAACTATATAAATAAATGAACATTATGTTATACTATTAATGTACACTATATTAATGTTCATTTATTTATATACTTTTTTCTACAAATTTATTAGATAGCCTACCAGCCTAGGTTTTATTTTCTTTTTAAACCAGCAATAAAGGTAGGTACTAGGTATGTAATAATGTACATTGAAAAAACCCTAGGGTCGACCATTTCAATGTTAAAGTCATAAATTTTCCTTTAATCTCCCAGTCGGTTAAATAAGGACCACTGTCAAAGTTGGTAGGTAGTAAAATTGTTAGTTAATCTGTTTTAATCTTCTAAATATATAAAACTCTTTTGAAGCTGACTGACAATCAACGCACAGCCTAAACTATAAGACCTAGAGGTATGACATTTGGAGGGTAGTATCCTTATATAGTGTAGGGGTGCACTAAGAAAGGAATTTTGAAAAGTCGTACTCTAAAGGGTCTAAGATCGCGAGCAACGCCGCGGGCGACGGCTAGTTAAAAATAAAAGTTCAATTCAATTTCTTTCTTTTATGGATGTAGGTTCGTTATATCTTACTAGGTAACAAAAATACACATTTTTTCAATATTTTTATTGAATACCTACCTACCTAGGTTGTCTATAGACTTTATTACCTACACATTTTGACAATATTGATCGTAAGTATTGAGATTAAGTGAGTTGGGGTTATTTAGCCTCTAGCAAAAAGTGGTTTAGGTAGGTACTCCAAAGCCGCTAGGATAGGTACCTACAATGACAAACATTGACATGACAGGCGTCACAGTTCAGTCGGTAATTAGCTCTACCTACCGTGTTATGGGTCGTAGGTTCGATCCCCACTGAGAACAAACATTTAATTTTGTGTAAGTATGGTAAATATAGATGTTTGTTCATTTTTCTATGTCTGGGTGTTACCATGTATTATAAGTATGTTATTCTATGAGCAATATAGTTCCCATGGCACAAGCTTTGCTTTAGTCACAGCGAATACCTATGATTTAGTATGAAAAGAGTTCAGGAAATTTGCCAGGCTTAAATGGCAGAAAACCAGCGGGTTGACCGGCCTTTGTTCGGTATTTTTTTAGTATTTATTTTTATGTAGATACATATAACCAATATGCAGTACTTATTTAGTTAGAAAAGGTTCTATGCTGAACACTGCCATCTATTAACGATTAGAAGTATAACTTAAAAAAATAGTATTATTATTCGCCAATAGATGTCGGGAAGAGTCACATTTTTCTGTTTAAGTGCTTACTTCAAAACACGAATAAAACGACATTTTCTGAAAATTTTCTAGCTAGATCGATTTATCGCCCCCAAAATTCCCTGTATACTAAATTTCATGAAAACCGATGGAGCCGTTTCCGAGATTCAGAGATAAATAAATAAACAAGAATTGCTCGTCTAAAGGTATTAGATAAGAAAATCAGTATTTAAAATAAAAAGAATCAAACTAAAAGTGACAGAAAAGTACTAAATTCGACTTTGTGACGATTCGGACAAAATATTTTGGGACAAATTGTCACATTTGATTTTAATAATTTTCGTTGTGACGATTCGGACAACATATTCCCCATCTTCCCCTAGAAGACAGGAAGAGATAAAATACACAGACAACATAATTGGTGTGTATTTACAACTTACATAAATAATATTCGGGCATTTTGTTCTCTACAAGGGCGAGATGTGTCCTATAAATAACAATACTCGTAAGTAGATATAATGTACTGCTATATGTATATAGGTACCGAGCTGTTAGCATCATAATTTAGTTTGTTTTTAATATTCTTTACTAATTTAATTTATTTATTGGTCTAATCGAATTATTTCATCCTATCTCATCTCACTAATTTTAAAAACTATTAGCTTCCACCAGCCAGCGACTTCGTTCGCGTACCGTTGGACCCCGTTGATTTTCCGGGATAAAAAGTAGCCTATGTGTTAATCCAGGTCACGGACAATAATATATTCCAAGTGTCATCCAAATCATTTCATCCATTCATTATTTATGTACAAAAAAAAAAAAAAAAATCGGCTCAGTAGTTTTTACGTTTAAGAGTAACAAAGATGCATAGGTACATACAAACTTTCGCTGTTATAATATTAGTAGGATAGGAAGTCAAAATTTTGATGTTTGGAAGTTTGTGTTTCAATCTCACTGGAACTACTGGTCCGATTTAGATAAAACTTAGAATATAGGTAGTTCGTAACCTTCGTAACCTGGATTAACACATTGGCTACTTTTTATCCGGGAAATCTACAGGATCAAAGGCGCGGGCGAAGTAGCGGACGGAAACTAGTAAATAACCCGGTAAATAAACAAGAACAAAGGCGCGGACGAAGCAGCGGGCTGAAGCTAGTAAATATAAAGGGTGGAAAACTACTTAGAAATATAGAAAAATGACTCAACCACCGGACATGACTAACTATAGTAGGTGCCAAATAACACCGCAATACAGGTTATTCACCCACCTTCACCACGATGTCGCAAATTTAAATTTATGTATGTTAAACAAACAGTACTACGAGATTCGAGCGATTACCGTCTTAGCGACAGGTTTGTATGGAAAGCGACAGAATTAGCCATTCATAAATTGAATTTTGCGACATCGTGGTGAAGGTGGGTGAATGATTTGTATTGCGGTGTTATTTGGCACCTACTATAGAATCTTCATTTGCGTGTGGTTAGCACTTAACGCCTCTTCGTGAACTAGCCCAGTGCCTTGATCACGAATAAATGTGACAATCGCAATCGTATCGTAACGCTAGCGTATCCGAGATACACTGCGCGGTGACACTACAACGGTCGGCAGTCGAGCTGGCATTGACGCGCAATATAACTCGAATACGTAACGCTAGCGTATCCGAGATACACTGCGCGGTGACACTACAACGGTCAGCAGTCGAGCTGGCATTGACGCGCAATATAACTCGAATACGTAACGCTAGCGTATCCGAGATACACTGCGCGGTGACACTACAACGGTTGGCAGTCGAGCTGGCATTGACGCGCAATATAACTCGAATACGTAACGCTAGCGTATCCGAGATACACTGCGCGGTGACACTACAACGGTTGGCAGTCGAGCTGGCATTGACGCGCAATATAACTCGAATACGTAACGCTAGCGTATCCGAGATACACTGCGCGGTGACACTACAACGGTTGGCAGTCGAGCTGGCATTGACGCGCAATATAACTCGAATACGTAACGCTAGCGTATCCGAGATACACTGCGCGGTGACACTACAACGGTTGGCAATCGAGCTGGCATTGACGCGCAATATAACTCGAATACGTAACGCTAGCGTATCCGAGATACACTGCGCGGTGACACTACAACAGTTGGCAGTCGAGCTGGCATTGACGCGCAATATAACTCGAATACGTAACGCTAGCGTATCCGAGATACACTGCGCGGTGACACTACAACGGTTGGCAGTCGAGCTGGCATTGACGCGCAATATAACTCGAATACGTAACGCTAGCGTATCCGAGATACACTGCGCGGTGACACTACAACGGTTGGCAATCGAGCTGGCATTGACGCGCAATATAACTCGAATACGCTAACGCGGCGACTGTCAGATTTGTTCGTGATAGAGGCACTGATTGACGTAGTTCTACGTACCTATCAAAAAAATCAAAAATCAAAAAATCAAAATAGTTTTTATTGTTAAATACAAGTTTTTTAACTAATAGGGTTGGGATCTCTTCTTTTAAGTTAATCAAACCTGTGTTAGAAGAGTCCCCTCTTTTCTGTGGTCACTAAAAACACACAAACTTGTATAACTTAACTTAAAGTAGGTAGGTACAGCAATTTCTTTTTAAAAAAAAATAATAATATTAAAGTAACTATAGGAGAAAGATCTAGGTACCTAATGTAAGTATATACCTAAGTACAGGTATCATTGTACAAATAGGTAGGTAATATACCTACCTATTTGTACAAGAATAGCTGAGTAAATGAAACATATAGGTAGGTAGGTTCCCAAATATTCTCATTTAAGAGGCACACATTGTGTAAGAAGCGAGATACAAACTAAAATAGGTATGGTTTCTTAATTGACTTATACTATATAATTGGTAGGTGTCCACCTAGATAAGATGGTAGGTAGGTACTTAGCTAATAAGTAGGTAACAGGGTACAGGGTAACAACTACCTGTCTATCACGTGTATAGTATAGGTAGGGTAGGTAGGTAGGTACTTACCTCTAGCCACTAGGGAGTGCATGCAGTAGGTAGGTTAGTCGGTAATGACACAGTGTAGGTAAGTACCTAGGTAACTAGATGAGTTAATAAAGTGAGATAAAATAGATTTAAGTAGATATCATTATTATGTAGGTAGGTATGTAGGGTATCGTCAGGTTGGATAATTTGAGAGGTAGGAGCAAGATCTTAGCCGGACGGATGGCAGCTAGGCTACCTATGAAAAACTAAATGTGAAGTATAGGTAGGTTGTTATAGTGTAGGTGGGTATGTAATTTCAAAAACAAAACCTATGCGTCAGACCTGAGAAAAACCTAATTACCTATATAGACAGGCTGTATGTAAAATGTAAATGTAAAACCCTACGTTTCTTAGAATACTAACTTATTATATATAGGTACTTACCTAGTCAAAATAGACAGGACGGGTAAGTATTATTGTAAGTAATAATAATAATAATTAAAACCTTTTTTATTTCTTTATTAGGTAGTACATATGAACAGAATAAAACATTAAAACAAATTAACATTAGAAATATAATACCTAGGTACGTATTGTAAGTATGTATTTACAAAAAAAGTATTTTTCTAACAATCTAATTCCAACTAAATAATTTATAAGTTTAAAAAACTGGAAAAACCGACTTCAATTTGATACGCATTCATCATCAAATGATGATGATGATGATGACAGCAGTTCATTGGGACTGTTCTAATGATCGTAAGCACCACAGAAACGTCACAGGAAAGCAAATACGCAGTGTCGTGTACGTGAATGACGGGTTTTTTCGAGTTATTCTTATTTAACTGCCAAACTACTGAACTGATTTTGATAAAAATTTTATGGGACCAATCTGGAAGCATACCCGTTCAGATAAAAAAAAATAATTTCAAATCGGTTCATAAATGACGGAGTTCTGAGGTAACAAACATAAAAAAAATACAACTGAATTGAGAACCTCCTCCTTTTTTGAAGTCGGTTAAAAAAGGTATTTTTTTTTTATAAAAAACATATATCATGGTCTTTTCATCTCCATCTGTATGTTAAAAATTTATGTGCCTTTGTCAATGTGTCATTTATGTTAAACAATGTGAGAAAATTGATAGAAATTTATAGATAGCACTAAACCAAAAAAAAATTAATTTTTTTTTTATTCATTTACAAGGTTCGATCGCTAAGCGATAATATTACCCTAATCTAATATATACAACCTAACTTCAACTAAAAACAAACGATGTACACAAAATAAAAATAAAACTTAATCGCTAACTAAACCTACTAAACTATATAGCAACTTGGAATTGAAAAACCTAAGATACGGACATTTATTTTCTGTCAAATTTCATAAGTAGTCGATTTTGTCACAGTATATCTTCAAAGGAATTTCCCGCTGTCAGTTTTTCCAGATAATTAACAACTGTCAATGTCAATCATTTTCTAACAATGTCTGTCGGTGAGAGGCGAGCCTGCAGTAGTCCGGCAAATATTGCCGGCTTGACTGCGCGTACGCAGCGCGCACGCGAACACGTGAAAAAAGTGACGGGTATATTTTCTGTCTATTTCTGAAATTTACCTAGTTATCTAGATTTATTTGCTAAACTATTTATATTACTTTTACAAAAAAAAAAGAATTCTTTTTTCTTGCGTAAGTATTTATTTTTTTATTCAATTCGTACTTTTTCCTGTAAAAAGTATGTAACTGAAAATATTTTATGTTCTGAAAAATAAATAATAAAAATAATGTATCATGTGTCATAATTTTTCTTTTTTTTGCATAAATAGACAAAATATACTGATGTTTTAAAAACAGTGGTATCTAGTGACATAAAGTGACATTACCCAGTGTACATAAGTGAGTGACGAAAAAGCACGGATTTGCAAATCGCCGGTTTGAGGTATGTTATGTGATATTATGTCAGTATTTTGCAAAATTCGCTTTCACTCCGCGTCTCGGTGGGGGTATTGGGTCAGTGGAACGGTGGAAAGTGATTGGCTGAATCCCTGCGCAATTGTGAACTTTTTTTTGTAATACGCAAAAGCTCGACGCGTCCGACAATAGTTTCGGAACGAAATTTTTATTTCTCACAAAAAAAAAACAAAAAAAATTGATGAATGTATGTAATGAAATGCAAATTTAAATAATTATAATAATATTCACTGAATTAAATTAAGTGGTGAATAATAATTAAATCGAACTTATTTTAGTAACTTAAAATACTTTTTCTTTATATTATTTTTGAACATAAATAAATGACAATTAATCTGATCGATAAATGCACGCAGAATTTTATCTTTGGAAATAGTTGGAATCCGAACTTCTTTTTGGGATTTTTTAGAACCAGTTTTAATAAGAATTTTTTTTTTTAAAATTAATGAGAAATAGGCTGATTGATAATGTGCGTAGAATTTTATCGTTGGAATCACCAGCTTAATTTATTCAAAAAAAGATTTAATTTTTGTGTCTAATTAACCCAAAAATGAAAGCTCAATAATTAAACCCTTTTGTAACTTATTTTTAACTTTTTTGTAACTCAATCGCGTAATTTCATAACTTCATATTGCAACTTACGTTACTTAAGGCAGCATAAAATGTAGGCATATATTTCTTATGAATAAATACATAATATTAATATTTAAGTATTCGTTGCATCAAGTTATATCAGAGTAAACAAATATGGCCTTTTGGCGGTATTCATACTTTTTGGTTAGTGAAGGAAAACATCGTGAGGAAACCTTCGGCTTAGCCAGCTCTACACGTATTGACGATGTCTTTCCTGTGGATATGTCTGACTAGGCTGAGAGGATGGTATAGTACTACCAGCCTACTCCATCTAAACATTGTACCAGGCACTACAGTGTGTCGTTCAGTGTAGGCATAGCTTGCCTGTTGACGCTCTATATATCATCTTCCATACTTTTTGGTTTTATTTAGTGGAAAGTGTTTGTTTAAATGCTCTGGAAAGTGTTTGTTTTTTGCTCTGCAGTGGAACACAACGAATTGAATAAATCTTTTCTAAATATATGAAACTCTTTTGTATCTGACTGACAATCAACGCACAGCCTAAACTATAAGTCCTATAGGTATGACATTTTGGAGGATAGTATCCTTATATAGTGTAGGGGTGCACTAAGAAAGGAATTTTGAAAAGTCACTCTCTAAAGAGTTATAAGTTTAAAAACTAGACTTCAAAAAAAGTGGTATCAATTCGTTTGTATTTTTTTAATATTTGTTACCTCAGATCTCCGTCATTTATGAACCGATTTGAAAAATTATTTTATCTGCATGGGTATTGTTACTTACAGATTAGTCCCATAATTTTTTTATCAAAATCGGTTCAGCAGTTTGGCAGTTAAATAAGAATAACTGGTAAACACTTCATTCACACGACATTGCGTATTTTGCTTTCCTGTGACTTTTCTGTGGTGCTTGCGATCAATAATACAGTCCCAATGAACTGGCATCATTATCATCGCTAGCTCTCTGAACACCTTAATGTAAAAATGGTTGTAGGTAGATCAATCATCATCATCATCATCATCATCATCATCATCATGGGCAGCTTGTAGTAACCCACTGCTGGGCATAAGCCACCTCCCTCAAACGCCACTCGTGTCTATTTTGGGTTTTTTTCATCCAGATCTTCCCCTGTACGGCAACGATATCATCTGCCCATCTGGCTGTTGGTCTGCCAAGGCCTCTCTTGTGTCCCCTAGGTAAATCATAGAGTCATCTTTATAATTATACTAGCTGATACCCGCGACTTCGTACATGTGCGAAACTTTCCACCAAAATGTCTGTCAACCAGCATACGGTGAACTTCGTAGCAATTGGCTGCGTTTGGTTTAGAGAGTTCAAGCTGTACCTAAGTTTTTTATTTCAATAAAATATAGCCTATGTTTCAATCCGGAAAAAGGGCTTCTGAATGGTGTAAGCTTCATTGAAATTGGTCCAGTAATTTAGGCGTGATCCGCGAACAAACAAACAGAAAAATTCGATTTTTGGAATGAGAATCGTTTATTTAATAGATCTGCATATTTACTTTATCCATATCTTTTATTTTAGTTTTTAGCTCTTTTACAGTTATAAATAGATTTTTTGTTACATAAATACTGCATCTAAAAAGCATGGCAAATCTCTGATTGGAATTCATACAAAAAATAACATTGAAGTTTCAGCTTCCGTTGTACGAACTTATAAAATTATCTAAACACTATAAGTATCTACTTATCTAAGAATCCGGAAGGAAGGAACGCGGAAGGCCTTAAACTTATAACACCCCTTTTTGTGCTTGCCGGTTAATTAAGCTATTGTATGGTGCAACTAGCCGTCGCCCGCGGCTTTGCTCGCGTCCTAGACCCTTTATAGTGTGACTTTTCAAAATTCCTTTCTTAGTGCACCTCTACACTATATAAGGATACTACCCTCCAAATGTCATGTCTCTAGGTCTTCCAGACAACCTAGTAATTTTCTTTGTGAATAAAATTTTTAGCTACTATGGCATTGAAATATTGATTCATACTAAATAAATAGAATTGAATACAGCTATCTTAATTTTGACATTATCTAAATACATAATATAAAACTCTTTTGTATCTGACTGACAATCAACGCACAGCCTAAACTATAAGTCCTAGAGGTATGACATTTGGAGGGTAGTATCCTTATATAGTGTAGAGGTGCACTAAGAAAGGAATTTTGAAAAGTCGCACCCTAAAGGGTCTAAAATTAGGGTCAAAGATTTAAACTAAATAATGCGTTTCTTTAATATACCGTACACAAAAGAACCTTAAAAATTGGTACATAGATTCGTCAAATAAATTGACTCGACACGTGTTTCAGAATTTTCAAAAACATTCAAAACTGTTTGTACGCTGCTACCACGCGAGCAAAGCCGCGGGCGACAGCTAGTACGTAATATGACCACTGATCACGGATGCCATGGTCATATAAGGTACCTAATATATTTAAATGTTTGTCAACAACATTTTTCAAATACTCCAATAAGGGCTCAACTACTTAGTATCTAATGTACAAAATTTAACGAAACTTGACCCCAATAGTAGACAGATTAATAGTATCATAACAAGGCTTTTGATAGTATTATAATTCAGGGCTCAGGTCCCCGAGTCAGTGCATTTGTTTTGACTTTCGACTCGAGTATAGCACACGCAAAAGCATTCGCAAAGCAAGAAATTTTGTATGAAAACCGGATAAGCGCCTCCAGTGGGAGATTTGAGAATTGTGCAATTGAATTTTACGACATCGTGGTGAAGGTGGGTGAATGACCTGTATTGCCGTGTTATTTGGCACCTACTATATCAGCCTATATTTGTTTAATTAAATATCTTTGGACATTACACGCAACGCCCTCTATTCGTGTCGTTTGTTTTGAACAGAAAATGGTGGATTTTCTCTTCAAAACCTGAAATAGTACATTGTTCACCGAGAGGAGAAAGTGACCGATTACCGTCGAGGGTGTACGGCTCGGGCTTTAAAACACCCGAGATCGGGAATCGCACTTTCTCTCGAGTGATGCATAGTGCTTTATACTACACCTACGAGGAAAATAAAAAACTAAAACTGAATCCTCAAACAACACACAAATTGAAAATGGCGCCAATGGCGTCTGCAATTTTCACATGTTCTTTTTTCAAATTGTTTATCCTGCCGCCGCAGGGTCGCACTGCCAGCCCGACACCATCCAACACACAGCTAGTGGCCAGTGTCATTTTGCGAACTTGGAGATAAAAACTCACTGTAAAAACTTTTTGGCTTTTGATATTTAGGTTACCGTTTTTCTTTTTTAATTTTGGGTAAGACTATTCTTACCCAAAATTAAAAAAGAAAAACCACGTAAGAAATAGATTTTCATACACTTTTCTTTCCCGCTCAGATGCGTTTTCTCCCCGCATATTTGTTCGATATGCAATGACGTACTTTCTACCGTAAATTTGATAAAGTATCAAGGTACTCTCCAAGCAGGTGTTGTATAAACGAATTTTCACATTCAGAGGAACCACTTTACACACATTTTCCAATGGCTCACACTTTATGTTACAACCTAGACAGCCGACTTAACAAATGACATGACTTGACTTATAATATTTCAAATATTTCACTTGACACTGGCAAAATTGTCCGTCAAAGTGACGGACAGAGGCCATAAATAAAAGAAGATGTCATAAAATTTATCCGAGACTACAAGACAGTACTTAACAGTTCCGTAACTGCCCTAGACCGTAGGTCAAAAATAAACACGAGTCTTTATTGACCTTGGTGACAAATTGAGGGTTAAGGTCATAATAGCTACTGTGATGGATAAAATAACTATATTGTTGGAATTTTTATCTTATAATTATAGGTACGTTTATAAATATTTATACAGTAAACCGTATAAATACATAAAAAGGTTTATCCTCAAAGAAAATTACAACTAATACAATATTTACAAAATATTAACATAAAAACCATTTATTACTGAATGCATAGAAACATATAAAACATATAAATATATTGTAAATAATATAAAACCATAATATATGTAACTGAGAATCAACACAGCGTTCTGTAAAGATCTGAAAAATTGAATAAAGTGCGTATTATGGTTTCCTTATGGTACAGAATTCGTTTTTAAGTTTTTAACGGAATATGAATTTAGCGAGAAAAATAAAAACGATTGTTTACATTTTTCAGAAATCAAAGAACCTCTGAACTATCAGTATTGAAAACTTTCAAAAATCCTGTTACATGTGTGGAGACAATTTATTTGAGGAATCTTTGTACAAATTTTCAAGGGTACGTTGTACGCGGTATATAAAAGAAACGCATTATTTAGTTAAAATCTTTGATTCTAATTTTAGACCCTTTAGAGTGTGACTTTTCAAAATTCCTTTCTTAGTGCACCCCTACACTATATAAGGATACTGCCCTCCAAATGTCATACCTCTAGGACTTATAGTTTAGGCTGTGCGTTGATTGTCAGTCAGATACAAAAGAGTTTTATATATATTTAGAAATAGAATAGATTGAAGATTGATTGCCGAAACTAAACAATACATACATTGGCATTATTTATGGTTTTGCTTGATTGACAGTTTTGACACATGACGAAACTGTCAGACGATGCAAAAAATAGCGTACCTACGCTTTTAAAATAATGTCTGCAAACATAAAGGCCTGAGTTCACCAACTTAAAACTTAAATTAAAATCATTAGTTACGATTAAACATAAAAACAGACAAATTAATTGAATAAGAAGTAATTTTTTTTAAGAAAAATCATGTTCTGAGCTGGTGATCAAAATATCTGTCAAACTTTCAAAAAAGGTAAATTGAAGTAGTTTTTTTTAAATTATGAATTGACCAAACGTCACTGAGCGAAAAGCAACACAGTTTACCTATATGTATTTTAACCTCTATTTAGGCGATTAATAGAAAAAAATATCTGCTGTAATTGCCAGGCATGGTAGACATCCTCTAGGTGTTTGACTGAAACATACGACATACCTACGTAATAACTGGACTTATTTAGATGAAAAGATGCCATAAATAAAATCACAAGAATATTTTTGTCTTATAGCAAGCACGCTCGTATGAGTCAGTGGCCAACTCTGTGGACGGAGTTTTTAGGCCGCCTTAAGGCCTCTGTCATAGCTTAACGACTACTAGAGCTGGAACCGGACAGTTTAACGTGCCCTCCGAAGCACGGAAGCGCTCAGACTTTTTACTTATAACAAATATTTCAAAGAAATTGGAAGTTAATCGTTCTAATTAATTATATTTAAAAAAAAACAAGATGAAATTAAGCGCCATGCCACAAAGAGCTTAGAAAACAGGATTTAAAACTTTTTGTGTATTAAATCCGGTCCATTCCAACGGTTGCCTGGAAGAGATTGCTTTAAGCAATAAGGTCGCCCTTTTTAACTACCTCTTATAACTTTTTGTTACCAATTTTGGTATTTTTCATGTTATTTTGTTAACCTATAAGTGGCGTACCTACAATAAAGAATATTCTATCTATCTATCTATCTTATAACACGTCACGTTAACCACAGGTTTGCGTATTAGTGAACTTTAGCCCGAGTACATGTTACGACACGAATGACATTAAAATATTTGCGAAATTACAAATTTTCTGTGGATTATAACAATGTACTCAGTTGAGCAACCCACTGTATGTAGGTACTTAGTAAGTATTTAATTGAAAAAATCCGTGAGTTTCAGATTATTAGGTACATACGTAATTTTATAAGTTTAAAAAACTGGAAAAACCGACTTAAATTTGATACGCCTTCATCATCAAATGATGATGACGATGGCAGTTCGGGACCAAACTGGAAGCATACCCTTTCAGATAAAAAAAGAATTTTTCAAATCGGTTCATAAATGACGTAGTTCAGAGGTAAGAAACATAAAAAAAACAACCGAATTGAGAACCTCCTTTTTTGAAGTTAAAAAAGAAGAGTTCATGGCAGATCGGCGGCGTCATGGTTCAGTCGGTAGTAGCTCTGCCTTCCTTAGATGTTTGTTCTGTGTCTGGGTGTTACTGTATGTTTTTACAAAAAAAAAATTATATAAATATTCTATCAGCCATCTAGTTCCCATAGTACAAGCTCTGCTTAGTTTGGGACTAGAGGGCGTTGTGTTTAATGTCCGGGAATATTTATTTAGTTCAGCAAATTTTATGGATAATGAAAGACTTCTAATATGTACCACATAACTATACGTTCTGCGCGGTCACCATTTGGATGGGTGACCGTTAGTAGCATTTAAATCTGAGCGCACGGAAAGCACGTTAAACTGTCCCGGCTCTAGCAGTCGTTAAGCCATGACGGAGGTCTAAGGCGGCCTAAAAACTTCGTCATCAAAGTTGGGTACTAACTCACACGACCTTGCTTACCTGCTACTTACTTTCCCTAGTAAATTAAGTAATAAATTTCAAAATCTAACATTAAACTTGACTTTCACAAAATTTACGAAAAATCGTAAAAAATCCATTAGACCATCGCGTGTGTTATAACAAAAACATTTATGTATAAGTACAATCATACAAAAAAGAAATAGAAAGCATGTACCGTTCAATACTACCTAAATACTTGTTAGAGTTCCGTAAAGAGTTTGTCGAAACTCAACGCACAGCCTAAACTCTTTTCTGTCATTATGTTTCCAGCGGGCCTAAGATGCGCACCGCAAGATATTTGTCATGTCGTTCTGTCAAAATGTAAGCATTTTGTACCAGTTTAGGAACTATTGCATTATCTGTGGTAATGTTGTCGAGAAACCGCGCCTTTGAATTTTCAACTTTTGTCATTTCTGCATGACTATTATCTCGTCCTCAGAGAGGTACGACGACTAACAAGTGTCAAAAGTGTACATTATGGCGCGTTTTGTCGACACCATTAGGTACCACAGATAATGCAATAGTTCCTAAACTGGTACAAAATGCTTACATTTTGACAGAACGACATGATAAATATCTCGCGGTGCGCATCCTAGGCCCGCTGATTTAGCTTGGATCTAACAAAAAACCGCGTCTCTAACTCGTGTTTTGGACTTAACTAGGTTTTTTCATATTACGTTACATATTTAGCACCTTCACCGAGGTCTAACTATAGACTTTCGCTAAACCGACCCCACCCCAGGTTTAACTCGGGTCTAACTTCACATTTGTCATGAAAATCAATTTGGTGACTGTTTTTTCTCAATTATTTTATATTATTTACCACGTACTGTTTTTTCGAAAATATATTCGACATTGACATTTACATTGATAAAATCATTAACCGTAATTACCTACCTACCCCTTGTTTTGCCGCTAAATTCTTTTTTGACTTCATTTACTGATCAGTTTTGAGTGAATGAATGACTAATGTCACAAAAGAACGGGTTTTTCTAAAACTTCGTGGAAAGTCTTACGTAATCACGTCTCAGTTTTAACGCGAGCCTAGCTTTAAGCCGAGGCTAGCTAGACCGGGTCTAAGCCCTCGAAAAATCCAAGATAAATCTGATAACGTGGTAAGACCGTTAAAGTCCTAGAGGTATGACATTTGGAGGGTAGTATCCTTATATAGTGTAGGGGTGCACTAAGAAAGGAATTTTGAAAAGTTACACTCTAAAGGGTCTAGAACGCCGCGGGTGACGGCTTATCTTCAATAGATATAAAGACCTAAACACGGAATCATCAGTTCACAAGTTTGACTCACACTTGACCGGTTTTATTATTGATCGAGTACCTTCACTTTCTCCGCGACACCTTCACTTGCAGTATGTTCAATGTGGCCATCTTTCATTTCTCTGCATCTTAGGCAGCATTTACACACCGCTCGCAAACACGCAGTGTAGCAGTGTAACACAAGTAACATTTGTGTTCTGGCAAAGATGTTTATTCTAAGTTTGGGTGTTACTATGTATCATAAGTATGTATTTACAGAAAAATGTTTATACGTATTCTATTAGCAATCTTATTATATTTTATCATGCAATATCGATGCACAAATTTGACCAAAAATATCATTTTGCCAAACACAGTGTCAGGATTGAATCTAACAATTTTGTTGGTACTAAAGATTTCAACGCGCGCCTCTACGCAGTGCTACGAAAGCTCGGAATTTGGAAGTATACAAAATTGAAAAATTTACTTCAATTTGATACGCCTTCATCATCAGATGATAATGGCAGTTCATTTGGGATTGTTCTATTGATCGTAAACACCACAGAAAAGTCGCAGGAAAGCAAATTACGCAATGTCGTGTACGCGGATGACGTGTTTTTTCCAGTTATTCATATTTAACTGCTAAACTGAACCGATTTTGATAAAAAAGTTACGGTATAAATCTGGAACTAACTACCTATATTTCAGATAAAACAATATTTTTTTTCAAATCGGTTCGTAAAATGAGTTATGTAGTATTAGGCCTTTACATATCTATTGAAGATGATTTATAGAGCGTCAACAGGCAAGCTATGCCTACACTTAACGACACACTGTAGTGCCTGGCAAAGAATATGTAATACGTAGTTCCTACGTAAGAAGCGGGACTCCCATTCTAGCAAAATTACACACTGAAAATGTCGTTTTGTATGAAACGAGATTCAAATTTTGACCCCCGTTTCATACATTGTTCGTTTTTCAAAAGCACGAGTCTAGTTCGAGAGTTTCGCCAGTCTGGTGCCTGGGACCATGTTTAGATGGAGTAGGCTTGTAGTACTACACCATCCTCTCAGCCTAGTCAGACATATCCACAGGAAGGACATAGTCAATACGTGCGGAGCTGACTAAGCCAAGTGTTTCCTCACGATGTTTTCCTTCACCGTTTAAGCTTGTGTTAATGCGCATATAAATTTTCCAAACAAACAATCAATTGATTCACGGTTGGGATGAAGTAACAAACATAGAAAAATAAATTATAAGTTTACTAGCAGCGCCTCGCGGTTTCACCCGCGTAATTCCCGTTCCCGTGGGAATTCCGGGATAAAATATAGCCTATGTTCATCAGGGATAATGTAGGATTCTAATGGTAAAAGAATTTTTTTAATCGGTCCAGTAGTTTCGGAGCCTATTCAATTCATACAAACAAACAAACAAACAAAAAATCAAACCTTTCCTCTTTATAATATTTGTATAGAAAAAACCGGGAAAACCGATTTCAATTTGATACGCATTTATCATCATATGATGATGATGATGCTGATGATCATAAGATGCATTGGGAATTGTCATGAAATTCATTGGAAATGACTTCAATTTGAAACGTTGAACCTTCATCATTAAATAATGATGATGATGATGATGGAAGTTCATTGGGACTGTTTTATTGATCGTAAGCACCACAGAAACGTCACAGGAAAGCAAATACGCAGTGTCGTGTACGTGAATGACGTGTTTTTTCGAGTTATTCTTATTTAACTGCCAAACTACTGAACTGATTTTGATAAAAAATTTATGGGACCAATCTGGAAGCATACCCTTTCAGATAAAAAAAGATTTTTTCAAATCGGTTCATAAATGACGGAGTTCTGAGGTAACAAACATAAAAAAAATAAAAAAAATAAAAATTCAACCGAATTGCGGACCTCCTCCTTTTTTGAAATCGGTTAAAAATACCATCGAAACGCAAGACATATAAATGGCTGAAAAGAAAAATGTTTTACACTGAGTGATTCCAATAAAACAACTTGAACCTATCAGTTTAGCTAACCGTAATATTGAGTCCATGAGTTTTGCAAGAACAGGTTATGGGCTAACATTTTAGAATGGCGATTCAAGTGTTGCCAACCATCTAGCAATCTTGAATTTTTTTTTGTATGCGGTTTCTGTTTTTTTTTAAGCCTAGTAAGGTTAGAGTGAATAGGTATCTTCTCGCTTTATTTGGACCTTTGTTTAATTTTGTAATCAAAACTGTTGAATCCCTATAAAGACAGAAAAAAGTGAAAAAGTGAAACGTAGTGAACAAAAAAGTGACAACATTCAGAAAACCAAAAAATACTTGGCAAAAGGACAAGGCTCCAGTGCCAGAACCAAAAAAAAATCTTCTAGATAGACTGTCCTGCTTCATCGCCGGCTTCATCGTCACTTACTGTCAGGTGAGATTGTAGCCAAAGGTCATTCTATCTTATATATTATTTTTTATTGGCGTCGCACTGTTTTTGCCATTTTGCGTAAAAATTAAGGAAACATATTATTATATATTATAAAAGGCGCGAAATCTGACATGCGGGTTAGGGAGAAGGATCAGCAGGGTTAGGTATACACAAAAAATAACAATATAAACAAAGGTGAAAAATATATAGAAAAGGGAAATATATAAAAAATTAAATTTCTATGTTATTCATATAAATAAAAGATGATAATAATATAGCATAAGAACTACATAAAAATAAATAATTTCACAGGCGTCATATTTTAGTCGGTAATAGCTCTGCCTTCCGTGCTGTGGGTCGTGGGTTCGATCCTCACTGAGAACAAACATCTGTGTGTGGAAAACACAGATGTTTCTTTACTCTATGTCTGAGTGTTACTATGTATAATTCTGTAGTGTCAATCAAGTCATCGATGTCAGACAGAAAATGTAAAATTCGTAATTTGACCTTTTTAGCAAAGTAAATATGACAAGTTCTTTTTTGTAAAGTTTTCTTGTAAGTTTGTTGTGTTTTTTTTTTGTAAAGTTTTATTCTAGGTAAATATAGAGCTGGCAACACTGTTTATAGTCACCACCTGTAGTTAGGTAGCTTCTTACCAACTAGCGTCAAGTGCGTGTTTGACAGAGCAAGTATAGGTGACCAAGAAATTGGTTTACCACTTTTGATGACATCTCCCAGTAACATAATTATTCGCTAAGGAGTTTAAATAAACAAGAATGACAGATTCTGACGTAGCAGCTATAAGTAGCGGTAATCTGTCAAGCGAAAATAGCCCTTGATGTTTTGTATGTGCAAATGATATTCAGCCTTAGAGTGGTAAACCAATTTCTTGGTCGCCTATACAATTAGCAACGTATTAATAATAAATATTGTAGGACATATCACACAACGCCCTCTAGTCCCAAACTAAGCAAAGCTTGTACTATGGGAACTAAATTGCTGAGGACGTGCTCTGTAAGGCATTGTACTGCGTCCAAAAGTCTTAGATGTAAAAACACCGACAATACGGCACCTATTTGTGCATTTGTAATGCAGATGAAAGTGAAATTACACTTTTGTGTATTTAGTGGTACATGTAGACCTACTAGGTACTTGTTCTTCTATAAAGAGAAAGTAGGTATCATTATTGACACGAAATAATTTCACTCTTGAAGTACCGAGTTACCTATCGCCTCTTGAAGGCTAAACAAGTAAATTCCAAGTAAAAAAATATCTAAAAGAGATACTATAGATATATAACTTCAACTTCTTGGTTTTTGTAGCTAGTTGTCACAATTCTACCAATATGTTCATTCAACTTGACAGCTGTCAAAACAGCTAAAGAAGGGATTCGAGTCTTAACATTTTTTTAAACAACATAGCTATTTTGTTTTAATAGTTTTTCTTGTGTTATTGTGAGTATTGTTGTTTAATTTTGGTGGAATTTTAACCAATAATACTTAGGTCGTAACACAAAGTGTGAGCCATTGGAATAAATGTGTGTAAAGTGGTTTTTCTGAATGTGAAAATTCGTGTTAGGTTTTGATGAGAAAATCCACCATTTTCTCTTCAAAACAAACGACAGCCGAATTGACGAATGACTGACTTGACTTATATTATTTCAAATACATCACTTGACACTGCATGGCAAAATTGTTTGTCGAAATGACGAACAGAGGCCAATAATAAGAAGAAGAAGCAGAAGCTAAAACAGAATATATTTAATTTGATTAGTGTACAAAATTTTATTTCGATTTGTCTTGAAATAAAATAAAAATCTAGCTTTTTTTTTAAGGAACAAAAGAGAGATATTCTATTCTCAAACTACCGGTATCACGTCCCACTGGGACGAAAAAATAACTTCAATTTTTTAAATACTTCCATTACTGTTTCGTCCCCAAATTTGGTTCAATACGAACAGGAATATAGAAAAAAAAGTATTAACAAAAAAGAACCGCTTGCAAAAATGACACTTCTTACTTAACAAAAGAGTATTCAGCAAAAAGGTAAAACAAAAAAAAAACTCTTGCAAAATCAGACCGCTACGGAAGCATTCAGACAATCAGAATCATTATGAAAACAACAGCTGATAAGGTCATTGACTTATTGAGTCAATCACTGACCCAAATTCTTAATACCTATAATTTTTGATTGCTAACTTGTCGGCTGGCGTGATAAATTATAATATAGTTATTCCAATCTTAATATGCTTGGTATTTTAAATTGCTAAATTGAGTCTGAGACACGAATATGCGAGTATTGTGGTAATACAGACTAGGTAAATCTAAACAAATATTAATAGTCTCTTTTTAACAAAAAAAAAAGAAGTAAGGAAAAAGACCTGTGCGTGCAGTCCCTACGCGCGGTAGAAGTTATACTTCGAGTGCCACGCAGTCACTCTCGCTCTGTGTTTAATGTGAAATTAATTTAGTATTTATTTTTATGTCTTTTATTTTTATTTAGTATGTATTTTACCAATATGCAGTACCTACTAAATTTTCACTTCAAAATAAAAAGTAAAAAGTTGCAGACAGTTTGGATTTGAACTCGTATCCCGTTGTCGGTTTGACCGTAGTCCGACGTCTCACCGTTCCGCCAACAGAGCTCGCTCCTGATGGTTGAAATTTACGGCTATGTTTCTTTTTCTTTTGTTTGACGCTGTCAGTTGGAAGTCGTATAACTTCAAAAACATGGGCGGTCAAATGCTGAACACTGCCATCTATTAACGATAATTAGCAGCTAGTCTCTGTCTCTTTCTATTTTCCGAGACTATGTCCTCCTGTATAACGCAACCTGGTTGTAAGTAGCATTAGAAGTATAACTTCAAAAAACGTTCTCAATTCGTGATTTAATTTTACTTAAATAACTGGAATAATTATTTTTTCAAAAATTTCTCTAACCTCTGGTTTATGGAGAGTAATTTTATTGTCATCTCACCAAAACCTGCCAGGTTTAAGCCTTGGTTTTCTCAACTGTTTTCATACTAAATCATAGGTATTATGTGACTAAATAGTGACATTAGCGCGTTTCAGCGCGTTTTTTACCGTCAAAAGCTTCTTGTTTTCGTATATCTGTGGCCACGTCGCTTGACATTAGGCTGGGCAGCGAAAGCAGTTCAGAGCTTGCAATATGGGGGATGCATGCAATATACTTACCATGTTTAGCTGCTTCTATAGATTGTCAAAATTCCATGGACGGCACATCGCACCAACGTATCAATTTTAAAGGAGCTCAACATCAAATCCAGACTTTCTACCGAATGTCTTCGTAGAATCTTTGAGTTTTTCGGTCACATTGCCAGAAAAGGAGGTGATAACCTGGAAAAACTGGTAGTCACTGGCAAGGTGGAGGGAAAGAGGTCGCGAGGACGAAGCCCGATGCGTTGGTATCAGGTCCGCTCAGCACTGGATTCCTCTGTGAGTGATGCCATCCGTTCTGCAGCAGACAGATATCGCTGGAAGAATATCATCCAAAACAAGGTCTTACATAAAGGTCACGGCCCTCAACCCTGAGGATATCGACGCAAGGAGGAGGAGGATAGGTTGACAATGATGATGTTCTGCTATGGTGTAAGTAAGGTTACGACAGCAATTGATCGTCATGATAATATAGACCTTGAGATATACGCTTCGGTTATCAGTTTTTCCCTAACAAGTACGTACAAAGACATTTTGTAAGGTAGACGCGTTGTACGCCAGCACAACTATTTTACCCAATTACGGCGAAGCAAAGAGGAGGGAATATGATTTACTAGCCGTCGCCCGCGGCTTTGCTCGCGTAGCAGCATACACATTATTGGGTTAAAATCTTTGATCCTAATTTTAGACCCTTTATGCGACTTATCAAAATTCCTTTCTTAGTGCACCCCTACACTATATAAGGATACTACCCTCCGAATGTCATACCTCTAGGACTTATAGTTTAGGCTGTGCGTTGATTGTCAGTCAGCTACAAAAGAGTTTTGTGTATATTGATGATGATGATGATGATTGACGATGAATTCTTACCTGCTACTTGCGACTTCATACACGTGTACGGATTTTTGGGAATATAACAAGTTCTATTAAAAAAAAAATTGTCAAAAATATTTAGTTTATTTATAATATGATCACGCTTAAATATAATAAACGTACCCACGTATTTTTGGTTGACTGTTCATCTAAAAAAATACTCAATAATATTTTTCTTATTCATACCAATGCACGTTGCTAGAAAGAGATACACACTCAGAAAGTTGTAGTGGCGTGGAGCCGCAACGCGATAGTAGAACTCGGGCATTTACCCTCTTTTTTTTCCAATTATAGATACCGGGTATCGCATCTAATACTACAAAATATTTAAAAATAACTGTGTGTATTTGCAATATGACATGCAATCTGCAAAATCGTGCAGAATTTGTATTTATTATTTACCTATTAAATAAATAAATATTCTTGGACATATCACACAACGCCCTCTAGTCCCAAACTAAGCAAAGCTTGTACTATGGGAACTAGATTGCTGATAGAATACTTAGATAAATTTTTTTGTAAATACATACTTATAACTTCACATAGAAACACCCGGACACAGAACAAACATCTATGTTTGCCACACACAAATGTTTTTTCTCGGTGGGGATCGAACCCACGACCCACAGCACGGAAGGCAGAGCTACTACCGACTGAGCCATGACGCCTGTCCATTGTAGGGACTGGCGTCATTGTAGGGGTTTGTAAAAACCCTTACAAACCCCTAAATAAAAATAAAAAGTTGCAAAAAGCTTATCGCCTTGGATTTCAACTTGCGTCGGTCTGACCGCAGTCCAATGGTATTACCCTTTGGCCAACAAGAAGTCTATTACGATGGTTGAAATTACGGCTGTCTCTTATCAATTTCCAAATGTCAAATTTTCAATATGTTTAGCTGTCAGTTGTGTTTTGCTATACCATTTCTATTTTTTACACCTTGGGTTACATTATTGTAAATTTATCAGTGTTTCTCTACAATATTATGCATGTGTTATACATATAAACCTTCCTCCTGAATTATTCTATCTATTTAAAAAAACCGCTTCAAAATCCGTTGCGTAGTTTTAAAGATCTAAGCATACATACAGACAGACGCGGGAAGCGACTTTGACTAAATTGTATTTTTTTTTGTATTGCAATCGGGTACAAAACTAGAGGTTCTCAACTCAGATGTAAGTATTTTTTTATCTTTGTTCCCTCAGAACGCAGATTTATGAACCAATTTGAAAAATTCTTTATTTATCCGAAAGGATATAATTTCAGAGTGGTTTCATAAAAAAAAAACGGTTCAGTATAGTCCTTTTCATGAAAGAAGTCCCGCGGAAATTTCCGGAACTAAACTTTAAAACTAAATTTTAAATTAGTTGTCAGGTGCTGTTAATGTGTTCGGATGCTAGTGCGTTTTTATTTGGTTTCTGTGATCAAAGTCTTGTTTTCAATGCCTAAAGTTGTTAAAAGTGCTGCCCGAGAAATAATACTTAAGGTCGACTACAGCGCCGCATCTGCGGGACTTCTTTCATGGAAAGGACTCTAGTTTCGCAGTTAAATAAGAAGAACTGGTTTCATGGTTTTTTTTTCAATAAATAATTTGTCCAATCGTATGTCGTTTACGCAGAATATAGCCAATAATTTTAAACAACTCTTATCAGTTTTAAATATTGATTGCTACAATCAAATGAAACCTAGATTAAGTACTGTTAAAGACCTAATAATTTGTTATACCTTGAACTGTTTTAGATAATATCAATTTAGAAGTCATAATAAATTGATACGGTACATAATCTTGATTTATTCACAAAGAAAATTACGACTAAATAATACAGTATTTACAGTATTTACAAAATACACATGAAACAGTTGAGCTATCCACAAACCGTGTACATAATGAATATTTTAAATTGTCTGTAAAGACAAAGAAAATCTAGAATAAATAAACCAAATAGTGTAATTTGTTGTCTAATAAAAACAAATTACCTACCGTAAAACGAGGCGACTTTCAAATTACGGGGCGTCTTTGATGATAACAAAACGGAAGACGGGTCCTAGAAATATCGGTATTCGTATTCGGTTTTGTTATCATCAAAGACGCCCCGTAATTTGAAAGGCGCCTCGTTTTACGGTATGTATAAATAAAAATAATTGACTATACCTAAATTGAGTTATAAAAAAAATGAATAAAACAGAAGTTAATTCCCGATGCGTAAAATTTAGATCAAATATTTAAATTGCTATTACGAAACAGAAAACGAGTTTTGGAACAATATTCTTCAACAAAACCACATCTAAAGTTGATTTACCACATCCATGTAGTACACTCGAGAGCAAAAATTCCGGGCCATCTAAAAACAAGAATATCTTGGAAACAAAGCTTCGTGAAATTATGCAAACTAATAATGCAATACAAGCAGTTTATGATTGTTTGTGAATAAATAAATGAAATGAAATGTATAAAATATGTATAATATGCATTTTAGTAGTTTGAAATCGCTATTCATCTCAGAATCTGTGAAAGTTACTCAATATTTGAGGAAATTATACTTCGAACTTTTATCTTGGACTAGCTTTCGCCTGCGACTTGTTCCGTTTGATCCTGTTGTTTTCCGGGATAAGAAGTAACCTATGTGTTAATTCATGTTACGAACTGTTTATATTCCAAGTTTCATCCAAATCCGATCAGGGGCCTTATTCACTATGACCAATACAAGCGCGTTACGCAGCACGACAAGACAGCGGCGTGAAATCGCCCTATGCCTATACCGTATTTCCTATGCCATAAATGTCATTCCTTACGGTGACGTCATACGGTTACGGCAAGGAATCTCCTAAGTCATACAGAATAATGCCCCTGCGAGCCTAAGATGCGCACCGCGAGATATTTGTCATGTCGTTCTGTCAAAATGTAAGCATTTTGTACCAGTTTAGGAACTATTGCATTATCTGTGGTACCTAATGGTGTCGACAAAACGCGCCTTTGAATTTTCAACTTTTGACATTTCTGCATGACTATTATCTCGTCCTCAGAGAGGTACGACGACTAACAAGTGTCAAAAGTGTACATTATGGCGCGTTTTGTCGACACCATTAGGTACCACAGATAATGCAATAGTTCCTAAACTGGTACAAAATGCTTACATTTTGACAGAACGACATGACAAATATCTCGCGGTGCGCATCTTAGGCCCGCTGGAGTTGCAGCATGATTGAAACACGAACATCTAAACTTTGACATTTACTCACAATACACATACTCGTAGGTATGTAAGTGTTGTCGCCAATAAATAGTTTTCTTTTTTTCTCTATCGGCCGAATACTCAAACTAATACTTAAATTAAGTTTACGCTTAAATTATTGCCATCTCTTACAAATGCCAAACAGAGGCATGGCAATTTTAAGTGGTGCTTATATTTGGTAACGTTTCAGTATTCCGGCCTAAGCTATACGTATGTTTTTTTTTTTTTTGGATTTTCGTTGATTTACATTCTCGTAAATTTTAATTTCTACTCTCAACTACCTTTCCATTTGCATCCCAGCAGCGGGGAATGTGTGCCACTATTAATTAGCTTATAAGACCTTTATGTACACACATTGAAGCAAATAAAGTATTTATGATTATGATTATGATTATCTAGAATTCGTGGTTACCACAATATTCAAGTTTTTATAGACGCCCCGGAATTTTTGCTCTCGAGTGTAGTCGAAGTTGTAAACAGGATTCTAAGTAGGTCAATAGCATGAGTAGGTATATACATATTATATAAAACGTCTGTCTCTAGGTTAGGTACGTTCTTAGGTTACGACCAAACTTATCTGCGTTTGCGCCTAGAGTACGGCCACATTAAGTCTGCGTTTGCGCCTAGAGTACGGCCACACTAAGTCTGCAATCAATGGGCAATCAAAATGATTTGACTGTTAGTTTGCTAAATCGTATTTGGATGTTTAGAGTGATTTGGTATCTCTAGCTAAGCTTGGTACATTATTAACAGCGTTGTGGCTTACCCAAAAATATAGCTATCAGACGTTAAGCCATGACGGCACCTTTAAGCCATGTAAAGCTAATAATATAAAGAAGATTCTCAATTAGGTTGTATTTTTAACCGACTTCAAAAAAGGAGGAGGTTCTCAATTCGGTTGTATTTTTTTTTATTTCTTTTTATGTTTGTTACCTCAGAACTCCGTCATTTATGAACCGATTTAAAAAAATCTTTTTTTATCTGAAAGGGTATGCTTCCAGATTGGTCCCATATTTTTTTTTATCAAAATCAGTTCAGTAGTTTGGCAGTTAAATAAGAATAACTCAAAAAAACACGTCATCCATCGTACACGACATTGCGTATTTTGCTTTTCTGTGATGGTGAATGATGATGGGTACAGCGACCTCTGTCGTGGCTGTCTTCAGGAAAAAGAAACAGTAGAGCATGTCTTGCTGCATTGCTCTGCCACAACCAAAGCCAGATCCAAAACGGGACTGCAGGAGCTGATCGGGTCTCACTCCTCGGCGTCCACAACACCATCGGAGATGCTGGACATTGCTGACATCAACCCAAAGTCTTTCTCCGTTACTTTAAGGAGTTGGGCTGGTTGGGGTGAGGTCAGCAGGGGGACAATGCACAATACACTCTAACGCGGGACGTCCGTGCAGATCTCATCCCACGACGAATTAGAATTAGATACGTAACTTCACCGTCGTAATTCACGGTGCGATGTCGTACCGTGGAGGTATGCCCTAAGCAATGTTGAACCTGGTATGTCTTATGTCTTAACTGAGTTTTGCCTAACAAGTCATGCAATATTTCTTACATAACTCACCCACTGACACACAGACGCTTCCTTGTAAGATATCAAAGAATTTGTACGAGCATATTGTAAAACTAACTACACTCGAGAGCAATGATTCCGGGTCACTTAAAGAATGTTAAAAATCTCGGAAACTAAAAATGATAGGTTAATGCAATAAATTGTATTTAATAGACAATGTAATACTCCTTAAATGAAAGTAAAAAAATATGAGTCACCATACATTTTATTAACACAAAATTACATAAAGAAAAAAACTGCTGATCTCTCCTTAAAACAAAAATAGGAAACATGAAATTTTTGAACTTTATTACGATTTGACTTGAATTTTAATACTTCGTATTGCCTCCTCGTGCTTCCATTACTGCGTTTACGCGGTTTGGCATGCTGTACACCAAGTTCCTTATACGATTTTGGGGAATATTCTCCCATTCCTCTGTGAGAGCAATTTTGAGCTCACGAAGCGTGATTGGGGGAGGGTTTCGTTGTTTTACGCATCTGCCTAGCTCGTCCCAAGCATGCTCGATCGGGTTGATATCCGGGCTGCGCGCTGGCCACTCCATACGAGTAATGTTCATCTCTTGAAGGTAGTCATTCACAATCCTACCTGTATGAGGTCGGGCATTGTCATGCATAAATATAGCATCCTCACCTAAATTGACCATAAATGGACCAACATGATCATTGAGGATTTCTTCCACATATCTTACGCTAGTTAAAGAGCCGTTTTCTATGATCACCAGCTCTGTGCGACTTTCAGAAGAAATTCCGGCCCACACAAGTACAGACCCACCACCGTAGGCTACTTTTTCTTCGATGCATGCTTGCTTGAATCTTTCCCCTGGTCTTCGATACACTCTGTGTCTTCCATCGTGCTTGTAGAGCATAAATTTTGATTCGTCGGAGAACATAACTTTTGACCAATCTTCAATACTCCAATTTACGTGGCTCTGGGCATATCTTAGTCTTGAAATACGATGCCCACGCTCCAGTTTAGGGCCGTTTGCAGGTCTAAGGGGTTTTAAGTTAGATTCAGCAAGCCGACGTCTTACTGTCCATGCACTTGGGTTACTTCCTCCGAGGCGTCGAAACTGATTTGTGAGTTCAGTTCCTGTGAGAAAGCGATTTCGAAGCATGGTGTTCACCAAGTATCGGTCTTCTCGTGCTGTGGTACACCTGGTTCTGCCCGTTCCTGGTCTGCGTAGGTTAGAACCAGTTTCTTCGTAACGTCGGAGAACTCTTTGTACTGTTGACAGCGACACACCGACAGTCCTGGCTGTATCGCGCTGACTCCGGCCGGTTTCCAGCATTGTAAGTATTCTGGTGCATTCTTCAGGCGTAAGCGACATAATTTCAGCTTGAATAATGAATATAGAGCACTATCAACATGGTTTATATACCCACATAAATGACAGATTACAAACAAAAGCAAAACCAAATGCTGTAATTTCGTAGTTCCATCTTCGAAAGTGGCCCTTTTTCAAATTTGATTTTTTTAAGATATAACTTTACAATAACTAAGAAGTTTTAATACCTTCATTTAAGGAGTATTACATTGTCTATTAAATACAATTTATTGCATTAACCTATCATTTTTAGTTTCCGAGATTTTTAACATTCTTTAAGTGACCCGGAATCATTGCTCTCGCGTGTACAATCTCCTTACTAGATTCCGACACGGTTTAATAGCTCTGGTGATTGAATGTAGAGGAATTACATGTTTGTAATTTGTTTCAAGTAAAATTTTTATTAATTAAATGTAGTGGTAAGTATATTATGTACAGGCAGGTATAGTATATTTGATATATTTGATTTTATCTTAGTGACAACTTGGACATAAATGCTTTGTATGTTTGTATATTAGTTCTTCGAGATCTTTTGAACCGCTTATCCGATCTTCACAGAATTTGGTAGGTATACGGATACTACTCTTAAGTTTTACTGGTTTGTTAAATGAAGTAAATCGGTCAAGGGGTCGTGAAGTTATGAGGGTCCAAAGGGAGTAAAAAAAAGTCGTACAAAAATATCAAGTGGGGTGTCATATGATAGGGTTTTGTTTAGACATTCCAAAACCGTTTTTATTTTGATTCTAGGTCTAATAGTTTTTGAGTTGTTGTAAAAATTATAAAATTTTAAAACCCAGTATAACGTGAGCTACCATTTCTTGGAGTTTCAATGATTTTGTAGTTCAAGTAAGACTGGTACCTAAGTACCAGTCTTACTTGAACTTTGCAAATCGCATCGAAATCACCGTCTAGCTAAGTTTATTGCAACCATTGATCCATAAAAATTGTTTGGATTTTATTAACCTCCGACCATCACGAGATCTCAGTTCGAGGCGAACTACTAGTACACCTACTATTATTTTAAGCCTGATCTCAGAATATACCTGATCTTATAAGTACCTAGGTATGATATAGCATAAATAATTAATACTATTTAGCCACCACATTATATTGGAACCTATACTTGTCGGGACCTTTTTTTTTTTTTTTTTTTCTTAACGGGGGGAAATCTGCACACCGACACCAATACGGCATTTGAGGGATGCGGCAAGGTAGTGTGGGGATGGTGACACTCACCGACCCACTAAAACCACCCCGGTGGCCAGCCTCGATGCTTGACAAGGGACTCTGGCACCTCGAAACGACCACGCCAGAGCCCTCACCGCATATTGCCAATAAAAAAGCCCGTCCCGGGAGAACGACACCCACAGTCGCGATCCCAGCACCAACGGTGCTACGGCTGCACACGCCACAATGTGCACTAAGTTGACATTCTGCAACCGAAAACGATTAAACTGTTTGAAGGACGCGTCGACTTGACGAATGACTAGACATGACTGAAGAATGGATTCCATTTTTGTAATTTTTTTAAACAACACGTAGCACTTTTATTTTAATAGTTGTTCTTGTGTTCTTGTTCTTGTGTTATGTTTTTACTTAGTAGGTTAGTTAATAGTTTATTATATTCAGAATATGAATTCTTCATAATTATATTGCTCTACTACAAATTCCTATAGTAGGTATTTATTTTTATGTGCGCCCGTTCTTATCTATAATCTAACGTTCCTGTCCATCCAAAGGTTGTCTGGAAGAGATCGCTTATAGCGATAAGACTGCCCATTGTGCTTCATATTTGTTTTTCATTAAATCCTTGTATCTTTTTTCTGTTATTTTTGTGTACAATAAAGATATAATATATCTATCTATCTATAAAGCGTGAGCCATTGGAATATAATGTTATTATGTGTAAAGTGGTTTCTCTGAATGTGAAATTTCGTTTCCAAGTTTTGAAGGTTTTATCCAACATTTTCCCTTCAAAATAAACGACAGCCGACTTGACGAATGACTTGACTATACTATTTCAAATCACTTAATAACGTAAGACTAGGCGGTATGGTTCTAAACTATAGCCTGCTCCGAGGAGCGGAAAAAAAAAATCAAATCACTTGACACTGGCATAATTGTCTGTCAAAATGACGGACAGAGGCCTTATATAAAACAAGAAGATCTTACGCCGATTGTATTCGTAAGTTAGATACCTTCTTGTGGTGCACTTAGAATTGCATTAAGGTAAATCTAACTGTAAATAAGTTAAGTACCTGCCTAACTACCGAAGCATGGCTCTTTGAAGTGAAAGGCAAGACTTTAGGTGTTCGAAAATGGTCCACTGACTACACACCTACCTATTTAGTTACTATAACTTTCGATCGTGGCTTCACCTTACTTTTTTTGCTAAATTTTTGCGGATGTATCTCTGCGACCTAGTTGGCCTATTGTGATCGCTACTTGTGCAGAGTGGCAATTGTTATCTCATAAAAACCTACCAGGTTTAAGCCTGGCAGGCTGGCTGAACTGTTCTCATAGTAAATCACAGGTATTCTGTGACATTAGCGCGTTTCAGCGCGTTTTTTGCCGTCAAAAGCTTCTTGTTTTCGTACATCTGTAGCCGCGTCGCTTGACATTATGCTGGGCAGCGAAAGCAGTTCAGAGCTTGCGATATGGGGGCAGTTCACAACTAAATTTGCAGCTGTTTGTTATAAACTGAACGATTTTCGAGTGAAGTTTCTTAGCTCATTCTGGCGTGTATTCTTGCCCAAATATTGTATCCTGCGGTTTTGCATTAGCGGCCAAGACAATTCGATATTATTCTTAACTTATATACGTTTTCAATCTGAAAGAAAAAGAGTAGGTACTATCTCTGGACCTACCAAATTATATGGTAAGGTTAAGCGATTTCAAAGGTATAATACAACGCTGCCAATTCGTCGTTTGCTTCACTCACTTGCTCAATATAATATCTGATAGTGGATACATATTATGTATCCACTATCAGTGATAGTGGATACATATTATGTATCCACTATCAGACATACTTATTTAAGTTTAATTCCAGTAAAATCTTGAAAATATCACATAAAAATAGTATCTTAGCAAGCTAGCCATTATTTTATAGTTATAAATGATATTCTTAAATGGTAATTCTAACCAAAACCATACATTTAATTCGGATCACGTAGTAAATACGCACGACTTTGAGATGATTCTTTACAAGTTTTAGCTTAACTAGCCAAAATATTATTATACCTTTTTGAAAAGTTTACTTTTAGGTCCAATTATCCGGACAGAGTAGCTGAGTAGAGTTTCAAACATAAATCGAGACTCAAGTCACGTTCTTATTCCGAACACACAACCAAATCTGTAGCTAAGGGCCATTATAAGTGATTACTTAAGTCTAGAACCCAAAAAATACAACTGCATAAAACAGTACCTAGCTTTTCTTTATCTTCTTCTTTTATTCATGGCCTCTGTCCTTCATTTCGACTAACAATTTTACCAGGGTCAAGTGATATAATTTGAAATAATATGAGTCATTCGTCGATTCGAGTTTTGACATTTTTCAAACGACACATAGCACTTTTATTTTAATAGTTTTTCTTGTGTTATTGTGAGTATCGTTGTTTAATTTTGGTGGAATTTGAACCAGTAACACTTACGTCGTAACATAAAGTGTGAGCCATTGGAATAAATGTGTGTAAAGTGGTTTCTCTGAATGTGAAAATTTGCTTTCAGGTTTCAAGAGACAATCCACCATTTTCTCTTCAAAACAAACGACAGCCGATTTGACGAATGACTTGACTTGACTTATATTATTTCAAATACATCACTTGACACTGCATGGCAAAATTGTTTGTCGAAATGACGGAAAGAGGCAATTAATTACGAGAAGAAGTCATTCGTCAAGTCGGCCTTTGATCCAGACAGGGTTTGTGACGCCTGTCAAATTACCACCACTGCTTACTTCAAGCAGTAGTAGGTACCTATAAAAGGCCTTTACATCTATTGAAGATGATAATATCATCTTATGATATATCAAATATTATATACAGCGTCGGACGGAAGGCAACCTATGCCACTTAACGGGACACTGTAGTGCCTGGGACAGTGTTTAAGATGGAGTAGTGTTGTAGTACTATACCATCCTCTCAGCCTACGGGCCTAGCATGCGCACCGCGTGATATTTGTCATGTCGTTCTGTCAAAATGTAAGCATTTTGTACCAGTTTAGGAACTATTGCATTATCTGTGGTACCTAATGGTGTCGACAAAACGCGCCATAATGTACACTTTTGACACTTGTTAGTCGTCGTACCTCTCTGAGGACGAGATAATAGTCATGGAGAAATGTCAAAAGTTGATAATTCAAAGGCGCGGTTTCTCGACAACATTACCACAGATAATGCAATCGTTCCTAAACTGGTACAAAATGCTTACATTTTGACAGAACGACATGACAAATATCTCGCGGTGCGCATCTTAGGTCCGCTAGTCAGCTATATCCACAGGAAAGACAGGGTCAATACGTACTGAGCTGACTAAGCCGCAGATTTCCTCACGATGTTTTTCTACCTGTAGTACCTACCTACTAACTTAACCGTGATCTTTTGTGGAACTGTCCATTGGCATTTAACAGTTAGTGGCTGTTGTCACGATCTGGCCATCATCAACACCGAGTGCAAGAGATTAGCGTGAAAATAAAAACAGCCAAGTGTAAGTCGGACTTGCGGCTGAAGGTACCGTAAGAAAGTAGGCGGGTTTTGATTTCGGTTCTATTTTTAACCGACGTCAAAAAAGGAGGAGGTTCTCAATTCGGTTGTATTTTTTTTATGTTTGTTATCTCAGAACTCCGTCAATGAACCGATTTGAAATGTTTTTTTATCTGAAACGGAATGCTTCCAGATTGGTCCCTTAAATTTTTTATCAAAATCAGTTCAGTATTATAGTTTGGCAGTTACCTACAGAATAATTCGAAACTACCCAGACATTGCGTATTTTGCTTTTCTGTGGTGTTTAATAGAACAGTCCCAATGAACTGCCATCATCATCATCATCATCGGATGGTGAAGCCGGTTTTTCTGTTCTCACTGAAATTTTACATTATATCTTTATTTCGCAAAGAGCAATGTGTACACAAAATCACGTCCAAACATTACCTTCATTTGGCACATGTTTTGATATCACATACGTGACAGTTCGCAAGCCTATCTCCGCTGTGTTTAATCTTAATTTTAACACCGGAAAGAAGTATTAACTGCCATAACTGTCCAAAATTGCATCTTTGGCAAAAAGTGTAACGAATGATAGCGGTACTATGAATAATAAATGCCACTTATTTTGGGGTTCAGTTACTCAAAGTCTTGCATCGTCTTGCAGAGTGGGGGTCTCGGTGTCGATAAAAACCTGCCAGGTTAAGGCCTGGCATTTCTGAACTGTTTTCATACTATATCATTGTTATTCTGTGACTAAATAGTGACATTAGCGCGTTTCAGCGCTTTTTTTGCCGTCAAAAGCTTCTTGTTTTCGTATATCTGTAGCCACGTCGCTTGACATTATGTTGGGTAGCGACAGTTCAGAGCTTACGATATGGGGGCTGCCCCCATATAGCAAGCTCTGAACTAATTTGCTCTGAAGAATTAGTATATTATCCTAAGATATTAGGTAAGATATTATGGCACGATGGCATTTGGACCGCGTCAGGCATGTACCTGGAGGCGCGAGTCAACTCCTTTAATGCCATCCAAAGGAGTCGTATCGAAATTTATGTCCAGGGTCTGCAAGTGTAAAAATGCGATAATAGCAAGTTTGTCGGATAGGCTCCTTCTGACAGGAGTCTATAAACGGTGGGCGCAACTAGCATCTTAGGTAGGTACCTAAGGTACATTTACTTAGCTATATTTTTTTTATAGTAAGTACCTACCTATTCTTAGTTTTATTAAGTTTTATATTTTATTTTGTACCTACCTCCTATTGGATCATGTGTGTTGAAAATAGTTGAAATAAAGATATTATTATTATTATATTATCCCAAGAGTTAGGATATTTCTCCTAATTCTATGGTTTTATCGCACATGATTATGATAATGTTTATCATTCTTCCAAGGATAAAACCCATTTTTTTTAAGTATGACAAAAAACTAAGACGGATTGACTGCGAACTTTTTTGACGATCTTCTATGAAGTGTTGTCATTTTAACAGAAGTTCAACTCAATTATCGGCTTATAAGGCGTTACCATCATACCCAACTATAGTACAAACCATAGCTGGTGCTTTGTATGATTATAATGAGAAAATATAATACTCCAATCTGTACAAATACGCCTTTGAGGTTGTTTTTTTATGGAACGAAGTTCCTTATCGCGCGTTGCGAAAGGGGGCTAGACGGAAAAAATGAAGACCAAAAGTTGTCGCGACACTTTTTTCAAACTTTGACAACGTCATTCGAATAAATTGGTGCAGGAAGTTTTTTTTTAATATCGTGTGCCTGTACGTTCTCAACCGAAACAAATGAATGTAGGTATCGTTGGAAGTTTTTGTTTTTAGGGTTCGTTAACGTTCTTATAGAAAATATTATAAGAAAACAACACGTCAAGGAACTTCTTTACATCCGGGTGTCCCTTGACACCTATCCAGTTTTTTTTTATTTAATTTTGTTCTGGCATTGGAGGCTTGTCCTTTTGCCAAGTCTTTTTTGACGGTTTTGACGGTCATTTTAGTGTTGCCATCGATCTGTTTGGGGTGTAGTATTATATGATCTGTGGTTTGGGACTAGAGAGCGTTGTGTATAGATATTTTTTTATTTTTTAATCTAGATAAATCTAGATAGATGATGTGCGTAGATGGTAACACTAGGCCATCTTCACATTAGGCAAGGCAAATGCAGTCATTTTGACACCTTTCGCTTTGCTTAATAGAAAATATCAAATTAACACTGCTATGTTAAATCAAACACTAAATTGATAGAAAATGCAATCACTTTCAAAAATTGTGCTACACCTAACACAGAATAAATAACACTTGCCGAAAAGACCTACCCACGTCTTTAACTTCAATAAAATATAGCCTATGTTTCAATCCGGAAAAAGGGCTTTTGAGTACCTATAAGTTTCATTGAAATTGGTCCAATAGTTTAGGCGTGATTCGCGAACAAACAAAAAGACAAACGGACTAACAATTCAACATACAAACACGATTTTCGGAATCAGAATCGTTTAATTAGTAGATGTGCATATTTAGTTTATCCGTATCTTTAATTTTAGTTTTTGGCTTTTTTACAGTTTTATAATAGTACCTAATGAATAAATAAATATTCTTGGACATTACACACAACGCCCTCTAGTCCCAAACTAAGCAAAGCTTGTACTATGGGAACTAGATTGCTGATATAATACTTATATACTTTTGTTTTTTGTAAATACATACTTATAATACATAGTAACACCCAGACACAGAACAAACATTTATGTTTGCCACACAAATGTTTGTTCTCGGTGGGGAACGAACCCACGACCCACAGCACGGAAGGTAGAGCTACTACCGACTGAGCCATGACCCCTGTCATAATAGATTTGAAGTCGCATAAAAAGCAAAACTTTTTACCCAAAATTTTTCATTTATTCACAAACAATCATCAGAATTGTATTTGAAATAACATAAAGACAGCACATCACACACAATAACACCAAAGTAAGAAAAAAAAAGATAAAAAGGTCCACAGTATACCTAATAGTAGGTATCGTTGTCTTATGATAACCTGGGGCATTATTCTGTATGACTTAGGAGATTCCTTGCCGTAACCGTATGACGTCACCGTAAGGAATGATATTTATGGCATAGGAAATACGGCATAGGCATAGGGCGATTTCACGCCGTTGTCTTGTCGTGCTGCGTAACGCGCTTGTATTGGTCCTAGTGAATAAGGCCCCTGGCAGGCTGGTTTCATACTCAAGTTTGACATTCGCGAGTTGACGAATAAGCCTAAATCATTGGTACTCTATGACTAAATAGTGACATTAGCGCGTTTCAGCGCGTTTTTATATCTGTAGCCACGTCCATTAATGCTGCGAAGCGAACGCAGTTAGCTTGCAATACGGGGGTAGTACATAATTTACAATTATTAACCAACTAATTTCGCTATTTGTAAGAAGTTTACAATTAAGGTTAGAGATAATAAATTTTATTTGGATGACCATTACACGACGTAAGAACTAGAGCGAGTAATTCGAGATTCCTAGGGTTCCGTAATAGATAGATAATCTTCTAAATATATAAAACTCTTTTGAAGCTGACTGACAATCAACGCACAGCCTAAACTATAAGTCCTAGAGGTATGACATTTGGAGGGTAGTATCCTTATATATAGTGTAGGGGTGCACTAAGAAAGGAATTTTGAAAAGTCGCACTCTAAAGGGTCTAAAATTGGGATCAAAGATTTTAACCAAATAATGCGTATGCTGCTACCACGCGAGCAAAGCCGCTTTAGACCTGATTAATATCATCATAACTTGGAAACTGCTTCACCAGTTTTCACCAAACATGACTAAGAACTATCCCAGATAAATCACTTTTCTTACAAAAAAACCGCATTCAAATCTTAGCCTTACTTTTAGAGCTACGAGGGCACAGATAAATAGACAGACAGACACGCAGCTTGGTCAATCTTAAATCACCTTTTCCGCTTATCAGTAAAGGGCTTACCTACCTAAAATATAAAAACTTTTATTATAGAATTGTCCCCAAACGCAGCTCGCTCCGCTCTCCATCAAAACGCGTACAGAGCCCGTAGTCTGAGTATCGAGTTCATTTGCGACAAGCGAGAATCGAGAAACTCGTAGTTTTTGTATGGAGAAAATAGTTTTCAAATCTTCCACTAGAGGCGCTTATCGGTTTTTCCATACAAAATATCTCGCAAGTCGCTTCTCGATATGCGTTTCGATCAATAAAATAACAGAATACGGGCTATCGGAACCCTTTGGAAAACGTAAGGCTTCGCTCTTACGCACTTGAACATACAAGTTTGTGTAGATACCATCGTTAAGCTATCATACCTTTCACAGGGCTTGGATTATTAACATACTGCCACACTCAGAGACATACCTTAAAAGATAATCAACATCTATTGACATTATGTACAAAAAGGGTGTTTTAAAATTCTTCAAGGGTCGGCAACGCGCGTTTTGCAGGCGTCCATACCATAGGCTACAGTAACCGCTTCCCATCAGGTGGAATGAACGCTTGTTTGTCTACTTAACGTACGTTTCCACTGCAAAACATTCACAATAAAACATGCACAACTCTGTGAAGATATCGATGTTCGTTTCCACCGCCAAACCTTGTGCATGTTTGACATTTTGAATCTTGTGCAGATTGTTTTAAGGATTTTCTTGGTAGTCAAAACAAATCGTTTGTAAGTACATATTGTGTTGTGAATGTTTTATTGTGAATATTTTTCATAGAAACACGCAGTTTTTTTTTTATAAAAGCTTTAGTTACGTAAGTTGTAAACGGTTTATAGATAGCTCAACTGTTTCGACTTTGTGACGATTCGGACAAAATATTTTGGTACAAATTGTCCCAATTGTCACATTTGATTTAATAATTTTTGTTGTGACGATTCGGACAACATTAAAAATAGCTGCATTGTTCAGTCACATGTGTATTTTATAAATATCGTAGATACTGTATTTGTATTTTTTCTTGAGAATTTTTCTTTACAGTATTATTACCAAAACCCTACAGATATGTTCAAGAGATGTCTCTAAGTGCGGCATCCATTTCACTATTTAGACGATTAGGTAAGTAGGTAAACTTCTCAAGTGAAAATGAACTTGACCTACTCATGTAGCCCTCAAGTTTCGTTAGAGATATTTCTAGTTGAAGGTCATTCATAGCTATTTTAATAGATAGATAGATAGACAGTTCCATTTTTAAATAACACGACAGTAATGAGTTTTGTATGTAATTTGTATGTCCGCTAAACACGCCGGCAATGGATTTTCATACATTTATTGCCGGCCGCTGCTCGCATGTGTTTGGCCAGTACTGCATTTTCGATTTATCTCGAAGAAGGTTATCAAAATAATGCTTTAATTTCCAAGCATAATTGAGTAAATTGTATTTTCATGTGTTTTCTCTGTTGAATACCCTTATTGATTATATAAATAAATAACAAAGAATACTTAATGTATTAGACGAATTTTTCTTTGTGAGTAAATTCATTTACTTACATAAAGATAATTTACTTACCTTCTGATTATGTAATAACTATGTACTCAACAATATTGATGTGCTAATACCTACTGTGCACGCAATAAATACCTCTTACATACTAGTTACTTCAATGAATACTTTTTTGCGTAACCCACTTTTTAACTGTTGAAGATCCGCCAAATTATGTTTCCAGATTTATCTTGGATCTAACAAAAACCGCCATAAACCGCGTCTGTTTTGGACTTAACCCCTGTCAAAGCTGTCACATCCATATGTTACCTAATATGACTAAACCTACTTTTTAACTGTTGAAGATCCGCCAAATTATGTTTCCAGATTTATCTTGGATCTAACAAAAACCGCCATAAACCGCGTCTGTTTTGGACTTAACCCCTGTCAAAGCTGTCACATCCATATGTTACCTAATATGACTAAACCTACTTTTTAACTGTTGAAGATCCGCCAAATTATGTTTCCAGATTTATCTTGGATCTAACAAAAACCGCCATAAACCGCGTCTGTTTTGGACTTAACCCCTGTCAAAGCTGTCACATCCATATGTTACGTAATATGACAAAACCTAGTTAAGTCCAAAACAGATGCGGGTTATTGGTGTTTTTTGTTAGATCCAAGATAAATTTGGAAACATAATTTGGCGTGAGTTTGAATCTGCTTGTTACTTTTATTTTAATAGTTTTATTGTGTTATTGTGAGTATTATTATCAATGGATTTTTCGTTTCGGAAAATTTATATGCGCATTAACACGAGCTTAACGGTGAAGGAAAACATCGTGAGGAACGTATTGACCTTGTCTTTCCTGTGGATATGTCTGACTAGGCTGAGAGGATGGTATAGTGCTACAAGCCTACTCCATCTAAACATTGTCCCAGGCACTACAGTGTGTCGTTAAGTGTAGGCATAGCTTGCCTGTTGACGCTCTATATATCATCTTCAATACATATAAAAGCCTATTATTATGTGAGTATTGTTGTTTAATTTTGGTGGAATTTTAACCAATAATACTTGAGGTCGTAACATAAAGTGTGAGCCATTGGAATAAATGTGTGTAAAGTGGTTTCTCTGAATGTGAAAATTCGTCTCCAAGTATTGAAAAAAAAACTACCATTTTGCCTTCAAAACAAACGACAGCCGACTTGACGAATGACTTGACTTTATATTATTTCAAATATGTCACTTGACACTGTCAAAATTATCAGTCGAAATGACGGACAGAGGCCATGAACAAAAGAAGAAGAATCTGCTTGTCAATGCAAAAGATAAAACACGGTGTAACTATGTGTAACAAACTGATCCGGACTCGAAGCATAGATTTTTGTATGAAAATCTTTACTCAAATTTACGCTTGAGTAAAGGTTTATTTATCAGCGTAAGAGCCTATATCTATAGTTCAAATAATACATTCTTAAAAAAAAGGAACGACAAAGGTTTTAGAGTCCTTTTCATGAAAGAAGTCCCGTGGAAATTTCCGGAACTAAACTTTAAAACTAAATTTTAAATTAGTTGTCAGGTGCTATTAATGTGTTTGGATGCTAGTGCGTTTTTATTTGGTTTCTGTGACCAAAGTCTTGTTTTCAATGCCTAAAGTTGTTAAAAGTGCTGCCCGAGAAATAATACTTAAGGTTGACTACAGCGCCGCGTCTGCGGGACTTCTTTCATGGAAAGGACTCTAGGTAAAAAAAGTAACCAAGTTGAAAACCTCCTACTTTTTTTGAAGGAGGTTGAACCACAAATGCATTGAAACCTCTTTCATTTTTTAAAGTAATTTAAAAAACTGTTGCAAAGGTCGCGTGCAGACTGGCGAAACTCTCGAACTAGACTCGTGCTTTCGAAAAACGAGCAATGTATGAAACGGGGGTCAAAATTTGAATCACGTTTCATACAAAACGACATTTTCAGTGTGTAATTTTGTTAGAATGGGAGTCCCACTTCTTCTTACGTAAGAACTACGTATTACATATTCTTTGGACGCGTATGCACTAAATACTATAGAGCTAAGTAAATAGATTAAGTAGAATATCAACCGATCATTTGCTTGCAAAACATTTGAAAAGTATAACGTCGGAAAAGCGTCGTACGATGCCGCAGCCAATCGGAACGCGCGGACCTTGGCCGAAATGCGGATTTCCACGCAATCGGTGCCACTGTAAACAAATCAGCAGCGCAATTGTTGAACAAGTATTTTTTAATTAAAATAGGTAGATATCCCGGTGCAAATATCTCAATTCAATTCATTTATTATTCTTTCGACATTTTACAATGTTCTTAGAGTAGTCACAGTACATTTCAATAAAAAAGGTACATATGAGTACTTTTCATGAAAGAAGTCCCACGGAAATTACCGGAACTAAATTTTAAAACTAAATTTTAAATTAGTTGTCAGGTGCTGTTAATGTGTTCGGATGCTAGTGCGTTTTTATTTGGTTTCTGTGATCAAAGAGTAGTAGGGATTGATTCATTCTGGCTCACCCAAAAAAAGTTGCGATTGGGGTGGTCTTGCCAGGGCGCCAGCTAAAAAAAAAAAAAAAAAAAAAAAAAGTTTAGACTCTATTTGTATGTTTTGGCACACGCCTGATCGATTGCGCTAACCCATTTTAACGCACCCCGGCCCATTCAAAAGTTACGAAGCCACTTGTATACTCAATGAACAAACAATAGCGTTTTATTGAGGGTCGAGCCATTGTGTCCGGCTTGCGGGGCAGGTACTATAGATAAGCAGTCCCCATCCGTTGACGAAAAGAATTTGTGTGAATTAAATTAGTGTAATGCTTGTTCACATCATTAGGTATTAAATCGAGAACTATGTAGGTCAAAAATTAACCTCCAACTGAACTTTTTTTTATGTGACATCTCTCAAGCCGAAAACTTCCCTGGCGGAGGGTGGATGCGCGCGCATAAAGGCTGCGTTCCGAGCACAACCCCTAATATTAAGCCCGCGTTACAATAGGTAATTATCTATAATATCATATTATTATATTATGATAATATGATAATCAATATTTATTATTTATTTATTAGCAATACACAAATATATTTTTATTTTATATGTATATTATTTAATATTGTACGGCCCCCCCACGATACATATAATATGAAATTATTATTTAAGTATTAATTATTTAACCATTATTAATTATTTTTATTATTTAAATAAACTAACCTAACACCTTCACTGTGACGCACTGTCCGTCGCCTGATTAACCAGCAGTGGGCATTAATTATAAGCTGTGGATGATGTAATTGCAAATAAAATTTTCATGAAGTTCATCTTTTAGCATCATGTTATAACGCGATACAATCAATGCAAATATAAAAACCAGCCGACAGGTAGTGGCCACCCAAAAAGGCATTTTGCTTGTCGGGACATGACGCGAGTTTATTGCTACGTGAAAAGGGCGTCAGATAACATATTCGATAAATCAATGTGAGTTATGCGACGCTGCAAAAAACTATTAGGCACCCATCACAAACCAAGAAAGTTTACCTGTTGAAACATGTCATGAGTTTTTTGCGATATTTCTCTGCTATAAAGGTCTAAAACCCTCGAGTTACTACCACAGTCTTACGCCATTCGTGCAGTGAACTACAGATAAATATTGTTATAACGTCTAATAACATCTGCGTGTATTCTAAAATTATTCGTTACTCAACACACAGTATTTGCCACAATAAATAGTGTTTCCGTGTTCTACCGTATAAAATGGAGGTAAGTTGTTATATTACGTATTTACTTTGAACCGATTTCACCTTTGCACTTAAACGCTATCAATATAAGCTAAACCGAGTTCAAGATACCCTTGATGACAAACTTTTGTAGCAAAACTTTGACTTTATTTGATCTATGATTTTGCATTTATGTATTTTTAAAAGTAACATGTCGTTACAGGACACGCCAAGTTACTCCCCCGTGGAGGAGGTTGAAGAACATAACACTTTCAAGCAATTCTATTATAATGCTATATCTGATAAAGAGGACATATATATCTAATGAAGAGAAGACGGTCAGAGGAACAAAACCATTTGGAAACACCATCAACATCGCGGGAAGCATTTGACTCAATTTTTGATAATGAATTACTCAATCTTTGTATGGAAGCTGAAACTGGAACTGTGGATTGCACTACCTGCAATTTGCCAATAAAAAAGAGGTATTTAAACAGCCATTTCAATAGTAAACAACATAAATATAACTCTGTTAAAATTCAACATTCTTTATCGAATGTTGATCTTATACAATCAGCTTTTGGAAACCGTGTTTATACATACAAAATAACATCTAAAATAGATAAAACGAAAATAGATTTTGAAACTCCTGAATTATTTGTAGAATCAATCAATGAAACAATTTCAGTTTTAATCAATGAAGCTATCGAAGAACTAACAATTTTTAAAGTTAACTTTATATTGTACGCTGATTTTGTACAACAAACAAAGGAAATAAAAAACTCATTTGACTTTCAAACTAGTAACTTTATAATCATGCAAGGTGATGATTTAGATATATTTTTAAAATCATTAAAGGACACTTTGTCTAGCAAAATAAGCGAATTTGAAAAAAAGGATAGTGGCTGGAGTTTATCTAAAATTGTGAGCATTGATATGAATATCAATAAATTTAACCCCCTACGTGGTACATCATACATTGAATTACCACATGATATACAAACAAAAAAAGCAGTAGTCAATGTTAAAAACGCAGACGTTAAATGTTTCCAATGGGCATTACTATCGGCATTGTATCCAGTTGCAAAAAATGCTGATAGAGTTACATCATATGTAAGAAATGAAAATAAATTAAAACTTGATGGGGTTTCTTTCCCCGTTAAACTATGTGACATCTCAAAAGTTGAAAAATTAAACAACATGAGTGTGAATGTTTTCGGATTAGAATATGATGATGTTAAAAAACAAAATTCTGTTGTTGGTCCCTTATATTTCACAAAGTGTCGAAAAAGTTGTCACATTAACTTATTATACATAACAAATGGTTCAAATGGTCATTATTGCTATATTAAAAATATGTCACGTTTAATAAGAAGCCAACTCACCTCGCGACACGCCGCAATACATTTATGTGATGGCTGTTTATTGTATTTTTCAAACCACGAGCAGTTATTGCAACATCAAAAGCGAGATTGTAATCAAATTCGTACTGACTTACCTTCCGAAAAACCATGCTTAAAGAATTGGTTCGGTGAAAATGTTTCCAATAATAAGGTTTCATTCGATAAATATCAAAAACAACTCAAGGTTCCGTTTGTTATATATGCGGATTTTGAATCATTTCTGAGGCCAATCACATCCTGCTCAAATGATCCAGATTTACCTCATACTGAAAATGTTCAAAGACATGATGTATATAGTTTCGGGTATTACATTAAATGTGCTTATGACGACAGTCTTTCCAAATACAGAACTTACGTGGGTGATGACTGTGCAAAAAAGTTTATGGAAAGCTTACAGAAAGACATTGAAATAATTACCAAAATAAATAATTTTCAAAAATGTCCATTACCTTTATCAGATATGGACAAAGTTAAAATAGCTGTAGCTACTACATGCTACATTTGTGGGAGAGATTTAAAATGCCAACAAATAATAGACCACGATTGGTATACAGGCGTTTTTCGAGGTGTTGCTCATGAAATATGTAGCAGTAAATTTAGAAGTCAATGTTTCATTCCGGTTATCTTGCATAATCTAAGTAATTATGATGCTCATTTTATTGTTCATGCCTTAAATTTTGCTGAAGGTGCAGTGGAAATAATTCCCCAAAACAAAGAGCGTTATATATCTTTTTCAAAATTATTAAAAGTTAATAACCATCGAGTAAGTTTACGGTTTATAGATTCTCTGAAATTTTTGTCATGTAGTTTGGAAACACTAGCAAATAATCTAAACATCAATCAATTCGATGAATTGAGGAAACATTTTCCGAATGAGCAGGATTTTAACCGATTAAAAAGAAAAGGTGTATATCCTTATGAATTTATGACCGGGCTAGAAAGTCTTAAACAAAAATCTCTTCCTACACAAAACCAATTCTTTAGCTCAATAACGGGTACAAACGTTTCAAATGAAGACTATGAACATGCTAAAGATGTTTGGCAGCATTTTGAATGTCGTTCTATGAGTGATTATTCGGATTTGTACTTAAAGACAGATGTTTTATTGCTAAGTGACATTTTTGAAAACTTTAGAACTGTTTGTATGAGCACATATGGTTTGGATCCTGCGCATTACTATACAGCACCAGGTTTAAGTTGGGATGCGATGTTAAAATACACAAAAATAGAGTTAGAGTTGCTAACAGATTTTGATAAAATTGCCTTTATTAAATCTGGTATTCGAGGTGGAGTATCACAGTGCAGTCATCGATATGCCAAAGCAAACAACCACTACATGAATAATTACGATAGAAATCAGGCAACATCATTTTTAATATATCTTGATGCTAATAATTTATATGGTTGGGCGATGTCACAGTATCTCCCCGTTGGAGGTTTCCAGTGGGTTGATATTGAGACAAATTTCAAAGTTGCAATCGATTCTGAAATCGGCTATATTTTAGAAGTAGATTTAGAATATCCTGATAACTTACATGATTTACATTCTGATTTTCCACTCTGCCCAGAAAATGTTTGTATAGGGAATACAAAAGACTTTAAACTGGTTCCAAACCTAAATAATAAAAGTAGCTACGTAATACACTACAGAAATTTAATACAATGCTTAAATATGGGGTTAAAAATAAAAAAAATTCATAGAATTTTAAAATTTGATCAAAGTCCATGGTTAAGCAAGTATATAGAATTAAATACAAATCAAAGAACCAAAGCCAAATCCGATTTCGAAAAAGATTTCTATAAGCTTATGAACAATGCAATCTTTGGAAAAACAATGGAAAACATTGAGAAACGGGTAAATGTTAAATTGCTCACTCACTGGGAAAATCGAGGGAAGATTCAAGGGGCTCAAAGTTTAATAGCAAGACCTGAATTTCATAGTCTTTCCATATTTTCAGAAGAATTAGTTGCAATACAACTTCGTAAAACAAAATTGGTTTACAACAAACCCATCTATTTAGGATTGTGTGTTTTAGATATATCCAAAACTTTGATGTATGATTTCCATTATAATTACATGAAAAATAAATTTCAAACCAATATCAATCTGTTATACACAGATACAGACAGTTTGGTTTACCAAATATTTACAAAGGATTTTTACAGAGATATTAAAGACGACATTCAAACATACTTCGATACATCTGATTATCCAACAGACAATGTATTTAATTTTCCACTTGTCAACAAGAAAAGAGTAGGGTTATTTAAAGATGAAAATAACGGTAAAATCTTTACAGAGTTTGTGGGCTTACGATCGAAAATGTATGCAATGCTGGTTGAAAATAGAATCATTACAAAGGCTAAAGGAGTAAATAAATGTGTAACTAAAAAACTTACAATGGATAACTATAAGACGTGTCTCTTTGATAAAAATATTCAATTTTCTCACATGTATAGATTTAAGTCAATAAAGCATGTAATTTTCACTCAAAAAATTAACAAAACATGTCTTTCACATAATGATACTAAACGTTTTATTTTATCGAATTCTGTAAATACTTTAGCATGGGGGCATTATAGTTTAAGAAACTAAGTTTAAGTAATATTAGAATTTAAGTATCTAGTTAGGTACCTACCTCACCGCACCTTTGTAAAGTACCTAGCTGTTAATGTAATAATATATTTATAGAGTTAAGACATAATATAAGACATAATTTTTAATCCTATTTTAAGTTTACATAAATATATATATATTTGTATCTTTCAATACATTGTTTCATTATTTTCATTTACCTCATACCAGAAACACGTGTTGGTAGTCAAAAATGTTTCATTTCAATCATCCATTTACTGCAATAGTGGCTGGTCCAAGTGGGTGTGGAAAATCCAATTTTGTTACAAACTTTATTAAATATGTAAAAGAAGTTTGTAGTGTGAATTTTGTTCAAACTACATGGTGTTATGATGAAATGCAACCGTTGTATAATTTGAGAAACGTAAATTATTTTCAAGGAATACCAGATCTTAGTATGTTCGATGGAAAGGATCCTCAACTTATAATTATCGATGATCTCATGAGGGAATCCGATGGGCGCATTGTTGATATTTTTACAAAAGGTAGTCATCACAGAAATTTGAGTGTTTTCTACATAACACAAAACTTATTTCATCAAGGTAAAGGGCAAAGAGACATATCACTAAACTCTAGTTATATCATCTATTTCAAAAATCCTCGTGATAAGACTCAAATTCGATACCTAGCACGACAAGTTTCGCCAGAAAATATTAAGTTTATGGAAGATTCTTACAAAGATGCGACTAATGAAGCTCATGGATACCTAATGATTGATTTAAAACAGGATACTAATGACGTGTGCCGTTTTAAGACAAAAATATTCCCTTCAGACGGATATTGTACCGTGTACATCCCAACAAAAGTGTTTAAATATGCTAAGAATCAACAAATTCATATCAGTCATAAATAATGCATCGAAGACTAAAGACGCATACGGATTTACTTAGAGCCCTGCATACACTTAAACCAAAATACATAAAAGCTCTTTTAAAATCGTGCGATGAAGAAGAAATAAATTGTATTTGTGAATGCATTCATAACGTTTTAAAAGGAAAAGTGCCCTTAGAAGAAAAAGCTAGAAAAAAATTGAAAAAGTATAAAGACATACTTCGCAAACTAGTACGTAAAAGTACAAACAAAATTCGCAAAAATATAATCATTCAAAAAGGGGGTGCCTTTTTACCAATGATACTGGGTTCAATTTTAAGTGCATTAGTTGCCTCTTTTGTTTGAAAAATGGAACATGCCAAGAAAATGTTGCTTGTTGATCCAAGTGTAATAGAAAAACTTAATCAGCATAATACGACTGATAACCCCCTATCACGATTAGATATGGAAATGCAAGACATTTTAAAAAGTGATATGGAAGAAAGAAAAAAGTGTACTCTATACATGCAAGTTTTGCAGCGATATTTACATTTTGCTGAAGAAGGACGTCGACCAATTCAATTACCCATCGTATCAAATATTGAAGTATCTGATAGGGATAATAGTGGATATGACACAGTTGATAATAAAAACAATGAAATCAGTGTTAAAGATTCAGTTACTGTTCAGTCTCCAGACGAAGGTGAGGAACAGGTAAATATTACTGTTTCTCATGAAAAACCAACTCCTTACACCCCAAAACACATACTCAGCTTGGTACCTAAAACATATATAAGGAAGGGTGAGAGATTATTGTTTTTGTTGGTATCGAACAAAAATAAAATTTATTGGGATGCTGATGGTATAATTACTGTAGACAAAGAAAAAATCCCTGGGAGTAATATTGTTGACTTAGTAAATGATTTTTTGAGACCGCTAAAAAGAAGTGCTCCAATAGGATGGGAGAAATTTGCAAAAGCACTGAAAGATATTAAAATACCAATGATTTATATTGGAAATCCACAAAGAGTCGACTATATGCAGCAGCTTCCGATCACACCATATAAAGAGGAGGAAGAGTTTTCAACACCAGTTACTAGCAAAACCAGACAGAAGATAGATTGGGAAAAATGGAGTCCTTATTAGAAATAAACAATATCTACTATAACCCTTCACACCCAGCGGGATATGCTAGTATTGATAAACTGGCTAGTGCTATGAAAGGTAAAATGAACAGAGAAGATGTTAAAAGATGGTTACAATCACAAGAAACATACACACTACATAAACCGGTTCACAAAAAATTTCCACGAAACAAATATGTCTTATCTAATCTTAATGAACTTTGGCAAGCTGACTTAAGTGACATGAGAACTTATTCAAAATATAATGATGGTGTTAATTATATACTTTGTGTTATTGATGTTTTTACCAAATTTGCCTATGCTCGATCAATGAAAAATAAAAATTCTGAATCGATTAAAACATGTTTTGAAAGTATATTTCGTGAAGCCGATATAACACCAACCCATATACAATCCGACAAAGGAACCGAATTTGTTTCGAAAGATGTTCAAAAATACTTTAAAACGAAGAATGTCAATTACTATACTACAAACAACCCCGATATTAAGGCTAGTGTAGTTGAAAGATTTCAAAGGACACTCAAAATGAGGATGTGGCGTTACTTTACTCACAAAAATACATATAAATACATTGATATTTTACAGGACTTAATATATTCATATAACCACAGTTACCATTCCAGCATCAAGATGTGTCCTTGTGATGTAAACTCAAAAAATATAATGACAGTGTGGAACAATTTGTATACACGTAAACATGTTCAAAATAACACCAATACATCTCCAACACTGCCAAAATTTCATATTGGAGACTATGTAAGAATAACAAAATATAAACATATATTTCAAAAAGGATATGAATCTAATTGGAGTGATGAAATATTTGTAATATCTTCAGTGATAGATCGGGCTCCATGGATTGTGTACACACTAAGAGATTTACAGCAAGAAAACATTGTTGGAACCTTTTATGAAAAAGAATTGCAAAAAGTGACGTATGACCCCTCTCTAAATTATAAACTAGATAAAATAATTAGTTCCCGCTATTCTGGCAACAGAAAGCAAGTGTTAGTGAAGTGGAAAGGTTATCCAGATAAATTTAATAGTTGGGTTCTAGTTTCCGATTTAAAACAAATATGAATAAAGAAAGTTTTTATTTAACATTACCTAGTAACAGTTCTATGGAATATTTTCCAGACAATGTTACTACAAGATTTTCAACTAAATTACCAAAACCCATAAAATTGGAAGGGCAATGGACCGTCGGAGTTGTTGAATTTCAATATCCATGTACCATGTTTACTGTTCAAGAACATGAAAATATTATTTACATAACTAAATCGATGGTGATGCCAAATGAGAAAAAACCTTCATTGGTTTATTATAAAAAACACATTCCAGCTACAAATTACGATAACATTAATCATATTTTAACAGCGTTGAATAATGTGAAGGAAAAAGTAAGATTTCGCTATGATGAAATATCAAAGTTTGTGTCAGTTTCAGTGATGGATGATTCAGTAAAATCAGTGATTCTAAAACCCAAATTGGGTGTTCAACTCGGTTTTGAACCTAATAGGAATCTTGTAGATAATGGTCTTGGAAAATGCCCCGCAAATTTGCATTTAGGGTTACCATCACAATTATTTGTCTATTGTGACATAATCGATCCTCAGATAGTAGGAGATGTTATGTCTCCTCTCCTGAGAATCATTCCTTTAGATCCAGCAAAGTATATATATGGCGCAAATAAAATGCATGTTTTCTCACCTCCTCACTATTTACCAGTTATGCGTAGAGAGTTTGACACCATTGAAATAGATATAAGATCCAGCACAGGTCAAAAAATACCATTCCAGTTTGGGACAGTGTGTGTTAAACTTCATTTCAAAAAATTATAATGTATCCCCGTGACAGCATAACTTGTCCATATGAACATTATTATTCTCATCAAGCTGGCTCTGGTATTGGAGTGATTTATAAAGGGGCGCCTTATCAACGTGGTCATGGGATCGGTAGCTTTTTAGGAGGGCTGTTTAGATCAGTTTTACCCTTACTTTCTAGTGGCGCTCGCGTTATAGGCAAGGAGGCTCTAAATGCTGGTGTCGGTCTTCTATCAGATATGGCTAGTGCCCGCCCCATGGAAGAATCAATTAAAAGTCGGTTAAAAGTAGCTACTTCAAACTTGAAAAGAAAAGCTCATGATAAAATTGATGGATTGAATATGTCTGGTTCTGGATATATAACCAAAAGGAAGCGTCTTAGTTCAGTCATTCCACCGTCGACTACCAAAGTGAAAGCTCTAAAAAAATTACGAGTTAATAATCAAAAAGATATATTCTCATAAATAATTTTTAAAATGTCATTCTTACATAGCCATTCCTGTGAATGTATAAAATCAGAGTTAGATTTATTTGCTCTACCATCCACGCAAACTAGTATAGAAAACGGGTTATGGATACACTACAAACCCATCTCATCTCTAGCTGATGATGGACCCATAGAATTTCAAGTACCTGGAACAGGTGATGACTACATGGATTTATCCCATACATTGCTGCACATAAAAGCCAAGATACTAAACCAGGATGGTACGAAATTAACTGAGTCAACTGTTGTGGCTCCAGTAAACAATTGGCTCCATTCTCTTTTCACCCAACTAGATATTTATCTGAATCAAAAGCTAGTATCACCGCCAAACAATACATATGCCTATAGGGCTTACATGGAAACTTTATTAAATTATGCTCCTGCAGCTAAGGAATCTCATCTGACTTGTGGTCTTTGGTATCAAGATACGGCTGGGAAAATGGATTCAACTGATGAAAAAAATGATGGATTTGTTAAAAGACGAGAATTAGCATGTGAAAGTAAGGAGATAGAAATGATTGGTCATCTTCATGGAGATATATTTAATCAAGAAAAGTTTTTAATAAATGGTGTTGAAATGAGTGTTAAATTAGTTCGTTCGAGAGAAACATTTAACCTAATGGCTTCTACATCCGACTTGAAATTTAAAGTATGCATTACAGATGCAACACTTATTATACGTAGAGCACGAATCAATCCTACTGTATTACTTGCACATCAAAAAGTTTTAGCCTCTACTACAGCTAAATATCCTATCACTCGAGCTGAAGTCAAAGTTTTAACTATTCCTTCGGGGATTCAGGGTAAGACTCTAGATAATATTTTTTTGGGGCAAGTTCCCAAAAGGTGTATAATCGGTTTTGTGAACAATGCAGCGTTTAATGGGGGTCTAACAAAAAATCCATTCAATTTTGAAAACTACAATATAAATACATTTTGTTTATACATTGATGGTCAACAAATACCTTCGAAAGCTTTGCAACCATCATTCGATAATAATATTTACACAGCAGCCTATCACACACTATTTTCAGGGACAGGTATACATTTTCTGAATGAAGGTAATGGTATATCTAGGGAGCAATATGCAAAAGGATATTGTGTGTTGGCGTTTGATCTAACGGCTGACCTCAGCTCAAATTCAAACACTCATTGGAATCTTATAAAACATGGTAGCGTTAGACTGGAGGTTCGTTTTGAATCTGCTCTGACTCAGACGATAAATTGTATTATTTATGCAGAGTTCGATAATGTTATTGAAATTGATAAGAATCGTAATGTAACTGTAGACTATAGTAGTTAGGATGTAATAAAATTGTATTGTTTTGAATGTACTGAGACTATAAATTGAATTATTCATGCAAAGTTCGATAATGTTATTGAAATGTAACCGTAGACTATCAATTGTCAAGATTGAATAAAATTGTATTTAGTTATATAATAAATAAATAAAACATTGATGTATGCATACCTACATATAGTTTTATTTCCTGAAACCTCTTCTTTATTTTTTCTCTATAAAAAGTAATTTACATATTTCCTTGTCACATTCTTGGTTTGAAGATTGAACTTGACACAGCTTACCTTATTAAGAATAATGGATACAATTGATATTCAAAAATATTTACACTACATTCACCCAGCTTTACACAAAAATGTGTATGCTGCAAACAGGCTACCACTGCATGTAAAAAAACCGGTGTATCTAATAAGCAATTTGGATCCGGACAACAAGCCAGGGTCACATTGGATTGCCATGCACATAGATAAAAATGGAGTTGGTCAGTATTTTGATTCATATGGACGCGCACCTAAAGACTACCACAAAAACTTCTTGCGCAGGAACTCAAGACAGTGGGATTTTAATAGATATAGATTGCAGCACGACTTAACTACAGTGTGTGGAGAATATTGTTTGACATATCTGTATTTCAAGTTTTACGGAAATACTATGACCGATTTTATTGAATTATTTAGTAACAATACTATCAATAACGATCTATTTTTACACAAGTTGTTTAATGAATGCTTTAAAAATAAAAAGGACTAGATAGAAATAGTTAAAGTTAACTAAATTAACTAAGTTAACTAATCGATGAATGTGGTTAAAAGTGGATCATTAGACCAATAAAACAAAGTTTAATGGAATTAAAAAGTTTTTTATTTAAGTATAAAAATAAAATACCTGATATACAAGAAAATATTGACAATGTTATTACCTATTCTAAAAATCATTATTTACATATTTAGTTATTACATCTAGCTAGTTATTGATTTTTGAAAGAATATATTTTGCTGTCTTCGGATTCCGATATCTCCTTGGTGATTTGATAAACAATTTTTTTCAAATTTTCATAATTTTTGTTATTCAATTCCTTGCAGTAATATTTAACGCGAACGTCAGCGTGTTTCCAATGCTGGGTAGGAGGAATCTTGCTCAGCTTTTTCATATCAAACACATCAATTTTTATAAGATGTGCTGCATTAACACTGTCGTCTGTGTTTGTTGATATGTATGATGTACCACCCTCTTTGTTCATTCGTCCAACGTTTGATGAGTTTTTTGCTTTCTTCTTTTTTGGTGGCACTTCCGGAAAGAACTCATCTATGTTGCTGAGACTACTGCGGGGGCGCTTCAATATAGATTTCTTTGCAAGGTAGTATGGTACGCAATTGGTGGTGTCCTCTTCATCAGATATATTATAATAGAATTGCTTGAAAGTGTTATGTTCTTCAACCTCCTCCACGGGGGAGTAACTTGGCGTGTCCTGTAACAACATGTTACTTTTAAAAATACATAGATACAAGTAGACATACAACATAAATGCAAAATCATAGATCAAATAAAGTCAAAGTTTTGCTACAAAAGTTTGTCATCAAGGGTATCTTGAACTCGGTTTAGCTTATATTGATAGCGTTTAAGTGCAAAGGTGAAATCGGTTCAAAGTAAATACGTAATATAACAACTTACCTCCATTTTATACGGTAGAACACGGAAACACTATTTATTGTGGCAAATACTGTGTGTTGAGTAACGAATAATTTTAGAATACACGCAGATGTTATTAGACGTTATAACAATATTTATCTGTAGTTCACTGCACGAATGGCGTAAGACTGTGGTAGTAACTCGAGGGTTTTAGACCTTTATAGCAGAGAAATATCGCAAAAAACTCATGACATGTTTCAACAGGTAAACTTTCTTGGTTTGTGATGGGTGCCTAATAGTTTTTTGCAGCGTCGCATAACTCACATTGATTTATCGAATATGTTATCTGACGCCCTTTTCACGTAGCAATAAACTCGCGTCATGTCCCGACAAGCAAAATGCCTTTTTGGGTGGCCACTACCTGTCGGCTGGTTTTTATATTTGCATTGATTGTATCGCGTTATAACATGATGCTAAAAGATGAACTTCATGAAAATTTTATTTGCAATTACATCATCCACAGCTTATAATTAATGCCCACTGCTGGTTAATCAGGCGACGGACAGTGCGTCACAGTGAAGGTGTTAGGTTAGTTTATTTAAATAATAAAAATAATTAATAATGGTTAAATAATTAATACTTAAATAATAATTTCATATTATATGTATCGTGGGGGGGCCGTACAATATTAAATAATATACATATAAAATAAAAATATATTTGTGTATTGCTAATAAATAAATAATAAATATTGATTATCATATTATCATAATATAATAATATGATATTATAGATAATTACCTATTGTAACGCGGGCTTAATATTAGGGGTTGTGCTCGGAACGCAGCCTTTATGCGCGCGCATCCACCCTCCGCCAGGGAAGTTTTCGGCTTGAGAGATGTCACATAAAAAAAAGTTCAGTTGGAGGTTAATTTTTGACCTACATAGTTCTCGATTTAATACCTAATGATGTGAACAAGCATTACACTAATTTAATTCACACAAATTCTTTTCGTCAACGGATGGGGACTGCTTATCTATAGTACCTGCCCCGCAAGCCGGACACAATGGCTCGACCCTCAATAAAACGCTATTGTTTGTTCATTGAGTATACAAGTGGCTTCGTAACTTTTGAATGGGCCGGGGTGCGTTAAAATGGGTTAGCGCAATCGATCAGGCGTGTGCCAAAACATACAAATAGAGTCTAAACTTTTTTTTTTTTTTTTTTTTTTTTTAGCTGGCGCCCTGGCAAGACCACCCCAATCGCAACTTTTTTTGGGTGAGCCAGAATGAATCAATCCCTACTACTTCAAAGTCTTGTTTTCAATGCCTAAAGTTGTTAAAAGTGCTGCCCGAGAAATAATACTTAAGGTCGACTACAGCGACGCGTCTGCGGGACTTCTTTCATGGAAAGGACTCTACACAAAAAGTCAAGAAGTAAAAGCAATAAATGTTGCCAACAAAAAATATGAAATTCAGGCAGCAAAAACACCGTCTAGAGTACAAAATATTAAGAAATAAGTAGTCAAGCATCATCTAGGGTAAATAAATTAGTTAATCTCTATAAATAACAAGCAAATGGCCCAGATGTTTTACTTTTTTTTTTCTAAATTCGTTCGTATGGCCAACTATGGTGACGTAGTTTTAAGCCAAAGTTTTCAGAAAATAACGCAGAGGGTCAATCGTTGTCTCATAAAATTCTGCCAGGTTTGTTTTCATACTAAATCATAGGTATTCTGTGACTAAATAGTGATATTAGCGCGTTTCAGCGCGTTTTTTGCCGTCAAAAGCTTCTTGTTTTCGTATATCTGTAGCCACGTCGCTTGACATTATGCTGGGCAGCGAAAGCAGTTCAGAGCTTGCGATATGGGGGCTGTTGTAGAATTTTCACAAAATTTTTAACCAGTTTGGTCGTTTTCTGTGAAATTGAAAGCAAAGGAGTTCTCATAAAACTAGTGCTTGTTTTTTTCTGCTTTTTATTGGTATTAATTATCGTTTACTAGCGCCATTGACCCTGAAGAGAAAATAACTGGAGATTAATAAACTAATAATGTCCGTTTATTGTATAATTTCTTATCTTAATTCATATCTCACTTCATTTAATTTACTCAGTACAGATAAGTATATAATTAAAAAGTAAATAAAAAGTCCATGGTTCTTTAATATTTCTCCTAGCGAGAAATATAAAAACTGACCCCCTGGGAGGTCGCAGCCTAGATACAAGGGGGTTGCGTGGCAATTAGTACCTACTTAACTAAATTAAAAGTTAAGGTATTGTACAGACACGTAAATTTTCAAGACTCGCTCCGCTCGCCGACACATACTGTTGCATTGTACTACATTTACGTTTGCTCATCACCGGCTTTACTTACATGTACTTACAGATTATTATTATTTTTATATTCTAAAAAGGTCACAGTCCCAGATTGAAAAACACTGCTCTAGAGATTGTAGAATGTCAACTTGTCTAAAGGATCTGTATACTATTGCACCGCTTTATTACGTGCAACATAGACCGATAACCGATTTTTAAAGACCTTCCTTTTATATTATAGATAGTGAAGTATTTATAGCACCATTTATCATAATTATGACAGTTATTTGCAAATAAATTACATTTATTACAAATTATGCACCTACTTAAGTAATTATGGAATACATAATTTTTTAACACATTATTTATTGATATTAACATAATTAAAACTGGTAATATTTTTTTCGATAACATTATTTATTGCCATTTATGTTTGCAAGGTAAAATATTTTTTTGCAATCTTTCATAATATAAATAAATATTATTTTAAAAGGGTTATGTAAGAAGGAAAACATTTCATAAGATAGAATCACCACTGGCGTTAAAAAAAGGCCCCGTTTTTGTGCTCAGACGAAGATGTCAATACATTTTAATTACATAGGTATACAAAATTGCTTGATATTCTTCTACTATTTATGGCCCCTGTCCGTCATTTCGACAGACAATTTCACCAGTGTCAAGTGAGATATTTGAAATGTTATCATTCAAGTCATGAGTCGGCTGTCGTTTGTTTTGAAGAGAAAATGGTGGAAAAAAAAAACACTTGGTAACCAATTGTATCATGAAAACCACTTTACACACATTTATTCCAATGGCTCACACTTTATGTTACTACCTCAAGTATTATTGGTTAAAATTTCACCGAAATTAAACAACAATACTCACATCTCACAATAACACATGAAAAAGTATTAAAATATTTTTTTTAATGTTGCTACTAAAATGACCACTGCGGTGCAATCCTTGTCTCATAAAAACTTCTTCAGAACTATTTTCATACTAAATCATTGGTATTCTGTGACTAAATAGTGACATTAGCGCGTTTCAGCGCGATTTTTGCCGTCAAAAGCTTCTTGTTTTCGTATATCTGTAGCCACGTCGCTTGACATTATGCTGGGCAGCGAAAGCAGTTCAGAGCTTGCGATACGGGAGCTGAAAAAAAAATCTTATTAGCAACCAAGCTCGTATGAGTTAGTGGCCTGGTGACGGAGTTTTTAGGCCGCCTTAAAGCCTCCGTGATGGCTTAACGAAATCTTGTTGGAGTTGATGTACTGACCTCGTGTACAATGTCGAGTAAATACTGAGGTTCGTGCGTGGTTCTGTAACTACACTGCCGGTGTATATTAGAAAATCAGTCAGCTTATAAGAATCAAGCACTGTTGTACTCAAATTTTTTCAATTTTTAACCAACTTAAAAAAAGAAGGTGGTTCTCAATCCGGTTGTAATTTTTTTTTCAGTTTGTTACCTCAGAACTCTGTCATTTATGAACCGATTTGAAAACTTTCTTTTTTATCTGAAAGGATATACTTGCAGATTGGTCTCATAAAGTTTTTATCAAAATCTGTTCAGTAGTTTGGCAGTTAAATAAGAATAACTCGAAAAAACACGCCATACAAGTACACGGTATTGCGTATTTTGCTTTCCTGTGACGTTTCTGTGGTATTTACGATCCATAGAACAGTCCCAATAAACTGCCATCATCATCATTTTGATGATGAAGACGTATCAAATTAAAGTCGGTTTTTCCAGTTTTTTAAACATAAATTATTTAATATTTAATGGTGAAAGAACCATGAGCATAGAGTCAATAGTTTCTGAGAAACAAGAATGCGATTTTACCGAAATGCTAGATTGAGGGAACCTGTTTTTCGGATATAACTCCCGTATCTCATAAAACGGTTTGGTCTTAGACTGTAAGTGTTATTTAAGCAACTGTGATAAATTAATAAATAAATTAGGTTTTACAAATTTTTGGATTAGTTCTATCAATTCTAACAATTTTTAACATTTTCATGCCTAATTTCGATCTTGATCTGAGTATAGGATACCTCAATCTAGATGGACTTTTTTTAATACCTTTTTACTTATCACGTTTACTAAGTACTAGGTACATGACATGTCAGCATGACATAATGTCATGGTACTAAATAGTGTACCGTGCGTGAAGCTTCGGGGATATTAAAATTAGGAATGAGTACATTAGAGGAAGTCTGAAAGTGGCACCAGTGACAGAGAAAATGAGGAGCAACAGGTTAGCGTGGTATGGGCATGTCATGCGGAGGGAAGAGAGTCATGTAACGAGGAGAGTGCTAAGTATGAATGTGGACGGATAGAGAGGAAGAGGTAGGCAATGTAAATAAAATGTGAATCATCTAGTGTATATAACTTGAAAAAAAATAAGAATTTCACATTTTTATAAAGGGCTCATTCCACTTTTCCCCTGACTAAATCCCCTGCGTGGGGAATTTCTGGAACTTTTGTCCAAAAATCCCCACAGCTACTACGGCGACTGCCGGCCGGGGAAAATTGGAGAAAAATTCCATAAAGGAGTAGCTTCAGCCCGCGACTTCGCTCGCATCGGCTCTCTAGCAATGACTGCTAGAGCCGGGACAGTTTAACGTGCCCTCCGAAGCACGGAAGCGCTCAGATGTAACTATCAGTCACCAGTCCAAATAGTGACCGCACAGAACGTCGCTTAACTTACATAATCGGTGAAGATTGATGATGATAATGTTGCGTTATGGAGATATTATCCTATTCTAACTCATCTTTAGTCATCAACGGCCTTAAACCAAGGTCGGTTAAGAAATCATTTCCTCTAGATAATTAACTATAGTACAATTATTAACTAAGTAACTAGGTGCTATTAAGCGCCTGCTAAGTGTGAGGTGGACTTGTGAAATCAGCGTTCAGTAGGTACCTCTATCATGAACAAATCTGACAGTCGCCGCGTTACCGTATTCGAGTTATATTGCGCGTCAATGCCAGCTCGACTGCCAACCGTTGTAGTGTCACCGCGCAGTGTATCTCGGATACGTTCACGTTACGATACGATTGCGATTGTCACATTTATTCGTGATCAAGACACTGAACACAATGAGAAAACTTTTTTTTTTTTAAACTGTAACACACTAAGGCCGGTTACAGAGCTCGACCGACCGTCGTCGGTGAGTAACATCGGGTTCCTGACAATAAAATAAAATAAAATAAAAATAAATAAAAATAAATATGTTTGGACATTACACTTAACGCCTTCTAGTCCCAAACTAAGCAAAGCTTGTGCTATTGAAACTAGATTGCTGATATAATACTTATTTACATAATTTTTTGTAAATACATATACTTATAATACATAGTAACACCCAGACATAAAACCAACATCTATGTTTGCCACACACAAAAATGTTTGTTCTCGGTGGGGATCAACCCACAGCACGGAAGGCAGAGCTACTACCGACTGACCCATGACGCCTGCTAATATATACGCGTGCGTACAGTCGGTGGATCTCTGTAACGACTTGTAAATTGTCATTTACAAGCGCAACCGACGTACTCACTGACGGTCGGTCGAGGGCTGAAACCGGTCTTATTGATGGGCAATCTGCTCATTCCATTACATTATTACTACTCAATAACTATTAACTCCTTTTATGCTCTAGTAGGTATGCCTATAGGTTTCAGACACAATAGGAAATCTATTGTGTCACGCACGAATCTACGTTCCACCATACCAAAGAGAGTTTTTTTTATTTTTGCTTCAGATCACATGTAGACCAAAAATGGGACACAAGGCGTACTTGACGGTGGGCCAGTCGGCTCGGAGCCGACTGTTCGGGCTCACGCCACGGATATCCGGGCCTCGGACCCCGCTCAATATGCTGATATCGCAACAGGGCAAGATCAACCATGGTAAGTGATATGACATGCATGAACATGACACATGGTATAAAATACTGTCTATACCTATTTATTCTATAAAAAAAAATGCCGAAAACTAAAATTAAAGTTAAGAATAAACTAAATATGCAGATCTACTAAATAAACGATTCTGATTCCGAAAATTGAGTTTGTCTGTTTATCTGTTGGCCTGTTTGTTTGTTCGCGGATCACGCCTAAACTATTGGACCAATTTCAATTAAACTTATACCATTCGGAAGAGTTTTTCCGGATTGAAACATAGGCTATATTTTATTGAAATCAAAGATGTGGATTCTTAGATACAGCTTGAACTCTCTATACCATTTGCTACGAGGTTATCGTATGCTGGTTTAAAGATATTTTGGTGGAATGTTTTGCACGCGTACAAAGTCACAGGTATCAGCTAGTATTTTATATCACTGGCGCACTGTTACACCAAGCTAGTCTCCCACAGTCCCTCTGTCGTTCCCGTGTCTATCGGCTCACTCTCCAACCCCGTCTTCTTCTTCTTTTATTTACGGCCTATAACCGTCATTTCGATACAGAATTTTGCCAGTGTCAAGTTCCAAAACGTCGGCTCCCGCCCAAACGTACGGATGACATTGACAAGTCAGGAGCTTGACACTGACAGTTACTTAACTACTTGTGCACATGAGACAGGGCGAAATGACGGATAGAGGCCATTAAATAAAAGAAGACGAAGAAAACACATGAGACAGGGTAAAGTATCTACTGAATAGATACAAACGGCCTCCGTCATGGCTTAACGACTGCTAGAGCCGAGACAGTAACGTGCCCTCCGAAGCACGGAAGCGCTCAGATGTAATGGCCACTAACGGTCACCCATACAAATAGTGACCGCGCAGAACGTCGCTTAACTTAGATAATCGGTGAAGATTGACTAAGCAAGCCTAGCCACGAGCGCTTCTAATGAAAAAATACCTATAAAACTGCCTATAGTAGGTGCCAAATAACACCGCAATACAGGTCATTCACCCACCTTCACCACGATGTCGCAAAATTCAATTTATGAATGGCTAATTCTGTCGCTTTCCGTACAAACCTGTCGCTAAGACGGTATCGCTCGAATCTCGTAGTACTGTTTGTTTACCATACATAAATTGAATTTTGCAACATCGTGGTGAAGGTAATTGAATGACCTGTATTGCGGTGTTATTTGGCACCTACTATATTTATTGGTGTGTCTATTAGTAGTGGCTACTATGAACTATATTGTAAGGAAGTTTTGAAATGCCAGATAACTCTATGGTACCGGAACTAAGTAGGTACTTTCACAAATTCTAACGTTGTCTAGATTTTCTATCACGTAATCTGGTTTCTAAGTTGGCGTGTCTGAAAAGTAGATTTTAACGATTACCTAGGGGTACCTCTTATTTATAAAATACCAACTTTACTTTGAGAAAAGAACTTTACTCCCTAATTTGAGTAGAGATTTTCATACAAAAATCTATACTTAAGTCCAAATCAGTACTTGAGCAGTAAATAGATCAGATAGATAGATAGATAGATAACACATAATGTACACTAGGGGACCGTCCCGGCTTCGCACGGGTTTTTTTAGGTAATTCTTTACACCTTGGGTTACATTATTGTAGTTTTAGTAAGGATCCCTAATTTTTTTGAAAATGCAATATAGTCTATGTCACCCGGGGATAGTGTAGCTTCCCAACGGTGAAAAAATTATTCAAATCGGTCCAGTAGTTTCGGAGCCTAGTCAATGCAAACAATCAAATCTTTCCTCTTTATAATATTAGTATAGACAAGAATAATGTTTTAGAGATTAACTTATATAACACGATAAAGTACAATGGGCAATATCGCTGAAAGCTATTTCTTCCAGGCAAAAACTCGCAGGCATAATTAAATATTCAACACTCAAGAAACGTTTCGGAATCAAAGCTAAACTCAGATCAATACTTAAGCATTGATTTAGACTTAATCTATCTATCTATAGGTACTATTATAAAACTGTAAAAAAAACAAAAACTAATATTAAAGATATGGAGAAACTAAATATGCAGATATACTAAATAAACGATTCTGATTCCGAAAATCGAGTTTGTCTGTTTAACTGTTTGTTTGTCTGTTTGTTTGTTCGCGGATCACGCCTTAACTACTGGACCAATTTCAAGGAAACTTATACCATTCGGAAGCCTTTTTTCCGGATTAAAACATAGGCTATATTTTATTAAAATAAAAGACGTGGATTCTTAGATACAGCTTGAACTCTCAAAACCAAAAGCAGCCATTTGCTACGAGGTTCATCGTATGCTGGTTGACAGATATTTTGGTGGAAAGTTTCGCACGCGTACGAAGTCGCGAGTATCAGCTAGTAATTGATAAGAATACGGTCCATAAAGTGAAATAACATTTTTGATGACGAACACACCTTGAACTGAATGAGCAATTTTTGGGCTTAAAATTATTATGATTCTTGGAATTATTAACATACTCACTTTTACCAATAAAAGATAGATAAGTTAAATACAAACTTTGATGTTTATTATGATATAAGCACAGAAATAATTAGAAAATGCTAAGGTTTTACAAAAGAAATCCCATCTCTTGTCTCCACAATTCGACAAGCCTCCCATAATTAATGGCTGCCGCCGGCCAGTGCTATTTTTACTCACAACTCATAGAGACGCGACATTTTTATTTTAGTGATGTCCAACATCAAATACAGATTATATTAACAATAAAGATTCAATCAATAACTTCAGTCAGGCAATGCACTCTTTACATTGAATGGCCAAATCAAGTATAAAATAGGTATATTATTGATAAGCAATTATTGTTCAAAACACACTCCAAAAGTATTAAAATAAGGGAAACGCTAACAGTCGGCCGTCCTACCAATGGAATGTCCCTATTCCATCCCCGGCCATTCGATAGTGGTGCATGTCTCTGACACAATGAAATGTAACAGTATTTTAAACTTAGCTTAAGTGTAACCAAGCAATACCTAATCTATAAATTTCAAGAATAAAGTGTATGGCAGGTACTCATAATCAATACAACAAAAATATAAAACCTGTAAGCCATATTCACGGTACAATTAGAAAATTTTAACCAGAGGCTTGGTGCAAGCTTATATTTCTTCAAACATCAGCTTACTGTATAGTTTATACATAATTATATAATTAAGTTATAAGTTTATTCACAAAGAAAACCACAACTAATACAGTATTTACAACATTCACAAAATACACATGAAACAGTTGAGCTCTCTACAACCAATATACTACCACAAGTTATATAATTATGTACTCTTTATCTGCTAAAATTCTACACCCTACATGATAGAGTGGTACAAAGATATCAACACATGGCTTTTGTTGAAGTGTTTACACGTTCAATACATGGCTTTTGTTGAAGTGTTTACACGTTAAACGTGAACATAACTATTATAATTAAACTGCTAAATATTAGGTAGTACAAGTAGTTGAACCAAATTTAACTATAGAATAATATACAACAAGAGTTAATAATTTTATGGTGTATCTCATCTTGAACTAGGTGACCCAACCGTGTCTTGGTTCTATGGATAATAAAATTACATACATACTGCAAAACTATCTTATTAATTTCTATGCTAATCTACTTCAGTAGCTTCACAAAATAATGACCTAAGAACATAGGGAAAATGTTTCAATTACTAGTATATTACATGAGTTTTAACTATATTTTAACAGTAATTGTATTTAATCGTCAAAACATCCATTGTTATGTGTGATTAATTATAGTCAATTTATTTAAATGATGTAGCAGTAAGTCAAGTTCAATTTTCTATCTTATGAAATCATCTACTAGGTTCTGACAATACCGAATTCATGATTTAAGAATATAACTAAATACAAACATTATTACAATTATTAGGTACTGTTATTTAGAGTTATTTATAACAACATCTTATTGAATAGGTAGCGTGAAATATACTTTCCAGTTAAGTTTAAGTACCCAGATAGTTATAGCATTGTTGAATGTAAATCCTATTGACTATACATACATAAAGAGCCATGCTCATAAAAGCCAAATAGTTAGACAGGTTGATTATTATAATCTAGCTCTGTGACTATTTCACATTACATGTTAGTAATAAAAACAATCATTCCGACAGCTGACTAAAGTTCTGCAACGTTTATAAGTAGCAGGTAAGTTTATTTAATCTAATAACATAAGGTTATACAATAGACGAATACCTAACTCATAGGTATTCATTATACCAGCATGAAACAATAAATGCATCTAATCTATGATTGTTGGCGCTGCACATATACGGAAGATAAGTGGAAGGTCATCTGTAAAAAATAATAGAATATTAATCATAAGCTTTAATTTTGATTTTGTTTTAATGTAAGTCGTAACTTCGGTTGTGAGTGCTTGACTCTTATTTCGAAACTATTTTTAGTTTTCGCATTAAAGAACATCTTTGTCGTTACCAAATATGATGAATAGCTGGAATATCTGTAAAAATAAATAAAATATAATTATGGGAATCTTCCACTTCATTTGCAAATAATCTTGAATTGTTTTAAACTGTTGTATATCTTTATTAAGAAGATATATCTACAGTGAAGCTCGTCTGAATGTGACTAATAAATATTTACAAATTGAGTAAGGTTTCTTTCACTCTGTGTGATTTGCTTAGTAAAGCACGATCATTATTTTTATTTGGTTTTGAGTCAACCAAATAAATAAATGCATGTTATCAAAGTCATTAGTTGATTATTATTTTTGCATTATTAAATAAGAATGAAATAAATACTACAAGTTTTGATGGTACATACAAAATAAATGATCACCGCAATATGTTTCATTTATTTAGTTTACCTGAAAAAATATTATAAACATACACACTGATCATTGCAATAATAGCAGCAAGTCTCACCTTTATTGTCTCGATGATGATCAGTGATCACTGCAATATAGCAGCATGTTTCACATATAGAACATCGACGATGATGACCAGTGATCACTGCAATATAGCAGCATGTTTCACATATAGAACATTGACGATGATGATCAGTGATCACTGCAATATAGTAGCATGTTTCACATATAGAACATCGACGATGATGACCAGTGATCACTGCAATATAGCAGCATGTTTCACATATAGAACATTGACGATGATGATCAGTGATCACTGCAATATAGCAGCATGTTTCACATATAGAACATTGACGATGATGATCAGTGATCACTGCAATATAGCAGCATGTTTCACATATTATTATTATTATTTATTCTTTATTTCAGACAACAGCAATCCATACAAGATTAAAATTAAACTTAAGTTAAAATTACACAATTATGTGAGAGCCTCATTTGGCTCTTCTAGAAAAATACAACATAAGCAACGAAATATAATTATGTAGGTACTTTAAAATAAACGAAATCGAAGAGAAATAATTATGTAGGTATAACTAACTCAATTCATTAAGAGAAAATTGGACAGTCAACCTGGTCCGCAATTAATTTCAAAAACATCGACGATGATGATCAGTGATCACTGCAATATAGCAGCATGTTTCACATATTATTATTATTATTTATTCTTTATTTCAGACAACAGCAATCCATACAAGATTAAAATTAAACTTAAGTTAAAATTACACAATTATGTGAGAGCCTCATTTGGCTCTTCTAGAAAAATACAACATAAGCAACGAAATATAATTATGTAGGTACTTTAAAATAAACGAAATCGAAGAGAAATAATTATGTAGGTATAACTAACTCAATTCATTAAGAGAAAATTGGACAGTCAACCTGGTCCGCAATTAATTTCAAAAACATCGACGATGATGATCAGTGATCACTGCAATATAGCAGCATGTTTCACATATAGAACATCGACGATGATGATTCGTGATCACTGCAATATAGCAGCATGTTTCACTTATACTTTACGATTTTGATAATTAGTGATCACTGCAATATAGCGGTATGTTTCACTTATACTTTACGATTTTGATAATTAGTGATCACTGCAATATAGCAGCATGTTTCACTTGTACCATTACGATGTTAATAATTAGTGATCACTGCAATATAACAGCATGTTTCACTTATACTTTACGATTTTGATAATTAGTGATCACTGCAATATAGCGGCATGTTTCACTTATACTTTACGATTTTGATAATTAGTGATCACTGCAATATAGCAGCATGTTTCACTTGTACCATTACGATGTTAATAATTAGTGATCACTGCAATATAACAGCATGTTTCACTTATACTTTACGATTTTGATAATTAGTGATCACTGCAATATAGCAGCATGTTTCACTTGTACCATTACGATGTTGATGTTTAGTGATCACTGCAATATAACAGCATGTTTCACTTATACTTTACGATTTTGATAATTAGTGATCACTGCAATATAGCAGCATGTTTCACTTGTACCATTACGATGTTGAAGATTAGTGATCACTGCAATATAACAGCATGTTTCACTTATACTTTACGATTTTGATAATTAGTGATCACTGCAATATACAGCAAGTTTCACTTGTACCATTACGATATTGATGATTAGTGATCACTGCAATATAACAGCATGTTTCACTTATACTTTACTGTGTTAATAATTAGTGATCACTGCAATATCGCAGCATGTTTCACCTTTAACAGATAAATATTATGATTATACCCACACTTACGAGATAGTAATCACTACCATTATGGTAGCATATTTCTTTATACAATTATATAATGGCAAGTATCAAAATAAGTGATTATTTTATCATTAAATACTTTCAAGAAACTCGTACCAATTCGTCTGTTGTACTACAATACAATCAGTGAAACACAACATGCACAAAGACAAGACAAAATAGACACTCTTGTCGTTTAATCTGTTTGTCATAACAATAATATAGTAACACATATTTATTCACATAAAAACGTGTATAAAATGTTGTGTGATGTTATTTTAAGTGTGATAAATAGAATTGGAATTAAAAGTCACCAGCCATATCAAATAATTATTAAGTAGGTATAGGTATTAATATAAAAATATTAAGCAACTTTCTGTAGGTATAGACTTAACAGTCGATCAACATAAGAAATAAATGAAATAGATACTAATGACTACCTTCATCTTTATTATTTGTATCTATTCTTGACTGAAGATACGTAATAAAACAATGACATTAAATAAAAAAAAGGTTGCTCAGAAAAAATGCCTCCACTCAGTAGGTATGACCAAAGTGGCCCAATGGCTCCTATTAGGCACATTTACCGCAGTGGTTTAATTACCTGGCTGGTTCCAGTATGTGGTAAATGCAGGTATTGATTACCTACATCAAACTCACTTAATACATAAAGTGCCATGCAATCCTTCGTCTATGTTTTTGACGTTTCCAAGAATATCAAATGCAGCAGTCAATGAGCTGAAGAAGTTTTGACATAGGCCTTATTTTAAATCTACAGCAGATACTTCAATGGCAGGTACTTATGCGTCATTGATATCATTGACTAATTTGTTTATACTTCGCTCGTGTCCTGACCAAAAAAATTATGTTATGCTCATTCCAGATTACTATGATTTTCAACCAAATTGGTCCAGTCACTCATTTCCAACAATAAGGCTTAGACGTATTTCAGTAATCACACATATATCTCATACTTTATTGGTAGCAATTAGAATATTTTAACAATTTTAGTTTCAGTCAACAAAATAATAGAAAATATTTGATATTCAACATTTTTTATAATAGTAAAATTATTGATTAAATAGCTAAAAAAAATTGTTTAAATACCATTGTATGGTCAGACTAACATAAGGATAACTCTCTAAAGAATCGCAAGTAGGTACTTATTGAATGTTTTGGTTATTTTTTTCGGCAGTTTTACTACAACTCTCAGTAAAGGGCTTGCTTAGACATAAATCAGGTGAAATGCTATAAATTACATCAGTTGATGTACCTTATAATTTTATTTAATCTACCATTCAATTACAGTGCTTTACACCACGTACACTGCAGACTTACTGCGGTCAGACTATTAACTTGAACTAACCAATCCAAGAAAATCTGTAGGTATCTGTATAAACACTTATTGTGCACGCAAATACATAATAAAGTAATGTATTTCACCAGTACCATATAATTTAGTAAGTAAATAATTAGTAAGGATAAATTTCTAACATTAGAAGGTTGTATACAATTATAAGTTGGATTTGTAAGTAGGTAATGTAAGGTACCTACCAATATCAATTTACACAAGTTTTATTGTAGGTAATAAACATTACTTAAGGTACTTATACTAAAGTTAAAATGCAGTTTTGAATTAAAAAGAAACACTTAGGTGTATAGATACATTAATTGGTGTCTTCAAACTACTATATACTTTGTAACAATAACTATATACTTAGTATAGTACCAAACCTAAGTGGGTAATCAGTTTCATTCAATGATATTTATTCTATAATGAATCCATATTATCACAATGTGGTCACATCACGTGGCCTGTTTAGATATTTAATGCCATAAACATAAAGTCACCTATTTAAAGGACTTTAATGTGTTTGTAACATTGATATGACAAAAAAAATAAGAAGACACCATATAAACTAAACAAGTAAGTATATAAGCACTTGTCACTTTTAGCCACCTGGCAGTTAATACTATTCGTGACCTACCAGGGTTCATTATTCGTAGCCGTCATCTACTTATTAAAACTCCTTTGTAGGTAGGTACAATATAAATATAACAAAGAACTTGCATAAGAACTTTGAATAAGTACCTGAGCATCACTATGCCAATCTCACTGCATCAAGAAAAATATGCAAATATTGTTATCCCTACTACTAGGTAAGTATTTCTTTAAGTTATTAAATAGTTCATGATTTAATAAACCAAAATGACTGTTCTGTCCTGACTGTTTCCTACTGAGCAGTCGATCCATATGATACTCAACATTCGTGTTCACCACAACAGTAACCACAAACACTGCTAAACAGTGGGTATCTAAACATTAGTATGGTACAGAAGTAACTCTAATTCTTCTGCCTTTCATTGTTTTTCGAGACTTCTTAATGTTGCAGTTAGTAATAAATTGAAGAATACTTATAGGTATTAAGTTTTGCAAAGCTTATTGTGCTTATTCCACATATACCGTGGAATGAGTTTAAAATAACTCAAGTATAAACAATAAAATTAATATCAAACTTTAACAAAATTAACCATTTTAACAACCTGCACCGCTAAGAATATTCGGCCAAAGTCAAACATGGTTGATATAGCGTCTGGCCAATAGACGCGCAAACATTGTGTTCGGAATAGCAGTTGCATGGAGAAGTTTTTTTTTTTTTTTTTTTTTTTTATCGTTTTAATACACCATATCTATTTTAGTATCGGAACTTTAAAATTGGTTATGAAACTTGTGAAATTTGTGTCATCTAACAATAGACTCGCTAATTCGTCAGCCGCCGACATTACACATTTGAAAAGCAACAAGCGTAGATATCTATCTTTTTACTCATGCTTTACAGATAAACATAAACAAACATAGATGCCCAAAACTTAGATAATCTTTAAAACTTTTATGTACTTATTATTTATTATTTTAGAGTTCAACGCGACTCCATACCTCCTGCAGTAAAACTTAAAGAAGCAAACATACTTAAGCCTTCAAATCTATTGAAGATGATTAAAATAAAAACAATATAGCTCGAAGACAATAACAGGAAAAAGTACTTTATCTCTTGCTACTTAGGATTGATTTCAGGATTTGTGACAAGGTGCTGTGGTTGTGATAATACTTTGTTCAACCACACCAAACGAGTAATATTTTATTATTACCTTTGTATGATAGGTACCAAAGAACGCACACTTGTTCACAAAGAGTCAACAATACTACTTCATAGAAGGTGATACCATTTGAACCAATCTTTTATAACATCCCTTCTTACTACTCGGTTCAAATCATAAAAAATAAGTGATGAACATGGAAATAAATTGATTTGTGCTAGTTTACCTTCATAGGTAGTAGACATGCACAAAGCAGTGCCTTATGTAGTAGGCAATAAGATAATATGGTATCATATTTTGTAGGTACAGAGAAACATCACATCACATCATCACCCCCAAACATTACCTGAGATGTAACTGCCGGACGCACTAAAACTTGTTGTGTGATACTTAGCATAATGTAACGCTCAGGTGCAACTCAATAGTAATTATTGTCAAGCATAACATGAGATGATGCGAATTATGTAATATAACATTTAACCTTATGTAGTCGACAACACGGTTCTAAATTAAAATTTTAAACTAATAAATGACAGGCGCAAGTGCAATTGAGCCCGCACTCCTACTCGCACGGATTGAGCGAAACAAACTGACTCATTGCATAATTATATATGTAGGTAAGTACAAGATGACTAACGGAATGTGATGTTACAGTACGCGGTTGGGTATCACTGCGCGTAATGCATCACTCGACTGACTTACACCTGTCTAGTAGATAGATAGGTACCACATTGACTAATGCTCAAAACAATACACTGGCATTACTTACTATATTTCGGTACCTATCTACAGATCCAGTTAAAACACACTACAGTACAATGTGAGAGTCGAACTCACGAGTTTAATATTGTTCTGGATACCCAGGTGCTAAGTATCTATCACATATAGCGCCAGACACATTTTACATACTGATTTTACATTAAGGATGGTCTACAATAAAATCCAGGTGTGGGTCTAAGTAAAATGATAAAAGTACATACCATCGTGAGCTGGTTATCCCACTTCTGAATTATTAACATACTCACTTTTACCAATAAAAGATAGATAAGTTAAATACAAACTTTGATGTTTATTATGATATAAGCACAGAAATAATTAGAAAATGCTAAGGTTTTACAAAAGAAATCCCATCTCTTGTCTCCACAATTCGACAAGCCTCCCATAATTAATGGCTGCCGCCGGCCAGTGCTATTTTTACTCACAACTCATAGAGACGCGACATTTTTATTTTAGTGATGTCCAACATCAAATACAGATTATATTAACAATAAAGATTCAATCAATAACTTCAGTCAGGCAATGCACTCTTTACATTGAATGGCCAAATCAAGTATAAAATAGGTATATTATTGATAAGCAATTATTGTTCAAAACACACTCCAAAAGTATTAAAATAAGGGAAACGCTAACAGAAAGTCCAAGGTTTACTATGATGTTTGTTTTCTACAGTTGCAAAACCATTTGAGAAGGAAACCATCTAATGTATGTTGCACACTGGCGACACCTACACGATACTGACACGTCAGTAGGTCAAACAATTTAAAAAAAAACGTGTAGCACTCGGAGACTGCCGTGGTAAAGCTATTGCATAGCATTTTTTATCGTATCACCGCTGTGCCGGTCGGAGTGGGGGGTGTTAGGTTATTTTCGTTACGGAATTTCTGGATTCGGTCTCCACGCTCAAGGCCCGCGATAGAAGCTATGCAATAGCTTAAAATAATATCCCTGGGGGGCAATCGTTAATTCATAAAAAACTGCCCGGTTTAAGCCTGGCTGATTTTCTCAATTGTTTTCATACTAAATCATAGGTATCGTGTGACTAAATAGTAACATTACCGCGTTTCAGCGTGTTTTTTTCCGTCAAAAGCTTCTTTTCGTATATATGTGGCCACATCGCCTGTCATTATGCTGGGCAGCGAAAACAGATCAGAGCTTTCGATATGGGGGCTTCTACATGGGATAATAGATACTATAATGGGGAAAAAAGAGTCACGAAATTGATTTTCATGACAAATGTGAAGTTAGACCCGAGTTAAACCTGGAGTTGGGTTTAGCAAAAGTCTATATTTAGACCTTGGTGAAGGTACTAAAATATGTTTCGTAATATGAAAAACTCTAGTTTAGTTCAAAACACGAGTTAGAGACAGCGTTTTCTATAAATCCGAGATAAATTCGGGATTTTAAGACTAACCCGGGTACTTTAATCCCCCGAAGTATTTCGAGAAGGTTTGAGAGTGGTCCTATTACGTAGTACACATTGTATGTCAGTAAATAGATAATAGTAGTTACATATGTCATCTAAACTAATGGATTGTATGTACTTGTAAATAAGTGCATCCGCTAATTCAAGGTCTTACCTAGGCCCTTCCGCGTTTAGCAGGCTAAGGCTCGTGTGCCGATTTACTGCTCAAACACGGATCGGGACTTAAGCATAGATTTTTGTATAAAAAACTACTCAAATCTATGAGTAATTATTTCTTCATCGGGCATAAGACTCGTATTCTGAAAAAGTACTAAGACTTATACGTTACTTAAGCATACATTTAGAAGAGTAGAATATTCTTATTCTAAACTAGCGACCCGCACCGGCTTCGTACGGGTGCATGATGATGATGATGTATTATACATATAAACCTTCCTCTTGAATCACTCTATCTATTACAAAACTGCATCAAAATCCGTTGTGTAGTTTTAAAGATCTAAGCATACATACATACAGACATTAGGACAGACGCGGGAAGCGACTTTGCTTTTTACTATGTAGGAGTTAACTCTTTTGAAGCTGACTGACAATCAACGCACAGCCTAAACTATAAGTCCTAGAGGTATGACATTTGGAGGGTAGTATCCTTATATAGTGTAGGGGTGCACTAAGAAAGGAATTTTGAAAAGTCAAACTCTAAGGGTGTATAACGCGAGCAACGCCGCGAACGACGGCTAGTTATATAATAAAAGTAGAACTTCTCATACAATCAGGCTCAGTTGGTCGGTGTTGTGGGTCGTGGGTTTGATCCCTACCGAGAACAAACATTTGTGTGTGGCATAGATGTTTGTTATATGCCTGGGTGTTATGTATTTACAAAATAATTTATAAGTTTAAAAAACTGAAAAAACCGACTTCCATTTGATACGCATTTATCATCAAATGATGATGATAATGATGATAGCAGTTCATTGGGACTGTTCTATTGATCGTAAACACCACAGAAACGTCACAGGAAAGCAAATACACAGTGTCGTGTAAGTGAATGACGTGTTTTTTCGAGTTATTCTTATTTAACTGCCAAACTACTGAACTGATTTTGATAAAAACTTTATGGCACTAATCTGAAAGCATACCCTGTCAGATAAAAAAAGAATTTTTCAAATCGGTTCATAAATGACGGAGTTCTGAGGTAACAAACATAAAAAAAATACAACTGAATTGAGAACCTTCTCCTTTTTTGAAGTCGGTTAAAAAAGGCAAAAAAGTATTCTCTAAGCAATCTAGTTCCCATAGTACAAGCTTTGCTTAGTTTGGGACTAAACAATAGATTCAACTTAAATTAAATACAAATATTTATTCACAAAGAAAATTACAACCAATACAGTATTTACAATATTCACAATATTTACAAAATACACATGAAACAGTTGAGCCATCTACAAACCGTTGCAAACAATTTAAATTAAATTCAATAAATAATTTAATGGGTAATTTAAATGCATTAAATTAATAATAAGATTTTAATTGCAGACTCCATAAAATATAATTTATATTTAATAATACATAAACACATTGAATACACCTACTTACAGTTTTAATCTGAGTAATTTGGCTTCGCTCAAGGCAAGTACTAGCAAGCAAGTGACGGAAAACTCTGGTGACTCGCTGGTGAAAACGCAAGTGACCAGAGTTTAGGCTAAAGGGCTCCGTCATGGCTTAACGACTGCTAGAGCCACTGCTAGATAAATGAGTGTATGTTTTGTCAATTTTGCTTTTTAATGCGAAAGAAGAGTTGTAAGGGGCTGAAATGGGGAGGGGATGAAAGTTCCTTAACTTAAGTTCATGAAACCTTTTTTAATGTCACATTTGAAATAACTGTCAGTTGTTTGACAGTAAGAGTTTGAATGACAGGACAACGTCTGTCGGGTCAGGGGCATTATTCTGTATGACTTAGGAGATTCCTTGCCGTAACCGTATGACGTCACCGTAAGGAATGACATTTATGGCATAGGAAATACGGCATAGGCATAGGGCGATTTCACGCCGCTGTCTTGTCGTGCTGCGTAACGCGCTTGTATTGGTCATAGTGAATAAGGCCCCTGCTAGTTCAAGATAAATAATAATTGTTATCTAAGCGGAAATGAAATTGATTTGAAGTTATAAAAATTTGCGTCCGGACAACGATAGATAACATCATTATCATTGCTATTGAACTTGTGAAAGTGTTTATACCTACAGTGTTGGCGACGCCTTATTTTTAACCAACTTCAAAAAAAGTAAGGTTTTTAATTTAAAGAATGGATGTTTTTATTTTGTTAGTTTACAGATGTTGTATTACAAAATTAAATCATAAAATTATAATTAAAAATAACAAAAATGGCAACCACTCAGCAATAGAGTATTTTTATTTTTTTAATGTTTGTTATCTCAGAACTCCGTCATTAATAAATTAGTCTGAAAAAATCATTTTTAATCGGAACGAAAATACTTTTAGATTAGTCGTATACTTTATCAAAATCGGTTCAGCAGTGGCTTTTAAATAAGAATAACTGAAAAAAATGAATATCCACATTACACTACATTGCGTATTTTGCTTTCCTGTAACTTTTCAATGTTTACGATCGATAGAACAATCCCAATTGTAAAATCCTTTATTTTCCACCACTGGCTCACTATGGCTCACTAGTGAGCCAGTGGTGCAAAATATAGGATTTGTAATATCGTGGTTCCTACGTAAGAAGAAGCGGGACTCCCATTCTACCAAAATTACACACTGAAAATGAACGTTTTCTATTATATTCTATTCCAAAACTTTAGATACCCTATCTTTAGTTTTATTAGACTTCGAAAAACGAATAATGTATGAAATGAGGGTCAAAATTCGAATCACGGTTCGTACAAAACGAGATTTGCAGTGTGTAGTTGTGGTAGAATGGGAGTCCTGCTTCTTCTTACGTAGGAAGTGTAGGAACCACGTATTACATATTATTTGGAAGAAACCTTTGTACCTACTATCCAAGAGGTAAAGAATCGTGATAAAAGGTCATTACTGTGATGTGTTTACTTGGTTAATTTGTCAAACAATGATTAGTTCCGTATTGACAAAACTGCGGAAGATGGGTTAGTTTAAAAACTTCGGCGACACATCAGAGGGCCTATGAGTAGGTACGAGTTTTGGTGTGTATATCTGGTGTGAAACGTCTGAGGCCCAGCACACCAGTGTGCGCTGATTTGTATGGAGACACTTCTTTGAGATCTTTGAGACGCTCGACAGGCGAGTACGGGCTTGGTGTAGACCAAGCTTCTTAAAAAATCCGCTCAGTGTCTCCATACAAATCAGCGCACACTGGTGTGCTGGGCGTCAGACGTTTCACACCAGATTTACACACCAAAACTCGTACCTACTCATAGGCCCTCTGATGGAGTGTCGCCGAAGTTTTTAAACTAACCCATCTTCCGCAGTTTCGTCAATACGGAACTAATCATTGTTTGACAAATTAACCAAGTAAACACATCACAGTAATGACCTTTTATCACGATTCTTTACCTTTTGGATAGTAGGTACAAAGGTTTCTTCCAAAGAATATGTAATACGTGGTTCCTACACTTCCTACGTAAGAAGAAGCAGGACTCCCATTCTACCACAACTACACACTGCAAATCTCGTTTTGTACGAACCGTGATTCGAATTTTGACTCTCATTTCATACATTATTCGTTTTTCGAAGTCTAATAAAACTAAAGATAGGGTATCTAAAGTTTTGGAATAGAATAGAATAGAAAAAGTTCATTGGTTGCACATTAAAAATATGACCATTACAGCAAATATATTATTATAAAGATTCAATCAGTTTTGCTTCAATTGAAAAAAAAATGCAAATGTAACGTGTGAACACTTAGGTAGATAAACAAATAAACAATATTATTTTCCTTGAAAATTGAATGCTTTATTATTGTGGATTTTGACCCCCTAAATAACTTGGTTAACTGGTAGGTACCTACCTAGTTACCTTCTAGGTCTTTTGCTGCCTAATAAATAACAAATTTCAATAAACATGTTGTCAAATATATTTATTAGGTGCCACACTCGCATGTTATATCCGGTAAAAAAAATTGGCCAAGAGTGAGTGACACAGGAAAAGAAATATGTAGGTATTCACCATACAACAGGAACAAATATTTATTCACAAAGAAACTTATAGTATTTACAGATCCAGTAGATATTTACAATATTCACAATATTTACAAAAATACACATGAAACAGTTGAGCTATCTACAAACCATTGCAAACGATTTATAGATAGCTCAACTGGTCCAAATCAGTACCAATCGGAAGCGTACCCAAGGCAAAATATTTGTTCTGTGTGGGGATCGAACCCACAACATATAGTCCAGAAACCGCGCCTTTGAATGTTCAACTTTTGACATTTCTGCATGACTATTATCTCGTCCTCAGAGAGGTACGACGACTAACAAGTGTCAAAAGTGTACATTATGGCGCGTTTTGTCGACACCATTAGGTACCACAGATAATGCAATAGTTACTAAACTGGTACAAAATGCTTACATTTTGACAGAACGACATGACAAATATCTCGCGGTGCGCATCTTAGGCCCCTGGTTTGTCGGTTAATACAAATACAAAATACAAAATTCATTTATTTACGAGTAGTTGCTTAATAATACATGAAATCACTTATGAAATCACCATTAATACATGAAATCACCATTAATATAGGTACAATGAGCTCTTTTACAAGAAGATCTACTACTAAGATCGGCTAAGAGAGTTGATAGGCGACCTTATCGCTGAGCTATCTTTTCAAGGCTAGAAAAGCCTACGTGATGTTTGGCACGTGATAACTATACTTTATTTAATCATAAAATGAATTAAATAAAAATAATAATGACTTAAACAATTACTATCAAATAAAGATTAGTGGGTCACCTATTAAAGCAGGTAATTAGCTAATTACTTAACCTTTGTTAGATATTAATATACAGTGCCTTGAATAAATGTGACAATCGCAATCGTATCGTAACGCTAACGTATCCGAGATACACTGCGCGGTGACACTACAACGGTTGGCAGTCGAGCTGGCATTGACGCGCAATATAACTCGAATATTCGATTTTTAAATTAAAATAACTGGAAAAAATATGCCACCCAAGCTTATTTTGTTTTTTTTTTTAATTTTCAGTGATGTTTTCGGTCAATAGTGCCTTACTTTCAGCGTTCAATTTAAAAAATTATAAATTGTTATGAAGAATTACCTATTTATTACGTCTTGTACTATGAGTAATATCTTTCCAAACTGACAGAACAATACTAATTGTTACAATTTGGCAATCTGCCAGCAAAATGAGTACCTATCTGTCAAATTATCATATTCATCTTCCGTGAAGTGACACATAACGTTGGGCCGAGCATGGCCCGCCATTCTTCCAAGGGCCCGCCCGAGCTAACAATGACATGAGCGCCATCTATATATACTATTGTAAAACTGTAAAAAAGATAAACTAAATATGCAGATCTACAAAATAAACGATTCTAATTCCGAAAATCGAGTTTCTCTGTTTGTTTGTTCGCGGATCACGCCTTAACTACTGGACCAATTTTAATGAAACTTATACCATTCAGAAGCCCTTTTCCGGATTGAAACATAAGCTATATTTTATTGAAATCAAAGACGTGGATTCTTAGATACAGCTTGAACTCTCTAAACCAAAAGCAGCCATTTGCTGCGAGGTTCATCGTATGCTGGTGACAGATATTTTGGTGGAAAGTTTCGCACGCGTACGAAGTCACGCACTGAGGCCCTAGTACGAGTTTTGGTGTGTAAATCTGGTGTGAAACGTCTGACGCCCAGCACACCAGTGGGCGCTTATTTGTATGGAGACACTGAGCGGATTCTTTGAGAAGCTTGGTCTACACCAAGCCCGTACTCGCATTTCGAGGTTCTCAAAGAATCCGCTCAGTGTCTCCATACAAATCAGCGCTCACTAGTGTGCTGGGCGCACTAGTGAGGGCGACACTGAAAACTTGTACTAGGCCCTCTGATCCGCACTCAAGCATAGATTTTTGTATGAAAATCTCTACTCAAATCTATGCTTGAGTAACGATTTTTTTATCAGCATACGGGCCTGAGTGAGCTTATAATTTTAAAATCACTAAAGATACAAGTAAATGATTTGTTTTTGAACTTAAAGTTGAAATGTCAGTTTGTAAAACCGAATGACAACTATAACTTGTAAGTGTTGAGGTTAGCAAACAATAGATTGTTGAAAAACATAATTACAGGTAACTAAGTAATGTTACACGAATTATCTTGCATTAATTATCTGTTAAGTAAGTCATAATTACAAATAGTCAACATTGTGGCCCGTATGCCGATTTACTACTCAAAGCACTGATCCAGATTCAAGCATAGATTATTGTATTGTTTGAGCCCTACGAAAACCAAGGTTTGTCTCTTCAATTATTTTAACTGTCAATGTCAAAAGTCAGTCAAAAAGCGCTTAGATCTGTCATTATGACAGAAGGACAATGTGACGTCTCGAACACGACGCGGGAAGATGTGTATCGTGTTGTGAATAATGTATATCTCATGTTTTATAGTTATTATGTGATTAAACACAGGTAAAGTGGATTATGTGAGTCTTATTTACAATCTACAGGAGAACCCTCTTATAGTATGAAAATCTCTAGGTACTCAAATCTATACCTACTTGAGTAACGATTTTTGTATCAAGACACGGGCGTTAGAGACAAAGTTTCAATTTTTTTACGGGGAAAACATTTAATTTAGACCTTGTATTTACATTCGTGTTTCGTATAGATATTTTTTGCTAAAAACCGTGGTTTATGAGTTTCATTATTTCCCATGTTAGCGCTTCAGTGCTTCGAAAAGCAATTAATCTAATTAAGTTAATCTTCCAGTCTCGTCTCTAGCAGTCATTAAGCCACGATGGAGGCCTAAAAGCGGCCTAAAACTACGTCATCAGCCGTAGGTAGATAGGTAGATAATTTATTTGACACACTGAAAATACAGAACGGTTATAGAAAATAGAGTAAACATAAAGATGTACAAGAAACAAACAAATAGTATCTACTAACTAAGTAACAGCTATAAGTAACGTAACAAGTGGGTACTATAGTAGGTGCCAAATAACACCACAATACAGGTCATTCACCCACCTTCACCACGGTGCCGCAAAATTCAATTTATGTATGGTAAACAAACAGTACTAACGAGATTCGAGCGATACCGTCTTAGCGACAGGTTTGTATGGAAAGCGACAGAATTAGCCATTCATAAATTGAATTTTGCGACCTCGAGGTGAAGGTGGGTGAATGACCTGTATTGCGGTGTTATTTGGCACCTACTACAGGCAGTTTTATAGGTATTTTTTCATTAGAAGCGCTCGTGGCTAGGCTTGCTTAGTCAATCTTCACCGATTATCTAAGTTAAGCGATCTGCGCGGTCACTATTTGGATCGGTGACCGTTAGTGGCCATTACATCTGAGCGCTTCCGTGCTTCGAAGGGCACGTTACTGTCTCGGCTCTAGCAGTCGTTAAGCCATGACGGAGGCCGGATTACCTGTATTGCGGTGTTATTTGGCAACTACTATAGCTAGTCTTGTACCATGCTGTACTTACTTACCTACTTTTTATAATTTCACAACTTATAACTCACTTACCCAGTTTTTAATGTCATTCGTTTAAATTAATTTTTATGTAGCATCGTGCAGTATCTGTTATACTTAGTGCCTTTATCTATTAAGGAAAACTACTAGTTATGTACTAACTTTGTTGCTATAATCGACTTAAGCACAGATACTTACCTAAGTGGTGCTAATCACTATGGTTGATGGCAGTGACACCAAAAATTAGCACATTTACGAACTTCGAAATACCACGATTAACTTTGGTCTCTGTAGCGACTTGTATGCCGATACAGATATCATTACTCGAGCCATCGACCTTATACCTAAGCATTTTGAGTAGAAATTTTCATACAAAAATGTATTCTTGAGTCCGGATCAGTGCTTCAGAAGTAAATCGGCGCACGGGCCTGAGGGTGCTTTTTCACCAGGGGCATTATTCTGTATGACTTAGGAGATTCCTTGCCGTAACCGTATGACGTCACCGTAAGGAATGACATTTATGGCATAGGAAATACGGCATAGGCATAGGGCGATTTCACACCGCTGTCTTGTCGTGCTGCGTAACGCGCTTGTATTGGTCATAGTGAAGAAGGCCCCAGAGCTAACATCGCGTTCACAATATGTATGGCTGAACTATTGCCGCGGACTTATTGTCACAGCAACATCGCCTTTACTCTCTTTAGAGAGCAAGGGCATGAACTTGTGCCGGGAGCCGGGACAGAGGCATGTTCGTGTTCACACTATGGTCGTGCCCAATTCCCTGCCGAAGTCCCTGCCGACTGCGGCATAGTGTGAACGCAAAATTAGTTATGCTACGTTGGTAAGGATGTGTTTGAAATCCACCAATAGGAATCGATTACAGTTATAAATTATTAAAACAGTGATTAATTAAACTAGCAACCTAATCTAATGTCGAATCTCTGGTTATCTAAAAAAGGGTTAGGCCCGTGCTCACCCGGCCCCGTGCTTACCCGTTCCGTTCTCCCCCGATTTGGTTTAGGTACGATCTATTTTATCCAAAGCAATTTTTTATGAAAAGTACTGCCAAGTACAAAATGTGTTCGGCTTTAGTAATGTTAATAGTAGAATGTTAAATGTTTCAAAATCCAGTATATGAATAAAATGTGTTGCACAAACGCCTGTCAACAACAAAACTAACATCTGATTAGTTGAGCTAGTCACAGATTACAATCAAAAATTGCTTGTCAAATCACTATTTGACTTGTCAGTAATTATGTAAATGATATACCGCGTGCAGACTATGCCCATGCCGCTGCCGTCATGAATGCCGCGATTAATTCCGGAATGATTCTCACTAATAGCGCGATCACACTATGCCGAAGTTGCCAGGGACTTGGGCAGGGAAGTGGGCACCATTCCGGAATGATTGCCGCAGCAACATCGCCTTTATTCTCACGGAGCTAGGGCATGAACTTGGGCAGGGAGACGGGACAGCGGCATGTTCGTGTTCACACCACTTCCTGCCCACTTCCCTGCCCAAGTCCCTGCCCACTTCGGCATAGTCTGCACGCGCTATAAGGAGCTAAGGCATGAACTTGGGCAGGGAGACGGGACAGCGGCATGTTCGTGTTCACGCCACTTCCCTGCCCAAGTCCCTGCCCAAGTCCCTGCCCATTTCGGTATAGTCTGCACGCGCTATAAGGAGCTAGGGCATCAACTCGGGCAGGGAGACGGGACAGCGGCATGTTCGTGTTCACACCACTTCCCTGCCCAAGTCCCTGCCCACTGCGGCATAGTGTGATCGCGCTAATTGATCTGTCAACAACCCAATCAGATAATCCTGTTAACTTGACAGACTGGTTAGTTGATCAGTGCCTTGAGAGCCGCGGGTCTGTGCATTTGTTTTGATTTTCGACTCTAGTATAACACGCAAAAGTATTATTATAGTAGGTGCCAAATAACACCGCAATACAGGTCATTCACCCACCTTCACCTCGGTGTCGCAAAATTCAATTTATGTATGGTAAACAAACAGTACTACGAGATTCGAGCGATTACCGTCTTAGCGACAGGTTTGTATGGAAAGCGACAGATTTAGCCAATCAGAAATTGAATTTTGCGACATCGTGGTGAAGGTGGGTGAATGACCTGTATTGCGGTGTTATTTGGCACCTACTATAGCAAAGCGAGAAGTTTTGTTGGGAATTGCACAATTCCCAAATCTCCCGCTAGAGGCGCTTATCCGGTTTTCACACTTAAATTTCTCGCTTTGCGAATGCGTTTGCGCGTACTATACTCGAGTCGAAAGTCAAAACAATTAATGCACAGACTCGGGGCTCAGGAATAAATGTGACTATCGCAAACGTATTGTAACGCGAGCGTATCCGAGATACACTGCGCGGTGACACTACAACGGTTGGCAATCGAGCTGGCATTGACGCGCAATATAACTTGAATACGGTAACGCGGCGACTGTCAGATTTGTTCGTGATAGAGGTGCTGAAGTTTGATCGGGGATTCGATTTCTGTCATTTCTGGGAGCAAAATATTCTTGTGTTATTGTGAGTGTTGTTGTTTAATTTCGGTGGAATTTTAACCAACAATACTTAGGTCGTAACATAAAGTGTGAGCCATTGGAATAAATGGGTGTAAAGTGGTTTCGTGAAATGATAGAATTCGTTTCCAAGTTTTGAAGGGAAAATCCACCATTTTGCCTTCGAAACAAACGACAGCCGACTTGACGAATGACTAGACTTAACTTATACAAATTCAAATATTTCACTTGTTAAAAAAATATTCAAATAGGTTCATAAATGACAGAGTTCAGAGGTAACAAACGTAAAAAAAAAAACAAATTGATCGTTGATTGGATCAGCTTCTAAAAAAGAAAACACCGGATGTACTATTTTAGGTCAAAACTTTGTGTGGCGCCATCTGTCTTTGATTTCATACCATGTCAAGGGCAAGGGCGATCTAGTTATTAAAAAGAACTCAACCGCAAGATATTCAGGTCATTGCTGAGATAAAAACCAGTGATGCATAACTAGATGGTTTGCATGCAAACTCCTTGGTTACCAGCGACATAGACATCATTTTTGTACCGAAGAAAAGACGGAAAAAGTTGCAGGCGGAAGCTAGTCCTAGATAAAGGGTCTGGGGCATATTGGAGGAGCCCAGATCCCAAATTTTTTTAAAACTTGCAATTATGGAACTTTGTTTGTTACAATACACTTACAATGCAGTTTAAAAAAAATGTAACAATGTCTATATAAAGCAACGGGAATCATTAGTTATTAGACATTTCACATCGAAAAATGCGTCGTTTTCAATGTTCTTTATCGTATTTACAGGTGTTTACGTCAAAATAATTACTTTATTTGGCGTTTTCGTGACTGATACTGCATTAGATTATGATAAAACCAACAGAAGTTATAAACAACAATATTTATCTAAAATAAACAAAATGTTTGCAAATCGGGACCTGAAATACCCCAACGCCTTTCCTTTCATACAAAAAAAACTGCATTCAAATTGGAGCTCTACTTTGAGAGCTACAAGGGCTAAATACCATCGTCCTCATCTTGTCTAGTCTCTCTCATCTTCATCTTAGACGTTTACATCTATTGAAGATAATATATAGAGCGTCAACAGGCAACCTATGCCTACACTTAACGACACACTGCAGTGCCTGGGACAATGTTTAGATGGAGTAGGCTTGTAGTACTATACCCTCTCAGCCTAGTCAGACATATCCACAGGAAGGACATAGTCAATACGTGCGCAGCTGACTAAGCCAAGGGTTTCCTCACGATGTTTACCTTCACCGCTAAGCTCGTGTTAATGCGCATATAAATTTTCCGAACGAAAAATCCATTGATGCACGGCCGGTATTCGAACTCACGTAATTCGGATCGAAAGTCAAGGTGCAATCCCACTCGGCCAACACAGCTTTGTCTAGTCTACGCAAGAGCTTTCTATCCTCCGATACGATATGACAAAGCTGTGTATCAGTCATAATGATCTCAAAGAAAGTGAATGTAAGTAAAAGTATATACTTGCTTAATCGCGGAGAAAGTAACATTGTACACGACTGTAATATGACCTATGACATTTGTTTTTGTGACATTTTTGCGTACTTTTTTACCGCACTAGCTGATACACATCTTACTGATACTTGACTTCGTACACGTACGAAACTTTCCACCAAAATATTTGGCAACCAGCATAAGATAAACCTCGTATAGTAGGTGCCAAATAACACCGCAATACAGGTCATTCACCCACCTTCAAAACGATGTCGCATAATTCAATTTATGAATGGTAAACAAACAGTACTACGAGATTCGAGCGATTACCGTCTTAGCGACAGGTTTGTATGGAAAGCGACAGAATTAGCCATTCATAAATTGAATTTTGCGACATCGTTTTGAAGGTGGGTGAATGACCTGTATTGCGGTGTTATTTGGCACCTACTATAGCAAATGGCTTCTTTTGGTTTAGAGAGTTCAAGCTGTATCTCAGAATCCACGTCTTTGATTTTAATAAAATTTAGCCTATGTTTCAATCCGGAAAAAGGGCTTCCGAATGGTATAAGTTTCCTTGAAATTGGTCCAGTAGTTAAGGCGTGATCCGCGAACAAACAAACAGACAAACTCGATTTTCGGAATCAGAATCGTTTATTTAGTAGATCTGCATATTTAGTTTATCCATATCTAGTTTAGTTTTTGGCTTTTTTATAGTTCTATAATAGTAAAGATAGCAACACTCAGACATAGAACAAACATCTATGTTTGCCACACAAATGTTTGTTCTCAGTTATCGAACCCACGACCCACATCACGGAAGGCATGCCTTCCGTGATGTGGTATTTTAGCTCTGCAGAGCTAAAATACCGACTGAGCTGTGACGTCATATTTTTTACCCTAGACTTTCCGCTAGCGTCGACAAAACTAACTAGGGACTTTTTACAAATAATTAGTATCATTACTATTACGATCACGTATTCTGAGAAATAATGTTATTGTACGTACGTAATATACCTAAGTAAGGTAAGCAAGCTCGTATGGTTAGTGGCCAACTCTGTTGACGGAGTTTTTGGCCGCCTTAAGGCCTCCGTCATGGCTTAACGACTGCTAGAGCCGGGACTGTTTAGCGTGTAGCACGGAAGCGCGCAGATGTGAATGCCACTAACTGTCACCCACCCAAAACAGTGACCGCGCAGAACGTTGCTTTAGTTAGATAATCGGTGTGAAGACAGCCACGATCTAACATCTATGTACCTAAGTAGGTAGATAGATGTTAGATTTTATGATATGTGCCTTATAAAAGTCTTATAGATAACTATTTCAATCGATTTGGACAAGCGTCACGGCTCAGTCGGTAGTGGCTCTGCCTTCCGTGCTGTGGGTCGTGGGTTCAATCCCCACTGAAAACAAAAATTTGTGCGTGGCAAACATAGATGTTTATAGTTACCAAATACTGCTGAGCCCGTAGAGTTTTGCTACGTTGATTTGCGACAAGCGAGAACCGAGAATCTCGCAGTTTTCATAATGGAGAAAAATAGTTTGTACATAAAAATAAATACTAAATTAATTTCACGTTAAACACAGAGCGAGAGTGAATGCGTGGCACACGAAATATAACTTCTTCAGCGCGGAGGGACTCCACGCACTACTATTATTTTTCTTATTCTGCTTGTCGACATTTTTTTCATACCAGTATCGCAATGCGGAAACTTATCCAACGTGTCGCGTATGTCTCAACTTGTTGTGCAGTGCATCCGAGGTTAATAGGTCAGAAGGTAATTGGTATGAAATCGTTTTAGTGACGGACCGATTCGGCTTCCCTTTCGGCATAGGTACTTGAAAAGGCCCAAAAGTTAAAGTGACAGATCAAAAATACAAAATCTAAATAGTTTATTTTCGAACAAAAAAACAATAAGAACAATAGAGAAAGTGAAAAAGATGATACTTACCTAAAATAGTTTTTATAAACACCCACCGTTCATCTTTTAAACTTAAACATGGGAGATGTGTTTAAACTTGTTCAGGAGGGTAATTGAATCTATAAAAGCACCTTTTTATGAGAAAAGTGATAGAACAAGCAGAAGGCCCAGCTGATGTCAAGTGGATATCTCGGCCTAAAGTGGGTATCTCGGCCTGAAGCAATGCATACGGAAGACGTTCTTTAAAACAAAATGTAAGTTGCTTTAAAAGTGAACTAAGTCAGAAATCAGAAAAAAATATTTGCTTGACATAGGTAAATGAATAGGTACAATTGAAATATTCTTGGTCAAAAGCACGTATCATCATCATCTTCCTACCCTTGTCCCACGCTAAGTGGGGTCGGTACAACATGTCTTCGTCTTGCACTCTCCTCTATCAGCCGTCATCTCGGTGTTCACTCCTTTCTTACTCATATCTTCTTTCACACAGTCCATCCATCTTTTTTTTGGCCTACCTCTACTTCTACATCCGTCCATTTTCATGTCTAGCACTCTTCTCGTAATATGGCTTTCTTCCCTCCGCAAAACAAAGGCACGTAAGCTAATAAAAAAAACGTTTCTCAAGCATATTTCAGGAGAGATTCTCATACGGAAATCTATGCTTGAATTAATAAGTGCTTGAGCAGTATATGCGAATACGAACCTACGAAGCTAAATCTCTCTAAAATGAGATAAGTATCCAATCTTTTAAATAAAACAAACCCTTCCGGGTTACGAGTGCAGTCATCAATCAGACACTCATGCCATGAAATTGAGCAACGTAAGTTCCGGCCACATTCGGCATCGCTTCGACTTTGTTCGGCTTCGTTTCGGCTTTCGGTCAGTGACATCACTATCTGCATTTGCGGTAGCTGCGGTTTAGATCACGTAGCGGAATCATTATAATTTTCTTGTTATTTATAATAATGGAAACTAAGCGATTTTAATAGTATCTTTGTGGTTAAACAATAACATTATCTTGGAAAACGTTAATTAGAAGCCAACGGGGGCAATAGTTGTCTCATAAAAATATCGAGTCCGTCCGCGCCGAAGAAGTTAAACTTCGAGTGCCACGCATTCACTCTCGCTCTGTCTATTCCACGCATTCACTTTCTCTCTCTGTCTCTTTCTATTCACCCGCATTCACTCTCCCTCTGTCTCTTTCTATTCTCCCTCCCCAGGAGCGTTAAACGTTTAACGCAACCTTGTTGGAAGTCGCATTAGAAGTACCTATAACTTCAAAAACCTGGCAGGGTTTCTGAACTGTTTTCATACTAAATCATTGGTATTCTGTAACTAAATAGTGACATTAGCGCGTTTCAGCGCGTTTTTTGCCGTCAAAAGCTTCTTGTTTTCGTATATCCACGTCGCTTGACATTATGCTGGGCAGCGAAAGCAGTTCAGAGCTTACGAGATATTCTTGAATAAGAATAAGAATAAGAATCATTTATTGTGAAACTGTGTAAAAAGAGATCTTATAGATATTATGTACCTAGAGTTTCAACAGTTTACCCATGCCGGGCGTACAATAGTTTACATAGTAAGTAAATCTTATAATTTTATTATAAGTAGGTACCTACTCACCTAATGCTATTTTTATAGATAATGGTATCGATTCGGTTGTTGCATTTTTCTAAACTAACCTAATTTGACAGCACTAAAAATGTTGCCGTCCCTTTCTCATAAACTGAAACGACAAGGACGGCTATAATTTTAGAGCTGTCAAATTAGGTTAGTTTAGAAAAAGGCAACAACCGAATCGATACCATTATACAATTAACGAATAAAAACTTAATATTTAGTAGGAATCATAATACTCTTTCTAAGCTATAGTATACCTTGTTCACAAGCCATTTTTTTAATCTTGACACATTCGGTAATAGATAGCTCTACCTTCGGGATTCGAGTTCTGTCATTTCAAGGGAAACAACATCTCTTTTATTTTAATGGTTTTTCTTGTGTTATAGTGAGTATTGTTGTTTAATTTTGGTGGAATTATAACCAATAATACTCGTTGTCGTGGCATAAAGATTTCGTTTTCAAGTTTTGAAGGGAGAATTCCACCATTTTCACTTCAAAACAAATGACAGCCGACTTGACGAGTGACTTGACTGATAATGTTTCGAATATATCATTTGACACTGGCAAAATTGTCTATCGAAATGACGGACAGAGGCCATATAGGTAGAAAAAAAGAAGAAGCTCTGCCTTCCGTGTAGATCGTGATTTCGATCCCCGAAACAAACATTTGTGTGTTGCAAGCATTAGTGTTTTCCAGTTTTCGTTTATAAATTCAGTGATTTCAGTCTTTAGAAATATTGAAATGTGCGATCGAGAAGTAGTTCAACGGTTATGAGCGTCTGCCAAACCAGAAATCGTTATCTACTCAAGCATAGATTTGAGTAGAGATCTAAATCAATAAAACTCTTTTGTATCTGACTGACAATCAACGCACAGCCTAAACTATAAGTCCTGGAGGTATGACATTTGGAGGGTAGTATCCTTATACAGGGTGTTACCAGACCACTTCCGAATACTTGGAGGTTCCAATCAGACCATGATACTGAAAACATTAAGCGAAAAAAATCGCGAAAAAAAAATTTGCCTTGACTATCTCCTTTTCATTTTTTTTCTAGTTACATACACACAGTACAACATAATAAGACATATCTACCTAATTATCTCATTTAAAAAAGCAAAAAAACAAATAAAATAAATAAAGCAGCAATGTACACGCAGCACGCACATTACGCCTACTACGGCATGAACAGCTGAGAGTTCGTCGCGGGTCATTCAAGTACGCGACGTGCGAGCGAGACAAGAGACGCCCGTCTTTATCCCGCGGTCACGTCACGCAAGCATAGAAAATACCTAATAAGCGCGACTACAAACGGTAGGTATTATACCTACCTAGTGCCCGCGACTGCGTCTACTTAGGTAACCTACCTAGGCAGCCAGCCTGCCTTATTTCTACAAACTACAGAATCTTAGATACCGCAAAAACACAAAATTGAAACAAATTGCAAGTACCTAATCTAGGTAGGTACATAAAGGAAAGAACTTATGCACCGATAGGTTTTTTAGGCCCTACCTCTATGAAGCGTGCATCTGAGTAAACACATACGCAAACACTTACTTTACTAAGTATTTACAATCGAAGAGAATCGAAATCGTAGCTTTGTAATAATTTCATGATTTCATAATAAAAACAACCCACTTCTTATAAAGGGTACCTACTTACCTACCACCTTTAGTAGTACCTACTTCCTTTTTTTCTCTACGTTATTAATTACTTAAGTAGGTACCTATTAAAGTACCTAGGTAGGTAGGTAGGTACTTTGGTTTTGGGAAGGACTAAGATGACAGAGCACTAAATCATTGAGTCATAAACATAAACAATCGTAAACATTACATCAGATACCTAATACCTACTTAGTTTACTTACTTACCTATTTTCATAAATAATTGGTAGGTAGGTACCTATCTACAAACAGGCAGGTCGGCACTTAGTCAAAAGAAAATGTAGCGAAATAGAAATCTGATCCTTAAAATTACTTATTTAGAACACAAAACAGATTGATGACCAAGCTTGCGCTGGCGCTTATTTTTCTCTGTCGGCATCTTTCAAAGGGCTGTTTCCGCGCAATTTACCTACTCTCTATCATTTTGCTTATTTCGATTTATTTTTACCTAGTTCGTGTTTGATATTCGTACTGGACACTTGCGCGGTGCATAGAAATTGCATACCTTTCGTGAAAGAGTTGTTTTTTTATGTTTTATTTTATTAATTATTTATGTTAATTAGGTACTTAGTTCGTTTATGAGTGTGTGTTTTTTTATTAATTTATGTGTTAAGAGTTACTTTTAGAGTAGGTAGATACTTTTGTTAAGATTTTAGATAGAACAGTGAGTGTTGGTTACTATGTTTAGTGCGAGGGAATATGGGCAAATGCTGATGTGCTATGGTGAAGCTCGAGGAAATGCGTCACGAGCCTTGCGCATTTACCGCGATAGGTACCCGAATAATCATCATCCGTCTGATGCTCGAATCATAACGGCTGCCTATCAGAGGGTTCTGAATAATGAGAGGATTACGCCCCAAGGGCGCGGAGGTGGCGTAGAGGTAGATCTTCGAGTAGAAGAGCAGGTCTTGGACCTTGTCAGGAGAAACCCTCGGGTAAGCACACGGACTGCATCAAAGCTGCTCAGGGCTCGTGGAGCCATAGTATCTAATAAAACTGTGCACAAAATATTACGGAAAAATAAAAACAATTAGGTAAGTACTATTCCAATTAGGTATAAATAAACATAGTAGGTACCTACCTACGTTAGTAGGCACTTACGACACAGAATAAATAAGAGTACCTACTACGCCTCGACCTTACCTACGTGAATGCGTACATCGCGGGCTGGCGAAATAAATACATATCTTTAAACATTGTTTTCTCCGGCTATAATTATTTTTCAGGATAACTGATTTTTTTTTGGTTGGGTTTTGGTGTGCTCTACCTCCCCCTTTCGTTTTCGGAAGTGGTCTGGTAACACCCTGTATAGTGTAGGGGTGCCAGTTTTTCAGTCGGGGAGTCGGTTTTTCCAGTTTTTTAAACTTATAAATTATAAGTAATCTGAGCGTGACAGTCAACCTTCTCAAAGGTATTCAACAAGACGTGTCAGATTAAACAAAGATGGAGATAAGCGTCTCACGTGTTCGCAGACGTTTTTAATTGTCAAACTGATGCCAGGCTTAAATTACGAACATCCGTTGGTAGCAGTAGGGACTTTTTATAACTTGATGAAGAAAAAACTAGTGTGGTTTTGCATGTGTTTATTTAAGACCGCACAATGATTAATTATTTGATTGCCGTGATATTGAATTTATCCACTATCGACTTCATAAGTTTAGTCAGGCCCTACTGTTCAAGCACTGATCCGGACTGAAGTATAGATTTTTGTATGAAAACTAGCCGTCGCCCGCGGCGTTGCTCGTGTTCTAGACCCTTGCAAGTGTGACTTTTCAAAATTCCTTTCTTAGTTCACCCCTACACTATATAAGGATACTACCCTCCAAATGTCATACCTCTAAGACTTATAGTTTAGGCTGCGCGTTAATTGTCAGCCAGCTTCAAAAGTTTTATATATTTACGAAGATAAGTATTGGCCAACACGTGCAAACGTCTATTCAAGGTAGATCACAAATATGTAATCTTACGCATTATATGCAATAAACAGTCACTTAGATCAACTGGGGGATAATCATTGTCTCATAAAAACCTGCTAGGTTTAATCCTGGCAGGTTTTCTGAACTGTTTTCATACTAAGTCATAGGTATTCTGTGACATTAGCGCGTTTCAGCGCGTTTTTTGCAGTCAGAAGCTTCTTGTTTTCGTATATCTGTGGCCACGTCGCTTGACATTATGCTGGGTAGCGACAGCAGTTCAGAGCTTGCGATATGGGGGCCGGTCTTTAGTGATCAATAATAACTAGATAAAAATGATTAATGATATAATTCAAAATAATTTGTAATAAATTTTATCATAGCCATATTCTTTTTTATAACACTTCTTACTCACTTCAACTTTGTAATGATCCATGCGTAAGTTATCTATACATTATAAGTTATTTATTTTAAGAGAATAGTTATTAGCTACTAGCTGTCGCCCGCGGCTTTGCTCGTGTGGTAGCAGCATACGCATTTGGTTAAAATCTGTGATGCTAATTTAAGAACCTTGGGGTGCGACTTTTCAAAATTTCTTTCTTAGTGCACCGCTACACTATATAAGGATACTACCTTCCAAATGTCATACCTCTAGGACTTACAGTTTAGGCTGTGCGTTGATTGTCAGTCAGCTTCAAAAAAAAGCAAGCAAGCTCGTATGAGTTAGTGGCCAACCCTGGTGACGGAGTTTCTAGGCCGCCTTAAGGCCTCCGTCATGGCTTAACGACTGCTAGAGCCGGGACCGACAGTTTAACGTGCCCTCCGAAGCACGGAAGCGCTCAGATAAGCTTCAAAAGAGTTTCATATATTTAGAAGATTATTAACCGACCGAAAAAATGAGGTTTTCGACTCGTTTTTTAATGTTTGTTACCTTAACTCATAATTCCGTCATTTATAAACCGATTTCAACAATTCTTTTTTAATCTGAAAGCATATACCTTCAGATTGATTCCATAAAATCTTGATCAAAATCAGTTCAGTACTTTGGCTTTTAAATAAAACAAATATGTCAGTCAGTTGCCAATGATCTGCAGTCATCATCATCTATTAATTAAACCTAATGTTGTCAAATTAAAGTCTGTTAAGGATAGCAAAAAAAAAACTACGCCAATGCGGCGTAGTTTTTTTTTATCCAGTTATCCTGCCTCTATTTGTTCTAGGAAATTGACTAGGTATATTTAAATCTATGGATAACTACCATACCAATAACGAGGCAGGTGTATTCAATGCTGAATCACGCTTGCATTAGGTTTGACCCTAGAAATCCATATAATTGTTTACCTTATGTATAAACAGTTCTAAGTATAGCTAAGTAAATACTGTGGTCAAGGTTTGTGTGACATTGTAAATGATTGCAATATTGCGCGTTGCATATATTTTGACAGATCTCCTCATCTGTCAGAATGACAGCCTGTCAATGACAGATAGCATTATGAAAGAAAACGGTGTAGGTAAATTAACCCTATGAATTTCTGGATTTTTATTCCAATTTTCCCCTGCCGGCAGTCTCAGGGGTCGCTAAGGGGAAAAATGGACAAAAGTTCCAGAAATCCCCCACGCGGGGACTCACGCAGGGGAAAACTGGAATAAGAATAAACCATTGAAATAAATGCGTATACGGTAGTTTCCTGTAATAGAATTTGTTTCCAAGTTTTGAAAGGAAAATCCACCATTTTGCCTTCGAAACAAACGTCAGCCGGCTTGACGAATTACTTGACCTATATTATTTCAAATAATTCACTTGACACTGGCAAAATTGTCGGTCGGAATTACGGACAGAGGCCATAAATAAAAGAAGAAGAATAGGAAGAGAATCGCATAGCTAAAATCGAGGTAAAAAACCATTGATTAGCCCGTAAGCTGATTTACTGCTCAAACACTGATCCGGACTCATTTTGTATGAAAATATCTACTAAAACCTGAGTAACGATTTCTGTATCAGGCCCGTTTGCCTAAATTATCGATATCGATGATTATCGATCATCAAATTCGCAGTCACTAGCCAAAAAATACTCCATCAAGCTTGCGACTAGGTATACAGAGTTGACGTGAAGTTTGTACCTAGTTAGTAACCCTGTGCAAAAAAATCTAAACCAAAAAAGTTGCATTCAAAAGACTATTGACAATAGTATAAAAAAAAATCAATCATACGAAAAAAAATACATGTACAAATCAAACACTAATTGGTGATTTGAACTTTAAAAAAAATGGAAAAACCAACTTCTTTATTTGTCTTGACTTGAAAAAAATGGATCTATAGACAAATCGTGATTTAATGATTTATAAATAAATGCAAGTCTCGAATAAAGAGATGAAATTATAGGTATGATTATGATGTTTCCAAGGTAGTGTATCAAAGCTGTTGGAAGTGCCTATTTTGGTGTACAGTCTTCTTCTTCTATTTATGGCCTCAATTAATCAATTCTGTAGGGCTACTCTTGACCACCGCCGTTCCACATAGGATCCGGATTTTGACAGATTTCGTGTCATTTTGTACTGAAAAATGACACAACATCTGTCAAAATCTATGAATCCGGATTGGAACTGTTTCTCGACTCTCGTCTTCTTCTTCTTCCATCTCTTCGGCCTCTGTCCGTCATTTCGACAGACAATTTTGCCAGTGTCAAGTGATGAATTTGAAATAATATAAGTCAAGTCATTCGTCAAGTCGGCTGTCGTTTGTTTTGAAGAGAAAATGGTGGATTTTCTCTTCAAAACCTGAAAACGAATTTTCACGTTCAGAGAAACCACTTTACACACATTTATTCCAATGGCTCACACTTTATGCTACGACCTAAGTATTATTAAATTCCACCAAAATTAAACAATAATACTCACAATAACACAAGAAAAACTATTAAAATAAAAGTGATTTATTATGTTTAAAAAATTTCAAAACTCGAATTAATTCTTGTCTGATTTATGGCCTCATTTCGACTGACAATTTTGCCAGTGTCAACTAGTACCTCTGCCTTCCGTGCTGTGGGTCGTGGGTTTGATCCCCACTGAGAACAAACATCTTTGTTTGGCAAACATATTTGTTCTATGTCTAGGTGTTACTACGTATTTTAAGTATGTATTTACAAAAAAAATATCAGCAATCTAGTTCCCATAGAAAAGCTTTGCTTAGTTTGTGACTAGAGGGCGCTGTGTGAAATCATCATTCCCCTGCCCTTATCCCACGCTAGGTGGGGTCGGCACAACATGTTTCCTTCTTCCACTCACTCCTATCATTCGTCAACTCTGAATCTACTCCTCTCACATTCATATCCTCTTTTACACAATACAACCACTTCTTCTTCGGTCTTCCTCTACGCATTGTGAAATATCAAAGATATTTTTTTTTCTTTTCAGAACGCCTTGCTGTGGTTCTGTTCAGCATTTGTACGGTGGTACTCGGAATAATACTCTCCTTCGTGCCCTGGTTGGACTACATTATATTTAGAGTAAGTATTTAAAAAAAATGAATGTAAGAATTCTATCAGCAAGTTCTCTTAATACAAGCGTTGCTTAGTTTGGGACTAGAGGGCGTTGTGTGAAATGTCCATGGATATTTATCTAAGCTTTTAAACAAAATAGAATTGGCGCACTTAGCGACCAAGTTATTGATAGATAAACCGTTAATGGCCGCCATTTTTCCAAGATGGCGGCGCTTCCGGCAATACGAGATGTCAAATTTACCAACCATAGAGCACATCATTGCCTACCCTCACAGGCGACATCTATAATGAAACGATAGAAGAACGTTTCTATCGTTTCATAGATCTCGCTTATATAATGAAAGCGAAGCAAAAGTTATTTGAGGCAGATCCATTTTCCCCACATTTTAGCTATTTTGTTGTCATACAATCGGTTCTTATTTTTGAAGTAGGCTATTATTGCATAAAATAAACTTTTTCTTTATATTTACTTGTAATAGCCACTCGGTACTTTACTGGTTTTGACATTACAACCAATCCAGGAGGGCAATCGTTGTCTCATATAAACCTGCCAGGTTTAGGCGTGGCAGGTTTTCTGAACGGGACAGATACGGCAAAAGCTTCTTGTTTTCGTATATCTGCCCCCATATCGTAAGCTATGAACTGCTTACGCTGCCCAGCATAATGTTAAACCTGGCAGTTTTTATGAGACAGCGATCGCACCGCTGGTTTTGACATTACAACAAATCTAGATGGATCAACTAAGCCTACTTTTATACAATAATCCAATGACCTTGACCTAGAACCACCAGGAAACTGGTACGGCGAAGATATTTCGTGATTGCTCTCATTTCGATGCGCCTACGCAGATTGTTATATAACTTCTTGATAGCTTGTTTTTGCGAGTTTGCGTGGACTTTGTTTTTCGATGAACAAGTAGTAACAAGAGGCCTTTTGCTTAGTTCGACAAAGATTTTATTCTACTAGGGATGGGGTCAAAACTAATTTTCGTTCAGCCGAAATAATGGTACCTACGTAATTTTTCTATGAATAAATAAAATAAATAAAAAATAAAATATCTGCCGAACTGAGCACAAGGCCCAAAGACTAAAAGAGATATAAGAAATTAAAAAAATTAAAAAAAAAAAGTTCCATCAAAGGAACCTACTGGAAAAAATTTTTCTTAATGTAACTTGTTAGACAAATCATTCCCATTAGTTACGAGGGGAGGTCCAAAAGTCCGCGGAATAGAGGATTTGGAAATAAAATGAAACAATGAAACTATTTTTCCTTTTCAATATAATTACCTTTGAGCTTAATACATTTTTCAGATCTTGAAATTAGCTTATGAATACCATCAAAAAAATATTTTTTCTCCTTGCCCTCAAAATGAGTCAAAATTGCCGCCTTAACTTCTTCATCGTCTTGAAACTTTTTTCCCCTGAGTTCCTTTTTTAAATTTGGAAATAAATAATAATCGCTAGGGGCAAGGTCCGGGCTGTAGGGTGGGTGGACAAGTGATTCAAAGCCGCACCGGTCTAGAGCAGCCATCGCAACTTTGCTCTTGTGAACTGGTGCGTTGTCTTGCAAAAGCAACACACCGCTTGACAGTTTACCCCGCCTTTTTTCTTTGATGGCTTCCTTCAATTGCTCCAATAATTTTGCGTAATATTCTCCGGTAATGTTGACACCCTTTTTCTTGTAGTCGATCAACAGGATTCCTTCACAATCCCAAAAAATTGTAGCCATAATCTTTCCGGCCGACTCCGACACCTTAAACTTCTTAGGGGGTGGTGTGCCCTTTTTATGCCACTGCATCGACTCTTGTTTGGACTCAGGTTCAAAATGATGAACCCAAGTTTCATCCCCGGTAACAATCCGCTCCAAAACAGGGGTAGATTCTTCGCTACACAGCTCCAAAAAGTGCTTTGACGCTTCAATTCTTTGTTGCTTGTGAAGCGGCGTGAGCATTCTTGGCACCCATCTTGCACTGACTTTTGACATGCCAAGATGATCGTGTAGGATCCTCAAAATTGTTGTATCTGATACTCCTACTATTGCAGAAAGCTGTTTTTTCTTCAGACGAGCATCTTCCAATATTAATTTTTCTATTTTTTCAACGATATCCGGTGTGGTGACCTCAGCCGGCCGTCCTGGGCGAGAGTCATCTTCAATCGACTCTCTGCCTTGTTTAAAAAGACCATTCCACTTGTAAATCATGGTTTTACTAGGGCACTGATCACCATAAACGGCTCCCATCTCATTCATTATGGTTTTCGGAGGTTTTCCTTGCTTGGTAAGGAACTTTATAACGGCACGAAACTCAATTTGCTCCATAGTTGCAGTTTTTTTCCGGATTGACTTGTTAACAGGGCGATATCTCGTAAACGAGTGGTGTGAAAGGGCTAAAAATAAACTTGTTTATACCCTAATGAGTAACCGATTAGCGACATACCAAACAAAGATAGCTACCTGCATCCCCTCCCCCCCGTTCCGCGGACTTTTGGACCTCCCCTCGTATATCAATAGAACTAGCAATGAAACACAGTATTAATCAATGCTTAAACGGTGAAGAAAAACTCCAAACTCTCTAAAACCATGTTATTCTTCCAGGAGCTAAAGCTTTGGAACGGGTCTTTGAGCTACAACTACTGGCAGAAGCCAGGCGTGGTCAGACTCACGAAGGTCTACATCTTCAACGTGACCAACCCTCACGGCTTTATTGAACAGGGGGAGAAGCCAAGGCTGGTGGAAGTCGGCCCCTTTGTTTATCGGTAAGTTTACCTTATTTTCTATTATCTACTAGCTGTCGACGTGTTTCTCCAATTATTTTTATTTAAAAGCCAAATACTAATCAGTCGATTTTAATAAAAAAAAATATGGGACTAATCTGAAAGTACCTATATACCCTTTCAGATAAAAATATTTTTTTTCAAATCGGTTCAAAAATGACGTGGAGTTCTGAGGTAAAAAACATACAACCGAATTGAGAACCTCCTCCTTTTTTGACGGAAGAGGTTCTACTGGAATATACTATACTATACTAGTCGTCGCACGCGGCGTTGCTTGCGTTCAAGACCCTTTAGAGTGTGACTTTTCTAAATTCCTTTCTTAGTGCACCCCTACACTATATAAGGATACTACCCTCCAAATGTCATACCTCTAGGACTTATAGTTTAGGCTGTGCGTTGATTGTCAGTCAGATACAAAAGGGTTTTACCTAATATATTTAGATAGATTTGTAATTTTTCAAGCCAATTTTTATTGTGGCTCGGGAAACAGGGTGCTAATACACAGGATAAAGTAGGTACATTTTCAAGTTTCCTATTCTCCAACGGCTGTAAAATGTGTGCTAAATTGGCAGAGATGGATGGTTTGTTCGTCGAGTACAAGTCAGTACCTACCCAACGTGTAATTTCATGTCGTAATTGCAACGCACTCATTTTCTAATATTACGACAAAATGCTTGGTCAGTCGCGTGTTTGACGATGTACAACTAAGCACAGAAGTGTCTTTGTATTTTAAAACAATGCTCAAGAGTTTGATATTTGACACTTAGAAGTGAGATATATTTTTTCAGAAAAATTACTAAAGTAGGCTTTGTTTCTTAGATAAAATCAAATGTAGCTAGTTATTGTGTTTTTGTTTGCAAAACGGTGTCGATTATGTTTTTGCATTATTATAAACTAACCTAATTTGACAGCACTGAAAATGTTGCTGTCTCTTTCTCATAAACTGAAAAGACAAAGACGGCTATCATTTTAGCACTGTCAAATTAAGTTATTTTACAAAAATGCAGCAATAGTTTCGACAGGTGTAAGCCTGATAATGTAGGGATCGAACCCACAACCCACATCGCAGAAGGCAGACTATAACAACTAAGCTGAGAAGCCTGTCGTGGGTCAGAGCATGCGTATCTTAGAGATGGTTGTTGCGTGGACTCCAAAACACACATTATTCATTAGCCTGAACAAAATCGCTCTTCTAGCAATAAGACCACCCATCGTACATGTACCTACCTACTTTAGTAATGTATTATTTTTCATTCATACATTCATTGATTCATTCATTATTGTCACTTTTGAGTACCTACAATGATCTACATATCATAGATGGCGCTGATCTAATGTGCAAATTCAACGAGTTTCTTATTTATTTACAAATTACAGTGATCAGTGACCACAAAAACTGTTAAGCTAGCGTAACCATGATAATTACTGACACGTGTAAATCACGTGCGTACACATGTTTTCTTGTTAATCACCCTTCCACACGACTGTACTGGACTGTGTAGAAATATAGCGGTTAGCCGTGTAACTAACCTTACCTTTCCAGTGTTTTTTTGTTTTTTTTTCTGATAGACAAAAAGAGGTTGTCTGTTTTGTCGGCCATGTAGTTTGAAATGAATGAATGAATGATTATTAATATCAATGACATTTACAGACGAAAAATTAACATTTTTTTTAAACGTTCATTGGAGATTCAAAAGAGTGCATGCGACAGAGATGAGAATGTTGAGATGGATGTGCGGAGTGACAAGGATGGATAAAATTAGGAATGAGTACATTAGAGGAAGTCTGAAAGTGGCACCAGTGACAGAGAAAATGAGGAGCAACAGGTTAGCGTGGTATGGGTATGTCATGCGGAGGGAAGAGAGTCATGTAACGAGGAGAGTGCTAAGTATGAATGTGGATGGATATAGAGGAAGAGGTAGGCCTAAGAAAAGATGGATGGATTGTGTAAAAGATGATATGCATAGGAGAGGAGTGAACACTGAGATGACGGATGATAAGGGAGAATGGAAGAAAAGAACATGTTGTGCCGACCCCACCTAGTGGGGTAAGGGCAGGAAGAAGAAGAAGACGTTCATTAGAGATTCGAGTACTGTCATTTTTGATGGTTTTTCTTGTGTTATTGTTTTATTTTGGCAATATTTTGGTGGAATTTTAACCAATAAAAACTGAGGTCTTGGTAATAAGTGGTTTCCTCAAATGATAGATATTAGTTTCCAAATTTTGAAGGGAAAATCCACCATTTTGCCTTCAAAACCAACGACAGCCGACTTGACGAATGACATGATTGGTATTATATCAAATATCACTTGACACTGGCAAAATTGGCTATCGAAATGAAGGACAGAGGCCATAAATAAAAGAAGAAGAAAACAAATTCAAGTTGTAAGTTGTCAAAAAACTTCGAGCGTACGTAAGACTAGGCGGTATGGTTCTAAACTATAGCCTGCTCCGAGAAGCGAAAAAAAAAAAAAAAAAAAAAAAACTTCGAGCGTATCTATAGTCAAGAACACTCTTCGTCAATTCATTTTAACTAACGTTTATACGCGTACATTTTGTTTACTAGTTATAGGTTGTAAGTAAGTAGGTAGATATAGCTATTTAGCAAAACTGGATTATTTTTCTTGTGAAACTGTGTTAACTGAGCGCATGACCGCATTCTTATTTGATTTAGTCATTTGTATAAAACTTTTAGCGTTGGCGCACACTTGACGACAAGACGTCGTGTCGTGTAGTTAGGGAGAGAAAAGAAATATTTTTTGAAAACCCGGCTTTATATAAAGCATATTGTGACGTAATCCGGCTAAAATATAAAATTGGACGGCATAAATAGGGCTTTGTTCAGCCATTCTAAAACCGTTTTTATTTTTATTCCAGCTTAAATAGTTTTTGATTGTAGATCATAAAATTATCTATAAAAAATGTTTCAATACTTTTTTTTCTTACGAGCCACCGTTTCTGAGATATTACGAGATTTAAACGATTCAAAAAGTTTTATAAATATTACTACAACTCACTAACTCAACTAATTAGCTTGAATAAAAATTAAAATGGTTTTATAATGGCTAAACAAAGCCCTATTTACGTCACAATATGCGTTATATTATGACGTAATCCGGCTCTAAAAAAAGACGGATTTTCAAAAAAATATTCCTTTTCTCTCCCTTACTACTCGACGCGACGTCTTGCCTTCTAGCGTAGTTTGACGCTTTGTTATGGCAGGCTGTTTTGACACTGGCAACAATACGACATCTATAACGATATGAGAGAGCTAATGTCATACACTAGCCGTCTCCCGCGGTGTTGCTCGCGTTCTAGACCCTTTAGAGTGTGACTTTTCAAAATTCCTTTCTTAGTGCACCCCTACACTATATAAGGATACTACCCTCCAAATGTCATACCTCTAGGACTTATAGTTTAGGCTGTGCGTTGATTGTCAGCCAGCTTCAAAAGAGTTTTAGATAAAGGCGGTGGGCATAGTAAGTAACATCTTGGCTAGTTTGTTTTCGGACGAAGCCAAGAGGCTATAGGTCGTTTATTCCATCCAGTCCTACTATGGTAGGTGCCAAATAACACTGCAATACAGGTCATTCACCCACCTTCACCACGATGTCGCTAAATTAAATTTATGTATGGTAAACAAACAGTACTAACGAGATTCGAGCGATTACCGTCTTAGCGACAGGTTTGTATGGAAAGCGACAGAATTAGCCATTCATAGATTGAATTTTGCGACATCGTGGTGAAGGTGGGTGAATGACCTGTATTGCGGTGTTATTTGGCACCTACTACAGTAGTTGTTAGCAGAAGTAGGTTTAGCTAAGGATAAAGTTGATTTTATTTATTGTAGATATATTGGGTTTTTTGTAGATAGGTTGTATACACGGTGTAACATAAATACCCTATAAGTCTGAAGAGGGGGGTATTCTTCAGGTCATGGCGAACAGTGTTTGTTCTACGACTTTCGAGATGTCGAAGTTTTTCATTCATGAAATGAGCTCGTAATTTTTACTTAAAATGTACCTACACACAGCTAGCGTGTGCGTGCGACGCGGTATGATGGTACCTACGTGTGCATGCGTGTGTATGGACTTAGGAAAAAGTAAACAAACACTTAGGGTTATCGCAAATTTCTAAAATAATAAATGTTGTACTTTTGTGTGAAAATTTCAATTACGATTTATTGTCTCTTTGCACATGTCCAAGCACTCAGGCGGTCGGTCTGTTTACGCCCCCTTCGGGCTTATAGGGTAATTATGTTACACCTTGTATAATAGGGTATAATGTAATCGAACAGCGATCAAACTCTTTAAATAAAAAAAACCTCTTTGTTCCAGTGAGGATATGGAGAAGGTCAACATTCAGTTCCACGACAATGACACAGTGACGTACCAACATAACAAGATCCTTCGCTTCGTGCCCGAGCTATCAGTGGACAAGAATCTAAGGCTGGTCGTCCCGAACATACCTCTATTGGTGAGTAGGCGTTTATCGACTCCAGCGGGCCTAAGATGCGCACCGCGAGATATTTGTCATATCGTTCTGTCAAAATGTAAGCATTTTGCACCAGTTTAGGAACTATTGCATTATCTGTGGTAATGTTGTCGAGAAACCGCGCCTTTGAATTTTCAACTTTTGACATTTCTGCGTGACTATTATCTCGTCCTCAGAGAGGTACGACGACTAATAAGTGTCAAAAGTGTACCTACATTATGGCGCGTTTTGTCGACACCATTAGGTACCACAGATAATGCAATAGTTCCTAAACTGGTACAAAATGCTTACATTTTGACAGAACGACATGACAAATATCTCGCGTGCACATCTTAGGCCCGCAGGTGGGTTACTCTCGAACACCGTTCCAATCCGGATTCATAGATTTTGACAGAAGTCCTGTCATTTTTCAGTACAAAATGACACGAGATCTGTCAAATTCCGTGAATCTGGATTGGAACTGTGGTCGAGAGTAACCCACTACGACTTAGGCCCAGCCCGGCGAAACTCTCGAACTAGACTCGTGCTTTCAAAAAACGAACAATGTATGAAACGGAGATCAAAATTAGAATCGTTTCATACAAAACGAGATTTTCAGTGTGTAATTTTGGTAGAATGGGAGTCCCGCTTCTTCTTACGTAGGAACTACGTATTACCTACATATTCTTTGCTTAGGCCCGTATGCTGACATCAACGAGTCCGTAGTCTGAGTTTTGTTTCGTTGATCGAAACGCATCGAGAAGCGACTTGCAAGATATTTTGTATGAAAATCCGATAAGCGCCTCTAGCGGGAGATTTGCAAATTTTTCTCCATACAAAAACTGCTATTTTCTTGATTCTCGCTTGTCGCAAACCAACATAGAGTCCTTTTCATGACAGAAGTCCCGCGGAAATTTCCGGAACTAAATTTTAAAACTAAATTTTAAATTAGTTGTCAGGTGCTGTTAATGTGTTCGGATGCTAGTGCGTTTTTATTTGGTTTCTGTGATCAAAGTCTTGTTTTCAATGCTTAAAGTTGTTAAAAGTGCTGCCCGAGAAATAATACTTAAGGTCGACTACAGCGCCGCGTCTGCGGGACTCTAGCAATACTCAGACTACGGGCTCCGGTGATTATTTTATTGAGTGTATCAGCATTGCTCTTCAGCTTACTTATGCAGCCAGTGTCTTGGGCACGCTTCCGATTGCTACTGATTTGGACCAGTTGAGCTATCTATATAATAAATAAAATTAAATAAATGTTCACGAACATTCAACACAACGCCTTCTAGTCCCAAACTAAGCATAGCTTGTACTATGGGAACTAGATGGCTGATAGAATACATACATAATTTTTTTTTTGTAAATACTTACATATAATACATAGATTTCAGTGTATAGTGTGGGTGTGAAACGTCTGACAGCCAGCACACCAGTGTGCGTTGATTTGTATGGAGACACTGACCGGATTCTTTGAGAAGCTCGACATGCGAGTACGGGCTTGGTGTAGACCAAGCTTCTCAAAGAATCCGCTCAGTGTCTCCATACAAATCAACGCACACTGGTGTGCTGGCCGTCAGACGTTTCACACTATATTTACACACCAAAACTCGTTCTAGGCCGTCTGATTTGAGACTTGAGCTATCTATAAATCGTTTGCAACGGTTTGTAGATAGCTCAAATGTTTCATGTGTATTTTGTAAATATTGTAAATACTGTATTAGTTGTAATTTGCTTTGTAGAGAAATTATTATCTAAACGGAAATAAAATTGATTAGAAATTGTAAAATTTGCGTCCGGACAATGATAGATAGCTAATCACTGTTATTGACCTCGTGAAAGTGTTTATACCGAACAGTGTAAGGGACGCCTAACTTATTGTAATTCAATATTTATATCATCATCTTCCTACCCTTGTCCCACGCTAAGTGGGGTCGGTACAACATGTCTTCGTCTTCCACTCTCCTCTATCAGCCGTCATCTCGGTGTTCACTCCTTTCTTACTCATATCTTCTTTCACACAGTCCATCCATCTTTTTTTTGGCCTACCTCTACTTCTACATCCGTCCACATTCATGTCTAGCACTCTTCTCGTAATATGGCTTTCTTCCCTCCACATAATTCAATATTTATATATTTTACAATAAGTTAAGTTATTTTTAGTCGGTAATAGCTAGGCCTTCCGTTCTGTGGGTCGTGGGTTCGATCCCCACCGAGAACAAACATTTATGTGTGGCAAACATAGATGTTTGTTCTATGTCTGGATGTTACTATGTACTATGTTACTATGTATCTATGTATTATAAGTATGTATTTACAAAAAAAATATGTATGTATGTATGTATTCTATCAGCCATCTAGTTCCCATCGTACAAGCTCTGCTTAGTTTGGGACTAGAAGGCGTTGTGTTAAGTGTCCGTGAATATTTATTATTATTATCATAAGTATGTATTTACAAAGAAAATGTATGTAAGTATTCTATCAGCAATCTAGTTCCCACAAGCTCTGGGGCATTGTTCTGTATGACTTAGGAGATTCCTTGCCGTAACCGTATGACGTCACCGTAAGGAATGACATTTATGGCATAGGAAATACGGCATTGGCATAGGGCGATTTCACGCCGCTGTCTTGTCGTGCTGCGTAACGCGCTTGTATTGGTCATAGTGAATAAGGCCCCTGCTTAGTTTAGGACTTAGAGAGCGTTGTGTGATGTGCCGTTCTGATTATGTACATAAATAAATAATAAATAAATGTCCAATAATATTTATTTATTTATATACCCGTATGACGATACAGAAATCATTTCTCAAGCATAGATTTTCATACAAAAATCTATGTTTGAGTCATACCTAGGACACCCTAGGAGTAGGACACCCTAGGTCCTAGGTATGCTGATTTTTACTATATATTACTGTATATCTTGATATCCTAGGACTTAGGATATCTAGATAGACTAGGATAAACATCTAGGATCTAGAGACACATCCCCTTGATGAACAAAGCCGTTGCAATTATTACACACCGCTAACTACGTATGACTTAAAAGAGAAATAAAAAATCTTTGAACATTACACACAACGCCCTCTAGTCCCAAACTAAGCAAAGCTTGTACTATGGGAACTAGATTGCTGGTAGAATACTTATATACTTTTTCTTTATAAATGCATACCTACAATACATAGTAACACCCAGACACAGAACAAACATCTATGTTAGCCACACACAAATTTTCCAGTGTGGATCGCACTCAGGACCCACAGCACAGAAGACAGAGCTACTACCGACTGAGCTGTGACGCCTTGCAAAGTCATGAACAAATTCCTTTATTCACTCCTTGTTCCAGACAGTAACTTCATTCTCCCCAAACATGGCGGGATGGTTGTTCAATATCTTGGTGTCGGGGCTGGCTGTGACGTACAAGGAACGAGCCAAGCCATTCGTGCATGTTACTGCGGAGGAACTAGTCTTCGGGTAAGTGAGGAACACCGCTACAGCACATCGCTGTTCTGCTAGACTATAGACCCGTGGTCGTCAATGGTCAACTATATACGTACACTAGCTGCGCCCCGCGGTTTCACCCGCGTAGTTCCCTATCCCGTGGGAATACCATGATATAAAGTATCCTATGTGTTAATCCAGGTTATAAACTATCTGTGTGCCAAATTTCATCCAAATCCGTTCAGTAGTTTTTGTGTAGTAACAAACATCCATCTATCCATCCATCCATCCATCCATCCATCCATCTATCCATCCATCCATCCATCCATCCATCCATCCATCCATCCATCCATCCAGCCATGCATCCATCCATCCATCCATCCATCCATCCATCCATCCATCCATCCATCCATCCATCCATCCATCCATCCATCCATCCATCCATCCATCCATCCATCCATCCATCCATCCATCCATCCATCCATCCATCCATCCATCCATCCATCCATCCATCCATCCATCCATCCATCCGATAGTACGACGAAACCGAAACCGACGATAGTGCACCATAGTTAACAATAACCATGATTTGCTTGTCAAAGTTGTCAAATCACATACAATTTCAAGCGTTTAAAGTCATTGCTATCGTTAAAATTAAGGTGTTGCACCCTTAGTGTGGAAACGCTCTTGGAGCGCCTTCACATACTCTGCGGCCCGGCGCTGGCACTCATATTGTAATGTGTGGCCCTTGGCCAGTAAAGTGTGATGACCGCTGCTATAGACTCACTCAATACTCAATATACCTAGTCAAGATGTAAATGATATACCTATTTAAACCCAAAACCAATGTAAAATTAATCTATCTATATCAATCAATCTTATATATAAAATTCTCGTGTCACAATGTTCGTTCCCGTACTTCTCCGAAACGGTTTGACCGATTCTCATGAAATTTTGTGGGCATATTGAGTAGGTCTGAGAATCGGCCAAAATCTATTTTTCATACCCCTTAGTGATAAGGGTTGCACGCGAGCAGAGCCGCGGGCGACAGCTAGTACTATTATAAAACTGTAAAAAAGCCAAAAAGTCAAATTAAAGATATTGGTGAACTAAATGACCATGCCACATTCAGTCAGGAATCGGATTTTCAATTTAAAAAAAAAAAAAAAAAATGTATTTTATACCTAAGCATTTCACTATATATTATGATTTTTCGTGTACCAAAAATCACGTTACTAAATCTAACTATAACAACACCTTGTTTGGTCTGTAATGTCTGCTTATACTATGCAAAAATTGTAACACCAACGTCATCCATTCTAACTACCTATTGACCGTGCGCGAGGAGGACGAGTACTACCCTCCGAGATACAGTTTTAATAACTAGTTCGGAGTGTATTGCAAATCTGATTCGGCCACTAACTAATTTGCTACATTTTACTTTAGACTTTAGACAAATATGCAGATCTACTAAATAAACGATTCTGATTCCGAAAATCGAGTTTATCTGTTTATCTATTTGTATGTTTATCTATTTGTATGTTCGCGGATCCCGCCTAAACTACTGGGCCAATTTCAACTAAACTTATACCATTCAGAAGCCCTTTTTCCGGATTGAAACATAGGCTATATTTTATTGAAATCAAAGACGTGGATTCTTAGATACAGCTTGAACTCTCTAAACCAAAAGCAGCCATTTGCTACGAGGTTCATCGTATGCTGGTTGACAGATATTTTGGTGGAATGATTCGCAAGCGTACGAAGTCGCAGATGATACCTGCGTACCATATAAACCATGTGAAAGCAATAAATATATTGAGCAATAAATATAGTGAGTTTAGCTAGTGGAATAGCGATGTGCTTTCAGTACTTATTCGGGTTTTATGTTTTTGAACTAGGTACCTAATTTTCTTTATTGTTTACTATGCTGTGTTTTTTTTTCAGATACAACGATCCGCTGGTATCGCTAGCTCACATCTTCTATCCCAAAGGAAAACGGCCGAATAGTCAGATGGGACTACTCTTAGCCGTAAGTTGATATTTCTTAGTAGGAGCTTACTTCAAATATGAGAAGGAAAATTGTAACAAATATTTTTGAGCGCGTTTATGTCTTTTGTACAAAGTTTTCGTAACACCCTTTCTTCTTCTCTTCCACTATGGCCTCTGTCCGTCATTTCGACAGACAACTTTGCCAGTGTCAAGTGAGATATTTGAAATAATGTAATTCAAGTCATTCGTCTAGTCGACTGCCGTTTGTTTTGAAGAGCAAAATGGTGGATATTTTTCTTCAAAACGAAAACTATAATTTCAAGGAAATCACCTTAACCACTTATTCCAATGGCTCACACTTATAAGGGTTCTTCTTCTTCTTGTATTAATGACTTCTGTTCTGTGTTAAATTTAATTTTACCTAACTGTGAGAAGGGATTCGAGTTTTGTCATTTTATTTTAATAGTTTTTCTTGTGTTACTTTGAGTATTGTTATTTAATTTTGATGGAATTTTAAACAATAATACTAAGGTAGTAACATAAAGTGTGAGCCATTGGAATAAATGTGTGTAAAGTAGTTTCCCTAAATTATAGAATTCGTTTCCAAGTTTTGAAGGAAAAATCCACCGTTTTCACTTCAAAACAAACGACAGCCGACTTGACGAATGACTTGACTTGACTTATATTATTTCAAATATTTCACTTGACACTGGCAAAGTTGTCTGTCGAAATGACGGACAGAGGCCATAAATATGTCCGTAATATAAAAAGAAGAAGAAAATAAACACAAAAATTCGGACTCATTGTGTAATAATAGTAGATTATTATACAAGGGGATAAAGAAGTGTCTTCTGTCGCGGGTGACGATTTAAATCGCGAGCGTAACGAAGGACTCGAAGTTTACTCCCGAGCGTAGCGAGGGTGTTAAAAACTTAAATCACGAGCGAAGCGAGGGATTTAAGACGAGTCCTGAAAGTAGCGAGGGATTTAAGTTCACCCAAGACTAAGACAGCTTTATCACCGAGGAACATTTGCGAAAAAATTAACACAATAATAATATGAGATAGCATTTTAGAACATTAACTTATTTATAAAAATAAATTAAAATAAACTTAACGTTTATGTATTTGAAGAAAACAAAAACGCGGCATTTTCCTAGACTAATATTTTTTTGTCGGAAAAGCAAAGGCATCAAGCTCATACGGCCTGCATAATAAATGCGTATTCCTTTTTCATAAAGATGTATAATGCTTTGTATACAAACTCAATGGTGTAAACACAGATGTAGTTCAGTATAAATTGTATTCCAAATTTAAATCACTTTCTCCCCCTAGAGGATGAAAGAAATCCAGTACAATTTTCTCTCCCTGTTTTTAACAGATTAAAAATGACTATTGTTATGTTCGCTTTTTGTGGCATAGAATGTCACTTTTTTGAGCAAGTGGTACGAAAATACTTTTTTTGATACTTTCAGAGAAATGGCACCTTAGACGAAGTATCAACAATATATACAGGACAAAAGCTCGATAGATTCGGCTATTTAGATCGAGTCAACGGATTGGATCACTTACCCCATTGGAAAGATAGCCCGTGCAATAATATACGGTGAGTAGATTCGATTAGAAAATTCTTTATTGCAGTTAAAATCCGTGTAAAGGTGAGTTTTATCGTGATTTTTTTTTTATTTATGTCAGATATTTAATATTAGATTAGATTTTGACACTGTTTCGCGGTTAGGACTAGCGAAACTCTCGAATTAGACTCGTGGTTTCGAAAAACGAACAATGTATTAAACGGAGGTCAAAATTTGAATCGAGATTTTCAGAATTCATACAAAACGAGATGGGTAACTTTCATTTAATTTTGTTCTATAGAACTGTTACGTCTAGAACTGTTAAAACTTTTTTTATCCTTAATATCTGGTAACTTCCATTTGGGTAGGACTATTAAAACGAAAACTAGCCTGGGCTAGTTTCAATAGTCCTACTATGGAACTACAGGGATAAAAAAGGTTTTAAAAACAGTCCTATGGAACAAATGGGAGTTACCCAACGAGATTTTCAGTGTGAAATGTTGGTAGAATGGGAGTCCCGCTTCTTCTTACGTAGGAACTACGTATTACCATATTCTTTGTTTAGGTTTTCACAGGACTCAAAAGAAAAAGATATTTTGTTTACGATTTTTTATAAATAAACGAAAGTTGACAAATAAAAATAAATCCCACATTTATTTATTTATTTCTGCCAGGCGTCACAGCTCAGTCGGTAGTAGCTCTGTCTTCCGCGCTGTGGGGCATGGGTTCGATCCCCACTGAGAACAAACATTTGTGAGTGGCAAACATAAATGTGGGTGTTACTATGTTTATGTAGGTAGGTGTTTATTTACAAAAAAAATCAAGCATGCTAAGGGTTAAAATGACTGTAGCGATTTGTAGAAGATTTTTCCCAACTAATCGCTGAAAGTCAAAATAATTACTCAAAACAATTCACAAAAAAAAATCACCTTGAACTTCTTCGTTTATGTTTTTTTTTTAATGTCTACTAGTAACTGAAGTTATTTTGTCAGTTTCTCACAACTAAAGCCTAGAGTAACAAGCTTACGCAATCTTTTTTTTTTAACTATTGCCAACCAATAGTTCTTCATTACAATCCTTCCATAGAAAAATTTGCGAGATTTTTTTGGAACGTGTAAAAAAAGTTAGGTTCAAATGTCAAACGTATGATTAATGTGTCATGTTATGACACGAGACATTACGCAAATATCAAAATGGCTGACCCGAGTCACCCTCAAAACGTGTAAGAAAAAATTTACATATTTGCAAATATTTATCAAATAAAATACATATATTGAAGACTAGGCGTCGTCCGTGGCGTTGCTCGCGTTCTAGACACTTTAGAGTGTGACTTTTCAAAATTCCTTTCTTAGTGCACCCCTACACTATATAAGGATACTACCCTCCAAATGTCATACCTCTAGGACTTATAGTTTAGTCTGTGCGTTGATTGTCAGTCAGCTTCGAAAGAGTTTTATATATTTAGAAAATAATCACTACTTTTAGAATAAACTTTAAACTTTGTCTCAAACGTAGTTATTAAAATAAGTACCTACCTAGGTACTAAATCCTATTTAAGTAGGTACATACCTAGGTTGTGGTTCGTAGGTAGACACTAGTCCAGCGATCCAGTCCAGTGCTGGATTGCTTACTGGAAAAATGTAAACCGGCACTGGAATGAACTGAATCCAGTAAGCATTCCAGTCCAGTAACTGAATACGTGGTCTACTTTTGAATCCAGTGCGATCAATCCAGTGCAACTGGAATAATGTAGACGGCCAATCCAAACTAATCTCTTTTTGAAATCATTGCCACTGTAGTATTCACGTTCAACGGCTTCTAAATTACTGGAATAATGTAGACGATAACGAATCCAGTTCAGCACTGGACTGGATTACTGGACTGGAATAATGTAAACCGTCTTTAACATTTTGGTTTGTTAGAAATTTAATGATAGATCAGAGATTATAGGTCCTTCTTTTGCTCTTACTTATTCTTTATTGTTAACGATTTTTAGATACCTAAGTACCTACCTACCTAAATGTGGATATATACCTGTATGTATGTACCTTCCTATTATGTGTGGGCAATAAAAAAATTTCTTTCTTTCTTTCTTTAGTAAGATGGAAAGTTCTTTTTTTTTAACTTTGTGTCATCATAATACCTATAGAGTCCTTTCCATGAAAGAAGTCCCGCAGACGCGGCGCTGTAGTCGACCTTAAGTATTATTTCTCGGGCAGCACTTTTAACAACTTTAGGCATTGAAAACAAGACTTTGATCACAGAAACCAAATAAAAACGCACTAGCATCCGAACACAATAACAGCACCTGACAACTAATTTAAAATTTAGTTTTAAACTTTAGTTCCGGAAATTTCCGCGGGACTTCTTTCATGAAAAGGACTCTAGTACTAGTATAGTATTATATAATCTGTGCCTATAGGTACTAATGATGCTAACTGTAGGTACCTACTGTTCACAGTATTCAAACTCATTAGTTGATGTTGTCAATGTCAAATGACGTCTGACTGTTTATGAAAAATGACGATTTTTTTCCATATTTTTCCATAGAACCTAGTACACGTCATTGTAACTGAAGAGTTAGATATTGTTTCATTACAACAAAACGATTCATTAGGAAATACTGATTCCTCCATAATAACTCCAAGCAAGCGTCCACAGGCCCGCATCGCACGCATCGGACGCATCGCACGCAACGAATTTTAGTTTGCCTTGTATAAACTCATACAACTGCGTCCACTGATCCGCACCGTACGGACGAGTTTTTATACAAGGCAAACTAAAATCCGTTGCGTGCGATGCGTCCGTTGCGTGCGATGCGGGCCTGTGGACGCTAGCCATTAATCATACCTATCATGAAACCTATCATCATACCTATCATGAGCCATGCTCGGCATCAAACTTATAGACCGGGTTCCTAATTCCGAAATCCGACGACGAACCAAGGTCCAAGACATAGGAGATCGAATTATGGGACTCAAATGGAGTTGGGCAGGACATATTGCAAGGCGTGGTGATAACAGATGGCGTAAGGTGACCACTGAATGGTGGCCAAGATGTGGCTACAGAAACGTAGGACGTCCGGCAGCAAATGAGCAGACGACATCGTCAAAATCACAGGCCGTAAATGGGAGAGACTAGCACAGGACCGCAGTGGATGGCACAAACTTGGGGAGGCCTATGCCCAGCAGTGGGTAAAGTCGGGCTGTGGATGATGGATGATGATCATGAAACAATTGATTAAAACATTAACCTTTCGTACGCCAGGGGACCAGGGTTTCATTTACACCGTTTTCTTTTAAAAGTCGAATTACCATCGTATTTTATGATCACAATTTTGTTTATTACCTATGTACTACGAATACTTATAAATAAATTAAATTAAAATAAGTACATAACAATAAATAATTTAGGAACTTAAATAGGTAGGTATTGTTACCGAATCTTTTCTTGCATTTTTCACGAAAAAATGAAGAACTTGTTCATGTAAATCTATTTCACTTCGTTTTCATTCCATTTCAGGGCATCAGAAGGTTCGTTCTTCCCCCCTCGCGCTATCACCAAGTCTGACATCGTGCATATCTACGATAAAGACCTCTGCAGAATACTGCCTTTGAAGTATAGGAAAGATGTCTACAAAGACGGTGAGAAATTACATTATTAAATACACACTAGCTGATACCCGAGACTTCGTACGCGTGCGAAACTTTCCACCAAAATATCTGTCAACCAGCATACTATGAACCTCGCAGCAAATAGCTACTTTTAATATAAATAAATAAAACACAACACAACGCCTTTTAGTGCGTTGGTGTCCGTGAATATCCAAACTAATTTTTCAACAAATTTTTGGTTCAGAGAGTTCAAACTGTATCTGAGAATCCACGTCGTTGATTTCAATAAAATATAGCCTATGTTTCAATCCGGAAAAGGGGCTTCTGAATGGTATAAGTTTCATTGAAATTGGACCAGTAGTTAAGGCGTGATCCGCGAACAAACTCTATTTTCGGAATCAGAATCGTTCATTTATTAGATTTGCATTATTTAGTTTATCCATATCTTTAGTTTTAGTTTTTGGCTTTTTTACAGTTATAATTGTACTAGCCGTCTCCCGCGGCGTTGCTCGCGTTCTACCCTTTAGAGTGTGCCGTTTCAAAATTGCTTTCTTAATGCACCCCTACACAATAATAAGGATACTGCTCTCCAAATGTCATACCTCTAGGACTTATAGTTTAGGCTGTGCGTTGATTCTCAGTCAGCTTCAAAAGAGTTTTATATATTTAGAAGATAGATAGATAAGAGTCCTTAATACGTCGTGATAACCATACTTCTTGTTTATTAAGTCTTTTTGAAAACAGGCATCCAAACAGGACTCTACACACCACCAAGCTCGACCTTCGAATGCGCAGAGTTGAACCGTGATAACCGCTGCTACTGCCAGGGGGAAATCTGTCCACCTCGAGGGTTGCAGAACATCAGCCCATGTCAATACAGTGAGTCAGTTTCATTTGTCGCCCGCAGTTTTACTATTTATTACTTCTTAGCTATAATTTCTCATCTTTTATTCATCATTTTCTCATTTGTCATCTAACATTTCTTGCTCTTCATCTACTTATACTTATTAACTTTTTTATAAAAATAATATATATTTTTACTAAGCCCGTGCCATGCCAATACAGTACCTAGGTTAGTTTCATTTCATTACTATTTGTATTTACATATTACTTCTTAGCAGTAATTTGTTATCTTTCAATAATCATAAATTTCTCATTCTTCAGTTAGGTATTATTTCTTATCCTTCATCTATCGTTTCTTAGCTTTCATCTTTTTCTAATTTTTAATATATCGTTCTCTAATTGGTGAGGTTATGTATCTATCGATATCTAAATTTAATATTATTTAACGACCGTTTTAAATTCTCCATAAAATTTTCATCTGATGTATAATTTAATGATATCTTATTTACAAAATACAAACCCTCATTATTAATATATTATTAACTAGTAAACTACTAGAGACACTAGAAACCTACCTAATCCTAATATTTTGTCAGGATTATGAATGTTGTATTGATTTACAGATGCTCCGGTATACCTATCATATCCTCACTTCTACGAAGCAGACCCGATGCTTCTCTCGCCATTCAAAGGCCTCAAACCAAACAAGACGAAGCATGAAACCTACTTCATGATCCAGCCGGTATGTTATAGCTAACTATTAGATTAGATTAGAAATATCTTTATTGCACTTTTAAAAATTCCTACAGAGGCCAGTTTAATGCTATTTAGCATTATCTACCAACTAACCTGGTCGTAGTGTGGAGATGATGGTAAAACTTTAAAAAGAAACAACAACGCCTTTAAAACTACATTAACCTATAAAACTAACTATTCGTCCCTTCCAGACAGTCAGGTCCGTATGCCGATACAAAAATCATTACTCAAGCATAGATTTTATTATTTAAAATGTACTAAGTTTCTTCTGTTACTAAAACCTAACTGGACCAATTTGTCTGAATAAATAATCTAAATATATAAAACCCTTTGGAAGCTGACCGACAATCAACGCACAGCCTAAAGTATAAGTCCTAGAAGAATTACATTTGGAGGGTAACATTCCTATATAGTGTAGGGGTGCACTAAGAAAGGAATTTTGAAAAGTTGCACCCTAAAGAGTCTGAAATTAGGACCAAATAATGCGTATGCTGCTACCATGCAAGCAAAGCCACGACAGCTAGTCTAAAATAAATATTGTAAGCCTATTTTATTGTTATTTCCAGAAAATAGGCGTTCCTTTAGAAGGTTTCGTGCGAGTCCAGCTGAATATCAAAGTGAACCGCGCGCCTGGTATCAGAGTTAATAACATACACAAGTTCCCTGATATTATCTTCCCAGTTATGTGGGTAGAGGAGGTAAGCACTACATTTAACCACAATGAAAATTGCGACTAATACAGTACATATTTACAAAATACACATGAAACAGTAGAGCTATCTACAAACCGATGCAAACATTAGGTACTATTAAAAAAAGCACTACATGAATTTGTTAATTTAGGTTATAGTTCGAGTGAAATTCAAAATATAGAATCCACACTAATTCAGTATTTTTTTAATATTCCTGCACTTTTACGCAACGTCCTTTAGTCCCAAACTAAGGAAAGTATAGGATGGATCAAGAATGAGAAATGAAATTTATATGAAGAATAAGAAATTATTGATGAATTATGATATAGATGAATGTTAAGAAATAGGTAGTAGGTGAAGAATATCGAAGGATGAAAGATAATATTTTTTTTATTTGAAAGCTTTGAGAGCTTTAGATTCACGAGATACTATAATAAATTTATTTTATGTGATGTCCGTTCATTTTAACAGTATTCATGTTTGGAAAAGTTCAACCTTTTTAACTGTTTAAATTATTACTGCCTCTTACTAATGTCAAAGAGTGACAGAGGTAGATTTGAATCAACTGTTAAACTATGCAGCGTTTTTAATACCCCTCGAAAAACCACCAAGCAGTTAAAAACCAAGGTAGCCAAGAACTCAAACCCACTTCATCTAGTTCCCATAGTACAAGCTTTGCTTAGTTTGGGACTAGAAGGCGTTGTGTTAAATGTCCGTGAATATTTATTTATTATATTTTTTACTTTTCTTCCAGGGTATCCACGAGGTGACAACTCCAATATGGCGGTGGATATTCCTAGCAACAGCTGTAGGTCCAATCGCCGCTCCACTCATCACATACGGCATGATTCTCTTCGGCCTAACTCTCATATCCATTGTCTTTCTACGAGCATACAAATCCTTCCTGCTCGGGCAGAACAAGATAGAAATAATCGAAACCGGGCGCGAAACACTACGCAGAAGTTCCATTATCCATTCCCAGAGGCTCTCAAAAAGTACTGGTTACCAAAATCTTAACCAGTTACCGCTACACCAGAATAGGATACAGGAATTAGCGTTTGTTAAAGAACTCAGCCAAAGCGTTGAGGAGTTTAAGACAATTCTTAAAACTGAGTTTGTTAGGAGTTCCTTCAGTGATGTTGAGAAAGAATCGCTGTTGAGATCGGATAATGCGTTTATTATATCAGAGAATAGAAACAAAAGGTTTAGTTTAGATAGTTAGGTAATATCTTGCCTCATAGTGGCAGTGGTTCCAGGAATTCGGTTTGGGGGGTTGACTAGGATTTTTGGGGGCTTGAACGAGCTCATTGGTTTTCTCAAATCCTGGCTTTTGGGGGGGATTAAGCTTCCTAGCCCCCTGGATTCACTAGTTGATATTCGATTACAGAGTTTCATTTTTCATTTCTGACAGAAATGGTGACTCGACTTGTCTTATTAATACTAAGGCAGATTCAGGAATTTGGTTTGGAGGGTTTGACTAGGATTTTTGGGGGCTTGAACGAGCTCATTGGTTTTCTCAAATCCTGGCTTTTGGGGGGGATTAAGCTTCCTAGCCCCCTGGATTCATAAGATTTGGATGTCTACATTCGACTATAAAGTTTCATTTTTCATTTTTATATGGGAAATGGAGACTCAGACTTGTCTTATTAATACTAAGGCAGATTCAGGAATTTGGTTTGGGGGGTTTGATTTGACTAAGATATTGGTTTGGGAGGCTTGACTCAGTAGAGGTTTTCCTAACACCCCTTGCAGGGGTTCGAAATCGGGGGGGTTTTGAGACAAAAAGTCTCAAAATCTCTAAAGGGAACAGCTCAGAGGCAAAAGCCATTCCAAAGAGACTAACTTTTAAGCCTACAAGCTCCCGCTAGATCTGTGTTTATAGTCGATTGCAGAGTTTTATTTTTAATTTCTGTAAGGTAAATGATCGTTTATTCCATCCAGTCCTACCTACCAGTAGTTTGATAATCAAACTGTTTGAACAAAAATATTTCGAAGTGTTAGACGGACTAATCGAACATTTTGGATACACAGTGGCATGTGCGTAACGTGGTGACTGTCAAAACAAGTACCGTATTTGAGTCGTATTACGCGTCAACGGTAGCGTTACGCTTACGTTACGTTTACGATTGTCACATTTATTCGTGAGCTGCGGTTGACCATCAGAGTTGTTTGTTGGATGTAAAAAGCGCAGGTTCAAATCTCTATGAGCTATGAATTATTAGTGAATATTTTTTTAATTAGGATACTCTGATTTATTCTATTTACTAAGAAAAAGCCAGACCTCACGATGTTTATTATGTTATACGTTGTTGTTTATATAACAACATCGTGAGGTCTGGCTTTTTCTTAGTATATAGAATAAATCAGAGAAGTGCCAACAATTAGTGGGGGTGCCAAGATTAGGGTAGTTTACCCACTTATTGTTATTTTTGTTGATCTTTTTGCTATCGAATGTCAGAGCCGGTGCTTCCAGCTAATAGTTTTTTTGAGTAATCTTTTCACAATATTTTGGACCTAAATTTTTGAGTAACCTAATATTTTTATTTCTATTGTCAGTATTATTACTTAGGTAGTATACTATCTCCTAACAACTCTGTGGTCCATGGCATAGGTTTTCATAATTAGTGTGTTTGTGTGTACGTATACTACAAAGTTGAGGTAAACTATATTATTATTATTTAACTCTTTATTGCACAAAAAGAGCAAATGTACAACTAGGTGGGCTTAAAGCTATAAGTATTTTCTACTTGCCAACCTTACAGGTCAGGAGAATGGTTGGCGTGCAAACCTAAGATAAACAGTAGGTACCTGCATGTTCAAAACAATCAAAATGAATAAACAGAAAAGAGAACAAATTGCACTAATAGCAAAGAATATGTAATACGTAGTTCCTACGTAAGAAGAAGCGGGACTCCCATTCTACCAAAATTACACACTGAAAATCTAGTTTTGTATGAAACGTGATTCAAAGTCAAAGTCAAAGTCAAAAATCTTTTATTCAATAAAATCTCACTGATCACTTTGAATCGTCATTACGTTTTGTATGATTAGGTATGATTACATTTTTTTTTATTGGATGAGTTGGAGCTAGTTCGTCCCAAGCTTGTTTGTCTATACATCTATACAAATATTATAAAGAGGAAAGGTTTGATTTTTTGTTTGTTTGTTTGTTTGTATGAATTGAATAGGCTCCGAAACTACTGGACCGATTAAAAAAATTCTTTTACCATTAGAATCCTACATTATCCCTGATGAACATAGGCTATATTTTATCCCGGAATTCCCACGGGAACGGGAATTACGCGGGTGAAACCGCGAGGCGCTGCTAGTCTTCTATAAATAATCAGATATTTTATAGTATGCTTTTAAAAGAAGTCTCTGTTTTATTACGTTTTTGAACTTGCCAATCGACAACTGAGACACATCACTTGGGATTTTGTTAAAGAAGTGTACACATTGCCCTAAATTTTGACCCTTGTTTCATACATTGTTCGTTTTTCGAAAGCACGAGTCTAGTTCGAGAGTTTCGCCAGTCTGCTAATAGTATGGGTTATGTTAGAGTACCTACCTACCTACATGAGCTACAATTCGGAACATAGAAAATAAAGAAACCTATAGTAGGTGCCAAAAATAACACCGCAATACGACCTGTATTGCGGTGTTATTCAATTTATGAATGGCTAATTCTGTCGCTTTCCATACAAACCTGTCGCTAAGACGGTAATCGCTAGAATCTCGTATCGTAGTACTGTTTGTTTACCATACATAAATTGAATTTTGCGACATCGAGGTGAAGGTGGGTGAATGACCTATATTGCGGTGTTATTTGGCACCTACTATACCTATGTATTTCGCTTTGGTGCGTCCTGTTTCAAGAGGTATCTATATTGTTGTATAGATTACAACACAATAGTTTCCATTCAAGGTTGTCTGGTAGAGATCGCTATTTAGCGATAAGACCGCCTATTGTATGTCATAGACTTAAGTTGTTATGTTTCCTGTATCTTTAGTTTTCAGTTGTGGTGTGCAATAGTATTTTCTATCTATCTATCTATCTATAGAGATTGAGCAGCGCCCCTAGCGGATAGTTTACACAACTGATGATTCTACATACAACATTAGAGCTTTATTGCACCGGGGCAACAACATGCGACAGTGCCGCATGCATATTGTACATATTGTGACATGCGGCACCTTGTGGCATGCTACAAATAGAAAGCATTAGTGGCATGCGGCAGCCTATTTAAAGGCTGAATTACACCGGGGCAACATGGTGCGGCATTGCGGCATGCCACAAGGCCGCATGCTACAAAATAAAAAATGTCGCACATTGTGGCAAGAACCGTGCGACACCTTGCGTCATGTGGCTGACTGTGTTAATTAACGGTGTTGTTTCGGCGTAAAGGCTGAATTACACCGGGGCAACAACGTGCGACAGTGCCGCATGCTACATATTGTGAAATGCGGCACCTTGTGGCATGCTACAAATAGAAAGCATTTGCGCCATTAGTGGCATGCGGCAGCCTATTTTACGCCGAGGCAACATCGTTAATTATCACAGTCTGCCACATGACGCAAGGTGTTGCCATGTCGCACGGTTCTTGCCACAATGTGCAACATTTTTTATTTTGTAGCATGCGCCCTGGGGCATGCCGTAATGCCGCACCGTGTTGCTCCGGTCTAATTCATCCTTAGTTTACGTGACTTTGTAGTAAACGTCAAACGTACGCACTCGACATGCTCGGCCTTACCACGTTATCAGATTTCTTGGATCTTGGATCTAACAAAAACCGCTAAAAACCGCGTGTGTTTTGTACTTAGTTCCCTGTCAATAAGTTGCCAGATTTATTGTAACATATAAATCTGACAACTTATTGACAGGGGTTAAGTCCAAAACAGACGCGGTTTTTGGCGGTTTTTGTTAGATCCAAGATAAATCTGGAAACATAATTTGGGGGGGCTAAGTTTTGGTGGCAAAAGTCTTAATAGCTACACACTAGTAACCGCTCTCGGTTTACCTTGCCGTCGCTTGATGCTGGACAGCGAAAGCAGTTCAGAGCTTGCGATATGGGGGCAGTTGGTTACTAGTTTACAAACCATTGGGTATCACAAATGGATAAATTATTTAGGTATTGTGAAGCTTACAGCCGAATACTCAAACGCCAATTAAATTAAGTTCACGATTAAATTATTGCCATCTCTTACAAACGAGTAATGTCAGAGGCAGAGCAATTTTAAGTGGTGCTTATTTGTTTGACGTTTAAGTACTGCGGCCTTAGATTGATTATTTTAATACCTAAGATTATAATCACTATTTCTATTTATCTTGCCTTGTGTGTGTGTTTTTCTGAATACCAATGTCATATAAAAACCTGTATACCTACTAGACTCAAACCTAATAAATTAATAAATATTCATAGACATTTTACACAACGCCCTCTAGTCCCAAACTAAGCAAAGCTTGTACTATGGGAACTAGATTGCTGACACATTTTTATTTGTAAATACATATAGTAACACCCAGACATAAAACAAACATCTATGTTTGCCACACACAAATATTTGTTCTCTGTGGGAATCGAACCTACGACCCACAGCACGGAAGGCAGAGCTACTACCGACTGAGCTGTGACGCCTGTCAACAAAAAACATTGTAGTAATTGGTAGTTATGTATGTGTGACTGTCTGTTGTTTGATTAGACTATGAAATTGTAGTGAAACTGTTACGCGCGGTGAAGTGATTTTGTGAAGGATATCATCTTTTTTATTGCTCAATTATTCTGAGTTCTAGGATTTTCTAAAGTTTAACTTCCAACCTGCGTTATATCCCAGTCGAATTCGCTCAAAAAAGGGGTATTTTTCATGTTTAAACGCTTAGTTTCTACGTTTTTGACATTTTTCTTTACACTTTTTATCTATTGTAAAAATACAATTGTGATATATATCGTAATCCAAATTCTTTGCTCAATTTTGTTTAGTTATTTTACATTTAAAAGTGTCTATAAACTTAGAAATAAAATCACCGTTTTCTCTCTTGTTATTTAGGTCTGATTTTTTTTCCTAAGAAGCTCATTATCAGCTTTAATCGCGAACATTCATTTGATACTAAAAGTTAGCATTCCATTTTAGTTTTTAAGTTGGTTAAGGACTAAGTACGACTTATTATTATGGACTGTAAATATTATTAAGTTTAAGTATTTTGTAACTAAATTGTTTATAAAAATAAAAATGTATGCGTAAGTCTTATTGTTTTCTTTTTCTATACGTAACTTCTGAGTTGGTAGTAATTTTGGCAATGCCAACCCCCATATCGTAAGCTGGACCAACAGGATTTAAACATAAAAAAGGATTAAGTCACCCGTGACACAATGGAAATCAAATTCAAATTTGTAACCCAACAGGATTTAAACCAGGGACCGTACAACCCCGATTTCGAGTTAACTCCATTGAAGGGGTAACCCCTTCATTGGGTTTGCAGTCGATGGGGTTACCTTTTCATTTGATAAACCTCCTCCCTACCACAAGTGAAAGGGTAACCCTTTCATTGGGTTTTCAGTCTATGAGGTTACCCTCTCATTGAGGGTATCCGATTGAATGAGGTTACCTCTTGATAGGGTTTTTTGATGTAACACCATGGTTATCATTCCATCTCACGCTGCGAGGTGGGGGAATTTGAAAATAAAATTATACTCTTGATTTGTGTCATTTAATTATTAGTTTCGTTCGCCCGATCGCTTTGTTTGGTTCTGGTTGGACTAAAAAAGAAGTGCGCCACTGCGTGAAAACATAAGAAAAATGAACAAAGGTAAGTGAAAGTGTTTTCGACTAAGTAGGTAGATTACAATATGATATGGTACTTAATATTATAAAGCGGTAATGTTTGTAAGGTAAGTTTGTATGTTTGTTTTGCTTGGAAGAAATCCGGACTTATAGGACCGCTACTACTTAGGTAGGTAGGTAACTACTCAGTATAGGTAGGTACTTACTGTACTAAGTAATTATCTATTATAATAGGTACCAAATAACACCGCAATACAGGTCATTCACCCACCTTCACCACGATGTCGCAAAATTCAATTTATGAATGGCAAACCTGTCGCTAAGACGGTAATCGCTCGAATCTCGTAGTACTGTTTGTTAACCATACATAAATTGAATTTTACGACATCGCGGTGAAGGTGGGTGAATAAACAGTATTGCGGTGTCATTTGGCACATACTATAGATACTTACTAGGTAGTATAGTACATAGGTGCCTAATATTATAATAATTATCGATCGAATGATGGGATTGCCATCCGTCACGTTTTCTTTTTTAAATCTCCAGGCACTCAAATCTTAGATGTCCAAGGTGGGAGTCAGAGGCACGTCCAAACATTACATTGGCACATGCCTACGTTTTGCAGTTGTTAGCTAGTTTTTTTCATATTATTTTACGTAGGTAGGTACCTATCTAGGTTAGGTAGCACCGCCTAAGCACGACTTCACTAGTTATTCTTGTTATTTTCAGAAGAAATAATTATTCCCGAGAGTGACGAATACTCGGATGAAGATGAATCGGTCGACTATGAAGAAATCGAAGAAAACGAGGCTTCGGGTAATATGCTGCCTATATTATTAGACTCTAATGCATCTACGCCAGATTTATCAGACTCTACTTCAAGAGTATCTTTTGATGTAACGTTAAAAAAAGAAATGATGGATAAAGAGACAAATACCTTCAACAATGAACAAACTGAACAAAGTAGAGAAGATATTGTTCATGAGTGCTATGCATTTTCAATGTTGGTGGCAAAACACTTGTGCAAGATGGATGAAGAACGGCGTAAAGACTGTGTGCAAGAGATAATCCACTTGGTCATGAAATGAATTGAATATAAACAACAATACCTACCTAGTGAAAAGTTTTGTTACAATAAAAGATTCAAATTTTAATTAGTAACATGTATATTTTACTTACATCACGAATTCACAGATATACCTAGTCAGGTTATAAATTCTGTCACAAACATTTAACTGAATAAATCATATAAATTGTGTTTATTTGAATTGGTATCATAAAATAACAGGTGTTATGTTTTTTCAATTTGGTGGGTTTGATTCCCGGTTCAGACAAGCGATTATTCAAAATTCTTTGAATGCAGTTTAAATTGTTTTTAAAATCAAAATAAAGTCTTCTTTGAGTAAAATGTTCTATCTACATTATTTAAGATACTTTCCCTCCATGTGGCATGGCCGTGGGACACCCTGTATTGTGTAGGGGTGCACTACGAAAGGAATTTTGAAAAGTCACATTCTAACGCGAGAAGTGCCGCAGGGGACGGCTAGTTATTTATAAAGTAAGTACTAAGTACCTAGATAGGTAGGAATACCCAGTTATCTTGAGGTGCACCATGGAAAGAAAAAACAGCCGTTTCCACTTGCTCCTACTCGGTTCTCATGTCCTTATGCTCCTACCGGTATGCGGTAGGAGCATAAGGACAAGCATATCTTCGTGCTCCTTCCTACTAATGGACAGTCACGTACATACAACAAATATTGTCACTTATTAATTATCGAGCTTTTCTTGCGAAATAGTAAGTAATTAGAAAGTAAATTCGTATGAGCTAGTACTTTATAGCCAGGCTTTAGTCCGGACTTGATGTTAATGGTGATGTCATTGACAATACTATGACGACACCTGGAACTGCAAATTAGGAGACAACTTATTACGAGGAAACGGGGATATAAACATTAGACATGGGTATTGTAGCATTCGTATATATATGTAGGTACTAATATTAGGTTAGGTTAGTTTTATAAAATTTTGATTGTATGAAACTATTTCTCTTATTCTGTACTTATGTGTACCTACTAATCTATCTATACAAAAAATGCACCTGGTACAGCCAGGTGTACCTACCTACCTACTATATAGGTGGACCACGGGCAGCGACCGGTAAGTAGGTAGGTATGAGTAAGTGCCAACAATAGGTACATAGTACATAGCTAGGTAGGTAAGTAATCGATTTTATCCTATAGTAGGTGCCAAATAACACCGCAATACAAGTCATTCGCCCACCTTCACCACGATGTCACAAAATTCAATTTATGTATAGTAAACAAACAGTACCACGAGATTCGAGCAATTACCGTCTTAGCGACAGGTTTGTATGGAAAGCGAAAGAATTAGCGATACATAAATTGAATTTTGCGACATCGTGGTGAAGGTGGGTGAATGACCTGTATTGCGGTGTCATTTGGCACCTATTATACCTTCATATGAAGTCGCGGGTATCAGCTAGTTGCATATAGGGTCACGATAGGAGCATAGGGACATATTGGTCCTCGTGCTCCTACCAGTAGGAGAACCGAGTAGGAGCGAGTGAAAACGGTCGAAAAAAATGCCCCTGGTACAGCCAGGTGTACCTAACCACCTACTATGTAGATGGACCACGGGCAGGGACCGGTAAGTAGGTAGGTACGAGTAAGTGTTGAAAGTAGGTACTTTCTACACTTACTCGTAACTCATGCACATACTACATAGTACATAGCTAGGTAGGTACCTACTAATATACCTAGGTATAAGTAATCGATTTTATTTCACCTTCATATAATTCCCACATAACACACACTTGCTGTTTTTATTTGATGGGTCGTATTGAAAATATCGATGGACAGCATCACGTCTCAGCAGTGGCATGTCAAGCCCTTTTTTTTATTTCTACTTCCGACTTCTATGCAAGCAGTTCGAGTGGCAAATGACAATAATAAACAAATTAATAAATCGATGCAAACAATCACACCATTTCTCGTAGGTATGCTCAGTAGGAATGAAAAATAAAAATGAACTTTAGTGTACTACATATAATAACCATAGTCGCTTGTCTCTTCAACTCTGTAGCAAAATAGATCAAAGATGCCGCCTCGCCGCGAGCAGGTGCCGCGGTGGCTCGACGCGTGCTAGTCAAAAACATGATTATTATGAACCTAATATAAAGTAGATAGGAAGCAAATTACAATGCTTCGAGTTGTAAAGTATAACCCTGTTACAACTGTCGAATGGGTAACCCTCACGAATGGGTTTTTGAATAATACGAAAACCCAATACAATTGAAAACCCTATGATCGGGTAACACAAACGAAAGGGTTTTGACGGGGGTTACCCCTTAAAACAGCTTATCAAACAATAGGGTAACCCCTAAGGAAAGGGTTTTTTATTAACCGCTTGGAAAAACCCTATCGAAAACCCCTTCAAGGGGTAACCGAAACGGTCCCTGATTTAAACACAAAAAGGGTATTCGCACGTGACACTATGGAAATAAAACTTAAATCTGTAACCCAACGGTATTTAAACACAAAACAGGGTTAAGTCCCCCGTGACACAATGGAAATCGATTTCAAATTTGTAACCCAGCTGGATTTAAACAAAAAGAGTGAAGTCGCCCGTGACACAACGGAAATCAAATTAAAATTTGTAACCCAACAGGATTTAAACACAAAAAGGGTAAAGTCACACGTGACACTAAGGAAATAAAACTTAAACCTGTAACCCAACGGGATTTAAACACAAAAAAGGGTAAAGTCCCCCGTGACACAATGGAAATAAAAGTTAAAATTTGTAACCCAAAAGGATTTAAACACAAAAAAAACACACATGAGCCTAGAAATTATTTTATTGACTAGCAAAAATTATGCTGTAATTTAACTGGAAATGCTTACACTAAAAGCGTTAAGTCTATAGTATACTAAGAACTGGACATTTTCACTATAATAATAACGCTTGGAAAAATATAAGCAACAGAATACTACATCTAACTGAGGGCCTAGTACGAGTTTTGGTGTGTAAATATAGTGTAAAACGTCTGACGGCCAGCACACCAGTGGGCGCTGATTTGTATGGAGACACTGAGCGGATTCTTTGAGAAGCTTGGTCTACACCAAGCCCGTACTCGCATGTCGAGCTTCTCAAAGAATCCGCTCAGTGTCTCCATACAAATCAGCGCACACTGGTGTCAGTGGCGGATTAGCCGCGTAGCAGGTGTAGCAAACGTTACGGGCCCCGCGCACCAACGCTTTCTTACCGAAAAACGTAAAATCTATAATTTTTTTCAAATTATATTGCTCAAAAACACAAAAAAAATCGCGGCTCGCTTCGCTTGCCGTTGAGTACGTATTTCTCTTCTTGCTTTCAAACAACAATGTACTGTAAAATCACAATTTTCGGTAAAGCTCAAGCAATCCAAGGGCCCCTTGATAGAAGTTGCTACGGGCCCCGGGCACTGACTGGTGTGCTGGGCGACTGACGTTTCACACCAGATTTACACACCGAAACTGATCAGACCTCTGATGTTATTTATTAGTGAGTGGTGTGTAACAAGATTTTTTTTACTTGTAACCCTTTTTTGTACAAACTTTAACCATTTTCCGGGTTATTCACATTTCTTTACTTTTTGAAAATCAAAGGGTTACTTTTACTACATTTGTTAACCAAATTACTGATTGTTTTTTTTTTTAAACTCAATCCTTACTTTTTGGAGTTAGTTTTTAAAAGTAATGGCTTTTACAAACCTTTTAACTTTTTTAACTAGAAACAATTTCGTCATTCTCATTTAGCGATTTAAAATACATTTTAGCATACATTTATTTGCCTGGATCATACAGAAAACTACGAACTATAGCATTTTACGAGTTTATATTTTACCTTATAGGGTTTATTCTAATTTGCACCCCTGATCCAATGACTTTATCAGTTATTGTAGTCTACCCCTCATGGGTCTTATTTTAACTTGTACCCCTAATTCAAAAATCAAGAGTTGGATTAATGGTACTATTGACCCTGTTATTTGTACCACTTACCAATAAACAAACATCCCGTCTTCGTTCATTTTGAAAATATTTAATATTATAACTACGTATACTTACAGACAATTTTTAATTTATAAAAAATTCTTAGCATATTTTCACCGTTCAATTTACGTATATTCGTTCCATATAACAGACTAATATTCCCGATATTATTAGTATTAGAGATGGGGTGTTTTTTGAAAGCGGTATTTTTGAAGTTTTTACTTTTTTCTTACAATTAACCTTTAACATGCCTGAATTTTACACAATAGAAAATCTATTGTCTCACGTGGATCTGCATTGCGGCATACCAAAGGTTAAAAAATATAAATATGATTTTACGCGTAATTTTGATGCAAGAACTTAAAATAACCGAATAAATTAGTTTTATTATATAATATGCATATTATAATTATGCTTTTTTACCCCATCTCAAGACAAGAGCTATTTTGAAGACCCAAACAAAGTGATGAGCCATTCAAATAATTGGTTTGATTTCATGTAAATTCATGGACATTTCACACAACGCCATCTAGTCCTAAACTAAGCAAAGCTTGTACTATGGAAACTAGATTGTTGATAGCATACATACAAAAAAGTACATACGTTATTCGTATAACTAGCTGAAGAAGATTTTACGTGTACCTTGTTTTTATCAAAGTTATGCGACGTTCTGCGCGGTCACTATTTGGATGGGTGACAGTTACATTTATACTGAGCGCTTCCGTGCTTCGAGCACGTTAAACAGCCCCGGCGACTAGCAGTCGTTGCCGACGGAGGCCTTAGGCGGCCTAAAACCTAAAGTTGGCCACTAACTTGGCTCAAATTTTTGTAGTTTTCAAAATAGCCCTCGTCAATACTAATTAATCATTTTGTCAACAAAATGACAAGTTAGCAAAATTATAGAATTATTTTGCACGATTTTCATTTGCAAAACCACATATTTTTATTTAATGTGGTAATTAACTATCTTTAAAGTTTTATACATTTCAAATTCAAAGAAAAATATTTTGGCAATGCTGACACGTAAACGTCAAATCTCAAAACTACCATTCGAAAAAAATTATATCTAATTTTTTTAAATTTCGATTAGGTAATACTTTTTGCGTATACAATTTTGAATCAAATGTTTTAAAGAGTATACTGTCGTTTGTAATCGTATATAATCGTATAGTTGTTTAAAATAGGCCTTAATTATATCTTAATCTAATATGGCGTCGATAGAATTAAGAAATAATGAATACAATTGATAAAGATATTGTATATGCGTGTGATGCTTTTTCTTTCAATTCTTCTGATTTTACAATTCTAAATTGTTCTTGTGGTTTTACTGAATATTAACTATTGATTTTAGAGAACATAGTTGCATATAACTGTGTGGTGAAGTCATGGTAGTTATTAGGCGTTTACAATTATAAAACTGCTTGAAAAACAACAAATAATAAAAATATTGAAACAGGGAAAAATATAACGCTGATTTAGTAAATGTATATAATGTATATATACATTTATCTATGCTGTATATAAAGATACACGTTACGTATATGAATATATAATATTCAGCCCTCACACACATATACAATATAACTCTATAAAACTTAATTACGTTAAAAATTAACATTTTTTGTCTACGGACGGTTTGTCTATAGTTTCAGCGGTAAAAAATAGTTTATTCTATTTCAATGTATCAGTCGGTATTGTGGAGGAAAAGAAAAAGTCACAACCAGTCAAAATCTACAATTGACAAACAATTTTTGTTAAAAAATGCATTAATTCTCTTTGAGATGTTAACTTATTATTTTTAAGGATTTGCTTCAATTTTTATACAAATTTTCGTTTTACGCTAAATAATACTTAGCTGTTCATATTAAGTAGGCAAATAACTATAATAAAGTCTTACCACACTAAGTCTGCAGCACTTAAAACATAATTTCATTAGAATTCGAAAACCTATAGTTGGAAACAGCGTATATTCTGCGAAAACGATGCCTATGTCAACGAAAGGTTTATAAATATTTAGGATTGTCTATTTACAGCGTAGACTTAGCGTGGTCAGCCTTTTTTCTCATTCTACTAATTAGTCTCAAAAACATATAGTAAAAAAATTGTAGCAATTTTTTTTTCATAAAAATTGGGAAAAAAATTGAAGCAGTTATTCCTCTAAGATGGTAAATGAGTATTATTCATTTTTTTTATAATAATTAAAATACAATTAATATGAATATTAGTTTAGTACTGAGGTAAGTTTTACGTATACATGGTTCTAATAAATATAGCGGTATATGTGTACATTTTATTTTTGTATAAAACGGATGAATTCACAATATATACATTTATAATTTATATATGTATATATCGTGTTTTATGATATATATGCATGATATATACATTTTTTAAACTTTTACAACTTTTGGACGTATCTATTACCATCCGTATATAAATGAATAATATGATTATTAATTTTATTTATTTATTTATTTATTTTATTTATTGCATACATGGTTTATATATATAGCTTAGGTCTTATTTAGCTAAAAGAACAGTCATGTACCCTGTGAGGGCGCAGCAATTGTACTAAAGTAGATAGCAGTAGTAAATAATATTATAGATTACATGCATAATGAAATAGTGATAATGTCATGGTACAAGTTGGATGAATGTCAATAATAATGGGAGGTACTTATACAATTATCAAGCGGATGCAAAGTCAAACATAAATTCATAACATTATCTACGTATTTATAATATAATTTAAATGTCAAAAATAAGTTGTAATTTAATTAGAATAATGTCAGTTTTTATTATGCGCTATAATTTATCGGACAGAAATTCGTCAACAGAGTAATAACACTTAGAAATAAGGAATTCCCTTAGTAGATTTCGGAAAGTAGAATCTTTTGGTTGGCTTTTGATAAAATTAGGAATTTTATTGAAAATAACTATTGAACGGATGTACGGACTGTTGTCAAATGTTTTTAAAGTGGTCGGGGGTCTAATTAGCATATCTTTGTGTCGTCTATTATAGTTACCGTCATTTTCCGATTTTGATAAAAATAAGTTTCTGTATTTTCTTACGAATAGGGTCATTTGCATAATATAGATACATGGTAATGTTAATAATCTCATTGTTTTAAAATGGAGTCTACAGCTTTGCCTTTGCTTTATGTTAACAAGTATTCGCACTAGTTTCTTTTGTTGTATAAATATGTCATTAAAGTCTACACTATCTCCCCATAAAATAATTGAATAATTAAACCAAGAAAATGCGTTGGCGTAGTATGCTGACAAAGCGGTTTGGTAATCAGTATTGCATTTTAATATACTAAGGGCATACGTAAATCTGGCAAGTTTTATCTTAAGTTTGTCAATGTGTTTTCTCCAATTAAGGTGAGTGTCTAAAGTAGTACCTAACAAGTTAAATTCAGAAGATACTTCAATACTTAGATAAGTAGTCAGATAACTTAAATCTAAAGGTGCCCTTTGGCTGGTTTTAAACTGTACTAATTTAGTTTTTGTCAGGTTGATTTCTAAGTTGTTGTCACTTAACCACTGTTTGGTGGTATTAAACGTGGATGTTATAATCTTAAGGTCAGTTTTTGGCGACACTTTAAATAACAAAGATACGTCATCTGCAAAAAGTACGCATTTAGCATTTATTGCTTTAGGTAGGCTGTTAATGTACACCAAGAACAAAAGACATAAACAATACTATTTATTTTTAGTGCTGTAAAATGCAAAATATTATCTATTCAATAAAAATGTAAAATATTGACATACTACACTCTGAATTGATAAATATCAAATATTATTCCGCGTATACTAGATTGCTTAAAAATTATAAAATTTCATAAAATCGTATACAAAAATTTACGTATTTCATTTATCATACAAACTAAAATTGAATATTTACGTATACATTTTAATTGATACGTATAAAAAATATTGTCACCCCACCATCAGATGGAACTAATAAATACTTAGATACCCCATGGAATTAATAAATGCTTAAGAGAGATAGGGAGAGGGAGAGAAAGAGAGAGTTGTCTATGAAAAAAAATATATTATTTCTTGCCATTTTTTTTGGAAATCGTTAATTAATGTTCTTAATTAATGTGCTAGTGTTATCGGTGTTTCTAGACGGTGACCGCTTACCATCATGGGCCGTATGCCTATTTGTCTACTATCTAAGTATATAAAACTCTTTTGAAGCTGACTGACAATCAACGCGCAGCCTAACCTATAAGTCCTAGAGGTATGACATTTGGAGGGTAGTATCCTTATATAGTGTAGGGGTGCACTAAGAAAGGAATTTTGGAAAGTCGCACCCTAAAGGGTCTAAAATTAGGATCAAAGATTTTAACCAAATGCGTATGCTGCGAGCAAAGCCGCGGGCGACAGCTAGTTACATAAAAAGAAAGAAATAACCTATTATTTATATAAAATGTACACATACCCGCCATTTTCTTAACCTAATATTACTTACATAATATAACTTGGTATACTGTTCAGTGATAGAATGTCTTTTTTATTATTATTTAAATAATTTGTGACATTTTCTGTCATGAAACAAACAGCCGAAAGTCACATTTAGGCGTATGTATAAGGCAGACAACCCTCTCGCTCGCACATTTCAACATTTTTGAAGATATAATAATAACTAAATGTAATTATGTGAAATTGCAGAGCTTCAGGGTCGAGAGAATAACAATTCAAAGGTTCAGTAAAAATATCACATTGATCCAAATAAGTTTTCCGACCAAAAAATTTGCTTTAATTTATCGCATTGGTACAAGTTTTTTGGTCGGAAAACTTGTTTCGATCGATGTGATATTTTTACTGAACCTTTGCATTGTTATTCTCTCGACTCTGAAGCTCTGCAATTTCACATAATTACATTCAGTTATATTATATCTTCAAAAATTTTGAAATGTGCGAGCGAGAAGGTTGTCTGACATTACCAGTCGCCTTAAGGGCCGTATACTGATTCACTGCTCAATCACTGATCCGGACTCGAGCATAGATTTTTGTATTAAAATCTCTACTCAAATCTATTTCTTTATCAATATACGGGCCTAAGTTTCTCTACTAATTAGTATCTTAAAAACCCCATCTAATATAAACTTGAACGACTTATGGACATCTTATGGTGGGCATACACGCTACGAGAAATCGTTACGATCAGACTGTACAGTTCGAACGGTACCGATAAATCGCTACATGTTTGTTCTAAAAACTGTAGGCCGAGTGTTAGCCAATGTTAGCCAAAGCATACTATAAAATATCTGATTATTTAGAAGACAAACAAGCTTGGGACGAACTAGCTCCAACTCATCCAATAAAAAAATGTAATCATACCTAATCATACAAAACGTAATGACGATTCAAAGTGATCAGTGAGATTTTATTGAATAAAAGATTTTTGACTTTGACTTTGACTTTGATATTCGTCAGTAGTAGTTATTTACAGTTATCCACCTCATTTTATATTTCATATCTAATCAACCTATCGTTGATTAGAATATTTGTTAACGTATAGAATGGTTAGTTTTAAGAATGTCTCAACAGGCACAGTTTTTCTAAACTGGCGCCACGGAAGTAGTTTTTTTAAGTTGGATTATTACGGATGTTGAACACAGCGCCATCTGTGGTTCAACGGCTGTTTTAAACACAGCGCCATCTGTGCTTCAACGGCTGAACTAAATAAGTAGGTAAGCCGATACCTAATAAATCTTTCACTTCGAGTACTACATAGACTAGTTAGCTAATTAGTTAAGACAGTTGCCACTGCAGGGCGCTGTTCCTTGGTATATATGACGCCGCGTGGTCTCGCCTCGTCCTCTTTTCCCGGCAGTCATACCGACTAGCTGTGCCTACCTACTAAATTATTTTACTAATAAACGCTTTTGTTTCATGGCCAAGGATTTTTTTCCTCCTGCATTAGACAACGGATATAGTTTTTAGAACAAACATGTAGCGATTTATCGGTACCGTTCGAACTGTACAGTCTGATCGTAACGATTTCTCGTAGCGTGTATGGCCACCTTTAGATATATTACAGGCGTTATGGCTCAGTGGGTAGTAGTTCTGCCTTCCGTGCTGTGGGTCGTGGGTTCGATCCCCACCGAGAACAAACATTTGTGTGTAAACATAGATGTTTGTTCTATATCTGGGTGTTATGTTACAAGTTCAATGAAACTTATACCATTAAGAAGCTTCTTTTCCGAGTTAAAACATAGGCTATATTTTATTGAAATCAAGGACGTGGATTCTTAGATACAGCTTGAACTCTCTAAACCAAAAGCAGCCATCTGCTGCGAGGTTCATCGTATGCTGGTTGACAGATATTTTGGTGAAAAGTTTCGCACGCGTACGAAGTCGCGGGTATCAGCTAGTATTTAATAATATGTATTTACAATGTGTATGTAAGATTATTATTTGATTCTTATCAATAGTAACACCCAGACACCAACATCGACGAGTCTATACAACACACAAATGTTAATTCTGCGTGGAAATCGAACCCACAACCCACAGCACGGAACACAAACACTAATATAACTGTAAAATAATTGATTTTAAAATCACGCTCAATTTTAGATTAGACAGTATTTATATCTCACGACGGGAATCAAACCCGCACGCTGCCTGCATGTATAACGTATACATATATTACATAATTGTCCATTTTTTGGCGATTATATGATAAAAACTCATATTTTTAGATCACTTATAGTATTGAGTTTTGTATGAACCAATACTCATTGTCATGGAAAATAATGTGTCTTTTTGGTACAGAATCAACTTAAATAATATTATACTAGATGTGCTCGCGACTTCGTCCGCGTGGAAAAGTGTCTTTTGGGTAGCATTTTTAATCACTTCCATACAACTTTTTCATCCCCCCCTTTCAACCCCTTACAACCCTTTTCTCGCATTAAAAAGTAGCCTATGTCCTTTCTCAGGCTCTACACTATCTGTGTACCAAATTTCATTCAAATCGGTTCAGTAGTTTTGGCGTGAAAGCGAGACAGACAGACAGAGTTACTTTCGCATTTATAATATTAAGTAAGGATTAGACAGGCGTCACAGCTCAGTCGGTAGTAGCTCTGCCTTCCGTGCTGTGGGTCGTGGGTTCGACCCCCACTGACTTCACTATGATTCCGTACCAAAAAACCACTTTATACCCATTCTATGTTACGGGTGAACCATTTTTGATGATTCTAGTGCAGGCTCGGTATTGGAAACTGATCGTTGGAATGATCGTCTGTTGGTTCGTTTTCGTCTGCGGACGCTTCACCTTCCGCTTCGTCTTCCGACGACGAGAGGAGACCTGCTGGGAGATAAACGTAATAATATTAATAAAGGGTAGTTACCCTTTCCAATTAAACAATCTTATTACCTACCTACCATCTTATCTACCAATTAGATAATATAAGTCAATTAAGGGCGGATTCGACCAAACTATTTATACGCAGTTTAAGTCTTATATACTGCGAATAAAATCAATAATTACTCTAGTGATAAGAAACTTTTTGTTCTACCAAGCCAAACTTGTCTATCCGAGAATAAATCGTTATACTGCCTAAATCTATGGTATAAACAAGTTATCTGCCGAATATTTTAATGGCGGCTGCTACATTTGACAAAACAGCTGTTTGTTTTCATAGATATTGACAACTTGACACCCGGATAATTTGTGTGCACATGTATTATTGTGTTGCGCTCTCTAAGCAATTGTATTTTGAATTAAGTTGGATTTTATGTATATACAGAATAACAATACCTAGGATTGGCTACTCTCAAGATTGCAATCGAAAAACAAAAACGAATTTATCTGAGAATAAAATCAAAGAGTAAAGTTATACAAGGGATACTTATACCTATTTACAAACTAAAATAGGTAGAAACCATACCTATTTTAGTTTGTATCTCGCTTCTTACACAATATGTGCCTCTTAAATGAGAATATTTGGGAACCTACCTACCTATATATTGATATTGATATCTTCCACTTGACTGCTACTGAGTTCCGCAAGAGCATTGTAGGTAGTTTGGCCAATATTTAGTCGTTGTTTAGTTTAGTTTCCTTAGCCAGTTTGTTTTCTAGTTTACATTTTTAATTCTTCGTATTTTTCTTTTTTAGCTCATTTCATAACTTAGGGTAATGCTTTTTTTTTTGTAGTTATAAAGTCTGTTCACATGCTTTGTATGTATTATGTTATGGTGGAAGCTTCACTGGTTTCTGTGCTATTTTAAGTTTTATATCTTTAATTATTATTGTACTGTTTGTTTCCCTAATAAAAAAAAAAAAAAAAAAAAAATTACTGAGCCATTCTTGTAGAAATAGGTAGGTATATTGTACCTATCTATTTGTACAATGATACCTGTACTTATATACTTACATTAGGTAGATCTTTCTCCTATAGTTACTTTAATATTGCTGTACCTATCTACTTTAAGTTAAGTTATACAAGTTTGTGTGTTTTTAGTGACCACAGAAAAGAGGGGACTCTTCCAACACAGGTTAGATCAACTTAAAAGAAGAGATCCCAACCCTATTAGCTAAAAAACTTGTATTTAAACAATAAAAACTATTTTTTATTTTTTATTTTTTTTTATTAAAGGGAGTAAAAAAAAATAAAGTCGTACCAAAATATCAAGTGGGGTGTCATATGATAGGGCTTTGCTTACACATTCCAAAACCGGTCCTATTTTTATTGTAGGTTAAATAGTTTTGGAGTTGTTGTAAAAACTAGCATTTACAGGCGTTGGAACGTCTGAGGCCCTTCGCACATGGAGCTACTCAAAAATAACTAGTCACAAACTTAAATTACTAACGAGTTGCCTGAGCGTCACAGCCCATACATGTTCTATCGAGGTTCGCACACGACGCGACTAGTTACTAACTGGTCAGTAACGCGTTAGCAACCGATCACGCGCGACGCGTTTTTTATACGATTTTTTTTTATTCCGTTTGTACCCTCGTATCTTTACAACCTCTTGACCGACCACGAGATCTCAGTTCGCGGCGAACTACAAGTAATACTAACCTGCAGCGAACTGTGGACTGGCCAATGCATCAGTAATACTAACCTGCAGTGAACTGTGGACTGGCCAATGCATCAGTAATACTAACCTGCAGTGAACTGTGGACTGGCCAATGCATCAGTAATACTAACCTGCAGTGAACTGTGGACTGGCCAATGCATCAGTAATACTAACCTGCAGTGAACTGTGGACTGGCCAATGCATCAGTAATACTAACCTGCAGTGAACTGTGGACTGGCCAATGCATCAGTAATACTAACCTGCAGTGAACTGTGGACTGGCCAATGCATCAGTAATACTAACCTGCAGTGAACTGTGGACTGGCCAATGCATCAGTAATACTAACCTGCAGTGAACTGTGGACTGGCCAATGCATCAGTAATACTAACCTGCAGTGAACTGTGGACTGGCCAATGCATCAGTAATACTAACCTGCAGTGAACTGTGGACTGGCCAATGCATCAGTAATACTAACCTGCAGTGAACTGTGGACTGGCCAATGCATCACTAATACTAACCTGCAGTGAACTGTGGACTGGCCAATGCATCACTAATACTAACCTGCAGTGAACTGTGGACTGGCCAATGCATCAGTAATACTAACCTGCAGTGAACTGTGGACTGGCCAATGCATCAGTAATACTAACCTGCAGTGAACTGTGGACTGGCCAATGCATCAGTAATACTAACCTGCAGTGAACTGTGGACTGGCCAATGCATCAGTAATACTAACCTGCAGTGAACTGTGGACTGGCCAATGCATCAGTAATACTAACCTGCAGTGAACTGTGGACTGGCCAATGCATCAGTAATACTAACCTGCAGTGAACTGTGGACTGGCCAATGCATCAGTAATACTAACCTGCAGTGAACTGTGGACTGGCCAATGCATCAGTAATACTAACCTGCAGTGAACTGTGGACTGGCCAATGCATCACTAATACTAACCTGCAGTGAACTGTGGACTGGCCAATGCATCAGTAATACTAACCTGCAGTGAACTGTGGACTGGCCAATGCATCAGGCCAGTACCGTTTGCCGGCGCCAGCGCCGTGCTTACTCTTCTTACCACCTGGTAACAATAACATCAATAACTAGTTTATTCACAACTAGCGACCCGCCCCGGCTACGCACGGGTGGAATGCAGTGATGATGATGATGTATTATACATATAAACCTTCCTCTTGAATCACTCTATCTATTAAAAAAAACTGCATCAAAATCCGTTGCGCAGTTTTAAAGATCTAAGCATACATACATACAGACATTAGGACAGACGCGGGAAGCGACTTTACTTTATACCATGTAGTGAAGAAAATTGAAACTAATACAGTATTTACAGTATTTACAAAATACACATGAAACAGTTGAGCTATCCACAAACCGTTGCAAACGATTTATAGATAGCTCAACTAGTCCAAATCAGTATTTAATAGCTAGCCATCGGCTGCGCGGTAGCATACGCATTATTTGGTTAAAATCTTTGATCCTAATTTTAGACCGTTTAGAGTGTGACTTTTCAAAATTCCTTTCTTAGTGCACCCCTACACTATATAAGGATACTACCCTCCAAATGTCATACCTCTAGGACTTATAGTTTAGGCTGTGCGTTGATTGTCAGTCAGATACAAAAGAGTTTTATATATTTAGAAGAGAAGTTCACACAACGCTTTCTTCAAACCTAGCAAAGCTTGTACTATGGGAACTAGATAGCTGATACTAGCGACTTCGTACGCGTGCGTAACTTTCCACCAAAAAATATCTGTCAACCAGCATACGATGAACCTCATGTCAAAGGCGGCTTTTGGTTTAGAGAGTTCAAGCTGTATCTAAGAATCCACGTCTTTGATTTCAATAAAATATAGCCTATGTTTCGATCCGGAAAAAGGGCTTCCAAATAGTATAAGTTTCATGGAAATTGGTCTAGTAGTTAAGGCGTGATTCGCGAACAAACAAACAGACAAACTCTATTATCGGGATCAGAATCGTTTATTTAGTAGATCTGCATATTTAGTTTATCCATATCTTTCATTTAACTTTTTGGCTTTTTTACAGTTTTTAAAATAGTATAGATAGATATACTAGCTGACCCGACAGACGTTGTCCTGTCATTCAAACTCTTACTGTCAAACAACTGACAGTTATTTCATATGTGACATTAAAAAAGGTTTCATGAAAAAGGTTAAGGAACTTTCAACCCCTTACAACCCTTTTTTCTCATTAAAAAGTAGCCTATGTCCTTTCTCAGGCTCTAGACTATCTGTGTACCAAATTTCATTCAAATCGGTTCAGTAGTTTTGGCGCGACAGACAGACAGAGTTACTTTCACGTTTATAATATTAGTATAGATAGTATAGTGTTAGAGATATTTTAGCTTGCCACTGTCATGACATGGCGTAGTAGACTTTAGGCCAAGACGTTGACGTTGACACGCGCTCGCTCTCGTCACACAAATATCGCAGTACTTTCGTTCCATAGAGTTATACGTTCGAGATTGTTGCTCTGTGATTAGGTCTATGGTTTTACGAGAATCTATGGAAGCTGGATAGGGGATATTGTCTACTTGTGATTTTTGGGCGCACTTCTGGATTTGTAATTTGATCGTTTTTATGTCTAATCGAGTAAAATCAATAAGATTTTGACTCTCTGTGTCTCTTTTTGAGTAATTTCTGATCAAGTTTTCAAAAATAGATATATGAACAGACCTGGTTTCTCATTGCAGTCTAACATTGGCTGCAGAATGCGTCGTCGTGCGTTGATGAACCAATTGTTAACTTGCAGAAGCGTCAGTCGGGTTTGTGCTGCTAACGTACGCTTCTCTTCTTCTGTCGGGTACGGATGCTGCGGAAACAGAGAAGCATATATATATATATAGGTATATATTAAGTTTATTCACAATGAAAATTACAACTAATACAATTTTTTTACAATAATTTGTATTAGTTGTAATACACACACACACACACAACGACAGATAGATATATATATATATATATATATATGTGTGTGTGTATTAGGCATATTATATTGTAAAAATTTAGTATTCGTTGTAATTTTCATTGTGAATAAACTTTATATAATAGGATCTTATGTGTTTTACATAATATTTAACTTAATAGCCGTGTTGGCCGAGTGGGACTGCACTTCGACTTTCGATCCGAAGGTCGTGGAATCGAATCCCGACCGTGCATCAATGGATTTTTCGATTCGGAAAATTTATATGCGCATTAACACGAGCTTAACGGTGAAGGAAAACATCGTAAGGAAACCCTTGGCTTAGTCAGCTGCGCACGTATTGACTATGTCCTGCCTGTGGATATGTCTGACTAGGCTGAGAGGGTATAGTACTACAAGCCTACTCCATCTAAACATTGTCCCAGGCACTACAGTGTGTCGTTAAGTGTAGGCATAGCTTGCCTGTTGACGCTCTATATATCATCTTCAATACATATGTAATAGAGGCGTATTGTTATTACTAATCGTATGAGTTAATGGCCAACTCTGTTGACGGAGTTTTTAGGCCGCCTTAAGGCCTCCGTCATGGCTTAACGACTGCTAGAGCCGGGACAGTAACTTGTACTGAGTACGTACCACTAGATGTTGGAACAGCCAGGCCCGCATGGCTTGCGTTGCGTGCCTTGTACTGAGTACGTACCACTAGATGTTGGAACAGCCAGGCCCGCATGGCTTGCGTTGCGTGCCTTGTACTGAGTACGTACCACTAGATGTTGGAACAGCCAGGCCCGCATGGCTTGCGTTGCGTGCCTTGTACTGAGTACGTACCACTAGATGTTGGAACAGCCAGGCCCGCATGGCTTGCGTTGCGTGCCTTGTACTGAGTACGTACCACTAGATGTTGGAACAGCCAGGCCCGCATGGCTTGCGTTGCGTGCCTTGTACTGAGTACGTACCACTAGATGTTGGAACAGCCAGGCCCGCATGGCTTGCGTTGCGTGCCTTGTACTGAGTACGTACCACTAGATGTTGGAACAGCCAGGCCCGCATGGCTTGCGTTGCGTGCCTTGTACTGAGTACGTACCACTAGATGTTGGAACAGCCAGGCCCGCATGGCTTGCGTTGCGTGCCTTGTACTGAGTACGTACCACTAGATGTTGGAACAGCCAGGCCCGCATGGCTTGCGTTGCGTGCCTTGTACTGAGTACGTACCACTAGATGTTGGAACAGCCAGGCCCGCATGGCTTGCGTTGCGTGCCTTGTACTGAGTACGTACCACTAGATGTTGGAACAGCCAGGCCCGCATGGCTTGCGTTGCGTGCCTTGTACTGAGTACGTACCACTAGATGTTGGAACAGCCAGGCCCGCATGGCTTGCGTTGCGTGCCTTGTACTGAGTACGTACCACTAGATGTTGGAACAGCCAGGCCCGCATGGCTTGCGTTGCGTGCCTTGTACTGAGTACGTACCACTAGATGTTGGAACAGCCAGGCCCGCATGGCTTGCGTTGCGTGCCTTGTACTGAGTACGTACCACTAGATGTTGGAACAGCCAGGCCCGCATGGCTTGCGTTGCGTGCCTTGTACTGAGTACGTACCACTAGATGTTGGAACAGCCAGGCCCGCATGGCTTGCGTTGCGTGCCTTGTACTGAGTACGTACCACTAGATGTTGGAACAGCCAGGCCCGCATGGCTTGCGTTGCGTGCCTTGTACTGAGTACGTACCACTAGATGTTGGAACAGCCAGGCCCGCATGGCTTGCGTTGCGTGCCTTGTACTGAGTACGTACCACTAGATGTTGGAACAGCCAGGCCCGCATGGCTTGCGTTGCGTGCCTTGTACTGAGTACGTACCACTAGATGTTGGAACAGCCAGGCCCGCATGGCTTGCGTTGCGTGCCTTGTACTGAGTACGTACCACTAGATGTTGGAACAGCCAGGCCCGCATGGCTTGCGTTGCGTGCCTTGTACTGAGTACGTACCACTAGATGTTGGAACAGCCAGGCCCGCATGGCTTGCGTTGCGTGCCTTGTACTGAGTACGTACCACTAGATGTTGGAACAGCCAGGCCCGCATGGCTTGCGTTGCGTGCCTTGTACTGAGTACGTACCACTAGATGTTGGAACAGCCAGGCCCGCATGGCTTGCGTTGCGTGCCTTGTACTGAGTACGTACCACTAGATGTTGGAACAGCCAGGCCCGCATGGCTTGCGTTGCGTGCCTTGTACTGAGTACGTACCACTAGATGTTGGAACAGCCAGGCCCGCATGGCTTGCGTTGCGTGCCGAGGCAACACGCCACGTTTACCCTCTTCTCCGTCTGCCTCGGGGGGAGGCGAGCCGGAGGAACACGAGTTGTTTGAATTTGAACCTTCAAATATATAATTACGTTACTATTTGACTTGCAGATCTTTACCGACTGAGCTGTGCTAATAGTACTGTGTTAAGGCGTATGTGCAAGGCAGAACAACCATCTGGCTCGCACATTTCAACATTTTTGAAGATATAATATAACTAAATGTAATTATGTGAAATTGCAGAGCTTCAGGGTCGAGAGAATAACAATGCAAAGGTTCAGTAAAAATATCACATTGATCCAAACAAGTTTTCCGACCAAAAAACTTGTACCAATGCGATAAATTAAAGTGCACATTTTTTGGTTAGAAAACTTGTTTGGATCAATGTGATATTTTTACTGAACCTTTGAATTGTTATTCTCTCGACCCTGAAGCTCTGCAATTTCACATAATTACATTTAGTTATATCACATCTTCAAAAATGATGAAATGTGCGAGCGAAAAAGTTGACTTTACCCTTCGCCTTAATTCAATTCTTTCACTAAACCACAGATTATATAATACTGACTAAACTAACATTCACGGTTTCCACGATATTAATTTTGCTCTCGAATGTATTATGTAGATTTAACTTCCATGCTACCGATGGCTATTATAGAAAAGCGGAAATCGATAGCATGACTACAAAACGAATGAATTTTTGAGAGGGGACTGTAAGGTACCTTATTCGTTATAGTTACAGGAAAACGGTTTTAGGAGACTATCCATACATTTTTAAGATATTCTGAACTGCATTTACAGATTTTGAAAAAAATGTACAGTCAGCAAGAAAAGGGTCATTTTACACAAAAACTTTTTTTGATGCCAATCGATCTTGTTTCTTATAAGGATCAAAAGTCTCTACTGGACCGACTAAGGTTTGAGTACTAGAAATGTCGGAAATCGCGAAAAACTTTTCCCATACATTTGGGTAGGTAAAAAGAGTCAAACCTCTAAATTAGCCAAACTTTTTGCTATGGGTAGATTCGCTATAATCCGCTATAAAGAAGACTGGCTGAAAAAGTAGGTAAGTAAAAAAAAGTTTTAAATTTCAAACTTCGAATTCGATTCGAATTCTTGGGTTATTTCAGGTCATTCTTGTTTGTGCTGAGAAAATTCTAGATTGTTAGTTGTAATTTATGTAATTCTTGTTAAAAAATGTCTTTAAATCGCAAACGTTCGGACTAAATTGAAGCGTATTTTGTAAATAATACTAACACGGAATCTGCATTGGTGTGTATTTCCGTACAAATGTATGGGGATTTTTTTTTGCGATTTCTGACATTTCTAGTACTCAAACCTTAGTCGGTCCAGTAGAGACTTTTGATCCTTATAAGAAACAAGATCGATTGGCATCAAAAAAAGTTTTTGTGTAAAATTACCATTTTCTTGCTGACTGTACATTTTTTTCAAAACTGTAAATGCAGTTCAGAATATCTTAAAAATGTATGGATAGTCTCCTAAAAGCGTTTTCCTGTAACTATAACGAATAAGGTACCTGCCCTTACAGTCCCGTCTCAAAAATTTACCCTGTATAAAGCGGAGCGCGCGCTTGACTCGTCCTCTTTCGTAGGAAGCGGGACTCCCATTCTACCAAAACTACACACTGAAAATCTCGTTTTGTATGAAACGTGATTCAAATTTTGACCCCCGTTTCATACATTGTTCGTTTTTAGAAAGCACGAGTCTAGTTCGAATGTTTCGCCAGTCTGGTTTCTGACTTCGAAGAGTTCACACCTCTCGAATGTTATTAAAATACGCTGTCACTATGCCCAAATGAATTTATATTGTATTTCCAATTAATTATCCTGACTTATGTATATAGTTATGAAGTAATTTTATAATAATTAAAACATTTTCAAGTTGTTACAACTTTCTTGATCTTTTTTTTGTGGTTTTAGATAGAAACTGCTTATTATACTATACCTGTGAAAGCTTCTGTAGGTAACAATCCGGCGCCGATTTGACTTATTGGCGTCGACCCTTGAACCACGACAGGAGCTGGATATTAGAAAAAAATATATATTTGACAGCTGTCATGGCTCAGTCGGTAGTAGCTCTGCCTTCCGTGCTGTGGGTCGTGGGTTCGATCCCCACCGAGAACAAACATTTGTGTGTTGTAAACATAGATGTTTGTTCTGTGTCTGGGTGTTTCTATGTATTATAAGTATGTATTTACAAAAAAAAAATGTATGTATGTATTCTATCAGCCATCTAGTTTCCATCGTACAAGCTTTGCTTAGTTTGGGACTAGAAGGCGTTGTGTTAAGTGTCCGTGAATATTTATTTATTTATTTTATTTATTTATTTGGAAATGAAATAAAAAGATTTATTTGCCAGAATTATGGTTACAAGTTCTTAAGATATGTTATGTTGGTTCCACATATTTCACCAAACACATTGGCATGCAAATTATATTATTATGATAATTATCTATTTAAAAGCGAAACAGTACCTAATTACATATAAATAAAGTGGTTTCTTATACCAGGTGCCAAATAACACTGCAATACAGGTCATTCGACCCACCTACACCTTGATGTCGCAAAATTCAATTTATGTATGGTAAACAAACAGTACTAACGAGATTCGAGCGTTACCGTCTTAGCGACATGTTTGTATGGAAAGCGACAGAATTAGCCATTCATAAATTGAATTTTGCGACATCAAGGTGAAGGTGGATGAATGACCTGTATTGCAGTGTTATTTGGCACCTACTATAGTTTATTAACTGTGGCACCAACACCGTTTACCACAGATTACTTATGTAGTAGTAGGTTATTCAGGTCATGAGCAGTGGTAATGATAAAGAAAACTGACACTTATTAATATTAAAAAAAAAAATAGTTTTGCAAGAATCGGGATATAAATACATATATTTTTGAAAGTTTCCAAAAGATTATTTGACTATTACAAGATTATTAGAAAGATATTAACAGTGTTGAAATAGTAGATTATTATACAAGGGGATAAAGCAGTGTCTTCTGTCGCGGGTGACGATTTAAATCGCGAGCGTAACGAAGGACTCGAAGTTTACTCCCGAGCGTAGCGAGGGCGTTAAAAACTTAAATCACGAGCGAAGCGAGGGATTTAAGACGAGTCCTGAGAGTAGCGAGGGATTTAAGTTCACCCAAGACTAAGACAGCTTTATCACCGAGGAAAATACTCTACTTTTCGTACCATTTGCGAAAAAATTAACACAATAATAATATGAGATAGCATTTTAGAACATTAACTTATTTATAAAAATAAATTAAAATAAACTTAACGTTTATGTATTTGAAGAAAACAAAAACGCGGCATTTTCCTAGACTAATATTTTTTTGTCGGAAAAGCAAAGGCATCAAGCTCATACGGCTTGCATAATAAATGCGTATTCCTTTTTCAAAAAGATGTATAATGCTTTGTGTACAAACTCAATGGTGTAAACACAGATGTAGTTCAGTATAAATTGTATTCCAAATTTAAATCACTTTCTCCCCCTAGAGGATGAAAGAAATCCAGTACAATTTTCTCTCCCTGTTTTTAACAGATTAAAAATGACTATTGTTATGTTCGCTTTTTGTGGCATAGAATGTCACTTTTTTGAGCAAGTGGTACGAAAATCTCATTTTGATGGACTTACGTATGTGTCCCTCGGACAAAATTTACACGTTCGTCCAACAATGCCTCTTATGTGGGCCGCTGCAGTAATGTACTATTTCTTAAATCTCACTTATCAGACATATTACCAAGGAGCGAGAGGGAGTTGAAAAATCGCCAAAATTACCCCCACGTTTATGGATGTCCCCCCCTATAGATACAGAAGAAAATAAAAAAATATCTGCGACTCTTCGTTAACTATTTCATTCACGAGATATATGCTATATATGCATACGGGTCTTAATATATACACGTTGTAACATAAATACCCTATAAGTCCGAAAAGGGAGTATTCTACAAGTGATGGCTTGCGCTATAAGTCCGAAAAGGGAGTATTCTACAGGTGATGGCTTGCGCTATAAGTCCGAAAAGGGAGTATTCTACAGGTGATGGCTTGCGCTATAAGTCCGAAAAGGGAGTATTCTACAGGTGATGGCTTGCGCTATAAGTCCGAAAAGGGAGTATTCTACAGGTGATGGCTTGCGCTATAAGTCCGAAAAGGGAGTATTCTACAGGTGATGGCTTGCGCTATAAGTCCGAAAAGGGAGTATTCTACAGGTGATGGCTTGCGCTATAAGTCCGAAAAGGGAGTATTCTACAGGTGATGGCTTGCGCTATAAGTCCGAAAAGGGAGTATTCTACAGGTGATGGCTTGCGCTATAAGTCCGAAAAGGGAGTATTCTACAGGTGATGGCTTGCGCTATAAGTCCGAAAAGGGAGTATTCTACAGGTGATGGCTTGCGCTATAAGTCCGAAAAGGGAGTATTCTACAGGTGATGGCTTGCGCTATAAGTCCGAAAAGGGAGTATTCTACAGGTGATGGCTTGCGCTATAAGTCCGAAAGGGGGGTATTCTGTAAGTCATGGCGAACAGTGTTTGTTCTACGACTTTTGAGATTTCGAAGTTTTTCATTCATGAAATGAGCTCGTAACTTTTACTTAAAATGTATCTACTGTGCGTGCGACGCGGTAAGATGGTACCTACGTGTGCATGCGTGTGTACGGATTTACGCATATAGTAAACAAACACTTAGGGTTGTCGCAAATTTCTAAAATAATAAAAGTTGTACTTTTGTATAGAATAGTAGATTGTATTGTAAGGGAGCAAAATGTTTGAATCCACAGTGAAGTGAAGGATTCTAGAGTAGAATCCCGAGCTTAGCGAGGGATTCTTTAGTAGAATCCTGAACGTAGCGAGGGATTCAAAGTACGTCGCCCGAGCCAAAAATATATTTTGCTCCCGAGTGGTACAACTCTACTTTTCATCACCCACTATGAGAAAAATAGGCACATAACATAAGATAATATAATATAAGATAAGATAGGATAGGATAAGATAAGATAAGATAAGAACATTCTTTATTGCACAAAAATGAAGTACATAGGCGAACTTAGAAGACAAACAAGCTTGGGACTAGCTCCAACTCATCCAATAAAAAAAATATGTAATCATACCTAATCATACAAAACGTAATGACGATTCAAAGTGAACAGTAAGATTTTATTGAATAAAAGATTTTTGACTTTGACTTTGACTTGGACTTTAAAGCGAAGATATTCCAAATTCAAAAAGTGCGCGGGAAAGTTAATAACGCGGAATTAACATTCCCGCGCACTTATAGTTTCTTATAGAAAACACCACCTTTGGGTGCACATAAAGGCGGACCAAGTCGTTCTTTTCGAATAGATGTGATGAAAATTTCAATTACGATTTATTGACCCTTTGCACATGTCCGAGCACTCAGGTGGTCGGTCTGATTACGCCTCCTTCGGGCTTATAGAGTAATTATGTTACACCTTGTATATTATATACATTATATACTTACGAGTGGGTTCTGTATATTCCCTGGGCGGGTCCCGTACTGCGTGAGGGAACGGTAGCTCGGACGGAAATACTGACGGGTACATCGGCGCCGGCGGCGACTGAAATATAATAACAATTCATTTGTAGCGTGATGTAGCGCCATCTATCTCGCTACATAAGAACTAACATGAGAAATATCCTAGATCGCGCAAACGAAGTTATCACGGAGTTTGAACATAAGTAATACTACCGAATACCATCCATCGGTCCTCGGACCCCGAGCCAAAGGTCGCTCGGCGTGGAAGATCTTCCCTTTTCGTAGGAGGACATCTATCCTACCATGTTCTCCTCACATTAATAAATAAATAAATATTCACGGACACTTAACACGCCTTCTAGTCCCAAACTAAGCAAAGCTTGTACTATGGGAACTAGATTGCTGATAGAATACATATCATTTTTTGTTGTAAATACATACTTATAATGCATAAGTATGTAGAGTGAAATATATAACAATTCATTCATATTCACGGACTAGCTGTCGTCCGTGGCTTTGCTCGCGTGGTGGCAGCATAGGAACAGCTTTGAAAAGTTTTAAAAATCCTGAAACACGTGTCGAGTCAATTTATTTGAGGAATCTATGTATCAATTTTCAAGTTTCTTCTATGTACGGTATATAAAAGAATTGCAATATTTGTTTAAATTCTTTGATACTAATTTAGACCCTTTAAGGTGCGACTTTTCAAAATTCCTTTCTTAGGAGGAATTTTGGAGGGTAGTATCCTTATATAGTGTAGGGGTGCACCCTACACTATATAAGGATACTACCCTCCAAATGTCATACCTCTAGGACTTATAGTTTAGGCTGCGCGTTGATTGTCAGTCAGCTTCAAAAGAGTTTTATATATTTATTAAGAAGATATTTCAAACAACGCCCTCTAGTCCCAAACTAAGCAAAGCTTGTACTATGGGAACTTGATTGCTGATAGAATACTTATATACATATTTTTTTGTAAATACATACTTATAATACATAGTAACACCCAGACACAGAACAAACATCTATGTTTGCCACACACAAATGTTTGTTCTTAGTGGGGATCGAACCCACATACGGAGGGTAAGTTAAAGAGTGCTTTGTTCTGCGCATTAAAGGTCAACGCTATAAAACCGTGCCGTAATTAATTAACATAGTCATAAAAAGGACATACATTTCATACCTGGTATTGTGGAGAGTTTGAAGTACTCGAGTGTTCGTCTATCGAGTTTGATAGATTATTGTTACTTTCTACACCACCTGGAAAATATATAGTAAGTTTATTCACAAAGAAAATTACAACTAATACACTATTTACAATATTCACAATGAAAACAAAACATTTTATTGAAATCAAAGACGTAGATTCTTTGATACAGTTTGAACTCTCTAAACCAAAAGCAGCCATTTGCTGCGAGGTTCATCGTAGGCTGGTTCACAGATATTATGGTGGAAAGTTTCGTGTGCGAAGTCGGGGGTATCAGCTAGTTCTCAATACATCCAGCTCACCTGCACTGTAATCAGTTCTAAGTAGATTTTCACTCTGCATCTTGGTTTTGAGACAGGCGATATATCGTCCGCAGAAGTCCCGGCACAGCTCTTGGACCTTCTCCAACTCCAGGAGATGGATACGGAGGACCTGGAAACCAGGTATACAAGGGATTCAAATTTGAGATGATTCAGTTTTTTAATTCATGACAGTTTGTCCTCTAGAGGGCGCTATATACAATTAACGTGACGTCACATAACCTACAACCAGCGAACGATCGAGTCGCTTCCAAGAATACCACATTTATCAAACTATTTATTTATTGGGAAACCAATAGCGATATAAATGGTACATAATTAAAATCTTTTAGATACATAGGCCAATTACAGGTTTCCACTTCCGATTATTACAGATAATAGTAACTATAGAGAGATTCAAATTTGACATAATTCATTTTTTACCCGACTACGACGATGCAAAAAGGAGGGTAGGCATATGATTTTGACCGGTATGTATGCGTGTATCACTTCGGACCCAACATACCCTAGGCCATACCCCTGGGGGTAGGGTGGGACGAAACCATACTTATGTTCATCTTTGCCCTCATAACTCCAAAACTACTCCTCAGAATTTGACTAGTGACGCATCGTTGTACGGCTCTATCGTCCGCTGGTTATGAATGTGCATTTGTAGAAATAAATTAAATGAAGTGAAATGGAATGAAGTGAATAGTGGTTATGTTAGTAGTTTTGGAGTTATAGGGGTCAACAGATATTAACCTGGATGCTCTTAATCATGAGTCCATCGATCTCCGGTTCTTGCAGCAGCAGCGGCCTTGTGTCCCGGCGCTGGTGCTGCACGAAGGCCTGCAGATCAGCTCCGAAAGCGTCTGCCGCTGGAGGCTCCGCCCCAGCTGTTGCTTGCTCGCATCGCTCTAATAGCAGAGCCAGGAGCGGGAACAGGGGATGTCTGGAAGAGTTTTTTATACATTACTAGCTTCCATCTGTGACTTCGTTCGCGTCCCGTTGGATCCCGTTGATTTTCCGGGTTAAAAAGTAGCCTATGTGCTAATCCAGGTCATGGACAATATATATCCCAAGTTTCATCCAAGTCGGATCAGTAGTATTTGCGTGAATGAGTAACAAGCATACAAACTTATTATGTGACAGGCGTCACAGCTCAGTCGGTAATAGCTCTGCCTTCAGTGCTATGGGTCGTGGGTTCGATCACCACTGAGAACATACTTGTGTGTAAGCAAGCAAGCTCGTATGAGTTAGTGGCCAACTCTGGTGACGGAGTTTTTAAGCCGCCTTAAGGCCTCCGTCGTGGCTTAACGACTGCTAGAGCCGGGACAGTTTAACGTGCACGAAGCACGGAAACGCTCAGATGTAAATGTAACGGTCACCCATCCAAATAGTGACCGCACAGAACGTTGCTTAACTTAGATAATCGGTTAAGGCTGTACATACATAAGATGTGATACATGTGTGTGGAAAAAATAGATGTTTGTTCTATATCTGGGTGTTACTGTGTACTACAAATATGTATTTAGGAAAGAAATGTTATTCGGCAACTTAGGCATAACTTTCCAATCGCTGATCCGATGTTCATACATTTTTTTTTATATTAATAATAATAAAAATAAAGCCCTTTTTATTTCCCATTTTTATAGTAGGTAGATATGAATCTTATTATCTAAATACTTAATCTATTACAAAAAATAAAATAAAGAATGAAACTATACTTAAGAATGATTGTATTTGTTTTTTTTGTTTCCTTCTCTCTAGTCTGTTAAGGCCCCTTTCGGCTATAAGGCCCCTGTCGGTTGAATATTACTTACAGACTGGTGAAACTCTCGAACTAGACTCGTACTTTCAAAAAACGAAAAATGTATGAAACGGGGGTCGAAATTTGAATCACGTTTCATACAAAACGAGATTTTGAGAGTGTAATTTTGGTAGAATGGGAGTCCCGCTTCTTCTTACGTAGGAACTACGTATTAGAGTCCTTTTCATGAAAGAAGTCCCGCGGAAATTTCCGGAACTAAATTTTAAAACTAAATTTTAAATTAGTTGTCAGGTGCTGTTAATGTGTTCGGATGCTAGTGCGTTTTTATTTGGTTTCTGTGATCAAAGTCTTGTTTTCAATGCCTAAAGTTGTTAAAAGTGCTGCCCGAGAAATAATACTTAAGGTCGACTACAGCGACGCGTCTGCGGGACTTCTTTCATGGAAAGGACTCTACATATTCTTTGATTACTTACTTGTAAACAGCTCGCTTGTCTGCCTCGAACTGTGCCTGGTCGGCGTCGGCAGGGGGCGCGCCGCCCTGCATGCCGCCGCCCTACCGCCACCGCCGACGCATCTGTCAAACACACGCAACTGTCACTTGTGACATCTGTCAAACAACACACACAGCTGTCACTATGACATCTGTAATACCTATCAATAAAGTTTTAATTGTCTGTGTTAGTGGCATTTACATCTGAGCGCTTCCGTGCTTCGGAAGGCACTTTAAACTGTCGGTCCCGGCTCTAGCAGTCGTTAAGCCACGACGGAGTCCTTAAGGCGGCCTAAAAACTCCGTCACCAGAGTTGGCCACTAACTCATACGAACTTGCTTGCTTATTGTCTGTGTTTCTCTTTTGTATTTTTAGCTATAGTAGGTGCCAAATAACACCGCTATACAGCTCATTCACCCACCTTCACTACGATGACGCAAAATTCAATTTATGTATGGTAAACAAACAGTACTACGAGATTCGAGCGATTACCGTCTTAGCGACAGGTTTGTATGGAAAGCGACAGAATTAGCCATTCATAAATTGAATTTTTAGACATCGTGGTGAAGGTGGGTGAATGACCTGTACTGCGGTGTTATTTGGCAACTACTATAGAAATGTGTTTTGTTTGTTTATTTTTCTCATAATTTTGCTTGGATCCAAATTCTCCACCGAACATTACTTCTCATCACCGGTCATTTTTCAAATTGCGGGCGACACTGCAAAGGCCGTAGACAAGAATTGAATTGAACTAGATATAATAAAAATCGGTACACGCAGTCAAAGCCACGGGCAACAAGCTAGTTCACCATAAGGGTTTCGAAACCCTACGGGATCAGAACCCCAAAATCTATAAGCAGCTTTAGAAGAACCAACCTCTACGTACCTAATACCGCGTGCACACTATGCCCATGCCGCTGCCGGCATGAATGCCGCGGACTTATTGCCACAGCAACATCGCCTTTATTCTCACTAAGGAGCTAGGTCATAAACTTGGCGATGTTGCTGTGGCAATAAGTCCGGAATTAATCGCGGCATTCATCCCGGCAGCGGCATGGGCATAGTGTGCACGCGGTAAAGAATAAAGGCGATTTTGCTGTGGCAATAAGTCCGGAATTAATCGCGGCATTCATCCCGGTAGCGGCATGGACATAGTGTGAACGCGGTAAGTAATAATAGGGATGTTGCTGTGGCAATAAGTCCGGAATTAATCGCGGCATTTATGCCAGCAGCGGCATGGGCATAGTGTGCACGCGGTATAACGTACAAAACAATACAATAATCGGAACTAGGGTAAACAAACGTTGTACAGTGTTATAAGTTGCCGTTAGATACAGATTATAGATCGAACGATTCGACGGTGCGTCGTAAATAAATGTTTTTTATCCCTCCCGCAGAATTAAAAAATCATTTATTAAATTACCAAAGATTATTTAAGCCCGCACAGTAGGTAAAACTCGTACGTTTGCAGATGCATATCAATAAAAGTATTGAATTAAAAGTTTTGAAAAAATATATAGTAAAGTTGAGGATATATGTCGTACAATATGTGTTGTGAAAACAGTAGGACGTGTCCTCCTACGAAAAGGGAAGATCTCTCTTGCCGAGCGACGTTTGTCTCGGGTTCCGAGGAGCAACGGATGGTATTCGGTAGTATTACTTATGTTCAAACTCCGTGTTAACTTCGTTTGCGCGATCTAGGATATTTCTTATGTTAGTTCTTATGTAGCGAGATAGATGGCGCTACACTTATGTACAAACTCCGTGATAACTTCGTTTGCGCGATCTAGGATAGTTCTTATGTAGCGAGATAGATGGCGCTGCAAGAACAATATTATAATTCATCAAAATAAATAAATAATGAGTAAGCCAACCGAACCAAGCGGTGTAGAATCAGGGGACATAGTATAACACACTTTTCCAATGCGAGAAAAATGTTTAGATATTTGTTCCGGCTGTGTGTAGCTATATTTTTTTGTTGTGACGTAACGAGCAGACAGCCCACCTGATGTTGAGCGGTATCCTAAATTACTTTATTAGTAACTTTACAGAGAAAGTATTCTTGTTCGGACAAGAAATTTCTTCCTCAGGGAAGAAATCATAAGCCGGAATACTGAAACGTCACTCAAATTTAAGCACCACTGCTCTGCCTCTGTTTGACATTACTCATTGGTAAGAGATGGCAATAATTAAAACGTGAACTTAATTTAAGTGCCGTTTTGAGTATTCAAACCAGTAAAACAAGAGTACTATCCGTATACCTACCAAATTCTGTGAAGATCGGATAAGCGGTTCAAAAGATATCGACGAACAAACATACAAACAAAGTTGTCTGTCCATTGAAATTAGTAGATGGCGCTGCTAAAAACGGCACGATTGTAGATCGCGCTATCGAAGCGTTTTGTGAAATAGGCATGGTGCCTCTTGTGTAAATTGGAGAACTTACTTAGTACTGAATATCTGGCTGTTTATTATTGAACCCCGATATACCTACCTATGGCTGTTAGTTCTTTCATTGCCACTAAGATCAGACTGGCGAAACTCTCGAACTAGACTCGTGCTTGCGAAAAACGAACAATGTACGAAACGGGGGTCAAAATTTGAATCACGTTTCATACAAAACAAGATTTTCAGTGTGTAGTTTTGGTAGAATGGGAGTCCCACTTCTTCTTACGTAGGAACTACGTATTATTCTTTGACTAAGATCTACGTTCGCTTCGCTCACTCGATCAACCAGGGTCTTCGCATTCTTAATCCAAATAACGGAGCAATAAAAAACATTATATTAAAACCTAAGGACGTTTACAGCCATTTATCACAAGTGTTGCCAGTAAATTGATATAAAATACCCCAAGACTATCTGTAACTGCATTCCACCCCTGTAAGGAGGGATTAATTCTTCCTATATGTTTTTAAAGAGGGTACTTATATTTAAACTTTTCACTCTCGTCTCAAGCGCTCGTGGCTTGCTTGCTTAGTCAACCTTCACAGATTATCTAAGTTAAGCGACGTTCTGTGCGGTCACTATTTGGATGGGTGACCGTTACATTTACATCTGAACGCTTCCGTGCTTCGAAGGGCACGTTAAACTGTCCCGGCTGTAACACTCGTTAAGCCATGAGGGAGGCCTTAAGGCGTCCTAAAAACTCCGTCACTAGACACTGACTCATACGAGCTTGCTTGATATCGTTTCGAGGCAACTTTCATAACACTCTTTCGTATTTCGATAGGGGGTTAAAAAACCAAAAAATGCATGATGGCAACAATTTTAGTGCTGTCAAATTAGATTCTATGTTTAAAAACTCGAAAACCCGACTCTTTGACTACGTTTCGGCTTCAGACGACGATGATGGCAGTTCATTATAACAGAATTGAGAACCTCCTAGTTTTTGAAGTCGGTTAGAAATGAAACAACATCGAGAGCATTATTTATATTATAAAAGATAGGATCAACGAGCGAAATTCCAGAATTTCTTTATCCATTCTACTTATAGCTCCAAGGTCTCCTGAACTTTTTTCTCCAAAATCTTAACAAACAGAGCAACGAAGTAAACAAAATACGTGGCCATTTCCTCTTTTTCCCCTTTTTTCCTTATTTCCGGTGAATCGTTTGGGAATAATTATCATTCGTTTATTTCTGGCTGAGGAAAAAAGAAACAGTTTTCTTGTTTCTGTGTTTTTTTTTTTTGGGAAAACATTTGTTTTTCTTGATCGCTACAAATCTACTTCTATTTTTAGTCTTCTACAAGAAACTCTACCTACCTACTAGGTTCCTACTACCTACCTAACTTACCAGCAGTGGTGGATATCAGCTAGTATATCATAAGTATGTATCTGGACTTACAAAAAAAAGGAACCTATAGGTACATATTCTGTCAGCAATCTAGTTCCCATAGTACCAGCTCTGCTTAGTTTGGGACTAGAAGGCAAAGAATTATGTAACACATAGTTCCTACGTAAGAAGCGGGACTCCCATTCTACCAAAATTACACACTGAAAATCTCGTTTTGTATAAAACGTGATTCAAATTTTGACCCCCGTTTCATACATTGTTCGTTTTTAGAAAGCACGAGTCTAGTTCGAAAGTTTCGCCAGTCTGATAGAAGGCGTTGTGTGGAATGTCCAAGGATATAGGTATATTTATTTATTTGTAAATATACTGAAGCACAGATCGTATAATACTATGACTGAAGAAGGTAGATTTTTGTCCATAGACAAATAAATTTGTTCTAAAATCTTCTTCTTCTTTACCCTATACTATATGGCCTGTGTCCGTCATTTCGACAGACCATTTTGCCAGTGTCAAGTGATGAATTTGAAATAATAAGTCATCGTCAAGTCGGCTGTCTTTTGTTTTGAAGAGAAAATGGTAGATTTTCTTTTCAAAATCTAAAACAATAGCTTCGCAAATCTGATTCAACCAACATAACAAAACAAACACGTCTGCCAATAAATATCGCGCCAACTTTTCATCTACAGTTGGTACTGTTGTATTGTAAATATTTGAATTCGGAAAGCGCGCGAGGCGGATCGAACGCGGCCGGCATTCAAATGACTGACTTATCTCTATGCCGCGCGGGGCGTAGGGATGTTGCTATGTCGATGGCTCGTTATTTTTGCCATGTCGATGGTTTAGTTTTTGTCGAAGTTTCAGAAAACGTAGAAACAACACACAGAACATACAAAAATATAGAAAACCAAAGAATTTATTTGATATGGATAAGTAAGGTATTGATTTGAAAGTTTTCGTTTTTGAAAATTTGTTTAGAAGGGTGTGTGTTGTGTTTCTTCGCGTTATAGGTTAGCAATTATTAACTCCCAGATTTTGACATTGGCTAAGTCTGGCCTATAGAATAGAACCATAATGCGTATGGGCACCTACTTAGCGGATTATTCCAAAAAACATCTTTATAATTATAATATTTACTATTTATATAATTAATAGTGATACTGACATCAACGCTGCTTTGACGACTGCAATATTTTAGAATGCAGATCTTTTGTTTGGCAAATGGTTACTGCAATCTCACCTACATACAGTACTTACAACTGCACTTTAAATGTGTTATGCACAAAGCCTACGCACCTACGTGTTCAATGTACTTACTACTGATAGGGATTAAAATCGGCATCGTACGATTAAAACGAGAAAATAATAATAAAACATCGACATATTTATCACATCACTATACTACAGACGACAGTGCGGAGAAAAGAGATTCCTAGTTTCAGAATGCAGGCGAGAATTATGTTGAATACACTGATGCTGGGACTTTAACAGGTTTTAAGAAAAAAAAAACAAAATATGAAGCGAAGCGATAACCTCTAGAACTCTAGCATCTAGAGGTTATCGCTTCACCAAAGAAGTCCTACTCTTGAAACCCGACTTCAAAGAGTTCGACAATGATAAGTTTTTTATGCAGGCAAACCTACCTATACAAATATTCCAAATATTATGTCTTCTTCTTGTTCTTAGTCAATATTATACGTAACAAGAAGTCGCCCGCGGCTTTGCTCGCATGGTATCAGCATACAAACAGTTATGAAATTTAAAAAAATCTTGAATCACGTGTCGAGTCAATTGACTTGAGGAATCTATGTACAATTTTCAAGGGTCTTCGGGTGCGACTTCAAAATTCCTTTCTTAGTGCACCCCTACACTATATATGGATACTACCCTCCAAATGTCATACCTCTAGGACTTATAGTTTAGGCTGTGCGTTGATTGTCAGTCAGATACAAAAGAGTATTATATATTTATAGATTAAAAAAAAACGAAATATGTAGGGAAGTAATCTATGATTCTCTAATTCAATCTCTGCTTAGTTTGAAGTTTGTAACTAGAGGACGTTGTTTGAAGTTTCCATGAATATTTATCTAAATGTAAGTGTATGTATTTTTTTTATACAATATAAGCAACCGTTTGACCACAATCTCACCTGATGTTAAGCAATGAGGTGGTCGACGATGTAGCACGGTTACCTAGAAGATACCTATTCACTCTACTCTTGAAAACTTCCAAATTATAGTCATTCGGGAACACATGTATCTACTATTTCAGTAGGTTCTTTTAAAAGAAGGAATATAATATTTATGTAAATTTAAAAACCTATTGTGTATGTAGGTATCTACTAATTCAGTAGGTTATTTTAAAAGAAGGAATATACCAAAAATGCTAATCTTTTTTTGCCAACTCTTCTAAATAATAAATATTCATGAACATTTCCAACAACACCCTCTAGTTCCAAACTAAGCAAAGCTTTGTACTATGTTATCTTTGCATCGGCCTTGTAATTCTACAAAATTGAGATGAGACGTTTGTTTTGTTCAGAAAACTGGTTTTTTCGTGTATCATATAATTTCGATGATCTGCGCAGATCATCGAAAAACCTAATTGTTTAGTACTTTATTCACAAAGAAAATTACAACTAATACAATATTTACAAAATACACATGAAACAGTTGAGCTATCTACAAACCGTTGCAAACGATTTATAGATAGCTCAACTGGTCCAAATCAGTAGCAATCTGAGGCGTGTCTAAGACACTGGCTGTTTGCAAAGAATATGTAATACGTAGTTCCTACGTAAGAAGAAGCGGGACTCCCATTCTACCAAAACTACACACTGAAAATCTCGTTTTGTGTGAAACGTGATTCAAATTTTGACACCCGTTTCATACATTGTTCGTTTTTCGAAAGCACGAGTCTATTCTCTGTTCGCGGAGACAAGCTAATAGGGAAATCGTCCCGTCCTGTTCATTTTCATACAATAGTGCAAGAGAGCGCGCGCTCTATCAAAGCTCTATCCTGTTCATTTTCATACAATAAGTGAAAGAGAGCGCGCGCTCTATCCTTTTCATTTTCATACAATAGTGCAAGAGAGCGCGCGCTCTATTAGTTTGTCTCCGCGAACAGGGTATAGTTCGAGAGGCTGTTTCTTTACTACGAATAAAAAATATAGCACAGAAGAGGAAAAATATAAAAAAAAATAAAAAAAAACTTCGCCCTCATTTTCGTTCCACATTTAAACTCTGAAACTCGGTAAAAAATATACAGCCTGCCTGTTTAGCCGAGGTCGACAGAAAACTGTTTTCTTTTTTACAAAAGAGGGAAATTCGGCTCACGTCACGATAGCTAGCGAAAGAATCTACAGCTCCAAGTTTTCTTTTTAATAAATAAGGCTTTATTTTATAAGCTAAACTAGCTGATACCTGCGAATTTGTACGCGTGCGAAACTTTCCACCAAAATATCTGACAACCAGCATACGATGAACCTCGTAGCAAATGGCTGCTTTTGGTTTAGAGAGTTCAAGCTGTATCTAAGAATCCACGTCTTTGATTTCAATAAAATATAGCCTATGTTTCAATCCGGAAAAAAGGCTTCTGAATGGTATAAGTTTCGTTAAAATTAGTGCGGTAGTTAAGGCGCGAACAATCAAACAGACAAACAAACAAACTCAAAAATAAATGACGTCACGCAAATAAAGTAAAAAATGTATGTCAATTTAGTACAGCATTGACGTCGTTTTGGACATAATTTATAAGTTTAAAAAACGGGAAAAACCGACTTTAATTTGATACGCCTTCATCATCAAATGATGATGATGGCAGTTCGGAACCTGGAAGATAAAAAAAGATTTTTTCAAATCGGTTCATAAATGACGGAGTTCTGAGGTAACAAACATAAAAAAAAATACAACCGAATTGAGAACCTCCTCCTTTTTTAAAGTCGGTTAAAAATGTAAGGAACGCATCCTTTATAATATTTTTTTTGAAACCTAGAAGCAGATTGATAGTCAAACCAATTTTCCGAACAGCATTAGAACTTAGAACACGTCATTTGTTTTTATTGTCCAAGCAAATCAAAAGCAAGGCAAAATCAAACATCGAACACGATCAAAATCCGCCCCTCTGATTACTGATTGCCTAATTCCTTTCTCCCCATTCGCTAGGCAAAGAGCACTTCAATTTAGAGCAGAGGCGATAATTAAAACGAAAAATCTAGGCATGGCCGCCATCTTTTTTTCGAAAACGTTTCCCGCTATTTTCCCGTGCGCGCAATTTGCTCAATTTTAGAACGAAACGTTCAGTGTTGCCAAGTGGAAAAATCTTGAATTGATTTGAGTGGTCATTGGGATGAGGGAATTATTAGACTAAATTCTTTTTGATTCCCGAAAGTACCAATAACCGAATATTTATAGAGGAAAATCCATTTGTAGGAATGTTCCTCTCAAAAATAGTAAAAAAAAAACAAATTTTAGACTCGTATGTTCTAAAATTACTCAAATCCAAATCAAGACTAGACTCTTCTTCTTTTATTTATGCCCTCTATCCACCATTCAATTTTGACATTCAAGGCAGTCAAGTCCATATCGATAGACAATAATTTAGCTAGTGTCAAGTGAACTATTTGAAGTAATATTAGTCAAGTATACGTATCAAAGAGGTTGCCAATTTGACAAAAATATGTCATTGTTTTATTCTCATTTCTCAATAGATACCATAACTACCTATGTTAGAATTTAAGTTTTGGGGATATTATGTTGAAAGACAATAAAGGCTAAGAAAATAGGCGCAGATACAAAAATAAAGATATCTCTTCACAAATTGTCACGTTTTAGCAAAGAACATGTTCACAATCAGCATTGGGGAGGTTATGGTATAAATATTTAAGTTACTGCAGCGGGCGTGCCCGACATCGGAATATCTATATTTAACCGTATCGCTATTTACCACCTTGCGAGTTTATACAAGTTTTTATTTAACTTACCATGTTTGTTTGGGGATAAAAAGTATTTCTATTTATTTTTCCCTCCTTCCAAAGGCTTCCCTTCCCTCCTTCCACTCTTCGCGATTTAATGCCGTTACAGGCCAAGATGTTAAATGTGCATCGAGTTCATCGCGCCGTCTCCTGGGTCTTCCACGTCGCCGGGTGACGTTTGGTGGGATCTACTCTGTGGTAGTTTTTGCCCAGAAGTCGCTTGACATGCGGCAGACATGTCCGGCCCAGTTAAACTTCAAGTTGGCGGCTTTGTGACCGACGTCCACGATACGTGTTTTGGAGCGCAATATACTGTTCCGCACGCAGTATAAAAAGTAGCCTATGTGTTAATCCAGGTCACGGACAATATATATTCCAAGTTTCATCCAAATCGGATCAGTAGTTTTTGCGTGAAAGAGTAACAAACATCTATACATGCTTTGAAACTATCGCGTCACTACATAGGATAAAGCAAAGTCGCTTCCCGCGTCTGTCCTAATCCTAATGTCTGTATGTATGTATGCTTAGATCTTTAAAACTACACAACGGATTTTGATGCAGTTTTTTATAATAGATAGAGTGATTCAAGAAGAAGGTTTATATGTATAATACATCATCCATCATCATCACTGCATTGCACCCGTGCGAAGCCGGGGCAGGTCGCTAGTTTATAATATTAGCAGTATTTTACAACTGTATCATCATCGTCATCATTTCAGTCCGTTTGCACCCACTACTGAGTAAAGGCCTCTTTATTACGCCATTATTTCCGCTTTGAGAGTGTTGACCAGTGATTTCCAGCTCGTTTTACGAATTCTACGGTGACAGTGTTTGTTTACTATTTGCGTAGACATGTACGAGTACACGTAGGCATAGCTGGGCACCGTTTATTTATTTAATTATTTATTAAAAGAAACACCAACAGTGTGTATACAGACACATTCTCTAATATTGTTATCTAAGCGGTCCAGTATTGGTACACACACCAATTACAGGTGAACACAACATTCAATATAGGAAACTTAAAATTACTAATACTTATCTATTACCTATTGAAAACTAATATTGAGATCTATAGTTTAGGCAATACTTAAACTAATTATTTAAGTAGATAACAAAAAATATATATAATATATATTTATATAAACCAAAGCATCTCAAGTACTTAGACAAACATTAAATAAAATATAAAGATTACAACCGTTAAGCAAATAGTTAACTTCGTTAATCGTTAATCCGCTACAAAAAAAAGTGAGCTTCGTTAAACGTTAAAGAGTTACATTTCGGAAGAATTAACGCAAGTTAATGTTAATCGTAAATCCGTTAATACCGATCCGATCCGATTGGTTCCATGTCTTCCAACATCCATTATATAGTTTTATTTTAATTACTACACAGTACACTGCACAGTAGGTATACTTTTTCTATCTAACTAAATTACACTGCACTCTTCTTTATCAGTTATCAACACGCAAATGATCACTGACAGTAATTTATAATAACAACAAACAAACAAAACACTCGTCGCTCTAAGCACCGGCGCTAAGTAATGAAATGATCAAACGAAACAAATCTCTTCGCAGTTTTCTTTCTCACTCGCACGCGCCGGCATAATATATCTAGTTTTGTTTTTGTTTCACTCGCTGCCACGCGCCGCACGGCATTGCTTGTCGTTTCATACTTGTCTGAAGTAGTCTGAACCTGTTTATCGCGCCGCGCTGCGCCACCGTGCTCTAACTATATTTATTAGGCATTGGATTAACGATTAACGGACTTCTGCATAGTTAACAGAAGTTAACCTGTCCGTTAACATTTTTAAAAGTTAACTTATCCGTTAATCAAAATGTTAACTTCGGTAATTAACGATTAACGGATTAACGTGTTAATGCCCAGCTATGCACGTAGGTACCCTCCTACCACGTCGCACGCGCACGCATGCTGTGTAGGTACATTTTAAGTAAAAGTTACGAGCGTCTCATGACTGAAAAACTTCGAAATCTCAAAAGTCGTAAGAACAAACATTGTTCGCCATGGCCCGTAAAATACCCCTCTTTTGGGCTTATAGGGTAATTATGTTACACCGTGTATAAACTCATTATTTTATCTCTTCAGATACGGTGTGTTACTCTCGACCACAGTTCCAATCTGGATTCATAGATTTTGACAGAAGTCATGTAATTTTTCAGTACAGACAGAATGACACAAAATCTGTCAAAATCCGGTTCCAGTTTGGAAAGGCGGTAGTCAAGAGTAGCCCTAATGTACCTACCACAATATTCTTGAGGGCGACATTATATTCGGCATTAGCTCTTTATTAATATTAAGTAATATTAGAAGCTTAATGTCTAGACGCTTTCATCTATAATTACATAAGTAGAGACAGTATTTTGATCACGCTCGTCCACAAACCCCGTTATTGTATATTTATGCTAAACAGCTGATTTGTAAGCTATGGTTGTGAATTAAATCATTTTCAATGTCTGTGGTGCCAATTATGTATCGATAACTAATTTCTAATGTGAAATATGAATTTTCTGTTAAAATTTTTACAATGAGGGTAGTCATAGAAAATATTTTATTAACTGTTCCAAAATGTAATTAAAAACAATTGATTAAGACACGAGTGTCTTCTAGTAGGTATCTCTGAAACAGAATAATAAATAATTGATCGAGTGAGCGAATCGAACGAGATCTTAGTGACAACTTGGACAAAATGCTTTGTATGTCTGTATGTTTGTTCGTCGAGATCTGTTGAACCGCTTTTATCCGATCTTCACAGAATTTGGTAGGTATACGGATATTACTCTTAAGTTTTACTGGTTTGAAAAATAAAGTAAATCGGTCAAGGGGTTGGAAAGTTATGAGGTTTCAAAGGGAGTAAAAACAAATAAAGTCGTACCAACATATCAAGTGGGGTGTCATGTGCTTTGCGTAGACATTCCAAGACCGTTTTTATTTTGATTCTAGGTCTAATAGTTTTTGAGGTGTTGTAAAAATTATAAAATTGGAAAACCCAATATAACGTGAGCTACCATTTCTTAGAGTTTCAATGATTTTGTAGTTCAAGTAAGACTGGCACTTAGCTAGACGGCGATTTCGATGCGATTTGCAAAGTTTATTGCAACCATTGGTCAGTAAAAATTGTTTGGGTTTTATTAACCTCCGACCATCACGAGATCTCAGTTCGGGGCGAACTACTAGTATTATACCAAGTTTGAAAATGAAATTTACCTTTTTTGCGAGGTCATAATATATGTATTATTGTCATATTATGGTAGAAAGGTCAAGTAAAATAAATATCATAAGAAAAATTTATAAATAGAACAGAAACAAATGGCAACACATTTTTAACTTGTAGCAAATGTATAGTATTCCAAACTGTTTGCAACAAAAAAGAGGTCGTACAGTATTGCAAACTGTCAGAAGAAAAGTTTGAAAATAGAATAGAAAAACAAAAGAGCCAATCTCCGTATCGTAGGCTGCAGCAACTCAATATTTGAGCAGCTGTGCTTCGAAGCCGCGCGAAAATGTTATTTTTATGCGACCTACATGGAAATGCCGAGCCCTGACTAGGGGTGGGATGGGTATCGATAGTTTTATTACTCAAAATCCTACAAAACCCTGTCTGCCCGTTTATTATTTGAACGATGATAAGGCGTACGTAACAGAGTTTCTTTAAAGATTAATAAATAAATATTCTCGGACAAATCACACAACGCTCTCTAGTACCAAACTAAGTAAAGCTTGTACTGTGGGAACTAGATTGTTGATAGACTACTTATATATACATTTCTTTTTGTAAATATTTACTTTTGATACATAGTAGTAACACCCAGATACAGAAAAAACATCTATGTTTGCCACAACAAATGTTTGTTCTCGGTGGGCATGGAACCCACGACCCACAGCACGGAAGGCAGAGCTACTACCGACTGAGCCATGACGCCTGTCAAGATAATGTAAGAAAGGAGTTGAGTGACGTTTCAGTATTCAGGAGTTACGCTGACTGAAGCGTGACTCCATAGATATGAGTAGTGATTTTCACGCAAACCAAAAAATCTATGCTTAAATTCGGATCTGGATTTGAGTTGTGAATGAGCAGGAAAAATGGATTTCGACAACTTATCAACGCAGAAGTTAAGTTTTTCATACTATCGAAAGCCAAATCTTATCGACGCATCCCATCACGGGCTTGTAATTGACTTTTTCTACGTATTTTCTTAATATGATATTCATCTCTTAAATATTTTAATAAAGACTATCAAAGAAAATTAAAGACTATTAGACAAGATACAAGATACAAGATACAAGATACAAGATGTTTATTTGCATAAATAAGTGTTACAATTTGACATATCTACTATAGACGTTTATTTGTTACTATCAGAAACTTCATCGACAACTTATCAACGCAGAAGTTAAGTACAAACATTGCACTACAAACCTTAGGGGTATATTCATATTGATGTTCTAAAGCTGAGCTAACTAAAATGTTTGCTAAATCTGTTGTCATCTCTTTTCGTTGTCATGCAAGTGACAATGATAGAGCATTTTATAAAGCCTCGCTAAAATGGTAGTTGAATATGAATAAAGGGGTTAGTCTATTTTTTATTATCAAAAACTTCATCGACAACTTATCAACGCAAAAGTTTAGTACACATACACACATTGCACTAAAAACTTGAGTTTATTTCTTATTATCGAAAATATCGATAAGTTATCGACACGTCCCATCACTATCTCAAAATTTACCCTTTCTACGTACGCCCCCGCCATCGCAACAAGAACTTGTTTCTTAATACGATACTCTTCTATTATTTAACGAATATCATCGTAAAAGGTCGAACCCAGATGCACGAGATCCCTCACTTTCATTTTTGTTAAGATAATATTTATGACTTTATCAAGCGATGAATTTTCGATCAATTCTTAGAAGAAAAAGCTTATTATACAATTGATGAGTTGTTCAATGACAAGATTTAGTTTAATTAAGTAATTATTATTTTTACAATTTACAGGCGTCATGGCTCAGTCGGTAGTAGCTTTGCCATCCGTGCTGTGGGTCGTGGTTTCGATCCCCACTGAGAACAAACATTTGTGTGTGGCAAAACATGATTTTTGTTCTGTCTGGGTGTTACTATGTATTTACAAAAAAAGTATATAAAGCGTATTATATCAGCAATTTAGTTTCCATAGTACAAGCTCTGCTTAGTTTGGAACTAGAGGGCGTTGTGATACATTAATGTCGGTTCTGCGCGCTCACTATTTGGATGGGTGAACGTTAGTGGCGTTTACATCTGAGCGCTTCCGTGCTTCTGAGGGCACGTTAAACTGTCCCGGCTCTAGCAGTCGTTAAGCCATGACGGAGGCCTTAAGGCGGCCTAAAAACTCCGTCAACAGAGTTGGCCACTAACTCATACGAGCTTTCTTTTGCTTAGCACCAAAATGTCCTAATAATCTTCCAGCAAGTTGCAGATAAGAAAAAGATACAATCAGATTTCCCGACTCCTACAAACGCTTAAAAGACTAGTCTTGGGAATGGAACCCTCATCAGACATTAATTAATTAAATAAAATGAAGATTCTAATTAAAACCCATTCAGCGCATATTTTGTCCTATTTAGTCGTTCGTATTTCAAATCGGAATTACGTAAAACTAGCGGACCGTCCCGGCTTCACACGGGTATTTAACAAATTTTTTAGGTATTTTTTTTACACCTTATGTTACATTAATGGAGTTTTAGTAAGAATCCATAATTTTTTTGACAATGTAGTATAGTATATGTCACCCGGGGAAAGTGTAGCTTCCCAACGGTGAAAGAATTTTTAAAATTGGTCCAGTACTTTCGGAGCCTTATTCAATGCTAGTAGCTCTGCCTTCCGTGCTGCTGTGAGTCGTGGGTTTGATCCCCACCCCACTGAGAACAAACATTTGTGTGGCAAACATAGAAGTTGTTTCTATGGCTGGGTGTTACTATGTATCATAAGTATGTATTTACAAAAAAAATACTAATGGCTGGGTGTTACTATGTATCATAAGTATGTATTTACAAAAAAAATACTATATAAGTATTCCATCAGCAATCTAGTTCCCATAGTACAAGCTATGCTTAGTTTGGGACTAGAGGGCGTTGATTATAATGTCGAAGAATATTTATTTATTTATTCCTTATTCTTACCGGACTACGCGGCCTCTTAACCAGTTAAGGAGCTTCGAAAGTAAATAAAACATTGTTCAGTACAATTAACACAGTTCCATGCGTTTTAAGAAGTCCATGGGTTTGATTTTCACTTGTTAAATGGTCGTAATGGATTCCTACGTGTGGTCTGAATGAGATACTAATTGAGGTCCAAGTTATGAGATTGTATCGCTGATACCTGCGACTTCGTTCGTACGCGTCCGAAACTTTCGGGTTAGGCTCATAATCCCCTTTGTGTCGTCCCCTTCAAGGGGATTATCAGATTTTTTGGCTCATAATCCCCTTGATTTCAAAATTTTAAAATCAAGGGGATTATGAGAGTTTTCAGTCTCAAAATCCCCTTTGGTCAAAATTACACCGTAATAGCTCAAGACAAAGTTCCACCAAAATATCTGTAATATAATAAGGTACCTACGATGAACCTCGTAACAAATGGCTGCTTTTGGTTTAGAAAGTTCAAGCTGTATCTAAGAATGAACGAAACGGAAAAAGTACTTCTGAATAGTATAAGTGTTATTAAAATTAGTCCAGTACCTAGTTATGGCGTGATTTGCGAAAAACAGACTAACTCAATTTTCGGAATGTTCTTTTTAATACGGTTGCTCAAAAAAAGGCGTATTGCAGGGACGTATAGCGTTCGGGATGTGGGCTATTACACACTCGTGCTTTTTTTTTACCTTTCCCGAACTAGTGCGTTCTCTTTCCCAACTGTCAAAATAATGTCTACTAAAAAGAAAAACCAACCATGAAGTTTTTACTAAAAAAATTCATAGAACTTTTTATGATTCATGCAAATACGTATATTTCTAAAAAGAAGCTACTAATTTGTTTCAATATCAGATTTAATGATTTGATTGAATGAGTTAGGTTAGGTTTCATTTCATCTCATTAAATTTCATTTTCATTTCATATCAATAAAAAAATTCTACTGAAGGCTTGGCTGTATGTGCATAGTTCCCTTTGCCTACCAGAATGGGTGAAGAAAAAAAAAAACTCAGCTTATATTCTACGGTTGGCGCCATTTTTCAGAAATTTTCTTTTTATTAAATTGCTTCATTTTTTCGCAACTGTATTAAAAATAGTCGTTCAGTACACGTGCGGAACCGTCATTGCAACTTGTTCCGACTGTCAACGACTGTCGGAACTCTTTGCAATGACAGCCGTTCCGCACTTGTAATGAAATATACTATTTTCGGTCGCTAATCGCTTCTTTCCCGAACGTGTACCAGAAACAAGAATTACAGCGTTTTTTATTAATTATCACCGAGGCCCAAGTACTCATTAACCTGATAAAAGATTGGTTAACATGTCTCGGAGCTCGTGTCAGAGCAAAGTTACAACTACAAGTGAAGGCTTCAGTTACGCAACTTCTGCGTATATCGTCTTTGTAGGCTACGCTGTATTTTTTTAATATTTTGTCATGCATAAAAAAAATTGTGGAGATCACAAAGAAAATTACAACTAATAGGTACCTACAGTATTTACAATATTGACGATATTTACAAAATACACATGAAACCGATGAGCTATCTACAAACCGTTGCAAACGATTTAAAAAAGTAAGAAAAAGAAGAAGAAACCTTGTCAAATTGTGAAATGTTTTTTTTTAATAATATTTTGCGATCTATGTAAAAAAAAAGAAATAGGTCCTGTCAAAGGTTTTGTTTTTTTTTATGCACTCTGCTGCGCAAAACATGGACGGTTGGTTTTACGATTTCAAATGTATTTTTCTGATTTCAAATTAAACCTGCGGTAAAAGTATTTTAGTTGTTAAAATTGCTCTGCCTCTGTTTGACATTACTTATTAGTAAGAGATGGCAATAATTTAAGCATGAACTATATGAACTATAAGAAGCGTTTGAGTATTCGGCCGTAAGAAACAGAATGTGAGGAAGGCTGACTCCAACACCATCTGAAATGAATAGTCAAAAACTTTCAAAGTCAAACTAAATGTTATGCCCTCATCGGCATCTCGCGTTTAATGTAACTTGATCAGAAGGGAAAAATCCATTCAATGAAGTAAGTCGTTTTCGAGATTAGTCTGTGTAGTATTACTTTGTGTGATATCTCCGTACTGTGACTGTGCTGTAATGAGTACCTAATACGTAATATGTACCGGATGTGAAATGTATTGAATAGCAGGTTTTTTCTGCACTCATAGTTCCACAGAAAAATATCGTATTATTGTGTACTTTAAGACCCGAGTTTTCGGGAGTAGTTTTATCACACTCTGTAGACTTAGCTGTGTTGATCCTACTTACAGCTACCTACCCATACCTATCTAACCTAGTAGCTATACCTACCTAATGGCTATCGACGCTAAGACTCATGTAGCTATTATTCCTATAAACCTTGTGGTTCCTTAGTGCTATAGTACAAAATAAGTTATTATGTATTTTTAAAACAATAAATGAAAAAAAAAAATAGAATATGAATTTTGTGAGCAAAGACAAAAAACAAAGGGCTCCTTTTTAAAATAATATTCTTCTAAAAGTAAACCTTGAAGTTATTACAATTTTCATATCCCCGACCCGAACTGAAAAATCTGTAAGGAAAACTTAACACAAAAGATTTTGTCGGGAACGCAGAATCCGCTTGAATTTTGCACAGATTCTTCCCGCGAAAAAACCGCTTTGACAGCGAAAAAGGCGGGAACGGCCGCCATTACTAGCAAGTGACGCCTCGGCCGGTGGTATATAATTGGAAGTACAGTGGCGTGGACAGATTTTAATAACGCTCAGACACGAGTTATGGCCGCTTCGTCTTGTATTTGCGGGTAGGACAACAATTTGCTTTGCGAATTATTTTTATATTAAATGTTGGTCTTATATTAAATGGGGAGATTTTGATGGGAAATGTCAAACATGTCCGAGTTAATACAGCGTCCCGTAAATAAGCCTATCTACCTACATTTGTTACTGTACGAATCATTAAACATAAAGAACTTTTTTTTTTTATTTCATAGCTTTACTTTGGTGAAACGGTAAAACTGTTTCTTAGTGGTTTCTGTCACCCATGGCATGTATAAATTAGTCAAAAATTTATAAGTTAAAAACTTGAGAAAACCGACTTCAATTGGATACAGCTTCATCATCAGGTGATGCTGATGATGGTAGTTCATTGGGTTTGTTCTATTGACCATAACACCATTGAAAGGTCACAGGAAAGCAAAATACGCAATGTCGTGTACGTGGATGACGTGTTTTTTCTAGTTATTCCTATTTAACTCACAAACAACTGAACCGATTTTGATAAAAAAAAATATGGGACATATCCGGAAGTACACCCTTTCAGATACATAAAATTATTTTTTTCAAATCCGTTCATAAATGACGGAGTTATGAGGTAACAAACATTTTCAACCGAATTGAGAACCTCCTCCTTTTTTGAAGTCGGTTAAAAAGAGGCCATTAGAAGAAGGAGAAACAAAAGATTCATACGTCAATTTATATTGAAACTTACAAAACTACCTCAATTAGAGATAAAAAAACTATCCACCCCAATTCACCGGAAACTCTTTTCTAAACCCAAAAACACGACACAATTTACGAAAATATTTAACCTAGAGTTTCCCCGTGGCGTATTTTAAAGGGAAAATGGTACAGAGTAAGCAAAGGTAATACAAAGGAGTTAGAGGGCCTTCGTACCTAAATTAAACCCCTTTCGTAATACGTACCGAAGTGTAGATTGCACAGCAGTTACTACGAGGTAGGCCCAGAAATGGGGACGCCGGGGAAATGAGCTGGGATTATGGCTCTGGGGAAAATTAAATGGCTGATACTTGCCGAAGATGATTTAGTTTGTTTCTTAATTCTGTGTTTTGTGCTTGATTAGGTATAGGCACGGATTATTTGGACTTATAATATTATTATGAATTAAATAAATAGTCTGTTGGCGGGACGACCTCGACGCCTTTAATAGGAGTTGGTGGGAGCAGGCCCGGAAGAGAGAAAAATGGAAGATGTTGGGGGAGACCTTTGCCCAGCAGTGGGACGAAATAGGTTAATAAAAAAAAAAAAAAACTTTATTGAGGACAAATACAACTTACAGTTACGTAAGAACAAATGTCCTGCAAACGGCGGTCGTATCGCATAATACGATTTCTGCCAGACAACCTTTACTAATATGTATTTAATTTAATCTAACACTAAAAATAAACTATTTAAGAATAAATTTGAGGTTAGGTTTTTTTAATTCCGCTTTTATTTATTTATTTATTTATTTATTTATTTATTTATTGCATACATGGTTTATATATATATAGCTTAGGTCTTATTTAGCTAAAAGTTATTTAGTATTTTTTTTTTCTTGCAATCTGCTTGATTTTATAGGTTTTTTTTATGTAAGTAGTAGACAAATAGGCATACTACCCACTTGATGGTAAGCGGTCACTGTCTAGAAACATCGACAACACTAGGAACACTATCGGTGCATTGCCTACCCTGAGTCCCTGAAGGACTCTAAGGTTTTTTTTCGAGGCGATTCTTGCCACTTGTAGTTTTACCACTAGATTGGTTAGGTACCTACCTATAGGTAGATATTATTCAGAAATTATTCCGTTACACTTTCGTTACTGACTGTACTAAAATGATTGTGAAAGCTGCCCGTATTAATCAGCGTTCGAGTTGAATCTAGGTGAAAATTAAAACCTCTTTAGGATAAAACCGATATTAAAAAAAAACAGTCTCAACTTTGAATAACTGCCCTCTTATTAATCAGCGTTCGAGTTTAAACTATAATCTCTTTACTTTCAAAACCTCTTTAATAAGAAAAACTGACATAAAAAAACGTCTCAACTTTTCAGTTCAAAATCAGAACGCGACAGCCCTGGCAGATCTGTAACGGTTTTTTACCAACCGGAACTGGAACCGGCCGATTCGGAATTCAAATTCGAAATTGGAACGAGAAATGCTGACGCCGAGAGTTTCGGGCCAGCTCCACATTTTGGCCGTTATTAGTTTCGGAAAGGAATCGCGGGTAGATACGTTTTCCTTGAAGGGTAACGGCACTGAAGACTTAAGATGCGAGGGTTACGGGAAAGCGACACGAATGTATGAACACCATATTTACGGTAAATTTGGGATTTTTTACGTCAGGGCAAAGTTCCTTGGGGGTCATCCACGAATCGCTCGTGGCTAGGCGCTTAGTCAATCTTCACCGATTATCTATAAATAATAAATAAATAAATATTCTCGGACATTCAACACAACGCCTTCTAGTCCCAAACTAAGCAAAGCTTGTACTATGGGAACTAGATGGCTGATAGAATACATACATACATTTTTTTTTGTAAATACATACTTATAATACATAGAAACACCCAGACACAGAACAAACATCTATGTTTACAACACGCAAATGTTTGTTCTCGGTGGGGATCGAACCCACGACACTCAGTCGGTAGTAGCTCTGCCACAGCACGGAAGGCAGAGCTACTACCGACTGAGCCATGACGCCTGTCTAAGTTAAGCATCGTTCTGCGCGGTCACTACTTGGATGGGTGACCGTTAGTGGCATTTACATTTGAGCGCTCCCGTGCTTCGGAGGGCGCGTTAAGCTGTCCAGGCTCTAGCAGTCGCTAAGCCTTGACGGAGGCCTTAAGGCGGCCTAAAAACTCCGTCAACAGAGTTGGCCACTAACTCATACTTGCTTTATCCATAAATTACGTCACACTAATTTTGTGATTTTTTTTACCCCCTTCTCCGTTCTTGTCTCAGTTGGTCACATTTGTGAGACCGCGCCCTTATGACGTCACATATCTTGCAATTTTACATCTAGAAATAATTAAATTAAAACACCAATTCTGAAATTATATTATTTCCATTTAAATTGTTTTTTTAACCGACTTCAAAAGAGGAGGTTCTCAATTCAGTTGTATTTTGTTTTATGTTTGTTACCTCAGAACTCCGTCATTTATGAACCGATTTGAAAAATTCTTTTTTTATCTGAAAGGGTATGCTTCCAGATTGGTCCCATAAAAATTTTATCAAAATCGGTTTAGTAATTAGGCAGTTAAATAAGAATAACTGGAAAAAACACGTCATACGCGTACACGATATTACATATTTTGCTTTTCTGTGACGTTTACGAGCAATAGAACGTAAGTACCCACGAACAAATCTGACAGTCGCCGCGTTAGCGTATTCGGGTTACATTGCGCGTCACTGCCAGCTCGACTGCCAACCGTTGTAGTGTCACCGCGCAGTGTATCTCGGATACATTGCGTATTTTGCTTTTCTGTGGTGTTAACGATCAATAGAACAGTCTCAATGAACTGCCATCATCATCATCATCATTTGATGATGAATGCGTATCAAATCGAAGTCGGTTTTCCCAGTTTTTTAAACTTATAAATTATTAATATATAATATCTGGGTTGACGTATTACGTTGAAGAATTACTTCAAAAAATAATATTACTATTCGCCCATAGATGTCGGGAAGAATCACATTTGTCTGTCTACGTGTTTACTTGAAAAAACAAATAAAACGACATTTTCTGAAAATGAGTCCTAGCTAGTTCAATTTATCGCCCCCGAAAACCCCTGTATACTAAATTTCATGAAAATCGTGAAAGCAGTTTCCGAGATTCGATAAATATACAAATATACAAGAATTGCTCGTTTAAAGAGTAAGATTTTAACACTTACATAGGAATAAGTTAGAATAGTATACGATTTTGAAATGTGACGTCACAAATCTTATGACCCCTACCGCCTCTTGTCACACAATGTCACGTCCCTGCCCCCTAACGTGTGACGTAGTATCTAACAACGTAAATCTTGGTCACCCTACGAATGAATAACATTCTATAGTAGGTGCCAAATAACACCGCAATACAGGTCATTCACCCACCTACACCACGATGTCGCAAAATTCAGTTTATGAATGGCTAATTCTGTCGCTTTCCATACAAACCTGTCGCTAAGACGGTAACGCTCGAATCTCGTTAGTACTGTTTGTTTACCATACATAAATTGAATTTTGCGACATCGTGGTGAAGGTAATCATAATCATAATCATAAATACTTTATTTGCTTCAATGTGTGTACATAAAGGTGTTATAAGCTAATTAATAGTGGCACACATTCCCCGCTGCTGGGATGCAAATGGAAAGGTAGTTGAGAGTAGAAATTAAAATTTACGAGAACGTCAAACAACGAAAATCCAAAAAAAATAAATTCATACGTTACAATATTACCTATACATACTAACTGCAAAATATATTTATATAATATTTATAAAAAAACTTAGTAATACAATTTCAATTCTATTAATTTTTTAAAAGGTCATTCAATTTATAAAAGCTGCTGCTGAGTAACCAGAGTCTCAATTCTTTATTAAATTTATTGAGCGGAAGGCATCTAATGGTACGAGGTAAAGCGTTATAAACTTTACCGCACATCGCGTAACAGTTTTTTAAATATAATGATGTAAGGTGGGTGAATGACCTGTATTGCGGTGTTATTTGGCACCTACTATACTTATTTTATTTAACTAAGTACAAAAGGCGGATCATTTATTTTGTTACAGAATTGAGTAAAACTAAAATAAACAAAAAGAGATTTTATTTACAGACAGCTGAAGTACCTAACTTAAAATTACAAAAATTTGGATATATATCTGTAATTCTTGCAATCAATTTGGTCACCCTATAAATTGGTAAGAAAATTACTTTTTTCCACAAAGTTAGTGAAGTTTGGGACTAGAAGGTGTTGTGTGAAATTTCCACAGAATTTTTTATTTAGAATAGAATAGAATAGAATTTTTTTATTCTGTGCCATAAAAAGAAACACACAAAGCTCTCTCTCTTTCTCTCTTCCAGACTATTGGTCCCACATGGTGGTGGGGTCAGCCTTCCTCACATTCTTCCTCCACTTCGCCCTATCCATGACGTCGTCATCGGAAACATTGCATTCCTTCATGTCGCGGTTACACACATACAGCAAAGAGATAAAAATATATATGACAACAAAATAGCTTTTCACTCAGCATTATGTTGCTAGCTAATTGATTTAGCTAGCTCTCGCCCGCGACTTCGTCCGCGACCTGTTTGACCCTGCTGATTTTCCGGGATAAAAAGCCTAGGTGTTAATCCAGGTTATGATAGATATACATTATTATTATTATTATTATTTTTAATTAACCTATGTCGTCCCACTGCTGGGCAAAGGCCTCCCCCAAAGACGTTCTCTGTCCCGAGCTTCCTCCCACCATCCTCGTTCGAAGGCGTCTAGTTCGTCGCGCCAACGCTTCCTTGGCCGACCCCGATATCGCCGACCGTCAGTGACCCAAGGTGCGGAGATGTTCGCCCACCTATCGGGAGGCATCCGGCTGACGTGTCCCGCCCAGTCCCATTATTTTTATTTTTTATTTTTATTACTCGTTTCAATATAAACCTGAATCAAAAACTGATGAGCATGGGCCTAAGCCAAGTGCACATCAGTGTTTACGTGTGGGTGTGTGCCTTATTATTAGTATTTTATACACGGGCAGCTTAAAGCTGATTCGTGTATATCACTTAATTTTGTGTATTTTATATTCCAAGTTTCATTCAAATCGGACCAGTAGTTGCAGCGTATTAATACAAATATTTTAACATCTAAATACCAAAGCATCTAATTGACATTTATAATATTAGTGGCGTATTAATAGACCTTTACATGTATTGAAGATGATTTTATAGAGCGTCAACAGGCAAGCTATGCCTACACTTAACGACACACTGCAGTGCCTGGGACAATGTTTAGATGGAGTAGGCTTGAGTGGCATAGTGGGGTTAGATTTACTCAAGCATAGATTTGAGTAGAGATTTTCATACAAAAATCTAAGCTTGAGTATGGATCAGTGCTTGAACAGTAAATGAGTACCTACGCGGGCCTTAGTGATTTTTATATCTTCAAAAATGTTCCTTGATGCTTGCGAGCATCCTAAATTATTATTATCAAATTGAAGATGAAATGAAATGAAAGGCGTTGGGTAATTTCAGGTACTGATTTGCATACATTTAGTTAATTTTTAGATTAATTTTGTTATTTATAACTTCGGTTGATTTTATCATAATCTATTATGCAGTAGCAGTCCCGAAAACGCAAAATAAAGTAATTATTTTGACGTAAACACCTGAAATACGATAAACAACATTGAAAAAGAAAAATTTTTCAAAGTAAAATGTCTAATAACTAATGATTCCCACTGCTTTATGATGAAATTGTTACATTTTTTTAAACTGCATTGTAAGTGTATGTAACAAACAAAGTTCCATCATTGCAAGTTTATAGAAAATGCAGGACCTGGGCTCTATTGAAATAACAACAGACATGGATACATTTTCAATTTTGTAGATCGGTTAACAGTGTAGTGTTTCCTGGTTGGACAACATTGATACCCAAACTAGGATGAACCTGAGTTATGGCGTATCAATGCCCTCCACCAAACAATTTAGGTCTTAAGTTAGATAGATGTAGATGGGTTTAGGGTTTAACAGAACATTCATGGTGCAGACCAAAAAATTTATGCAAATTTTTTGGTTAGAAAACTTGTTTGGATCAATGTGATATTTTTACTGAACCTTTGCATTGTTATTCTCTCGACCCTGAAGGTCTGCAATTTCACATAATTACATTTAGTTATATTATATCTTTAAAAATGTTGAAATGTGCGAGCGAGAGGGTTGTCTGCCTTATACATACGCCTATAGATACCCCGAGTTGAAACTATTTGGACTTAGTTTTTCTCTTATCTTCTGTAAGTAGACTAGGTTTGTAAGGAAAACAATTTGTAAAATATAGGTATGGAAACTAATTTATACTTGAAGGCAGGCAGGTACTTATCTACCTAGTATTTATAAATCTGTAACTAAATAATTTGTAGGCTTCGATTACTACCTACTATAGTAGGTAAAATTTTAGTAAATAAATTACTAGGTACGTACATACGTTGGTAGAGGTATTCCTGTTAGAGGAATACAGAAGCACTGATTTTACCACATAAAAACCCTTTAGATCATCTAATAGCAACAAAAATAAACAAATGAACTTTTGTCTTTCACTTTCTATGATTTTTGTATTGTATGGACAAACTTGACATTTTTTCACTCAATAATTTTCAATCAGTTCTACCAACCGTAAACAGAGCGAAAAAAATCCATGCAAAAAAAATCGATGGTCGAAAATCGATAATGATCTGTCAAAGTGAGAACGATTCAACAAACAATCATAAAACCCGCAAACCACGTGGAGCGCCAAGGTCGAATTTATGTTTTCAACTTGTCAAGCGCGGCGTGTGATAAATTAATTCTACGGGCCGTTATCGTCGGCGCTGTTAGATGAATATTATATCTTGTTCCAGCCTGATAAGGTAGGTTTTCGTCTGCACAGCCGAGCCACGCATAGTCGCCAACCAAGGCAATATATCTTGGGCCGTGTACTGCTCCTGACAGTTCGTAAACAAACTGGAGCTACCGCAACAAAGGGTGACGGTCATTCTACACTTCTAGTAACTCACCCTGGGGTAGTTTATTCTGAATTATATATTTATTTACAATTCTACACGCTTATACGTCTCCGTCAGACCGTAATCACAAGTTATTTAACACTAGTCAAGAAATAAGACTGCACTCACCAGAAAAATAACACGAGGATGAAGGATGTTATTGCAGAGTCATCTGTAGTACATCTTGCACATATCGATCAGTCTTGCAGTTCTCAAAACACGAGTACAAAAAACCTAAGAGGTTAGCACCAGAAATCGTCAGTATTGACCTATCCGTCACACGTCACAGCGTTAGTAAATAAAGATTTTATTACAAACAGACACAGTGAGTCGATGAACGTAATCAGCTCGTTAAATGATTCACAATCAAAATAAAAATAGTCCGGCAGACGCTGTGTCGACGACCGCTCTACTGTCTGTCTGCCGTGCTGTCAATATTCGTCAAAACGAAAATGGCGACACCCTCGACAGAATACGATCAGCCGCGGCCGGCTATGTGTTGCATCCCTGTCTAATTCACTAAGTAAACAAGGATAGCGAATCGATCAGTTGTCTATCCCAACCGAACTAATTTGTGATGTCACGCCCAGCGGCGTAACGTTTTGCGTAATTACACGTTCATGAACGGCTATAAACTTGTTTTAATAACGATAATTTACGTTCGCTTTGCATTATGAGGTCAACAGATAAAAGTGTTGGTCAATACATAGGTTAATCATAGAGTAAAGCAAAATAAATTTAAAGTAATCTGTCTTTGCGCATGTTAGGCCCATCCCACCACTCAATATCTGTCGTAAGAGCGCCTCCTACTTCTTTTTATTTTATTCAGTACCTTGGCACTTTTTTCAGTTGTTCATCTCGACTGCATAAATTCGATGCTTGAAGCAGTCGCATTGCAGTTTGATTAATAATTAAGTAGGTAGACATCCGATATACGTGGCAGGTACTCAAATTAAAATCTTTGTGAACCAAATTAGAGTTATGTGCTGATGTTAATCATTTACTTCTTACTAATAACAGCTGCATAACATTAGTCCTTCCAGAAAAATTCATAGGGCCCTACCCCATGAATTTTTCTTTTACTTAGTTACATTGGAATCTTTTTATTATTGTTGTTATCAAATCGAAGTTGATAACAACAATAATAAAAAGATTCCAAAACATCAACTTAGATTGATACCTTAAGTACCTTAAGAGTGTACCTACTTAATAATATCATTAAGGCTAATTAATTCATTTAGCAATAGTAGGTATGGATTTAATCAGCACGTGACGTCATGCGATAGATCGGTGGTTTGATGTCATGTCACATCGGATAAACGCTGTCACGTCAACACCAAACGGAATTTTGACAGCAAACGTCATCGATTACATTCAATCGACCAATAAATAAAAAAATCGTAGGGTTAAAAGTATGTACCAACCAAACAAAAATACAGTGTTTTTTTTTTGTCTGAAATGCGTTTTAAAACTAAGTATAGGCGACCAAGAAATTGGTTTAGCACTTTTGATGACATCTCCCAGTAACATAATTATTCACTAAGGAGTAACATAATTATAAACAGGAATGACAGATTCTGACGTAGCAGTTATTAATCTGTCAAGCGAAAATAGCCCTTGATGTTTTGTACGTGCAAATGATATTCAGCCTTAGAGTGGTAAACCAATTTCTTGGTCGCCTATACATAGATTTGAAATGTATTTTTTTGTAGAATGGGAGTCCCACGCACTAGGTTCCTATAGTAGTCTATGCATATGCACTTCTTTTCTCCTTCCTAGTGTTCCTAGTGTAAAAAACTATTTTTTTTTCTGTCCTAATGGTCGGTACAAAAACACCTACCTAACTTTTATGATAGGTCTCATAATCGAGTAACTTAGCTCAGAAAAGGGGCCTACTCTCACTTGGGGTTACCCACATACATAGCTTAGATTCATTCTTTTGAGCCATCGACCTTATACCCAACTTGGGTATTGGGTATAAGGTTGATGTTTTGAGCCGAGGCTACCACAATAGCCACATATATCAAGACATTTTATCTGTTGTAGGTATGATTAGCAGATGAAATTGATGCTTCTAAAATTGACAAATTGTCTCACAAACAGCCAACTTGAATCACCAACAAAACAGTACACTACACACTTTGCTCGATTCTTTTTTTAATGTTAGTCGCAATCACTTGATGGACTATGAACAGAATAGTTGGCGTTTGAAATCTAGACTTGGCAGTACTTCTCCCTAATTCTTTCCCAGCTCTAACACGGACGGAGCCACACCGGAGGTCTTATGGGGGCCCCTAAAAACTCACCAGAGTTGGCCACTAATTCATACAATAACTGCTTTGTGTTACTCGGTATTTATAATATGTTTAATAAATTATTTGTTGATTTGAATTTTATATGGTAGATTGGTGGGGGTGACAAAGCCATTTTCAGAGCCAAAAAAAAAAATTTTAAATTAACCACAAAATAAATCACAGAATATTTTTTATGAAAAGAATATTACAAGTTGTGTTTATAAGCTATCGGATAATTTTAAATTTAAAGTAATCCTATTCAGATATTGTAGAAGAAAATATTCTACGTCATCTTATCCTTCAGTTTTTCGAGTTGTTGTCTGAAAAAAAAAACAATGGAAATGAGTTACACAGTTTTGGAAATATTGGAAATCACTAGCATATCCCCCTGCCAAAAACTTTGGTCTACATAAAGGTATGTGGATTTATCAATGAAAACCCTAGGTAATAGCTGGACCAAGACATAGATGCCCGCTTGGGACTGGCCGCTACTCAGGAATATCTACATGAATACGCTTTGCGAATGCTTTTGCGTGTGCTATACTTGAGTCGAAAGTCAAAACAAATGCACAGACTCGGGGCTCTGGTCAATATTATCAAAGCTACGCCATGGTTTTCCTCACGATGTTTTCCATCACCATTTAAGAGTAATTTTTCGTAGAACTTCAATGCCATGAAAAAAACAGCTAGTCATCACCACAAAAAAAAACTAACCTCAATTGCTGGCTAAAATCGTCTTGAACGATATCGTCTTCCCAATTATCTTCCCATACCGACACTTCTTCGTCATCAGCATCTTCTGTGCCCCAATCTGGTGGCAAAACAAGAAGTTATAGCAAAAACGAAATCGAAAAGTGTTGATTCACTTCGTTCGTCTAAAACTTACTTTCGGCGGGAAATTCTTCGAATTCATCATCTTCTTCCAATAGGCCAAGGTCTACCTTCTGTTTATCAGCCATGGTTTTGAAAATTTAGTTATAGACAAATAGGAAACTCGAAATTTACAACACAAACGCTGATTAAATCGATCGAACGAAATAGTGTTTCTATTTTTACAACCACTTGACATTGACAGATAGTTATATCGGACAGACATTTTTATTTTTTTATTTTGTTCTGGCACTGGAGGCGTGTCCTTTTGCCAAGTCTTTTTTGAAAACTCAATAGGACAGACAAACTTGTAGAGGGTTGCCAACTGATTTTTTTTCTTGTACAGAGTATAAAATTACCATTTTACTTGGCGCGATACGGTAGCAGATGCCAAATAGTAAAGTACACTACCTGTCAGCATTTACCTTAGTCAGTTCCTGTCAACCATAGAAAAAGAATACTGTATAACAAGAGCTGTCAACATATTCCCCAGAGCCCTCAGTTTTTTTTGTTGATCGAAAAGAATATCGAGAAACACAGACGAAGTATGATACTTCGTCTGTGTCGAGAAATTTTGTATGAAAATCCAATAAGCGCCTCTAGCGGGAGATTTGCAAACTATTTTTCGCCATTCGAACACTGCGCGTTTTTCGATTCACGCAAATCCAACTAAACAAAACTGCGGTAGTTTCAAACTGTTTTCTTCCAAGTTTCAAACAGCTAGCGAATTGCTCGAGTTGTGGTTCTCAGGGTAGTAGTCACTACTAATACTAGTAGTACTAATAGTTAGTTTTTGTTTGAAATTTAGAATTTGAATGTTTGAAATTTTGGAACTTGTGTAGATTGTTTTAAAAAATCAAACAGACTTACGAAAATACCAAAAAGTTTTATTTTTATTTACAAAAAGGTACAAAAATCATTTTCCGTTTGATTAACAGTAAAGTGTGTATCTACTTATTAACTATTAAGCTCTTTATTGGCTGAAAATATGAATAAAGTTTTTTTTTTAAATTATGATGGAAGCGTTTTTAAGTATAACTTTAATAGACATTAGTCGCCTTACCGCCGAGTGAAATGACAAAAGAAATAATAAAAATTGGTATAGTAGGTGCCAAATAACACCGCAATACAGGTCATTCACCCACCTTCACCTCGATGTCGCAAAATTCAATTTATGTATGGTAAACAAACACTACTAGTTTCCATCGTACAAGCTTTGCTTAGTTTGGGACTAGAAGGCGTTGTGTTAAGTGTCCGTGAATATTTATATAACGTTACTACTACGAGATTCGAGCGATACCGTCTTAGCGACGGGTTTGTATGGAAAGCGACCGAATTAGCCATTCATAAATATTGAATTTTGCGACATCGTGGTGAAGGTGGGTGAATGACCTGTATTGCGGTGTTATTTGGCACCTACTATAGTATTTATATTTACACTTGGGTAAGGTGGCAAATTTGGAAAAGTACAATAATATATAAACTATATAAAAATGCATATATTTAACCTGCACAGATTTAACAAGGCTAAAAGACTCTCTATAAAACAGTCCCTATATATACATTTGAAAACTTAAAAATATTGATCTAAAATTTACACTATATCATGGGTTTCCAGACCTCAAGATAGTCTCGCCCTGCGGGCCTAAGATGCGCACCGCGAGATATTTGTCATGTCGTTCTGTCAAAATGTAAGCATTTTGTACCAGTTTAGGAACTATTGCATTATCTGTGGTAATGTTGTCGAGAAACCGCGCCTTTGAATTTTCAACTTTTGACATTTCTGCATGACTATTATCTCGTCCTCAGAGAGGTACGACGACTAACAAGTGTCAAAAGTGTACATTACGGCGCGTTTTGTCGACACCATTAGGTACCACAGATAATGCAATAGTTCCTAAACTGGTACAAAATGCTTACATTTTGACAGAACGACATGACAAATATCTCGCGGTGCGCATCTTAGGCCCGCTGGTCTCCAGGATCTCCATCCAATTTCAAACATCTTCCCTCGGTTTGTTATATTGATTAAGTACTAGAAGTTGATGTTAGGACCGGTCTGGTTCCCGAATTGAAACTCATTCTCATTCTGCGCTGGTTGGGCATTCTCATCACCTTCGCTGAAGTACGTGTCTATCAGTTCCACAGATTTGTTGTACACCTGTGAATATTATAGACAGTTAGACACAATCGCAAACGTATCGAAACGCTAGCGTATCCGAGATACACTGCGCGGTGACACTACAACGGTTGGCAGTCGAGCTGGCATTGACGCGCAATATAACTCGAATACGTAACGCTAGCGTATCCGAGATACACTGCGCGGTGACACTACAACGGTTGGCAGTCGAGCTGGCATTGACGCGCAATATAACTCGAATACGTAACGCTAACGTATCCGAGATACACTGCGCGGTGACACTACAACGGTTGGCAGTCGAGCTGGCATTGACGTGCAATATAACTCGAATACGTAACGCTAGCGTATCCGAGATACACTGCGCGGTGACACTACAACGGTTGGCAGTCGAGCTGGCATTGACGCGCAATATAACTCGAATACGTAACTCTAACGTATCCGAGATACACTGCGCGGTGACACTACAACGGTTGGCAGTCGAGCTGGCATTGACGTACAATATAACTCGAATACGTAACGCTAGCGTATCCGAGATACACTGCGCGGTGACACTACAACGGTTGGCAGTCGAGCTGGCATTGACGCGCAATATAACTCGAATACGTAACGCTAACGTATCCGAGATACACTGCGCGGTGACACTACAACGGTTGGCAGTCGAGCTGGCATTGACGTACAATATAACTCGAATACGTAACGCTAGCGTATCCGAGATACACTGCGCGGTGACACTACAACGGTTGGCAGTCGAGCTGGCATTGACGTACAATATAACTCGAATACGTAACGCTAGCGTATCCGAGATACACTGCGCGGTGACACTACAACGGTTGGCAGTCGAGCTGGCATTGACGCGCAATATAACTCGAATACGTAACGCTAACGTATCCGAGATACACTGCGCGGTGACACTACAACGGTTGGCAGTCGAGCTGGCATTGACGTACAATATAACTCGAATACGTAACGCTAGCGTATCCGAGATACACTGCGCGGTGACACTACAACGGTTGGCAGTCGAGCTGGCATTGACGCGCAATATAACTCGAATACGTTAACGCGGCGGCTGTCAGATTTGTTCGTGATAGAGGTACTGAAGTTTGACGCCTGTCAAAGAGTTTTCTATTATACTAGCCGTCGCCCGCGGCGTTGTTCGCGTTCTAAATAGACCCTTTGGAGTGTGACTTTTCAAAATTGCTTTCTCAATGCAACCCTACACTATATAAGGATACTACCCTCCAAATGTCATACCTCTAGGTCTTATAGTTTAGGCTGTGCTTTGATTGTCAGTCAGCTTCAAAAGAGTTTTCTATTATATTGTACCTGTTCATTCTCATGTTGCTGCAAGCCTTCAATCTGGTCTAGAACTCCCATCTCTTCGAGTTTCATGGAGAGAGCTTCCACTTGACCGTATTTAACCGCCGCCTGAAACAAGGAAGGAGTCATAACATAATACAAGCAAACAAGCTTGGATGAGTTAATGGCCAACTCTAGTGACGGAGAGAAATCAGTGAAGATTGACCAAGGAAGCAAGCCACGAGCGCTTAGATCGTCGCTTAACTTAGATAATCAGTGAGTATTGACTAAGGAAGCAAGCCACGAGCGCTTAGATCGTCGCTTAACTTAGATAATCAGTGAGTATTGACTAAGGAAGCAAGCCACGAGCGCTTAGATCGTCGCATAACTTAGATAATCAGTGAGTATTGACTAAGGAAGCATGCCACGAGCGCTTAGACCGTCGCTTAACTTAGATATACAGTGAGTATTGACTAAGGAAGCAAGCCACGAGCGCTTAGATCGTCGCTTAACTTAGATATACAGTGAGTATTGACTAAGGAAGCAAGCCACGAGCGCTTAGATCGTCGCATAACTTAGATAATCAGTGAGTATTGACTAAGGAAGCATGCCACGAGCGCTTAGACCGTCGCTTAACTTAGATATACAGTGAGTATTGACTAAGGAAGCAAGCCACGAGCGCTTAGACCGTCGCTTAACTTAGATATACAGTGAGTATTGACTAAGGAAGCAAGCCACGAGCGCTTAGATCGTCGCTTAACTTAGATATACAGTGAGTATTGACTAAGGAAGCAAGCCACGAGCGCTTAGATCGTCGCTTAACTTAGATATACAGTGAGTATTGACTAAGGAAGCAAGCCACGAGCGCTTAGATCGTCGCTTAACTTAGATAATCAGTGAAGATTGACTAAAAAAGCGAGCCACAAGCGCTTAGCTGTTTTTTCCAACAATAGTTTAGCCAAAATTGAACAACAAAATTAGTTACAACAATAAGTAACATCGAACGTACGTTTCCACTGCAAAACATTCACAATAAAACACGCACAACTCTGTGAAGATATCGATGTTCGTTTCCACCGACAAACCTTGTGCATGTTTGACATTTTGAATCTTGTGCAGATTGTTTTAAGGATTTTCTTGATAGTAAAAACAAATCGTTTGCAAGGATTGTGTTGTGAAGATTTTACTGTGAATGTTTTTAGTCGAAACACGCAGGGTTACTTTAGAAAAATGCAATAGAATCAACACTAGAGAATTTGCTTTGACCACAGACGAATTTTGTGATCCTTCGTCTGTGTCTTTGACCTTTCGAGTTGACAGCTGTGGGTTCATTCCTCACTAACCGAGCATTTTTGAATTTTTTGGCTTTTTTTAAGTGAAATCTTCTTTAGCACCGTTGTGATTTGAAAGTCGATGAAACGAAAAAGCGAGGAAACGAGAAGAGAGATCCCTAATTTTCGTACGCATTCTAAGGAGACTGCTGGCCAAGTGGTCTAACGGATTGCATCGAATCGAGACTAGCTCGTAGTGCGTGGGTCTCGAGCAAACTCGTTCACTTATTTTCTTATTCGTTTACTTTTTTGAAGTAAAAACTTCTTTAGCATCGTTGTGATTTGAAAGTCTTTTTGAAGGTTTCACTTCTACCACGTGTGAATTACACACATGTTTTTTGTTACCTGCAGCAAATTAGCCAGTCCATCGAGAATGAGTAGCACTACTCTATGGTCAGGTGATGCTAGTAGCACGCAGTAAGGCTTTAGTAGCCCAGCTGATAGTAGTGCGTCTAGCTGTTCCGCTGAACCTCCGAGACATAAGTTTGTTATAGCCCAGGCAGCTTCTTTTTGGCATCTGGGGAATAAAATTATTTATAAGTTAGTTTCCATAGTATAAGCCTTGCTTAGTTTGGGACTATAGTGGGTGCCAAATAACACCGCAATACAGGTCATTCACCCACCTTCACAACGATGTCGCAAAATTCAATTTATGAATGGCTAATTCTGTCGCTTTCCATACAAACCTGTCGCTAAGACGGTATCGCTCGAATTTCGTAGTACTGTTTGTTTAAACATAAATAGAAATTGGCGACATCGTGGTGAAGGTGGGTGAATGACCTGTATTGCGGTGTTATTTGGCACGTACTATAGAGTGCGGTGTGTGATAATTATGTCCTAGGATATATATTTATTGATCAGGGAAATAAATCTAAACTATTATAAAACAGTAAATAAACCAAAAACTAAATATGCAGATCTACTAAATAAACGATTCTGAAACCGAAAATCGAGTTTGTCTGTTTGTTTGTTCGCGGATCACGCCTTAACTACTGGACCAATTTCAACTAAACTTATACCATTCAGAAGCCCTTTTTCCGGATTGAAACATAGGCTATATTTTATTGAAATCAAAGACGTGGATTCTTAGATACAGCTTGAACTCTCTAAACCAAAAGCAGCCATTTGCTACGAGGTTCATCGTATGCTGGTTGACAGATATTTTGGTGGAAAGTTTCGCACGCGTACGAAGTCGCGGATATCAACATTTGGCGTATGTATAAGGCAGAGAACCCTGTCGCTCGCACATTTCAACATTTTTAAAGATATAATATAACTAAATGTAATAATGGGTTGTCTCCTACGCCTTAAGACGTGTACTTACTTGGAATCTCCATTTTCTAATACATTAAGCAACGGTTCCAAGATCTGTTGATTGAGTGCGCGTTGTATTTGAGGATGTGTTCCTGCGAGGATATTCGATGCCGCCCAAGCTGCTTCCTACACAAACAAGTTTAAAAAACTAGTAAAACTTTAATTTTGACAGGCGTCGCAGCTCTATAGTAGGTTCCAAATAACACGGCAATACAGGTTATTCACCCACCTTCACCACGATGTCGCAAAATTCTGTATGGTAAACAAACAGTACTAACGAGATTCGAGCGATACCGTCTTAGCGACAGGTTTGTATGGAAAGCGACAGAATTAGCCATTCATAAATTGAATTTTGCGACATCGTGGTGAAGGTGGGTGAATGATCTGTATTGCCGTGTTATTAGACACCTACTATAGTCGGTAGTAGCTCTGCCTTCCGTGCTATTATGGGTCATGGGTTCGATCCCCACTGAGAACTAACTAACATTTCGGTGTGGCAAGCAAGCTAACTCTGGTGACGGAGTTTTTAGGCCGCCTTAAGGCCTCCGTCGTGGCTTAACGTCTGTGTGCCCTCCGAAGCACGCATTGCTTGTTCTATTTTTAATTTTATTTTTAATTTTCTAATTAATTATGTATTGTACCAGTGTTGTGTTGTGTGCCAAAAAAATATTTCTCTTTGTATCTCTATCTACTTACTTTAGTGTATAGATAAAGATACAGAATATTAAGTTTACCTTTACTAGTGATGCTTTACCGCAGCGCAATAGAGCGATAATCTGATCCAAACAGCCCGCGTCTAGGCAGCGATCCGTCTGAAAATCATTGAAAATATAATTTTAAAACTAGACCTAAGTATAATACGCCTTTACATGTATTGAAGATGATATATAGAGCGTCAACAGGCAACCTATGCCTACACTCAACGACACACTGCAGTGCCTGGGACAATGTTTAGATGGAGTAGGCTCGTAGTACTATACCATCCTCTCATCCTAGTCAGACATATCCACAGGAAGGACATAGTCAATACGTAAATCAATAAATCAATACCTAAGTATATAATAACACTTTCATACTATTTGTCAGCATTTATGTAAATGTTGGCGTTAACCAGCGTGACAGCATTTACTTGAGTGTCAGTTCATGACGTTTCTGTCAGCATATTCCGTAGAGCCTATACTTACCTTCTGTATGGAAGGCCTAATTGGAGACCATTAAACACATTTTCTTTCTTTTTTATTTTCTATCAGCATTAAGAGTCAGTCAGCATACTACCCAGAGCTCTCAAAGCAGAATCTTAACCGCTGTATTAGTATTTACTTATTATGTCAACATTAACCAGCGTGTCAGCATTAAACTACATGTCAGCATTTACCTGAGTGTCAGTTCCTGTCAGCATTATTCCCCAGAGCTCTCAAAGCGGAAGCTTGACTAATGTGTTAGTATTTACTTATTATGTCAACATTAACCAGCGTGTCAGCATTTACCTGAGTGTCAGTTCCTGTCAGCATATTACCCAGAGCTCTCAAAGCAGAATTTTAACCACTGTGTTAGTATTTACTTATTATGTCAACATTAACCAGCGTGTCAGCATTTACCTACATGTCAGCATTTACCTGAGTGTCAGTTCCTGACAGCATTTTACCCAGAGCTCTCAAAGCAGAATTTTAACCACTGTGTTAGTATTTACTTATTATGCCAACATTAACCAGCGTGTCAGCATTTACCTGAGTACCAGTTCCTGTCAGCATACTCCCCAGAGCTCTCAAAGCAGAATTTTAACCACTGTGTTAGTATTTACTTATTATGTCAACATTAACCAGCGTGTCAGCATTTTACCTACATGTCAGCATATATCTACATGTCAGCATTTACCTGAGTGTCAGTTCCTGTCAGCATATTACCCAGAGCTCTCAAAGCGGGAGTTTTAACAGCTGGTGAACCATGTCCCAGCAATGCTATTAGACGAGATGTAAGTTTAGGTACGCATTGCACCGCTTCGATTCGCTCATTCGGTCCGTCTGTTAGGTAGGATAGGGCCCAACAAGCATCAGCTGTGAAATTAAAAATTGAGTTAATAATAAATGTGAATTTAAAATTGGATTATTATCATTGGAATAATTGTAAGTAAGATAATTCAATTGGTTTTTTGTGTGTTGTTGGCATAAACTTTGGTAAGTTTACGTAGCTCAATAACTTTTGACATGCGTCACCTGTTCTGTCGGGGTTATTGAAGCGTACTTACAAAAAAAAATTAAGCTTCTACGCTATTAAGATACCAACCTGACATTTATTGAATAAATGTTTTAGCATTTTGGCGAAATTGCACTGCAAAGGCAAGAATTTAATTGATTATGAAATAACGGGCATGCTTTGGTTTCGCGATTGTAACGCTGAGGTACGCGACATGCGGCGCCGAAAAAAATACATGCGGGACATAAAATCGTATGGAAAACGTCTAGTATGGTCTCTTGTTACGTCGCAGTCTGCGTTAGCGGCGAAGAGCAAACGCGGTACTCTGCGTTGAGCCGTATACTGCAGCGTTGTGCGTTACGATCGCGAAACCAAAACTTAAGACCGACAATGGACCGATGAATTGTAGGCACTCCTGAAAACCAGCGCTAAAGGAGCCACCGTGCACCTTTAGCATATGCTGAGCGAGTACCTTTTTTACGCATCTATCTATAATTTATTGTTTATTTAATTGCGTCTTTGTATGTGTTTTTTTGCGTAAAATAAATAATTTCTAGAGTAGAGTGAATCTTCTAGGTAACCGTGCTACATCGTCGACCACATCATTGCTTAACATCAGGTGGGATTGTGGTCAAACGGTTGCCAATATTGTATGAAAAAAAAAATCTATTCTATTCTATATTCTATGACATTGTTAAGATTAGAAGCCTAAGAAGATGAGGGCAGGATCACTTACCCAGTACTTCTTGGTCCTTAATATCTAGTAACTCAGCAATATATGGCAGTGCCGGTGTTACTAGTTCAAACTTCACCATGGGGTTTTTATTTCTGGAAATAATATATTAGTTAGCTCAGTTGGTATACCTCTTAACTCCTCTGGTCGTGGATTCGATGCCCACTGAGAAAAAAAATGTGTGTGGAAAACATAGATGTTTGTTCTGTGTCTGGGTTTTACTAATGGGCGAATACTCAAACGCCACTCAAACGCCACTCAATTTAAGTCACGCTTAAATTATTGCCATCTCTTACAAATGAGTAATGTCAAACAGAGGCAGAGCAATTTTAAGTGGCGCTCAAATTTGAATGACTTTTGAGTATTTCAGCTTATGTATATAAGTATGTATTTACTAAAAAAAAATATATAAGTATTCTACCAGCAACCATAGTACAAGCTTTGCTTAATTTGGGACTAGAGGGCGTTGTGTGATATGTCCAAGAATATTTATTTATTATTTAATCTACTAAAAGTTATAGAGTCAATTGTGTTCTGGCTTACTTGCTACTCATTACTCTTTGCTCTTACATACATACCAAACCAGTTGTACGCATCAGCCAATCTAAAAACTAGTCATCAATGTATACAAGCAACTGGGTTTTAATAATTTTAATATTTGTTTTTTTTTATTTGTTATTTTATAAATTCTTACTATCTGTAGTCGTTGAAATGAAAGGAAATTCATGATCTGGTTGTAATCATACCTACCTAAGTATCTACGAATGGGACACGTTGTAGGCCAAGGTAATAAGTAGGCAATGCAGCCAGTGTCTTGGGCAACGCTTCCGATTGGTACTGATTTGGACCAGTTGAGCTATCTATAAATCGTTTGCAACGGTTTGTGGATAGCTCAACTGTTTCATGTGTATTTTGTAAATATTGTGAATATTGTAAATACTGTATTAGTTGTAATTATCTTTGTGAATAAATTCTACTTATAAGTAGGTAAATGTACTATTTGTTATCGGTAGTAGGTCGGTACACTAGGTACCTGAAGCGCTCGTGGCGTAGGTTACTTAGCTAATCATAACCGATAATCTAAGTTAAGCAACGTTCTGTGCGGTCACTATTTGGATGGGTGACCGTTACATTTACATCTGAGCGCTTCCGTGCTTCGGAGGGCACGTTAAACTGTCCCGGCTCTAGCAGTCGTTAAGCCACGACGGAGGCCTTAAGGCGGCCTAAAACCTCCGTCACCAGAATTGGCCACTAGCTTGCTTTTTTTTGTTTTTTTTAGGTTTCAACCAAGCTCAAAACTGTTAGTACTTTTGTTTCTTTTGTGTGTTATATCACTTCATAGTATAAAGCAAAGTCGCTTCCCGCGTCTGTCCTAATGTCTGTATGTATGTATGCTTAGATCTTTAAAACTACACAACGGATTTTGATGCAGTTTTTTATTAGATAGAGGCTGAGATACTCAAAAGTCATTCAAATTTGAGCGGCACTTAAAATTGCTCTGCCTCTGTTTGACATTACTCATTTGTAAGAGATGGCAATAATTTAAGCGGAACCAAAATTGAGTGGGGTTAGAGTGGCGTTTGAGCATTCGCCCAAGAATGATTCAAGAGGAATGTTTATATGTATAATACATCATCATCATCACTGCATTGCACCCGTGTGAAGCCGGGGCGGGTCGCTAGTAAATAAATAAAATAAAATGAAGTTGTACTTACCTGCACATATTACTGTAAGTCCAGACATTAGTCCTCAATTGTGTGGTCGGTGTATCGGGATGCATGAATGGCATAATTGCTGAAAGTGCTCCGTTGTTCAATACAGCATCTCTGTGAATAGATTTTTGGTCAAAATATGTACAAATAAAGTTAAATCCTATCCTATTAATATTATAAACGCGAAAGTTTGAATGGATGTATGGATGTGTATATATGTTCCTCTTTCACGCATAAACTACTGATCCGATTTGGATGAAACTTGCAATATATATTGTCCGTGACCTGGATTAACACATAGGATACTTTTTATCCCGGAAAATAAAAGGGACGCGAACTCTTCGGAAACGCCTAGAAAATTTCGCAAAGCAAATTGCACTTCTAATCCTGCGTTAACGAAGTCACGGGCACCAGCTATTTTATATACCATGGCCTATAACGATACAATGCCTCACAGAGCACATCCAGAGAGGACGTGCCCTGTGATGCATTGCACTGCGTCTATCACTCTGAGACATGTCTCATATGTCTGTGTGTAATAGCACCGGAACCTATATCCTTCAATAAGCTTGTTTGACATGCCAGATCAATGCCAAAGGCCTAAGCAGTTAAACAGACGTTAAGCCATGACGGCAGTATCTGCTACCTGGTCCATCATCTACAATATTTCATAACAGCCATCTCTGCTATGACCTGCTGTATGGAAATGTGGTTTAAGCTTAAACAGACGTTAAGCCATGACGGCAGTACCTGCTACCTGGTCTATCATCTACAATATATCATAACAGCCTTCTCTGCTGTAACGGGAAATGATTAAGATCAGTTCTAGCTTAAACAGACGTTAAGCCATGACGGCAGTATCTACAACCTGGTTCATCATCTACAATATTTCATAACAGCCATCTCTGCTATGACGAGAAATGCCTAGATCAGCTCTAGCTTAAACAGACGTTAAGCCATGACGGCAGTATCTACAACCTGGTTCATCATCTACAATTTTTATAACAGGCATCCCTGCTATAACGGGAAATGATTCAGATCAGCTCTAGCTTAAACAGACGTTAAGCCATCACGGCAGTACCCGCCAAGAGGTCCACTATCTGCACTATTCCATAACAGCTTAAACCTACCCAGGCAATCTAGCTTAAACAGACGTTAAGCCATGACGGCAGTACCTGGTAGCTGGTCCATCACCAGCTATGTTCCCCAGCGCCCAAGCAGCCTGTTCAGCCACTACTCCGCCACGAGACAGCAAAGCCACCAGTGGCGGAATGGCTCCTCCCTGTAATAAAAAGTCAGATAGAGTTAAACAATCACTCTTAATAGCAAAAAAACTATGAAGACTCTTACTCAAATACTAATCACAACTTTCCACCAACATATCTATCACCAGCATATGATGAACCTCGTAGCAAAGGCTGCTTTTGGTTGAGAGAGTTCAAGCTGTATCTAAGAATCCATGTCTTTGATTTCAATACAATATAGCCTATATTTAAATGGAAAAAAGGCTTCAGAATGGTATGAGTTTCGTTGAAATTGGTCCAGTAGTTAAGGCGTGATCCGCAAACAAACAAATAGACAAACTCGATTTTCGGAATCAGAATCGTTTATTAGTAGATCTGCATGTTTAGTTTATCCATATCTTTAATTTTAGTTTTTGGCTTTTTTACAGTTTTATAACAGTACTAGCCGTCGCCCGCGTCGTTGCTCGCGTTCTAGACCCTTTAGAGTGTGACTTTTCAAAATTCCTTTCTTAGTGCACCCCTACACTATATAAGGATACTACCCTCCAAATTTCATACCTCTAGGACTTATAGTTTAGTCTGTGCATTGATTCTATGTCAGCTTCTAAAGAGTTTTATATATATTAATTAAAATTAATAATATATTGATAGACTTACATCAACAACTGCGTTGGTGTGATCACGAGTACCAGAAGCAATGTTGGTGAGCGCCCAAGCTGCTTCGAACTGTAGATCACTACTGTAAGAAATATATTTATTTCTAAGTATGGACATTTCACAGAGCGCCCTCTAGTCACAAACTTAGCAAAACTTGTACTATGGGAACTAGATAGCTAATAGAATACATAATATACATTTTTTTTTTGTAAATACATAGACATAGACATAGACATAGACATAGACATAGACAGGCATTTATTTGCTTATAAAGTAACACACAAAATACACCTACAGAACTAAACTAACAACACTACAAAGAAACAAAAATTACACAGAAAAAAACGAGATGAGTGTAGGTTTTTGCAATTTATTCGTACCGACACGGTGGACAAGTCCTGGCTGAATGCTCAGAAGTCTTTTAGTTTTTTAGTATGGCTACGCAAAGCCCTCAACTCTCGCCGAGCGCTATTAATCCATGACGAGACCTAAAAAATACTTATCAAAGGTAACACTTACCAGTCATCTCTGCTCAAGGCATCAACCAGTGGTGCTATTATCCCGGCATTGACCAGTGGGGCGATAGGCGGATTCTGTTCTTTAGATAGCATCCGACGACCAGCACGAGCGGCTGCAGTCTTAATCGACAGATCATGACTCTTGAGGGCTGGGAAGATAATTAAGATAAGATAAGATAATTTATTTATTTCATTAAAAGCACACTCTTTTATTACATGTATACAATATCCTAGATCCTGGAAAATATCCTGGAATGCGAGAGCGTAGCTACACAACGACAAGAAATCCTAAGCACCCCTAGGTCACTCCTCCAAGCCTGCGAAGCCCCCAGGAAACTTCTGTGCTTTTGGGAGGAGTTAGGCTGGCTACACGCATAGCCAGTTCACCCCACGTATAATGGACCAACTTTGAGTCTAAATGCGGAAACGGGAGTCCATAATAATAATAATAATAATAATGTATACAATATAGGTGTCTTAAAGTTAACGGCTTGATATCTATATATTTTAATACAAAACCTACACTAAGTCATAAGACTTGTGTTGTCGGTTCTGCGAATCTTCCAAGGAATTACAGTTACGCCATTAAGTATCTTGATCATTTTCATTATAAAGAGAAGAAGTTAAAAAAAAGGAAGGTGAGTATTTGTATAAAAGACTAGCACATCTGGCTTCACACGGGTTTAACAATTACTTAGGTAAGGAATTTAATACTAATTAACGATCTACTAGCTATCCATAAACCTCGGCCTGCCTTCATATTGCTATACCCTAAGCAGGGTCCATGAGACACATATTTACATCCACCACCAATGTAAAATTTACCTAAACCATGTGAAAGCAATAAATATATTGAGTATTGAGTATCTTTTAGGTTTTTTACACCTTGTGTTACATTATTGGTATTATGTCCTAATTGTCAATAGAAACACATTATTTCGATAAGTATCGTATATTTAGCTAGGGAGCTGTGTTGACTGTGTGTTGTCAACCTTGTACTGTGTGTGGTGAACCTACCCACATATATTGGCGCCACTGAAAACCAGCGCCTAGGCAGGGTACTAACATATCCCGCCCTGGCACCATGCTGAGTGGTGGCCATTTTTGTTATTTTTAATTATAGTTCTAAGATTTAATTTTGTAATACCTCTGTAAAATAACAAAATAAAAACATTCTATTCTATTCTATATATCTACTTTATTATTATTATTTGTTTTTATTAACCTATGTCGTCCCACAGCTGGGCAAAGGTCTCCCCTAAAGACTTCCAATGTTCTCTGTCCCGAGCTTCCTCCCACCATCCTCGTTCGAAGGCGTCTAGTTCGTCGCGCCAACGCTTCCTTGGCCGACCCCGATATCGCCGACCGTCAGTGACCCAAGGTGTGGAGATGTTCGCCCACCTATCGGGAGGCATCCGGCTGACGTGTCCCGCCCAGTCCCATTTGAGCCTAGAGCTCTTGTTTCCAACATCGGTTATTCCCGTCATGGAACGCAACACGGTGTTACGCACTCGGTCTATCCGCTTCAGACCGAGGATGCTGCGCTCCATGGCTCTCTGACAAATCTTGAGTTTGGACTTCTTTAACTCTGTTAGAAACCATGTCTGTGCACCGTAGGTTAGGACGGGCAATGTACACATGTCGATGAGTTTGCGTTTAAGTGTAAGAGGGAGGTTACCCTTCATGTGCTCCTTCATGGAACAGTAGCTCTTCCAGGTGTTCTCGATACTTTATTATACCTCAACAAAATAGAATAGCAAAAGTAGGTCATACACCACAATTGGCATTTTAGTAAGGATTCCCAATTTAAAAAAAAATATAATATAGCCTATGTGACCTGGGGACTATTCCCTATAGCCTCGCAACGGTGAAAGAATTTTTCTAATCGGTCCAGTAGTTTCAGAGCCTATTCAATGCAAACAAACAATCACATCTTTCCTCTTTACTATCTTCTAAATATATAAAACTCTTTTGAAGCTGGCTGACAATCAACGCACAGCCTAAACTATAAGTCCTAGAGGTATGACATTTGGAGGGTAGTATCCTTATATAGTGTAGTGGTGCACTAAGAAAGGAATTTTGAAAAGTCACACTCTAAAGGGTGTAGGACGCGAGCAACGCCGCGGGCGACGACTGGTGTTAGTATAGATGACGTCCAAAATAGCGCACCTTGTATAATCTCAGTAGTTGTGTACACCTTCTCATTTTCAACCTCATCGCCTGGCTCCGGAGACAGAGCCCTGCGCTTCAGCAGTTGCTCATCTCGGGCTTGCTTCCGGAGTGCTACACTCAGCTCCGCCCGCTTTCGCCGAAGATCCTGCTGAGAGAACATACAGATCGATAATAATAATAGGTCATCCATGAATTACGGAATTTGCAAAGTAGTTTTTCACGTTTTTGTGGGAGGTAGGTAGTATTTTGTAAGAATAGGTCTCCATCGCTCTTCTAATTAGTTACGTAGGTATGTATAGTATTGGATTGACTGTTTAGAGATTGAGATTTTAACTAGATTGAAAAGCATTTAGGGATTATCAAATGAAAAAGAATGGAAATGAAATCACGTTTAGTGCATTCGGAATTTTAAAATTTCCAACCAAACTTACTGTCGCACCAATACCAGCATTTTTGTATGAAGATATTCTCGAAGAATGCGTTTTATCTGCCATCACGTAAGTAATTAATAATTGCGTTATTGATAGAATCCAACAAATTTCTTTCAACCACTTTCAACAGTATTAAAATTTGAAAACGAAAGAAAGAAACGGCCGTCGGCCAGCTGAGCATTTTGATGTTTTTTTACCTTGACAGTGTTACCAGCACAGCAAGTTAATCCAAAGAAGAAAAAAGCTAAAGGTGTCCTTTCCTTGCCAGAGACCGATTACTTTTACTATTTAGCGGAGTCAAAGACCGCTAATAAATTATATATTAGTCTAAAAATGAGACTTGGGAACAATAGGTACCTACTAGCCTAGGCATCATGCTAGTTACTATAAATCTATATCTCTTACCTAGATCCCTAGTCATAGTAATATTAATAATAGTTTATTGTTTTTAAGTATCGTTTTTAAGCCCATTAGAGTCCGTCTGTAGCACTAGTATTATGATAGTCATTTGTATAACATTTTATAGGTATTCTATTGATAATAGAAGATCTCAATAGGTGTTCGTGCCATAGACTTTGTTACATAGCTTTTTTATGTAAATATTTTATAATGTTTTTGCTAGAATAACGCCTTGGAGTACTCTGTAATTTTATTTTATTATGCATACATTTTATTAGATTTTGAATTTGAAAATCGACAAAGAATATTAGAAGAAAAAATCCTTGACAGCAAACACAATGACCGAAAACGTTGCTGTATTAAGGTTAGACCGCACTAGGGCGGAACTGCACTGCAGCGGAGCGTCGCGTCATTTTCAATGTAGCTCGGTATAACGCACTAGAACTGCAGCAGCGCGGCATTTTATCTCTCAGTCGGTTGGCAACCACTGAACGCGATGGATGAAATTGGTGTGAACGGTATATATATATAAAAGAAGAGGGACCTGACTTACCTATCACATTCCAGGCCAGACCGCTAAAGCTAGGGCTAAAATTTGGAATGTACTTTCTTTACATGGCATAGGCACCCGCTAAGACGGGAATTTTAACTCCTGACTGGGTCAAACTGGGCCTCAACGTTAGTATGCAAAATCGTATTCCTTGAAGTTATAAATACCAAAATTGGCATGTACCTATATTCATCAAACTAAATAAATAAGATCTGTATTTAAAAAAGCTAGCTCAACACTAATTCGCTGTGCTATTAGTTGTTAAAGTTTGTATGGAAAAATTGGTTTGTTTCAAGCTTAGGTAGGTACCTAGCATGTCCTTACAAAAAAATAAAATACCTACGAAAGGTGTAAGTAGGAAGGGAGATAGCGTACCTAGGTAAAAAATACCAGCCTCTGAAGCCACATTTAAAGAAGTAGCTAAGTGGGTAGGTAGGTAAGTGGGTAGGTAGGTAAGTAGGTAGTAGGTACCTACTTAAGATCTCGCTATAAAGTTAACAGGAAGCATAGTTTATGTGTTGCTTTATTACTGAGTACCTACCACGCGGGCAAAGCCGCGGGCGCTACAGCTAGTATAATATAGATGGATGCCTCGCAACTGTCGCGGACGCGCCGCTTACTATAACGCACTTAGCGGCAGCGGAACTGCGCGTCGCGAGCGCGTCAACTTTGCCTAGTTGCCCAACTCTGTCGCGACGCTCCGCTGCAGTGCAGTTCCGTTGCCGCTTAGTGCGGTATGGCTAGTACATTTACTTGGAAAGAATATAGAAGCTAATTGACGCGACGCTCCGCTGTAGTGCAGTTCCGCCCTAGTGCGGTCTAACCTTTATTGAGAAATTAAGTTTGACTACCTACCGTGTTGTTAGTACCTATTAAGTTAATGTAAAGTAGAATAACGCCATGGAAAAGGTTCTGCTAAGTTATTTTATTTTTGAATAAATATAATTGAATTTGAATTTGTTGCTGCCAACATATTTTTTAAAAAAACAAGCAATATATAAGTTACACCACAGACATACTTCGTCTGTGAGTTACACAGTATAGTTAGTCTGTGCATCGGTTTTGTGGTCTGTGATCTGTATACTTTGTAAACCACCACAGACGAAAGATAAGGAAACAAGGCAATGCGTTGACATGACGGGCGGGCTGGCAACGTCTCTATGGCTCCGTCCATTATGATACTTCGTCTGTGCATTATGTGATCTAAAAAAAAGGGTGCCGTCATTTCACAACCATGGAAAACACAACCCCGGAATGTACAGTCAGGAATTGACGTATAATTTGGCAGCCAATTCCATGGTTGTGCAATCTCGGGACGTGTTTTCCAGGCCGTACAATGTTTTGCACAGGGTGGGAATACACAGCCATGGAATTGGCTGCCAAATGGCATCGAATTCCGGGGCTGTACTTTCCTTGGTTGTGTTTTCCATGGCTGTGAAAGCTCAGCACGTGTCGGGAATGCCCATCCACGGAATGTACAACCTGGGAATTGGATGCCAAAATACGTCATCACCTATGCTTTGTTTACACTTACTTGCCTGACTATGTGAACGATTGAACGATTGAAAGGGAACGTAAACAGAACAAAATATTTCATTTTTACTTAGGTAGGTACCTATATTTTTTATTAGTGTGTATATATAGTCAACTTCGCAATCGGTAGGTAGGTTAGGTTAGGTTTGTTTATAAAAAATGCGAGCGAAGCGAGCCCATCCATAAAATCTGCTAAAAAAATAAACTGAAGTTCTTTTTTTTTACGAAAGATCGACTTTCACAAATGAGTAGGTTAGGTTAGGTTTGTTTATGAAAAATGCGAGCGAAGCGAGCCCATCCATAAAATTGGCAAAAAAATAAAATCTTCATTTTTGACCGAACGCTAAGTTGACTGATTGCGAAGTTGACCATTTCAATTTCAATTTCAATTTCAATTTCAATTTATTCATAATAAAATAACATAACGGATTACTCCAAGGCGTTATTCTATGGACTAGCAAAACATAAAATATTTACAATATACAATATTACAGAAAGATAAATAACAATAAAATCTATAGGGTATGTAACAAAGTCTATGGCACGAACGAGATCTTCTACTAATAATAGACAACAAGAAATATACGTTTAAAATAAGTACCTAAAATAAAATATAAACTTATGATGTATCTAAACAGTGTAACTATTATTACTGTGATAACTGATTACCATGGTGTCAAGGAACTAGGTACCTCAGCATATCTAAGGCAGAGTTTTCCGACTGTAGCCCACTTGTCTGCAAATATGTCAAAATTCGGGTAGGCTACGAGTAGAGCGTTTAGATGGCGTTGTGCTCGACAGACTGGGGATTGTTGGCGTGCTACGGTGCGTGCGGTTCTTGGGGAAAATAATGGAACTCGCCCGGTGCGGAATCTAGACCGATTATCGGGCACACAGAGTCGACTTACCTCCACCAGTAAATCAGGGCAAATTATCAACCCCCGCAAAATACGACATATTGTAGTTAATTGATCGCAGAGTCTTCGCGATTCAAGAGAGTGGAGTCCTAGTGTACCCTGTAGGTATTTGGTAGGGTACATGAAGGGATAGTAACCATATACCTTTTTGTATAGAAAGCGCAGAAACCTTTTCTGCACTTTTTCCACCATCAAGGTATATGTAACTTCATGAGGACTCCACACACACGCGCCCGACTCAAGTTTCGACCGTACAAGAGAAGTGTACAAAAGTTTAATAGCACCTGTGTTTGTAAAATCCCTACAATTTCGTGTAACGAAACCTAGTTTTTTAAAGCTATCGGCTGCAAGTTTTCTGTAGTGACAGTGAAAATTAAGCTCTGGATCAAACAATACGCCTAAATCCTTCGCCGTTTGCGGTCTTACAAGGACTTCCCCGTTTATATTGTAAGGCATGGTAATCGGGTTCCCTGATCTAGTAAATGTCATAACTTGGCATTTTGAAACATTTAAACTTAACCTGTTATCGTTACTCCAGGACTGTACAGCTTCTAGGTCCTGTTGCAATGCGTGACTGTCTTCGATAGTTCTTATGCTATAGTATAGCTTTACGTCGTCAGCGTAAAGCAGGCACTTTGCGTAACTAAGCGTTTTAGCTAAGTCATCTACCATCAACGTAAACAGCAATGGGCCCAAAGATGATCCTTGACTGATTCCTGATCTGGTGTGGTAAGGTGAAGAGTCATAGCATCCGAGCCTCACGAATTGACTTCGGTTTTTGAGGTAGTCAGCAAATAGTCTGAGAAGCTTGGGTGTAAATCCAAATAAACTTAATTTATTCAGGAGTACATCGTTGTCAATATGATCAAAGGCTTTTTGAAAATCCAGATATATAACGTCTACTTGAATATTGGAGTCTAACTGGTTTGAGATGTAGTCAACGAGTGTTAGTAGGTTTGTATTTACAGAGCGGCCCTTTCTGAAGGCATGTTGGGCGTCGTTTAGGAAGGGTTCTATTTGTTTGTAGAGTTTGGTGTGGATTCCACCCTCAAATAGTTTTGCTAAGGCTGATAGAATGGCAATTGGTCTATAATTATTGGTTAGAGTTTTATCTCCTGACTTAAGAATAGGGACAACTCGAGACTGTTTCCATTTATCGGGATATGTACCTACTTTGAGCGATAAGTTGAGAATATGGGCTATGGGGGATGCTAGTTGCGTTTTGAAAGCTTTGACTATGTATGGTGGGATATTGTCTGGGCCTGTGGCGCTTTTGGGCTTAAGTTTTTGTATCAAATGTTCTATTTCAGTTTCTGTAAAATCTGAGACACTTATAGAGGAGTAACTTTCTGTTGATGTTAGGTGATCAACGTCGAGGCTGGGTATTTGGGGTAGAAAAACATTGCTAAAGTACTCTGCAAAAGCAGCAGCTGCTGCTTGCCCAGTATGTTGTTTACCATCGTGAGTTATGCAGGGATCAAATCCTCCTTTAGTTTTTAAGCTTTTGACATAATTCCAAAAAGCGCGCGGATTGGAAATTAAATTATTCTGGATGTTTGCTAGGTATTTACTATGCGCAACTGTAACGTCGTATTTCACGTAAGCTCTAATTGAAGAAAACAGACTGTAGACGTGTGGATCGTTACTAGCCTTCCATATTTTGTGTAAGTTCCATTTTAATTTAATATTTACAATTATATCTTTAGTGAACCAGGTGGGATATCTACGTGCAAATTTCCTATTTCTTATTTTTTTGGGAACACTTTGGTTAAAACTGTCATACAGCTTAAAATAAAATAGTTCAACAGCGCTATTGACATCTTGTTCTTGTAAAACATCACTCCATCTTATATCATTGATGAGTTCATAAAGTAAAGAAAAATCGGCCTTATGAAAGTTCCAGTCTGTGTTAAAATCGATGTTGCTAGCTTCTAAAGGTACATCCAAATAAGCCGTACTTTACTAATCACTAAATTCACACTAGTACCATTTTTACTCTGTAGTTACATCTGAACGAAGCATAGAATGAATCGACCAATCAGGAGCAAGTACATCAATTCCATGGTTGTGCTTTCCACGGGCGTGAATTCCCTACACGTGTCGGGAATGCACGACCATGGAATTGATGTATTTTTTAGTTTTTTTTTTATACATGAATTCCATGGTTGTGTTTTACCGGGCTGTGCAAAATCGGGCCGTACAAACTCAGCACGTGTCAGGAAAGCACGACCGTGGAATTCATGTATTTTATACATGAATTCCACGGTCGTGCATTCCTGACTGCGCTTTCCACGGTTGTGTTTTCACAGGCTGTACATTCCATGGTTGTACAATAACCGGACCCTAAAAAAAAGTTATTGATTTTTGTATTGTTGTGGTTGGTTGTTGCATGTTTTATTTTATTTTGCGAATGGTTTATTTCGCTAAGATTATTAATTATTATCCGTTCCTCTGACCATTTATGCTGCTAGCACCGACCTACCTCAGCCAACAAAACAAATAAATCTCATAGTTTGATCATCGATTCATAGGTACACTTCGATACAATAAATACTTCCCTTGTGTGTATAATAATACTGACACACTCCAACCATGCTCCCACGACCTTACTACACGGATCAGGACCTAAGAAAACGCCAAATAGACACGCTAAAAGTCTTCAACGATCACGTCATAGAAATTAAAGAAAACTCTGAGTACAGTGTGGAATTTATCTCCAACGGCAAAAAAATGTCTCTGAACGTTGTCCTCTCCCCTGAATTTCCTAGCGAACAGCCCACCATATACGTGAACCCAGCTCTACACCATCCGTGGGTGGCTGAAAACACGAATCAAGTGACTGGCGCTCCGGGATTGGTCAATTTCACTGTACATTCAGATTTGGGGAGACTGGTGCAAGCAATTATCAGAGAGTTCCAACGATACCTCCCTTCTGAGGAGGGTACGTCGAGTGATACTAGTCCACAGATGAATACCTACAGTGCTCAATCCCTGATGTTTCCCGAGCTCGCTGAGCTGACTATCGATGAGTTACAAGAGATATTGGAGAACCCTGACTTACAGGTATGTTTTATGAACATGATAGAGCAAGCTCATATGAGGTAGTGGCCAACTCTGGTGACGGAGATTTTAGGCCGCCTTAAGGCCTCCGTCGTGGCTTAACGACTGCTAGAGCCGGGACAGTTTAACGTGCCCTTCGAAGCACGGAAGCGCTCAGATGTAAATGCCACTAATGGTCACCCATACACATAGTGACCGCACAGAACGCTGCCTTAGATAATCGGTTAACATTGGCTAAGCAAGCCTAGCCACGAGCGCTATGAAAATGATGGCACAAACTGTGTGATACCCCTTGCCAAACCGTGTGGTCGAAGCCTGGAATAGGCTGCCAGAGACTATAATTAGTGCTCCAATGGTTAACACATTTAAAAACAGACTAGATAAACCAAGTTCACAGACAATATTAAGTGATATACACGTGCTGCCTGTGTATAAAATAATAATAATAATACAACTAGTCTTTCAAATATTTACAACTAGCTTCTAGCGACTTAGTACACGTCCTGTTGGATCTTGTTGATTTTCCGGGATAAAAGGTATCTTATGTGTTAATCCAGGTTGCAGATAATATAGTATATTCCAAGTCTCATCAAAATGAACCGTAGATGTAGCGTGATTGAAATAAAAAATCCATACATCTAAACTTTGACTTCTATACTATTATAAAGCTGTAAAAAAGCCAAAAACTAAAATTAAAGATAAGGATAAGCTTAATATACAGATCTACTAAATAAACAATTCTGATTCATGAAACATAGGCTATATTTTATTGAAATCAAAGACGTGGATTCTTAGATACAGCTTGAACTCTCTAAACCAAAAGCAGCCATTTGCTGCGAGGTTCATCGTAGGCTGGTGACAGATATTTTGGTGGAAAGTTTCGTTCAAAATCGCGGGTATCAGTTAGTTTATACTATTAGTGGGATATTTGAAAGGTCACCACTATAATCTTGATGTCTTCTAGAACTTACAGACAGTTCCTTATTTCAGGACAAACTCCTGGAGAATAACAGTCAGCTGCTGGAACTGGACCTGGAGACGGAGGAGCTGATGACCAGCATAGAACAGATAGCTCAGGACAATCTGGCTAAACAGCAAGTTAGTCCATCCTACTATATGGTATAGGTGCCGCCCGCGACTTCGTTCGGGTCCCATTGGATCCCGTTGATTTTTCGGGATAAAAAGTAGCATATGTGTTAATCCAGGTCACAGACAATATATATTCTAAGTTTCATCCAAATCGGATTCGTAGTTTTTACGTGAAAGAGTAACAAACAGCCATACTTACAAACGTTTATAATATTAGTAGGAAGTAGGATTGAATTGACAGGCATCATGCCTCGGTCGGTAGTAGCTCTGCCTTCCATGCTGTGGGTTGTGGGTTTGATCCCCACTGAGAGCAATCATTTGTGTGGCTAACATAGATGTTTGTTCTCTGTCTGGGTGTTACTATGAATCAGTGTGTATTTACCAAAAAATATGTATATAAGTATTCTATCAGCAATCTAGTTCCCATAGTACAATCTTTGCTTAGTTTAATCAGAATCTTAGTAGAATCATGATTATTTATTTATTATCCGCAGTGTGTGGACAGCATTAAGACTGAGGTGATTGACCGTATCTCCGGCATAGTTCAGCTCAAGATGGGGTATGAACAGCTAAGCAGACGGCACCAACAGTTGGCATCCCGGCGTGAACCCCGAAGGATACGTGACTGCTTGCGCGCTGCTGCCTTGAAAGCCGATGAGGAAGCTGAGATACTCGCTGATAACTTCCTCACAGGTAAAGAATACATTCTGATAATTTCCTCATAGGTAAAGAATACACTCTGATAACTTCCTCATGATTAAAGAATGTTAAGGAATACATTCTCATAACTTCCTCGTAGGTAGAATACATTCTGATAACTTTCTCATTGGTGGTAGAATACATTCTGATAACTTCCTCACAGGTAAAGAATACATTATAATAACTTCCTCATAAGTAAAGAATACATTCTGATAACATCTTCATAGGTAAAGAATTACTTTCACAGGAGTTATTCTATCGCTATGCATTAATAATGAATGAGTTTTTTCAGGTAAAGTGTCAGTCGACGAGTTTGTAGCTCAGTTTGCGGAGAAGCGAGCTCTGGGCCAAGCGCGGCGAGCTAGAGAGGAGAGATTAGCTCATCAATTAGCTCAACTCGATAAGGCTACCACTTAGGCTCGTATAATATTGTGATGAAGAAATTGTTACTCAAGTAGAGATTTTCACGCAAAAATCAATGCTCGAGTCCGGATCAGTGCATGAACAGGGGCATTATTCTGTATGACTTAGGAGATTCCTTGCTGTAACCGTATGACGTCACCGTAAGGAATGACATTTATGGCATAGGAAATACGGCATAGGCATAGGGCGATTTCACGCCGCTGTCTTGTCGTGCTGCGTAACGCGCTTGTATTGGTCATAGTGAATAAGGCCCGAGTTTATCAGTATATGGGCCAGTTTGAAACATAAATAATAATATAGTTTATCTCAAAGTATTGAGATTTGGGAGTCAATACTCCAAGGTCTGATGATGACCTGGATGTAGAGGTAAAGATAAAGATAAATATAATTTATTTGCAAAAAACATGTGTAAATAAGGGTGTTGTAAGTACATAATTTGGTGACACAACATGTCTTACCGATTTTGGCGTGCAAATAGAGATGGCGTGCTACAACTCAAAATGTCGAAGTAATCGGGAAAGAGAAATACACATTATTATAATACCTATATCTTAGTCAACAGTTAAATTACAAATTATCGTAAAGATAATGATAATTTTAATAATCTATTATAATTTATCGTTTAGGTACTCGTCAATATGGTAGTAACATTTCCCAGAGGTTCTAAAGAGATTTTCATGGTCTGAGGTTTTTGCATTTTTTGTATAATTTACTTGTTCAAAATAAATATTAGATTTACATTTATTTATTGCTTACAGTATGTTACTAAATATAGAATACCTAGATCTTAGTAGGTATTTAGTCTATGTACTGAAGCGCTCGTGGCACAGTCAATCTACACCGATTATCTAAATTAAGCTTAAGCGACGTTCTGCGCGGTCACTATTTGGATGGGTGACGAACTAAAAACGATTGCCATTCACGTTTATAATATTAGTATGATAACCTGTTGTTTGTTGATTTAAAAATAAAAAATAGTTATTCATATCAAAACCTTGTTACTTTATTACTCATACCTCATACTACTAGTATAGTATTATATAATCTGTGCTCATACTAAGTTTTTTTTTAATCCGCCTTTTATAAAGTAGTATAAATTTACCTAAAACCGGTACCTATTCGGTAGTTATGTTAAACTCCGTGATAACTTCGTTAGTGCGATCTAGAATAGTTCTCATGTAGCGAGATAGATGGCGCAACATAACTGCCATCAAAAAAAATACTCTTCTGACTATGTAGATAAGTACCTACCTATCTATCGATAAAATAGTAACCGCCCATAAAACTGTCTGTTATTTCGGTGACCTTGGTTACCAAAATAAACATATACGAAAAGGTTAAAATAATATGGGAGATCTTTTAAGTTAAATTTGGGGGCCTCAGCACCCAAACGCGTTCATTCTTGTGTCGTATTTTTAGAGCACACTTTAACCAAGACCTTGCCTAATTGGCAAAAAATAAATTGCAGGAAGTAAAATATACTTTGTGAGATGATAATTACAAATATGCAAAAATCGCAGAACCATCAGACCATGGTCGTCACCGAATTAGTTATTACATAGGTACATTTTATCGCATATCAGCTCAAACGAATGAATCAGTGTTTCTGCGGGCGTAGGAGTGAATAGTCATCAATTTATCAATCACAATCAGACAGATGTGAAGTAAATTATATAAAATTACAAACGAAAATCAACGCGCAGCCGAAAATTAAAAATGGCGGGAAAGCCATATTGTTTTTTATTTTTAATCGTACTTTGCACATACTTCGTAAACAGTCTCAAGTTAAAACAAGTGTTGATTCTCAGTCGTCACAACATAAGAACTCCGATCTCTGAACGTTTGCTTACCATGTCACCGAAACCCTGGCTCGAATGGAATCAATCGGCGGCGCAGTTGACTGAAAAAGGTGCTCTGCTAGAACGCTATCAGGGTGAATATTTCTCAGAGTGGTTGCAACACCACGGCGTGATTCCTCAACAATGCCCTGAAGAAGACTCTATCCATATTTACGCGAACACGAGACAGAGGACAAGAGATACAGCGAAAGCGTTCGTCGACGGTGCGTTTCGTAACTGCAACATCCCTGTTACATCAATAAACTCAACAGAAATGGATCCCACTTTTAATCCAATCATACACAACACAACAGAAGCTTTTAGAGACCAGGTTTACGCAGAAATGAATGAAAAGCTTAGAGATATTGATTTGAATAATATATACACACAACCTCTAGAGCCTCGCGAGGCCCTTATGGGCCGGCGCCATTTTGTTTACACTTTCCGACCACAGATTTTATAAATACCTTGTTTTTGTTTCTAATGATCTCGGCTCAGGATTTAGAATAAACAACCTATCTATCTGTCTTTATAATATTTGGAATTAGTAGTTCCAAATTCAAATTTGAAAATATTTCCGAATTTTCCGCCATTTTCCGGAAAATTATTTTCCAAAAAAATAAATTCAAAATCAAATACCTCTTACTATAAACAACCTTGTTTGTTCACCAGAGAATGACGCAATAAATCACTCGACCCAACACTCAAACAATGAAAAAATGTAAACAATCCACTTGACCTTGGATACGGTCGGGCCGCCCGTCTCAGGTACCCGAGCGGTGTCGGATTACACGCGTCACTTTTTGTTTACGTTTTATAAAGAGTTTTATGTTCGCCGACAAATGAGTTTTGTGGGTAGGTTTTTTCAACCCACAGACAGTGGAATACAATGGATGGTGCTAGTGGTGCTTGAATTCAAATATTTATCGAAAAAGTACATATTTGGTTATAAAGTACCGGGGCTCAAGAGGATCGGATTTCGGATATCAAGAACTCGCAGATATGCAAGGAAAATTCATACTGTGATCTGGTGAACGATAGAAATGACATTGTGTATAAAGTTGGTGAGGAACCGAATGTAGCTGGACCGGTTTTCATCAGCACAGCAATGGTAGATGCGTTTCTAATGGCCTATTGTGAAGGATATCCTCTAAAAGATATCGCGTGGGGAGAAATTAAAACTGAAAATGAACTGGAATTAATGGGTGAAGTTTTGAGAGAATATCAAAGTGTTAGATTTAACCTGCAGGAGTCAGCTAAAGATTTCACAAAACCACTTCTCCAATACATGGAAGAAATTCTAGGCAGCAACAAGAAGTTCATAGTCTTAGTGGGCCATGATTCGAATTTGAACTCTGTATTTGGAGCATTAGGTGTCAAAGCGTTCAGTTTGCCCGGTCAACTGGAAATTTCGCCGATCGGCGCTAAATTAGTATTCCAAAGATGGTCTGATGATGGTGATATTGATTTTCTAAAAGTGGAGTACGTTTACGAGTCATGGCCACAGATTAGAAATGCGGAAAAATTGTCTCTGGTTAATCCCCCTAAAAATATAACGATATTTTTTAATAATATGACAGAATCAGATGGATATTACACCTGGGCTGATTTTGAGACGCTTTTACAGGATATTATCAAATAATAAACTAATTAACACGGTGCCACTCACTATACCTACCCATTTAGATCGCGTCGCTTCATACTTAGGTATATGTTAATGTAGGTACCTACATACATATTATGCACTAGAATCTAGTGCATAATATGAAACTCGCAGACTGAAATGATAATATCTAGTGACTAGATATTATCATTTCAGTCTGCGAGTTTTCATTAAAAAATAATATTTTGAAGTACGAACATTCCTTGTAACTTCAACTTCTTGGTTTGTGGCTTTTGTGGCTAGTTGTCACAATTCTGCCAGTGTCGAGTTCGCTAATGCTAGAGTCATAAACATGAGGGGAGTGCGGATAAGAATATGGTCAGTGTACAAAGGGAGGTAGGTACAACCAAAATTTTGAAAATTAGATTGATCTAATACAAGAGACAGTACAACAATAATATTAATTGATAAACATTCCTTGTAAACGTGCTCCATACGGTTTTGACAACTTCTGTCTGTCACTTCACTGTCACTGATGAGTGACTGATGTCACTGTCAGCCACAAGCAAGCAGCTGATTGTTTTTTGGTTTTTTGTTTTAATTCTATTTTATTAGATGTTGATGGGTTTTAGTTTGTGCTGTACTGCGTACTACTAAGCTGTTCTGTATGATTACCCTTTATTATGCTCAAATTGCTAGTTTTTAATATTCTTGGTGTACGAACCTACTTACTTCTGTAGGTAAGTATTTTTTTTTAGATATTTTTAGACGATACGAACTTTATTACTAAACACATAAGTACCTATAAACTGATTACACAAAATGCCTTTCTATTATTATTATCTTCAATGTCATGCCTCAGATTACCAAAGAGGTTTCAATATTCTGAGTGTCATGCACATACGAAGTGGCAGTTATCAACTCACGTCCTAAAAGATACCAGTCTCAACTTCCAGTGAATAATAAAATGGATATAAAACCTCTTTTCATTCTCAGTGCTATAATATTAAATTCCCAACAACTGTGCCTCAAGCAAGTGGTTATTCTCAGCAGACATAATGTCCGAACTCCTTTGTCCATAACTCTTTCGCAATCCAGCCCAAAGCGTTGGCCTACATGGAACGAGAAGGCAGGATATCTGACTCCTAAAGGTATATTACTGGAAGGTTACATGGGAGAGTATTTTTCCTCCTGGCTGCATAAAGAGAATTTGCTGTCTCAAAAATGTCCAGATGATAATGAATTTTATGCCTATGCCAACACAGCTCAAAGAACTTTGGCATCAGCGAGATCTTTTGTCGATAAAGCCTTTCCACTATGTAACGTGACCATCTACCACGCAAAGAGCATTGATTCTATATTCAATGCAGTCATACACAACTCCTCTTCAGCTTTCATACACAAAGCGCTGCATACAATGCAGAAAGAAATTAAGAATCTACATTTAAATAAGTCGTTTGATGTTTTAGAAGATATTTTAGATTATACGCAGTCCGAAAACTGCTTAAAAGATCATCAATGCAGTTTATCCAAAGATATAAATGAACCTAGCGTAAAAACAGGGTCCAAGCCTAATATAAATGGTCCCATTAAGATAAGCAAGTCGGCAATAGACTCATTTATAATGGAATATTACGAAGGAATTGAGATGAGTGACGTTGCTTGGGGCTTATTAAATACTGAAGAAAAATGGCGATCCATCTTAGATATATCTCATAGTTACCACAATATTATCTTTAATACTACTATCTTAGCCAAAGATATATCGAAACCCCTTCTCAAATATATGACCAACATCTTTTTAAACAAAAATGAACCTAAAGTATCCCTACTTATGGGTCATGATGCGAATTTGTACACAGTGCTTAACGCTATGGGATTTAAACCGTACAATTTGAGAGGTCAGCATGAGATCACACCGATCGGCGGAAAAATTGTATTTCAGAAATGGTCGGATAATAATACGAATGACTTTTTGAAAATCGATTATGTGTATCAAACATCAGAACAGATGAGAGAAGGTTTGAGGTTATCTTTAGAGAATCCACCTGTTTTTGAGAGGTTAGAACTTCAGAACTGTACTGTTCGAGCTAATGGTTTATGCTTGTGGACTGATTTTGAGAAACTGTTAAAGAATTTAGTAGCATAGACTGCAACACTTAAAAGTGTTGATATGGTAGGGAGAATTTAGCTGGAAACACTGTTGTTACTTCGAAAACAATTTGACAATGACTGAGGCTTTTTGTGACAGTTCCTCGTGCCCTGTGCGTTGATCACGAATAAATGTGACAATCGCAAACGTATTGTAACGCTAGCGTATCTGAGATACCTGTCAATAATTAATTTACGGGCAGCTTATATTTTTTAAATTTGCCGCTATTTTTCAGCATCGCCACTAACAGAAATTATTAGGGCACAAAAAAAAACTAGTCATCAATGTACACAAGCAACTGGGTTTTATTATATTTGTTTTTTCATTGTTATTATATAAATTATTATTTCTAGTCTGAAATGAAATGAAATTCAGGTTGTAATCATACCTACCTAAGTATTACGAATGGGACACGTTGCAGGCCAAAAGGTAATATATTATGTGAGTAAATGTTCTATTCGTTAACCAAGTTTTTTTAACTTTTTGTAGGTAGGTACCTACGAAAGGTTAAAAAAAAAACTTCGTGTCCATAACATAGATTACTTTAAATGATGTACCTAACAATCAGTATCTATAATACAGATTATGTAAGAATCCACGTCTTTGATTTCAATAAAATATAGCCTATGTTTCAATCCGGAAAAAGGGCTTCCGAATGGTATAAGTTTCATTGAATTTGGCCCAGTAGTTAAGGCGTGATCCGCAAACAAACCAACAGATACACAGACAAACTCCATTTTCGGAATTTCGTTTTATAATAGTATACATACCTACTAGATGGACAAAATTAAACTTAAGATCAACGTAGATAACACTATATTTAAAAAATACTTTAAAAGATTTGATTTGAATTCCGTAAAAATACGTTTTTATCGGATATATTTAAAACTAAGTATTAATTCATATAAGGAACAACACAAGCGTCATTATAAATATCGAGCCAAAACCTCAAGTCACCGTGATATAAGATACGACCCACTTTAAGTTCATCTGTGATGCTTACGTAACTTCTGTTCTGATCATAGCTGGGCCAGGAACCATAAGGATAATCAACGGGAGTAGGATTCCTGTAAAATAAAAACAAATAACTACGCTAACCTAAAATTAAAACTAGGCACAGAATTATTTTTGAATGATTTTTTAACGAGTGAATGGATTTTAAAATTTTGAAGGGTGGAGGGAAATAATTCCAACATTTCGTGGCAGCATAGCGAAAACTGTCACGAAAAGCAGCCGTTTTGTGCTTAGGGCAAAGCAATAGCATAGAATGACGTTGAAGACGGTTGAAAAAATTAAGCTTTGAGTATAAATAAGGTGGCTGTTGTTTTTTAATTACGGCGTAGGTAAAAAATACCAGCCTCTGAAGCCACATTCAAAGAAGTAGGTAGGTATTAAGGACCTATTTAAGATCTCTCTATAAAGTCAACGGGAAGCATAGCTTTTATTTTGCTTTATTATCTACTGAGTACCACGCGGGCAAAGCCGCGGGCGCTACAGCTAGTAAATAAATAAAGCTCTTACCCGTATTTAGCAAAGTTTGTGTACAGTCTGCACATTATATCAATGTATTTGAATACGTCACTGTTCACGTTCACCGTCATATTGTAGTTGGTGCCGTCAAACAAGTATGGGATGTCATCTCTGTGTGTCGATTTTCGTATGCCAAACATTCGTGCACCTTCTTTAGAGTAAAAGTTTCTCGAAGAATAAATAGCAAATTCGTAGAAATATTGCTTGTTTGGATTAACTTTAAAGTAACGATCGAAAAAGTCATGAATCTCTAAAACGAAGTGGGAATAAGAGACGTATGTAGCAAAGTCATTGATTGAGGAAATTATGGTTTTGTTTGTGATGTAGTTATCTCGAATCCGATCTGCGATCGCCAACACACACTCTGGACTTCTGATATTTGATATCTTTATTGGTACGTAGAGTTGCTCAAACTGCGGATAGTATTCTAATATTTTGTCTATGTAAGAGCTAACAGTAGACAAACCTTCACTCTGAGTATGACCAGCCATAAAATCAACTTTGTTCACCTTTCCTTTTAATAGTAATTCACTAGGGTTCTCAGTCAGGTACTGCTGACATTGGTTGCGTTTATTTTCTATGATTGGCGTAAAGTAAAACGTTGTCAGAAAGCCATGCGAAATTTCGTCAGATATGAGGATGTTTGGATTGACTTCAAGCAGTTTCTCAGCCGGTACTTGTTGTAAAAAATTAATCAATTCACTGCAATCTGTTGTATTTAGTCCTAAGTTTCTCCCAAGGGCGAATGCACGTTTCTTGTGCTCAAATGTAATTGCCCAGTCATTGAAAACAGCGCCGCTCATACCAATTGCTCTGTGGAAGAGCCCCTTAGCCGCTGGCGACAGCAGGTGAAGTGTCACTGAAACGCCACCAGCGCTTTGTCCGAATATTGTAACTTTTTTGGGATCACCTCCAAAGCACCTAATATTTTTTCTGACCCATTTCAAGGCAGCTACCTGATCTAATAGTCCAGCGTTACCGGAAGCAGCTTCTGTGTCGACTGATAAGAACCCGAGTGCATTTAGTCTGTAGTTAATCGTCACCAGCACTATGTTATACTCTACAAGGAAGTTAGCCGCATACAGATCAGAGTTTCCCGATCCTATAACAAAATATCCCCCGTGGATGAAAAACATGACAGCCAGCGGACTTTTAGGATTCAAATTTGGTGAATAAACGTTCAAGTATAGACAATCTTCATTGCCTATAATAGTCTTGCTTAATAGTTCTGTGTATTGGACACAGACGGGACCGTGTTCTGAAGCATTTTTGACGCCTTCCCATTTTTTTGGTTTCTTTGGAGCCTGTGCCAGAAACAAACGATGCATAAAAAGTATTAGGTAGGTAGGTAGGTAAGAACCTAGGTGGGGAATATAATTTTTGTTATTTTTTTTACGAACTGTAGGTCTATATCACGAACAATTCTGACAGTCGCCGCGTTAACGTATTCGAGTTATATTGCGCGTCAATGCCAGCCCGACTGCCAACCGTTGTAGTGTCACCGCGCAGTGTATCTTGGATACGCTAGCTTTACGATACGTTTGCGATTGTCACATTTATTCGTGATCAAGGCACTGAGCCCCGAGTCTGTGCACTTGTTTTGACTTTTGACTCGAGTATAGCACACGCAAACGCATTCGCAATTCGTTTGCACAGACTCAGGGCTCTGTTTCCTAATTTTGATTATTGGAGCTCTCAAAGGTAGTATGCAAACTCTTTTGAGTGAATACTTAAAATGTCAAAGTTTGATAAGCCTGACTGCTCTTATAATGTGGTCTAATAACTTTTTTCTAGGAGTTGTGACATTTTTTGATGATAGCACTTTCATTTTAATAGTTTTTCTTGTGTTATTGTGAGTATTGTTGTTTAATTTCGGTGGAATTTTAACCAATAATACTTAGGTCGTAATTCGTAACATAAAGTGTGAGCCATTGGAATGAATGTGTGTAAAGTGGTTTCTCTGAATGTGAAAATTCATTTCAGGTTTTGAAGGGAAAATCCACCATTTTCTCTTCAAAACATACGACAGCCGACTTGACGAATGACTCGACTTGTACTAATACAAATTCATCACTTGACACTGGCAAAATAATCTGTCGAAATGACGGACACATGCCATATAGGGTAAAGAAGAAGAAGGATAGTGGGGAAATCGCCAACATTTTTTTGAAGATTTTTATAATCTCTACTGGTGGGGACAGCTTAGTGGGGAAGCCTGACTGCTCATTTAGTGTGGTTTAATAACTTTTTTCTACTCAACTCACCCTAAATCGAAGTTTTCCAAGAGGCGGTTTTGCATACGGAATGCCTTTGAAACTGAAGTACGGTGTCTTGCTGATGGACGACTTTAGAATCTGCCCTTCTAGAACTCCTTGCTCAACTTTCACTTTTATTAATTCCACTCTTTGCCACTAAAATGATATATATTTAAATAACGCATGGAAACATTTTCGCAATGCGTAAAAACTTTATCGAAGTAGGTTGGGTACCTACCTACCGGCATAAAATGAGCATAAAATTAATTTATTAGATAAACCTAGTTAGCTATGTATTAGTTATGTATTATACACACGAGTATTTTAGTATTGAGTGAGATACATGGCGGCCTAAGATGCGCACCGCGAGATATTTGTCATGTCGTTCTGTCAAAATGTAAGCATTTTGTACCAGTTTAGGAACTATTGCATTATCTGTGGTACCTAATGGTGTCGACAAAACGCGCCATAATGTACACTTTTGACACTTGTTAGTCGTCGTACCTCTCTGAGGACGAGATAATAGTCATGCTGAAATGTCAAAAGTTGCAAATTCAAAGGCGCGGTTTCACGACAACATTACCACAGATAATGGAATAGTTCCTAAACTGGTGCAAAATGCTTACATTTTGACAAAACGACATGACAAATATCTCGCGGTGCGCATCTTAGGCCCGCAGATAGATAGATATTAGGTATGTCTTTATTGCAGACCAAGAAAAGAAGAAAAACAATAAAAGAGAAATAAGTTTAAATTATGAAATGCAATGGGCGGTCTTGTCGCTTTAAGCGATCTCTTCCAGATAACCTTTGGAAGGACAAAAGCATTTCGATTAAATGTTAGAACGGCCACTAAGACTGATCTAATTTGTTTTACCTTCCAGTTTCTTTATTCCTTTCTACTTTTGTTAACCTTTGGATGGACAAAAGCATTTCGATTAAATGTTAGAACGGCCACTAAGACTGATCTAATTTGTTTTACCTTCCAGTTTCTTTATTCCTTTCTACTTTTGTAACATATCATCATCATCATCATAGGCGCTTGTAGTAACCCACTGCTGGGCATAAGCCTCCTCCCTCAAACGCCACTCGTGTCTATTTTGGGGTTTTTTCATCCAGGTCTTCCCTTTACGGCAACGATATCATCTACCCATCTGGCTGTTGGTCTGCCAAGGCCTCTCTTGTTGTTTTTTAACATAGGTACACAAAATATAAATAACTAATTAAATTACTATACCTAGCTACCTTTGTTTCAATCCGGAAGAAGGGCTTCTGAATGGTATATGTTTCATTGAAATTGGTCCATTAGTTTAGGCGTGATCCGTGAACAAACAAACAGATAAACCGACAAACTCGATTTTGGGTATCGTTTATTTAGTAGACCTGCTTATTTAGCATATTTCGTTTTTTTTATAATTTTTAATTGTATAAATAGTTTTAGGTACTTACCGTGAATAAGAAAAGCATAACACAATTATGAAGAATCATTCTGTTTAAGAAAATGTCCTATTAGTACCTAAGTACTTTATTGTTGGTATAGATACCTATGTATGGAGATGTGTACCAGTTCAAAACGTGTCTACCTACATACTAATCTACTCGGAGTTGTAACAAATACATTTTGGGTAAAAACCTAATTAAAGGTTAGACCGCACTAGGGCGGAACTGCACTGCAGCAGAGCGGCGCGTCGTTTTCAATGTAGTTCGGTATAACGCACTAGAACTGCAGCAGCGCGGCATTTTATCTCTCAGTCGGTTGGCAACCACTGAACGCGATGGATGAAATTGGTGTGAACGGTATATATATATAAAAGAAGAGGGACCTGACTTACCTATCACATTCCGCTAAAGCTAGGGCTAAAATTTGGAATGTACTTTCTTTACATGGCATAGGCACCTGCTAAGACGGGATTTTAACAAATTTAACCCCTGACTGGGTCAAACTGGGCATAGACGTTAGTATGCCAAATCGTATTCCTTGAAGTTATAAATACCAAAATTAGCATGTACCTATATTCATCAAACTAAATAAATAAGAACTGTATTTAAAAAAAACTAGCTCAACACTAATTCGCTGTGCTATTAGTTGTTAAAGTTTGTATGGAAAAAATGGTTTGTTTCAAGCTTAGGTAGGTACCTAGCATGTCCTTACAAAAAAATAAAATACCTACGAAAGGTGTAGGTAGGAAGGGAGATAGCGTACCTAGGTAAAAATACCAGCCTCTGAAGCCACAATTAAAGAAGTAGCTAAGTGGGTAGGTAGGTAAGTAGGTACCTACTTAAGATCTCGCTATAAAGTCAACGGGAAGCAAAGTTTATGTGTTGCTTTATTACTGAGTACCTACCACGCGGGCAAAGCCGCGGACGCTACAGCTAGTATAATATAGATGGATGCCTCGCAAGTGTCGCGGACGCGCCGCTTACTATAACGCACTAAGCGGCAGCGGAACTGAGAGACGCGAGCGCGTCAACTTTGCCTAGTTGCCCAACTCTGTCGCGACGCTCCGCTGCAGTGCAGTTCCGTTGCCGCGTAGTGCGGTATGGCTAGTAGGTACATTTACTTGGAAAGAATATTGAAGCTAACTGTCGCGCCGCTCCGCTGCAGTGCAGTTCCACCCTATTGCGGTCTAACCTTAAATGCATATTCATTATGCCTACTTAGATATAGGTATTACGCGCCATGAGCCAACACGATTTGATAATAAATAACATGGCTGTTTTAACTTTTATGTTACTGCGTGTTTCTACTAAAAACATTCACACTAAAACCCTCGCAACACAATCCTTACGAACGATTGGTTTTTAGCAATCAAGAAAATCCCTAAACAATCTGCACAAGATTCAAAATGACATACATGCTCAAGGTTTGAACATCGAAATCTTCACAGAGTTGTATTTTTTTATTGGAAACCTACGTTTAGGTATCTATGTGTATTTGGCAAATATATCATTGTGATTGCAGTTTACGTATCAAAGGTAATTAGTTTCAATAACTCTGCCATACACCAAAAAAATTAGGTATCTAAGTATATGAGTTTCGTTGTAATTGCATGAAAAATACTGCTTCTACTTCTTCTTTTTTTGTGGCTGTTCGGTGCAGTCCGGCCAAAATCTCGAACTAGACTCGTACTTTTGTAAAACGAACAATTTATGAAACGGAGATCAAAATTTGAACCACGTTTCATACAAAACGAGATTTAATTTAACGAGACGAGTGTGTAATTTTTGGAAGAATGGGAGTCCCGCTTCTTCTTACGTAGAAACTACCTATTACATAATATTCTTTGGTTCGGTGGCTGGAGCTGCCACGAATTTGCCAATGTCAGTGTAAAATGTGTAAAATAGCGTTTACTTTTACTAATTTATTTATTTAATCTTTTTTAGCAAAAGGCGGAGATCTTTGTAAAGTCAAAAAACTTCTTTTATTTATGGCCTCTGCCCGTCATTTTGAAGGCAAAAAGTTTTTATTCAATAAAATCTCACTGATCACTTTGATTGATTTATTGAGCACGTACATTCAGTAAGTTAAAACTATTAAAATACTGTGACTAATGCCAAACAAAAACGCAGTGACAGATCAACAGATACACAGACGCGATAACAAGATGGCCGACCATGATTGGAAAGCCGACTTTGAAAAAGCGCGCGAATGTAAACTTGTAGCCGTGTTGTTCCGCTACGCCGGCGCAGACTACATTTGCGCTTGCACCAATCAGCGTGCCGTTACCTGAAATACATGTATTATAGGTTATTTTTTTTTTCATAGTTAAAAGTGAGGCTATAGCATCTATAAAAAATGCAAATGCCCTTAATAATAAATAAGTAAGTAAATATTCATGGACATGTCACACAACCCTCTCTAGTTCCCAACTAGTACCGCGTTTATCATGAGAGATTATTGCATGAGCTGAGTGTGAACGTGTGTTGCAATAGTCCTTACACCCTAAGTAGGTAAGTATCTTAAAAGGGTCTGGGCAATTTTTTTTTTTTTTTTTTTTTTTTTTTCTCTGTAGAAAAATATATTCCCATAATATTGTGTTACATTAAGACAGTTCCTAGGATGGAGGGCACGTAGGCGGTCCTGGACGCCAATTGGATGAAGCCCAAGTCCCACATTTTTTTTAAACTTGCAATGATGGAATTTTGTTTGTTACAATACACTTACAATGTACCTAGTTTTAAAAAATGTAGCAATTCCTTCCTACTAATATTATAAACGCGAAAGTTTGTAAGTATGGATGGATGGATGGAGGGATGTTTGTTACTCTTTCACGTATTAATACGATATATATCGTATTTACAGGTGTTTACGTCCAAATAATCACATTATTTTGCATTTTCGCTGCATAATAGATTATGATAAAACCAACAAAAGATAAAAAAAAACTTGAGAGGTGTCAAGGGACACCCGGATGGAACGAAGTTCCTTGAGGTGTTGTTTTCTTATAATATTTTCTATAAGAACCTTAACGAACCCTAAAAACAAAAACTTCCAACAATACCTACATTCATTTGTTTCGGTTGAGAACGTACACGCACACGATATTAAAAAAAAAACTTCCTGCACCAATTTATTCGAATGACGTTGTCAAAGTTTAAAAAAAGTGTCGCGGCAACTTTTGGTCTTAATTTTTTCCGTTTAGCCCCCTTTCGCAACGCGCGATAAGGAACTTCGTTCCAATAACAAAATTAATGTATGCAAATCGGGACCTGAAACCCCAACGCCTTTGATTAACTTACCACCGAGACAAGCTCCGAACAGCAAAGCCCAGACCAGCGGTGGTAATGGTAGATCCAAGGCGGGGTTGGATCCGATGGCTACCACCACACGCACCATCATTGTCGTCAGCGGGATGTTGTCGACGAACGCTGATATCATTCCTGATACCTGCAAGAATTTGCGGTCGCGGTAATGAAAATGGGACATTTTTTGAAGTGAAAACTTCTTTAGCATCGTTGTGATTTGAAAGTCGATGAAACGAAAGAGCGACAGTTCGATCCCCACAAAACGCAAAACACTTCGTTAGCGCGTTCTAGGATCCGACCGAACTTAGCAGCGCCATCTAGTTCTGATTTAGGCAACATGGGCATAGAATCTTTTCTAACTAAATACCTAAGTAGGTACTGCTTACTGGTTTTTGAAGGTTTCACTTCTACCACGTGTGAATTGCACACTTTTTTTTTATATCAGTGACCTCTAGAAACCGTAAAGCCCTGGTCAAAGTTGGCTCCTAGGTTTTTGATTTTGACCTTAAGTGACCTTTTAATACCGTATTAGTTTTAGGTACCTAATTTCCATTGTGAATAAATTATATTATAGTGATCTTTGTAAAATGATGACCTTGACCTCTAGTCCATAGGTAAAATGATGTGCGAAATTTGACCTCTAGGGACCCTGTATATTTTCTATCTCGCTATCTCTATTTCTCTATATCCCTGAACAGAGTTGGTCATAGCTTCTACATTTTAGATTTTCGACCTTAAGTGACCTTTTTAAAATGCTGACTTTGACCTCTAACCCATAAAATGATGTGTGAAAATTGACCTCTAGGGATCCTAAATCCCTGAACAGAGATGGTCAATTGGTCATTGCTCCAAGGTTTTTTATTCTTGACCTAAAGTGACGGTATTACCGGTCGGCGAAAGTGAGGCCAAACTTAATTCGACGTTGGCACGTTCTCAGCGCTATTAAACAGTGCCGGTGCTTTGTCCAGTGTAAACATTACCCAAAGAATCAGCATCAGAGCTACCGCTAGTCTGCTTCTGTTGTCCACTTGTAGAATCAGCTGCTCCATCAAAGCACCCACGTATACAATCAGACCTAGTTTTGATAACGCCTGAAATGCAAGCAATATTCATTAAAAAACGCTGAAAGAACTGATTTGAATGAATGAATGAATGAATGTAAACACTTTATTGTACGTACACCTTACACAACTAATCCACAGGGAAGACCTGCAGGCCTAGGATACGCACGCGAGATATTTGTCATGTCGTTCTGTCAAAATGTAAGCATTTTGTACCAGTTTAGGAACTATTGCATTATCTGTGGTAATGTTGTCGAGAAACCGCGCCTTTGAATCGTCAATTTTTGACATTTCTGCATGACTATTTATTAGGTATCTTGTCCTCAGAGGTTCGACGAGTAAGAAGTGTCAAAAGTGTACAATAACAAGGCGCGTTTTGTCGACAACATTACCACAGATAATGCAATAGTACCTAAACTGGTACAAAATGCTTACATTTTGACAGAACGACATGACAAATATCTCGCGTGCGCATCCTAGGCCCGCAGGTCAATACGTGCGGAGCTGACTAAGCCAATGGTTTCCTCACGATGTTTTCTTTTGACTAGGCTGAGAGGATGGTATAGTACTACAAGCCTACTCCATCTAATCATTGTCCCAGGCACTACAGTGTGTCAGACTGGCGAAACTCTCGAACTACGACTCGTGCTTTCGAAAAACGAACAATGTATGAAACGGAGATCAAAATTTGAATCACGTTAAATACAAAACGAGATTTTCAGTGTGTAATTTTGGTAGAATTGGAGTCCCGCTTCTTCTTACGTAGGAACTACGTATTACATATTCTATTTGTGTCGTTAAGTGTAGGCATAGGTTGCCAGTTGACGCTCTATATAATCATCTTCAATAGAGTGTGTTCAATAGTGTGTGGCAAACATGGATGTTTGTTCTATGTCTGGGTATTACTATGTACCTAATATAAGTACCTATGTATTTCCAAAAAAAATAAGTATTCTATCAGCAAGCTAGTTCCCATAGTACAAGCTCTCTTTAGTTTGGAACTAGATGGAGTTGTGTGAAATGTCCAAGAATATATAAAGTACCTCCATAAGTACAAACAGTGCTGCGAAGAAGAGAAGCGTGGACCATTCGACGCGATGCAGGATCGGCTCCAGATCCTCTCGATCAGCCAGGGTCAGCAGCAGGATGGCTCCCAGTAACGCTGTCCAGCCTAGCGATATGCGATCTACAAATTGTAAATGAGGGGATACATTTTGAATCTTGTGCAGATTGTTTTACAGTGCCACCAACTTAGCTGTTCAGGTGGCCAAAATTGGAACTACAGTCGCGATTAAACAAACGACGAGACATATTACAACCACTAATAGCGACACCGTCATCTGAACAGTTCAGTTGGTGGCACTGTAAGGATTTTTAACCGAATTCAATAAAGGAGGAGGTTCTCAATTCGATTGTATTTTTTTCAGTAGTTTGGCAGTTAAATAAGTGTAACTGGAAAAAACACGTCATCCACGTACACGAGATTCCGTATTTGCTTTTCTGTGGTGTTTACGATCAATAGAACAGTCCCAATGAACTGCTATCATCATTACCATCATTATTTTGATGATGAAGGCGTATCAAATTGAAGTCGGGATTTCCAGTTTTTTAAACTTTATCTTGATTGTAAAAACAAATCGATTATAAGGATTGAATTGTGAAAGTTTTATTGTGACTGTGTTTGGTGATAACCTACAGTTAAGCCCTTTTACACATTATAAAACACGAACACAAGACAAGAAAAATGTTGTACCTATGGCGCGTGTCTTATCCAACATAAGAAAAAATATCTTGTAATATGTACCTACGGTCTCATATAAACAATCAAGCGACTGAATGTCTTATAAGACATTTCTCAAAAGATACAAGAAAAATCTATAAAACTCTTTTGTATCTGACTGACAATCAACGCACAGCCTAAACTATAAGTCCTAGAGGTATGACATTTGGAGGGTAGTATCCTTATATAGTGTAGGGGTGCACTAAGAAAGGAATTTTGAAAAGTCGCACCCTAATGGGTTTAAAATTAGGATCAAAGATTTTAACCAAATAATGCATATTATTATGGTACTACCACGCGAGCAAAGCCGCGGGCGACAGCTACGATAGGGAATAGATAGGGACTTACTTAGTTCTGGTATGGAGTGTAGGAAGAACACAATCACGACAAAAGCAATGGCAATTGAGCTTTTGATCAGCAGGACTTGGTCGCGGATCTTGTACTGAAATACAAAAACTTAAGTCAAAAACTTAAGGCCGTATTTGCATTTACTGCCCTTATCCGGACTATCCGGACTTAAGCATAATTTTTTTAAACACTTGTATGAGAATCTCAACAAGTGAGTAAGCAGTAGTGTTTCTAATTTAATTTAATGGATAACTATACAACTAATATAATCTGCAGCCAATGTGTTCATTTAACATAAACCGTTAGCATAATAAGACAAAGGCCATAAATAAAAGAAAAATGTGGTAGCATTATTACGAGTTTTGACAGTATGAACTGTCAAATGTTGAATCTAATTTGACAGGCATAATGCTCAGTCGGTAGTAGCTCTGCCTTCCGTGCTGTGGGTCGTGGGTTCGATCCCCACCGAGAACAAACATTTGTGAGGCAAACATAGATGTTTGTTCTGTGTCTGGGTGTTAGCTATGTATCTAAGCATGTATTTTACAAAAAAAAAATTATACGTATTATATCAGCAATCTAGTTCCCATTGTACAAGCTTTGCTTAGTTTGGGACTAGAGGGCGTTGTGTCACATGTCCAGAACATGTAACAAAAAAAAATTGTTAGTGTAGTAGGTAGGCCTACTAATATTTTGTCACCAAAACAGGTAACAAAACATACAAATTCGTCAATCAATTACCTTTGCTTTCAATTCTGACAGCGTAGTTTGAAACGTATGTTTAGGACACGCCCTCTTGCTGGTCTCTTTGACCAGAATTTGCAGTTTATCTTCTAACTTCTTGATTTTCCTCTCCAAACGCTCTCTTACTACGTGGACGTCCTGGGGGTAGGCCGAGAAAGTAGTTAGACCCTTTTTTTGGGACAAAAAAGAACGTGCCTTGTGAGGCATTGGACTGCGCGAGTTTGCTTCAGATGCTTTTGACATTAGTTTTGATTGTAAAATCAGCTTGTTTAGGTACTAAGCAAGCAAGTTCGTACGAGTTAGTCAACTCTGTTGACGGAGTTTCTAGGCCGCTTTAAGGCCTCCGTCATGGCTTAACGACTGCTAGAGCCGGGACAGTAACGTGCACGAAGCACGGAAGCGTTCAGATGTAAATGTAACGGTCACCCATTCAAATAGTGATATACTAATACTACCTGGCTGAGATGTGGTAGAGATTCGGCAGCGCGACGCCATATTGTAATTTGACGAGTCAGATCTGAAATATTTTTCTTTGTAAATACGTAGATACTTATTGTAATACCTACATCTAAAAACTCTTTTGAAGCTGATTGACAATCAACGCACAGCTTAAACTATAAGTCTTATTTGGAGGGTAGTAAGTCTCTTACATAGTGTAGGGGTGCAATAAGAAGTTTTGAAAAGTCGCACTCTATAGGGTCTAAAATTAGGATCAAAGATTTTGTATGCTGCCACCACGCGAGCCGCGAGCGACAGCTAGTATGTAAATCCTACTAATATTATAAACGCGAAAGTTTGTAAGTATAGATGGATGGATGTTTGTTACTCTTTCACGTAAAAACTACCGATCCGATTTGGATGAAATTTGGAATATGTTGTATATTGTCCGTGACCTGGATTAACACATAGGCTACTTTTTATACCAAAAAAATCTACGGGATCCAACGGGACGCAAACGTAGTCGCGGGCGGCACCTAGTATATAATACTATACACAATTACACACTTATAAGTTTAGTACCTATCTAGCTAGATTAATAAAAGTACCTTGAATCTCCCGAGGAACGGCCAGTCTTAACCGGTTGGTATCCCTAAAGAGGTATTTTATCTGAAGAGATGTTTGAAGAAACACCAACAATATGCCGAGCAACATGTGCGCTGTGAAGTTTGTGAAATTGATGCCCTGAAATATAGAAGGTTACTATTACAATTTACAATACTACCTCTTTATTTTAAACCTCTACTATGCCTTAAAGGTTTGCTGGAAGAAAACTCTTATTAGGGTTAAGCTCGCCTTTGTACACACCTACCTTTAGTTTTCACTTGTTTGCCCATATTTTTCTGTGTGCAATAAAGAATTTAAGAAGTGTTTGTTAAATAAAAAGGGAGGTCTTACCGCCTGCGCCACAGCTTTGTTTGACACCACGATGACGTTAGGCGGGTCGCCGACTGGAGTCGCCGCGCCTCCTATATTGCTATAAATTGCCATGAACATCAAGATAGGCACCGGGTCCAGTTCCATTACTTCGCAGAGTCTGAAAAAATACGTTTTACCTAAGTCCATATTCGCATTTACCGCTCAAGTACTGATCCGGGACTCAGACCAGCCAGGTAAATAGATATAGAAATATCATTTATTCGCATAGGTGAAAAACACATAAAAACTAAGTTAAGTGTTAACAGGGTACGACTCGTCAAATTCTAAGTGATCCAATACCTACTAACAAAATGCGTAAAGAGGTCCCTAATCGTATTTACTGCTCAAGCACTGATCTGCGGGCCTAAGATGCGCACCGCGAGATATTTGTCATGTCGTTCTGTCAAAATGTAAGCATTTTGTACCAGTTTAGGAACTATTGCATTATCTGTGGTAATGTTGTCGAGAAACCGCGCCTTTGAATTTTCAACTTTTGACATTTCTGCATGACTATATATATCTTGTTATAATATCTCGTCCTCAGAGAGGTACGACGACTAACAAGTGTCAAAAGTGTACATTATGGCGCGTTTTGTCGACACCATTAGGTACCACAGATAATGCAATAGTTCCTAAACTGGTACAAAATGCTTACATTTTGACAGAACGACATGACAAATATCTCGCGGTGCGCATCTTAGGCCCGCTGGACTCAGATCAGCCAAGTAAAGATGTCAAAATTAGTATTTACCGCTCAAGCACTGATCCAGACTCAGATCAGCCAAGTAAATAGAAATAGAAATATCATTTATTGGCGTAGGTGAAAAACACATAGGTAAGTAAATTAAAAAAATTAAGTAAGTGTTAACAGGGTACGACTCGTCAAATTCAAAGTAATCCAATACCTACTAAATACTAACAAAATGCGTAAAGAGGTCCCTAATCCTATTTACTGCTCAAGCAGTATAATCCGGACTTAAGGGTATTAAAATTTGTCAACTTTGTATGAGGTTCTACTCAAATCAACGCTTGAGTAACGCAATAAACGAACTTAAAGTTTAAGTTCTTTATTACAGTCCTTAGGAATGAAATAGACATGTATGTAACACGATGTTGTTAGTATTTTATTGTCGTAAATACATCTCCCCTGTGTGTAAATGTGAAACATGCTTAAGCTTGATCAGTGCTAAGTAAAAGACAGGTTCTCAAATAGCGACCTGTAACCGGAAGACGCAGCGGACCCATTATTTTAACTATTCTACCTAGGTATTACTAACCTTATTGTAACGGGAGACATCAATAGAACTGTCGTCACGTTGTCCAAGAATGTCGACAAAATGGCAGTTATTGCGCACAGTAGATAGATTAGTGGCCATAACTTCCCTTTTGTTACCTGGAAAATATAGATATAATAAGCGGTTTCTATCTAAAACCACTAAAAAAAGATCAAGAAAGTTATAACAACTTCAAAATGTTTTAATTATTACGAATTGAATTTAATAACTAGAACATCAGTCAGGATAATTAATTAGCAATACAATTTAAATTCATTTGGGCATAGTCACAGCCTATTTCAACAATATTCGAGAGGTGTGAACTCCTTGAAGTCAGAAATGCAATAGAGAGCTAGTCAAGCGCGCGCTCCGTTTTTATAGGATTTTTAGTCATGCGACCAATTTCCGCTTATTATATAATAATAGAAGTGTAATGATAGTGGAAATCTATATCTATATATCTATCTATATTATTCTAAAACTGTAAAAAACCAAAAGCTAAAATTAAAGATATGGATAAACTAAATATGCAGATCTACTAAATAAACGATTATGATTCCGAAAATAGAATTCGTCTCTTTGTCTGTGTATCTGTTTGTCTCATTGTTTGTTCACGGATTAGGTCGAAACTTATACTTACCATTCGAAAGCTCTTTTTCCGGATTGAAACATAGGCTATATTTTATTGAAATCAAAGACGTGGATTCTTAGATACAGCTTGAACTCTCTGAACCAAAAGCAAAAAAGGTCATACAAACCTCAAAAGTAAACACAGCGAGGTAATCAAAGATACCAGTTTCCGCCATAATAGCCACTAGTATCATCATGCTGAAGAGCAACAGCAGTGTTTCCTCATCCAGCCAGGATATAACTTCAGGCACTGTAGGCCGTTCTCCGGCGAGGGCCAACGCGGCCAGCGACATGGTACATATCGTTATGGCAGCCATGGTTCTATTGATGATCTGGAATCATCATTAGGATTTGAACAATGGGAAAAACCATATCGGAAAATCAAAAAAACTTATAGCATGTGCCAAGAGCCCGTTCTATAATAAGCTTGGCTAGATGGTTTCTGAACGTATAAAAAATAAATAAATTGATAAAAAACTCTTGGACATATGACACAATGCTCTCTAGTCCCAAACTAAGCAAAGCTTGGGAACTATGGGAACTAAATTCAAATTCAAATTCAAATCGTTTATTGCACTTATGTTGTTATAAAGATGTTGTACAAAAGTAGTGTAGCAAACATAAACCCTGTTAGGGCACAGCAATTTGTTGAGGTGTAGGTACATAGGCACTAGGTGGCATATTTAGGTATCTGAGATACAAGATACAATTTGCAAAAATAATTGTTACAAATTAGTCTTAACTGTAGGAGGCATTTTACGACTTAGTGACGATTCGGACCAAATATTTTGGGACAAATTCTCCCAATCGTCACTTTTGATTTTAATAATTTTTGTTGTGACGATTCGGAGAACATCAAATTAAGGAAGCCGTTGAGTACAGTCAGGTAAAAAAATGTTAAGCAAAATATGATTTAGCTATTTAAATTGCTTTGCGAGCGTGTGGTTACATTAAGGTGGTTCGATTTCCATACTAATTTATTTAACCAATTTGGGGGAAATTATATTATTATACCTAACAAGCAATTTTTATTTCTTTCTTGAATCATAGAACTTAAAATCAAGATCAATTTTTTTGATGACAGCTGTCAAACTTCAAACGCCCATATCTCGGAAACTACTCACCCTAGAGTTCTCGTTCCAAAACCAAATGAAAGGTGTGATCAAGATCAATTTTTTTGATGAAAGCTGTCAAACTTCAAACGGCTATATCTCGGAAACTACTCACCCTAGAGATCTCGTTCCAAAACCAAATGAAAGGTGTGATCAAGATCTATTTTTTTGATGACAGCTGTCAAACTTCAAACGCCCATATCTCGGAAACTACTCACCCTAGAGTTCGCGTTAGATTTTCTTATATCTAAATTTTTAAATTGTATGACTGTGATGTGAAGTATGGAAAGTATTTTTGTTGGTTTGTTCTTCACGTGAAAATAAAAAACAATAATTTTCTCTAGGAGAACTCTAGGGTGAGTAGTTTCCGAGATATAGCAGTTTGAAGTTTGACAGCTGTCATCAAAAAAATTGGTCTTGATCACACCTTTCATTTAGTTTTGGAACGAGAACTCTAGGGTGAGTAGTTTCCGAGATATAGCCGTTTGAAGTTTGACAGCTGTCATCAAAAAAATAGATCTTGATCACACCTTTCATTTGATTTTAGAACGAGGACTCTAGGGTGAGTAGTTTCCGAGATATAGCCGTTTGAAGTTTGACAACTGTCATCAAAAAAATAGGTCTTGATCACACCTTTCATTTAGTTCTGAAACGAGAACTCTAGGGTGAGTAGTTTCCAAGATATAGCAGTTTGAAGTTTGACAACTGTCATCAAAAAAATAGATCTTGATCACACCTTTCATTTGGTTTTGGAACGAGATCTCTAGGGTGAGTAGTTTCCGAGATATAGCCGTTTGAAGTTTGACAGCTGCCATCAAAAAAATAGATCTTGATCACACCTTTCATTTGGTTTTGGAACGAGATCTCTAGGGTGAGTAGTTTCCGAGATATAGCCGTTTGAAGTTTGACAGCTGTCTTCAAACATTTAGATCTTGATCATACCTTTCATTTGGTTTTGGAACGAGAACTCTAGGGTGAGTAGTTTCCGAGATATGGGCGTTTGAAGTTTGACAGCTGTCATCAAAAAAATAGATCTTGATTTTAAGTTCTATGATTCAAGAAATAAATAAAAATTGCTTGTTAGGTATAATAATATAATTTCCCCCAAATTGGTAAAATAAATTAATATGGAAATCGAACCACCTTAATAGCTATATCACATTTTGCTTAAAAATTGTTTACCTGACTGTACAATGCAGCTATTTTTAAAGTTGTCCGAATCGTCACAACAAAAATTATTAAAATCAAAAGTGACGATTGGGAGAATTTGTCCCAAAATATTTGGTCCGAATCGTCACTAAGTCCATTTTACAACTTATATATCTTTTACAGGTATCATAAAACTTAATACTTAATATTTTGTAGTCTAAGTTTATCTTACCTATATAATAATTTAATATTGTACTTTTTATAATATTATATTAGAAATTACTCATAAATATGGCCTATTGGGTATTATTTCTACTCTCTGCAAGGAATTCTTGCAGTGAGTAGAAACAGTTTTGGATGAGAAACTTTTTTAAGAGAGTTTTATATCGATTGAGGTTTTCTTCATTTTTTATATCAGTAGGGATTTTATTATAAATGTTTACTGACATTGAATATGGACCGGTGTGGAAGAGTTGTAGATTTGAGGAGGGAATAGCTAATCTATTTTGCTGTCTTAAGTTTTGTGGGCGTTTATATTGTTCAAAAAGGTTACTAGATTGCTAATAGAATATTTATATACATTTTTTTTATAAATACATACTTATGGTACATAGTAACACCCAGACATAGAAACATCTGTGTTTGCCACACAAATGTTTGTTCTCGGTGGGGATCGAGCCCACGACCCACAGCACGGAAGGCAGAGCTACTACCGACTGAGCCACGACGCCTGTCAAGATAGAAGGATAGAGCGGGACTTGTCTATGGGTTTGCCGGTTTACTGCATAAGCACTGATCTGGACTCAAGCATAAATTTTTGTATGAAAATATCTACTCAAATCTATGCTTGAACAACAAGCACGCAAGCTCGTATGAGTTAGTGGCCAACTCTGGTGACGGAGATTTTAGGCCGCCTTAAGGCATCCGTCATGGCTTAACGGCTGCTAGAGCCGGCACCGACAGTTTAACGTCCCCTCCGAAGCACGATTGAAAGCTTGAGCAACGATTTTTGTGACGGCATACGGGCCTATGACAGGCATATCTAAAATTTGAGTCTTGTTTTTGTTTAGCATACATGTTTTTGTAGTTTAATTAAAATCTATTTCGATATTCAGCTTACGATCGTAAGTGCGAGTAGCTACGTAACTTACCTCAAAAATAATCAATACATACAATCCACACAGTAACACACACGCGTAAACAACTCCGACAGCGACATCTATTGGCGACAGCGTGTACTTCATTACAAACGCAATGGTTTGAGTCGAGTTTGAACGCATTTGGATCGCATAGTGAGAAAGGTTTGGATCTGGGAGCTTGAGGATTGTTGATAATTGTTCTTTTGAGGGCTCGTCTAGGTAAAGCAACCAGGGTTTCGATTTCTGTAATATAAATTACTTAAGAAAATAACACTTATAAATTAATTTGTACTTCTACATAGTTAATCTTTGGACCTTCTGAACCGAAAAAAGTCGTTTATTTATTTTTAAATCTACTTGGAATAGGAGGGTCTTATATTTATGTTGCTAGGTAAAAAGTATTTTTGAAAAGCTGGTACAATATTGATTGAGTTTTTAGTAGTCTGAAAGTAAACTTACCACAGAAAACTCATCCGTCAAGCCTTCGAGCCACACTTCAATTTTGGGTATTGCGTCTAAGGCACTAGAGTTGAGTTTTATCTGACCATTCTCCGATAAGAAAGGTCCTGACATTTTGAGAGCTATTGAAGATATATGACTTTCTTGAAGAGTGAAGTCTAGAAAAAATACAATTAATTTTTTCTACAATATCATATGTGTAGTGAAAATATACGGGTAATGTAGTGAAATTGAAAGTTTCTGAGGATATATGTATGTTTGTTTCTCTTTCACGCAAAAACTACTGATCCGATTTGGATGACATTTGGAATATAGATAATCCGTGACCTGGATTAACACATAGGTTATTTTAATCCCGGAAAATCAACAGGATCATGGTTTTATGATTCAAATCTATTATTTCATGAACTTACTCTTCTCCTCCTCTCTCTCCAAAGAGGTTATAATCTCAACTTCATGTTTTTCGTTGTACATCAAGAATATTGCGGTGAAAAAGGTCCAGCAAGCTAGTAATACTGTCATTTTGATATAATATTTTGCTTGTGATATCTGAAAAAATAATTACTGTAGTGTGGGAGAGCATGTATGTACTTCTTGAACTAGGTACTATGTAGATACCTTAAATAAATATTTTTCATACCCATAGCGTAAATATTTACCCGTTAGGCCCTTTGCACATTATAAGACACGAACACGAGACAAGAAAAATTTTGTATGGCGCGTGTCCTTGTCCGATATAAAAAAAAATATCTTGTAATATCTACGGTCTCATATAAACGATCAAGCGACTGAATGTCTTATAAGATATTTCTCATAATATGATACAAGAAAAATGTCTTATAATGTGCAAAAGGCATTTATTTAACTAATATGTTTAATAAGAAATATATTTTTCATCACACCTATTCGAAAAGAACGACTTGGTTCGCCTTTATGTGCACCCAAAGGTGGTGTTTTCTATAAGAAACAATAAGTGCGTGGCAAAGTTCATTCCGGCGCACTTATTTAAATAAGTGCGCCGCAAGTTACTTTGCCGCGCACTTTTTGAATTTGGAACATCTTAGTGTTCAGCGCCAAAGAAATCAAACGAATAGAAAACATAAGAAATAAGTGGTTTTCATTATAGATACTATTTATTTTCATTTTAGTTATTACTATATATGTTTTTTTAAATAATAATATTACAATAAAATATGAGGCGCCTTTTATTTTCTCATAGTTGGTAATGAAAAGTAGAGTGTACCACTCGGGCGCAATAACTATATATTACTTATACCAACTTGAGGAGCATGCTAGATACTTATATAATTTACTATTTTCTTGTTACTTCAAAATTATCTTACCTTTTCGCCATTCTTGATTATTGAAGAGTTTCGAATTTTAGGGCTGAAAAAAAATTTAAGGTATTTTAAAGCGCTCACATAGAATATTCCTTTAGAATAAAATGTGTGTGTCTCAGGGTACTACTGAGGCAATAAATGTTTTTTGTATTTGTATTTGTATTTATATTTGAAGGTAAGTAAACAAAAAATCTGTTGAGTGCGTATTTTATGTCGATTCCTTAAAAAAATTCAATTTTGGCTCAAATTATGCTGACAAATAATCAAATCTAGAGTCAAGCAATTGATTTATTGTTTACTTACTACCTCAATGACTCAAGGATACATTTTTCCGACGTATTTCTTTGTAAATCTCTACTCAAATCACGCTTAAGTATGAGTCTTTTGTAAATACGGCCCGCTTTGGTCCATATTTGCATTTACTGCTCAACCACTCCGGAGTCACGCATAGATTTATCGACAGTTTTCTATGAGAATCTCTACTCAAATCTATTCTTAAGGACCGATTTCAAATCAAATCATTTATTCCATTCAATAAATTTCAGGTTGGTAAAGATCTTAAATTAATTATAATTTCACAAAAAATAGTCTTCTGATAGTATTTATATATCTGATGATAGTATTCTGAATCAGAATACTGAATACTATCCTAGTTTTCCCAAATTTGAACTCTTCTCAATTTAGAAAAAGACTCACCTGTCGCCATCTCTTTCTTCTATCAGTTCTTCGATGACGTCATGGGTTCCGTTTAGATCTCCAGGCTTTTGGTGAAGTGGTATGACAGGCGCTGAGTGCACTGCGTGTAATTTGGGTGGTCTCTTTGGCACCTGTGTGGGTTTGCCTGTGAAAAGTCTGATTTGCATTTACCGCTCAAGTATACTGATCCGGACTCAAGGCTCGTTACTCTGAGAGCATTTGTAATTGCTAATAATTATTTATTGTAATCGAATTGTAGGTTACTAACCCTTGACCTAGGTACCGTGAATTGTTACGAACAAAATCTGTATAGGAACACCACCATTTTGTAATTATCAAAAAAAAAATATGGACAGTTGCACAAGAGGCTACAAATGCTACATAGCACTGTCGAGATTTTTGATTGTAATTTAACTTTAGCAAGTTATCGAGGTTTGTTTTTAATCAAAATCCTGCACAATTAAGTTAGTATAGGAGGTACCGAATAACACCGCAATACAGGTCATTCACCCACCTTCACCACGATGTCGCAAAATTCAATTTATGTATGGTAAACAAACAGTACTACGAGATTCGAGCGATTGCCGTCTTAGCGACAGGTTTGTATGGAAAGCGACAGAATTAGCCATTCATAAATTGAATTGTGGTGAAGGTGGGCAAATGACCTGTATTGCGGTGTTATTTGGCACCCTACTATATTGCACGAAATGCGCAAGCGACGCATTCGGAGCAAGACAGAAAATTATGAATGGGACTTGGGTCAGTAGACTCAGTAGTAGGCACGTACCGATAACGAGTATAAGAATAAGAAAAAGAATATTTTATTACATAACTGTGTACATAAAGATGTTAGAAATAACTTATATTAGAGTCAACAGTTTATCCGTTTCGGACGTACAACATTACCTATATTAAATTTCTGCTTAGACTAATTAAATAATTTTATTATTTAAAACTAAACAAATCTGTAACTAATTATCATCCTTTTTTGTGATATTATTTTAATAATTTTGTGTTTTTGCTACCTAAATGTGATCAGTAACAGATACTGAAAATACGGGATTTTTTTGGTACTTACGAAATAGTGGTACCTACCTACATAAAGATTCTGAGAAATTAAATTAAATGACTTTGAATTTTATGCCTACCATCTACCAACTACCAACTATACCTATTACCTACTCTGCCCTAAAAATATTGAAACTTCGTAATCTGAGCCTACTTCTTCCACATTAGGTACTTGGACTTGGTAAACTAATGAATTTCTTACATCTATAGGATAATGTTGACATTCCATACCAAAGTGGATATCGTATTCACACTCCTTATAAGAACGATCTAAAAATTCCATTATGATTTTTCTAAATATTGTATTTGTACCTATACCTATATCACAGATTATATAATACTATATTAGTACCTATATCTACCTTGGTAGACCAGCGGGCCTAGGATGCGCGCCGCGAGATATTTGTCATGTCTTTCTGTCAAAATGTAAGCATTTTGTACCAGTTTAGGAACTATTGCATTATCTGTGGTACCTAATGGTGTCGACAAAACGCGCCATAATGTACACTTTTGACACTAGTTAGTCGTCGTACCTCTCTGAGGACGAGATAATAGTCACGCAGAAATGTCAAAAGTTGAAAATTGAAAGGCGCGGTTTCTCGACAACATTACCACAGATAATGCAATAGTTCCTAAACTGGTACAAAATGCTTACATTTTGACAGAACGACATGACAAATATCTCGCGGTGCGCATCGTAGGCCCGCTGGTAGGTACTTTAAGTATGTACAGTTAGCATCAATAAGATGTCTACAAACATAAAGGCGTTAGGGCATGTCAAGTCCCGATTTGTATACTTTTAGTTAATTTTTAGAGTAATTTTGTTATTTATAACTTCTGTTGGTTTTATCATAATCTATTATGCAGTAGCAGTCACGAAAACACAAAATAAAGTAATTATTTTGACGTAAACACATTTAAATACGATAAACAACATTGAAAAAGACGCATTAATCAAAGTAAAATGTGAGAAGGCTGAATTACACCGGGGCAACAACATGCGACAGTGCCGCATGCTACATATTGTGACATGCACCTTGTGGCATGCTACAAATAGAAAGCATTGGCGGCATTAGTGGCATGCGGCAGCCTATTTTACGCCGAGGCAACATCGTTAATTATTACAGTCTGCCACATGACGCAAGGTGTTGCCATGTCGCACGGTTATTGCAACAATTTGCGACATTTTTTATTTTGTAGCATGCCGCCATGCCGCACAGTGTTGCCCCGGTGTAATTCAGCCTTAATAACTAATGATTCCCGCTGCTTTATGACATTCTTACATTTGTAAAGACTGTATTGCAAGTGTATTAAAGTAACAAGCAACGTTCCATCAGTTTATTCATATTAAAATAACATTACGGATTACTCCAAGGCGTTTCATTGCAAGTTGAAAAACATATGGGACCAGCGGGCCTAAGATGGTGTCAAAAGTGTACATTATGGCGCGTTTTGTCGACACCATTAGGTACCACAGATAATGCAATAGTTAAAAAACTGGTACAAAATGCTTACATTTTGACAGAACGACATGACAAATATCTCGCGGTGCGCATCTTAGGCCCGCTGGGTTCCAATTTGCCCCAGACCCTTTTGAAAACCATGTTACCTACCTACGGTTCTCCAACATATTTTACAAAATTCTGAGTCTGTGTTTTATCTTGTTGATTGTCGAAAAGTGAGAATCGAGAAACTCTCACCTAGAGGCGCTTATTTGGTTTTCAGACAGAATATCTCGCAAGTCAAGGGGTGACGATCTGAGACATGTAGCTGGCAAACACTGGATGAGACGAGCCGAAGACTGGGCTCAGTGGCGCGTCATGGGAGAGACCTACGTCCAGCAGTGGACCGATATAGGTTGATGATGATCTCGCAAGTCGCTTTTCGATATTCATTTCGATCCGTTTTGTTCTCGGCCTCCCGGGGCACAGGCATAGTGCGGGGACCATTGGTAATTTTTTGTATACTAGCGACCCGCCCCGGTTTCGCACGGGTGCAATCCAGTGATAATGATGATGTATTATACATACATATAAACCTTTCTCTTGAATCACTCTATCTATTAAAATAACTGCATCAAAATCCGTTGTGTAGTTTTAAAGATCTAAGCATACATACATACAGACATTAGGACAGACGCGGGAAGCGACTTTGCTTTATACTATGTAGTGATAGTGATAAGTAACTAGGTAGGTACTCTTTGGTAATAAATTAATTTGTATTTGTATATTTGAACAAAATACTTACTTAAAACTCAGACTACGTGCTGAAGAGCCCGTAGGTAGATTATTACATTTTCAAAGATGTGTTAAGTAGATGCGATAAAAGATTTCATCATGATACATATTTATGAAATCTTTTATCGTACCATACCTTACATAATTAGGGACATTAGGTACCTACCTACATAACCTATCCTTGAAAATTTTGATTTGGTAGTAAATCTTTTTTTTTTTTTTTTTTTTTTCTTCGCTCCTCGGAGCAGGCTATAGCTTAGAACCATACCGCCTAGTCTTACGTTATCGTAGTAAATCTTTTGACAGCTGATATTTTTTTTTAATTCCATTGTGCTAGTCTATAGATATAATAAGTTTAAAAAACTGGAAAAACCGACTTCAATTGATGATGATGGCAGTTCATTGACAGTTCTATTGATCGTGAACACCACAGAAAAGCAAAATACGCAGTGTATCCGAGATACACTGCGCGGTGACACTACAACGGTTGGCAGTCGAGCTGGCAGTGACGCGCAATGTAACCCGAATACGGTAACGCGGCGACTGTCAGATTTGTTCGTGGGTACTTACGTTCTATTGCTCGTAAACGTCACAGAAAAGTCACAGAAAAGCAAAATATGTAATATCGTGTACGCGTATGACGTGTTTTTTCCAGTTATTCTTATTTAACTGCCTAATTACTAAACCGATTTTGATAAAAAAATTATGGGACCAAACTGGAAGCATACCTACTTTTTCAGATAAAAAAAAAATATTTTTAAAATCGGTTCATAAATGACGGAGTTCTGAGGTAACAAACATTAAAAAAAAATACAACGGAATTGAGAACCTCCTCCTTTTTTGAAGTCAGTTAAATATGAATCCCTATTTCCCGTGGTCACGGCATAACGCGTGACCGATTTCGCTAATTATTTTTTTGTTGTGTTTACTATTATGGTCAGTAGATGGTTCTTGAAAGAAAAAATAAGGAAAAATGCGCGTAAAATTAGAAAATTTTAGAATACTTACTAACCGTACCTATTAATCGTTTTCTAATGTAACCTAAGCGCTTTCACATAGAATTGACAGAATGCGTGCTGCAAATATATTGTTAAGACAGGACAACGTCTGTCATGTCATCTAGTTATTTATATTGATGGGTACTGTAGGCCGTGCTCACTTTGGACACGAATTTGTTCGTACGTAAACGTTCGAGTAATGTTCGTACGAATTGAGTGCTCACACTGAATACGTTTTTCTCCGTCAAATATTACGACTGCGTGATAAATCCCAACAAGTTCGGATTGTATTCGGACGTCGTAAGTAAACGTACGTATACGTACGACTGATCTCATGTAGTGTGAGCGCTCCCATAGTCCTTGGAAGGTCGGGATCATTCGTGCGTAGTCGTACGAATCAAATTCGGATGAAATCGTATCCAAAGTGAGCACGGCCTTAACCCCCCCCAAGTTTTCGAGAGTAATCTGCACTATAGGTACTATGTTATAGATACTGTGTTATATTACTGAGTGTACTTTACCCTTAAGGTAATTTTGTTGATTATACTATACATACAATTCGAAAAAATCTAATATGATTGTTCTTACCATGTTCCTCTTCATATTTCTCCTTGAAAGGTGCTAGTTCCGGGTCATTCTTTACCTCTTCGGGTAAGTCCATCCATAGCTGGAGGTTATCAGCTGTCAAATTACATGACACCTGAAAAAAAACAGTATGTAGGTAAATTTACGCACCAAAACTCGTTAGTCCTTTCCATGAAAGAAGTCCCGCAGACGCGTCGCTGTAGTCGACCTTAAGTATTATTTCTCGGGCAGCACCATTTTTATAACTTTAGGCATTGAAAACAAGACTTTGATCACAGAAACCAAATAAAACCGCACTAGCATCCGAACACATTAACAGCACCTGACAACTAATTTAAAATTTAGTTTTAAAATTTAGTTCCGGAAATTTCCGCGGGACTTCTTTCATGAAAAGGACTCCTACTAGGCCCCCAGCTCAAGCGTGACTCGCTACTCTTCTTCTTCTTTTATTAATGGCTTCTGTCCGTCATTTCGACAGCCAATTTTGGCAGTGTTAAGTGATAGATATTGCAAATAATATGCGTTAAGTCAAGTCGGCTGTCGTTTGTTTTGAAGAGAAAACGGTGTATTTTCTCTTCAAAACCTGAAAACGAATTTTCACCTTTAAAAAATCACTTTACACAACTTTATTCCAATGGCTCACAATTTATGTTACAACCTAAGTAGGTATTATTAGTTAAAATTCTACCAAAAATAAACAACAATAGATATATAGATACTCAGAATAACACAAGAAAAACTATTACTAAATGTCTTAATCTTCGGTTGGAATTTTCATTTTATATCTGTGTTTTTTTTTTTATTTTATGAATTTGATCTTACCACGGAGTAACTACTTCTATGGATCTCATTATGAGGCTTCTTTTTGGTCACCCCTGTCCATTCCTTGAAACTCTGCCAGGCCATTTTAGGTCATGTTTCTGTCAACCTGTAAATAAAAAAAACAACCATTCTTTGACAGATTCTATGATTTCTATTCCGTAGTGATTAAACCCATCCAAAAATACTCCAATACCATGCAAAATTACATTACATGCTTACACTTTAAAAGTTTCATAAATTTGTGCAAGATGAGTCGGAATTTTTGTGTAAAAAATCGTTTGGTGACACGAAATCTACTTTTCTTTAAAAACAAAAACTTCGATTCACTTTTCGCAAATAAACAATAATTCAGATTAGGCACGGATTTTGATGTTTTTACTGTTTAGTGCAAAAACACCGTGCTCACTTTGGATACGATTTCATCCGAATTTGATTGGTACGACTACGCACGAATGATACCGACCTTTCAAGGACTATGTGAGCACTCACACTGCATGCGATCAGTCGTACGCATACGTACGTTTACTTACGACGTCCGAATACAATCCGAACTTGTTGGATTTATCACGCATTCGTACTATTTGACGGAGAAAAACGTATTCAGTGTGAGCACTCAATTCGTACGAAAATTACTCGTACGTTTACGTACGAACAAATTCGTGTCCAAAGTGAGCACAGCCTTATAGGTACGGCCTTCAGCAAATAACGCGTACAAAGTCTAATTTTCCACTAGTTTAGACTAACACTAAGTCCTATGTACTGTGGGGGTTAGCACGAACAAATCTCGCGTCACGTATTACCATACCCAATACCGCGTGCACACTAGGCCCATGCCACTGCCAGCATGAATGCCGCTTAGTGAGAATAAAGCGATATTGCTGTGGCAATAAGTCCGCGGCATTGATGTCGCCATACATTCCGGCAGCGGCATGGACATAGTGTGCATGCGGTTTAACGTATTCGAGTCGTATTGCGCGTCGACGTGTACATCTATCACGAACAAATCTGACAGTCGCCAAGTTAACGTTTTCGAGTTATATTGCGCGTCAATGCCAGCTCGACTGCCAACCGTTGTAGTGTCACCGCGCAGTGTATCTCGGATACGCTAGCGTTACGTATTCGAGTTATATTGCGCGTCAATGCCAGCTCGACTGCCAACCGTTGTAGTGTCACCGCGCAGTGTATCTCGGATACGCTAGCGTTACGTATTCGAGTTATATTGCGCGTCAATGCCAGCTCGACTGCCAACCGTTGTAGTGTCACCGCGCAGTGTATCTCGGATACGCTAGCGTTACGTATTCGAGTTATATTGCGCGTCAATGCCAGCTCGACTGCCAACCGTTGTAGTGTCACCGCGCAGTGTATCTCGGATACGCTAGCGTTACGTATTCGAGTTATATTGCGCGTCAATGCCAGCTCGACTGCCAACCGTTGTAGTGTCACCGCGCAGTGTATCTCGGATACGCTAGCGTAATCAAGGCACAGCTCTACTGCCGAACGTTGTGGCGTCACCGCACAATGTATATCCGATACGTTACCCCAGGCCCTTTGCACATTATAAGACACGAACACAAGACAAGAAAATTTTTGTAGGCGCGTGACTTATCCGACATAAGGAAAATATCTTGTAATATGTACGGTCTCATATAAACAATCAAGCGACTGAATGTCTTATCGATATTTCTCATAAGACACAAGAAAAATAACTAACTAACTAACTGTCGCCCGCGGCGTTGCTCGCGTTCGAGACCCTTTAGAGCGTGACTTTCCAAAATGCCTTTCTTAGTGCACCCCTACTCTATATAAGGATACTACCCTCCAAATGTCATACCTCTAGGACTTATAGTTTAGGCTGTGCGTTGATTGTCAGTCAGCTTCAAAGGAGCTTTATATATTTAGAAGAAGAAGAAGAAGATGTGAAAAGTGCATTACGAATTACGATACGTTTACGATTGTCACATTTATTCGTGATTAGGACTCTAACCTTGTGATATTGCTAACTAGCGTGTCTCTATAGTGTACCTAGTAACTACCTGCCTATTGGGCGAATACTCAAAAGCCATTCAAACCCCACTAAATTTAAGTCGCGCTTAAATTATTGCCATCTCTTACAAATGAGTAATGTCAAACAGAGGCAGAACAACTTTAAGTGGTGCTCAAATTTGAATGACTTTTGAGTATTTAAGCCTATGTTATCGAATCAATGTGCTATGTGTTATGAACTTATGACACTTATGACTAAGGTGATATGTCTAAGGTTGGTGCCAGGCGCATGTCAGATGAAAATCTTTAATGATAAAAAAAAAGTTTTTATTCACTGATTTGGACCAGTTGAGCTATCTATAAATCGTTTGCACTGGTTTCTAGAAGCTATAGCCAAATAGCTCAGAAGGTAGATAAATTTAAACATTATCATGACCATGTGATGTCGACTGTAAACTCATAACTTTCTAATCTTTAGATAACTTTTGTGAAGATATGCATTAACAATTTTAAAATAATCTAAATTATATTTTAATAGGTAGGTAGGTATCTGGTGTAACGGAATAGCTACTTAGTAACCTACCTACCGACCGGCACATTTACCCATCGCAAAATTCAATCGTACTAATAATCGTACTAAGTTCAAAAACAAAAAATCTTTTTACATGGAAATAACTAATTTTTTTACAACCTAGCATTACTGGCATTACTCAAATCTTTGAAAACTTAAATACCAGTAGCTAATAAGTTAACCTAATAAGTTAAAACTTATAACTTCTTAACAGTTAACTTATATTTTACGTTTTATGCCACTTTATGATGACAATCGCCCTGTACGGTCTGCACTCAACCTAAGGCTAACTACTCCTGTACATAGCACTTCTAGTTACTCTGACTCCTTTACTGTAACTGCCATTCGTCTCTGGAACAGCATTCCTCATCTCTATCGCGAGGCATCTTCTATTGATGTCTTTAAATCCAAAATATATAATCACTATTTATCTCTAATGAACGAATAATACAAATAAACATTCACTGGCACAAAAAAGAGAGTTTAAGTTATATTAGGTATGTATATATTATTATTTATATTTATTAGTTTATATAGTATTACCTTCGTATTTATGTTTATTTAAGATAGGTTCATGTGTAAGTTTTGGCTAAATTATTTTCTAGTAATATATTCCCGTGCGCACTACCCTAATAAACTGTTATCCTCACTACCCAAAGGTTAGCTGGTAGAGAATGCTATTTTAGCATTAAGTTCGCCTGTATACACTACTTTTAAGTTGTGCAATAAAGAATTTTCTATCTATCTATCTATCTATCTATATTTAAATTTTAAACTTATTAAGTTATCACATTGTAGAGTTTTACGAATATTGTAAAAATGTCAACCAAAATGTGTGTGAGCAAACAATGTAATTAACGCGAATGAAGTCGTGGGCAGGAACTATTTAATAAGGACATAATGGCAAACCTAGTAATGTACTTATTGATAAGAGACGACGAATGTGAAGTACCTAGGGATGACCTAGGTATATTACATATACCTACCTACATACCTAATACTACTTTATCCGTAACTAACACGTTAGTTTGATTAGACCTCTTTCCTGCCACCAAAATTAAAAACAAACTTATCTAAATGTCAATGTCACTTCACAGAATCGATTGTTTCCGCGCGAAAGAATCGATGTCCAATAATCGTTTTAAAATCGATAAATAAAATGAGGCTACGCGCAGACGTGTTCAGCCGAACAAGAACGCGACTCAACTGTTTGTTGACATTGAAATTATTTATTTTTAGCAGCATTGCTTTATGTCATTGACGAAGCTTTATGATTATTTCTTGGCAACAGATTATAAAATTAGTGTTGCCATGCTGTGTTTTGTTTTATTACTGTCATTTATAAAAATGTTTTTGGTATAATGTATTACTATTATGTCTAGTAAAAAGTTTAAGGGGTATTCATATTGGTCTTCTAAAGCTGAGCTAACTAAAATGATTGCCAAATCTGTTGTCATCTCTTTCCGTTGTTATGCAAGTGACAATGATAGAGCATTCTATAAAGCCACGCTAAAATGACAGTTGAATATGAATAAAGGGGTTAGTAGAGTCCTTTTCATCCAAGAAGTCCCGCAGACGCGGCGGTGTAGTCGACCTTAAGTATTATTTCTCGGGCAGCACTTTTAACAACTTTAGGCATTGGAAACAAGACTTTGATCACAGAAACCAAATAAAAACGCACTAGCATCCGAACACATTAACAGCACCTGACAACTAATTTAAAATTTAGTTCCGGAAATTTCCGCGGGACTTCTTGGATGAAAAGGACTCGAGGCACAATTTGCATAGAATTATCTCTAGGTACTAGAAGAACTACCTACCTACTAATTATAATAATGTGAGGATTTTTTATAACTATAAAATTTAAACAGCTCATTAAAATCAAAATTCTTTATTTATTTTTATTTTACGTAATTTACGTAATTTAATAGATTCATTTGTATTCTTACATCACCTTAAGAACTTAAAATTAGGTACCTACTTATGTATATAATAATATAAATTATTGTTTTATATTAATATTGTGATGTTTTACGTGAGGTGACAGAAATAGGTGCTAAACCAAACTCCGATTTCCAAACTAAAGAATATGTAATACGTAGTTGCTACGTAAGAAGAAGCGGGACTCCCATTCTACCAAAATTACACACTGAAAATCTCGTTTTGTATGAAACGTGATTCAAATTTTGATCTCCGTTTCATACATTGTTCGTTTTCGAAAGCACGAGTCTAGTTCGAGAGTTTCGCCAGTCTGTTCCAAACCACTAGCATTGTGTTTGTACATTTGACGTTTACTACAAAGTCACGTAAACTCTAATGATGTATGTAGAATCATCAGTTGTGTAAACTACCCGCTAGGGGCGCTCCTCAATCTCTATACAACAATATAGGTTACGTACGTCAACTTTGTAGTAACACGAACACACTATGCGTGTAGACAAAAACCGGGGTTTCGAACCAAAAACTACTACACAATATACGGCGTAGTAAGCTACAGCGTAGTACGCTACGGCGTTGTACGCTACGGCGTTGTACGCTACGGCGTAGTTCGCTACGGCGTAGTTCGCTACGGCGTAGTAGGCTACGGCGTAGTAGGTTACGGCGTAGTACGCTACGGCGTTGTACGCTACGGTGTAACAAAACTGTAGGTAGGTAAATAAATATTTAAAATAAATATTTCTTATAAAAAACAATTCTAAAACTAAATAAAGCAATGGTGTCTTATAATAAAATTATGAATTCTTTTAGCTATTTTAAGAAAATCAGTAACTACATATAGTGTCAATAAATTCCACAAATCCACACTAATAAATCGTTACCAGTGGGGATTTCTGTTAAAAAAAAAAACTTCTTAGTGGAGATATCTGGAATATATTTAGTAACAATCATGTGGATTCGAGTTCTTAATTTTTGGAAGAACCTTAGCACATTTATTTTAACAGTTTTTCTTGTGTTATTGTAAGTACCTATTTGTGGTTTCGAAAAAAAAAAAGCCGTGTTGGCCGAGTGGGATTGCACCTCGACTTTCGATCCGAAAGTCGTGGGTTCGAATCCCAACCGTGCATCAATGGATTTTTCGTTAAGAAAATTTATATGCGCATTAACACGAGCTTAACGGTTAAGAAAAACATCGTGAGAAAACCCTGGGCTTAGTCAGCTCCGCACGTATTGACTATGTCCTTCCTGTGGATATGTCTGACTAGGCTGAGAGGATGGTATAGTACTACAAGCCTACTCCATCTAAACATTGTCCCAGGCAGTGCAGTGTGTCGTTAAGTGTAGGCATAGGTTGCCTGTTGACGCTCTTTAAATCATCTTCAATACATGTAAAGGCCAATTATGGTTGTTTAATTTTGACACTGACAAATTATCTGTCAAAATGACGGACAGAGGCCATAAATAGAAGTAGAAGAAGTAACAATAATTACTTTTTTACGTTTCTGGTACTAATTAAAATAGTACATAGTGCTTTATACTACACCTACGAGGAAAATAAAAAAACTAAAACTGAATCCTCAAACAACACACAAATTGAAAATGGCGCCAATGGCGTCTGCAATTTTCACATGTTCTTTTTTCAAATGGTTTATCCTGCCGCCGCAGGGTCGCACTGCCAGCCCGACACCATCCAACACACAGCTAGTGGCCAGTGTCATTTTGCGAACTTGGAGATAAAAACTCACTGTAAAAACTTTTTGGCTTTTGATATTTAGGTTACCGGCGCATAGTCTTACCCAAAATTAAAAAAGAAAAACCACGTAAGAAATGGATTTTCATACACTTTTCTCTCCCGCTCAGATGCGTTTTCTCCCCGCATATTTGTTCGATATGCAATGACGTACTTTCTACCGTAAATTTGATAAAGTATCAAGGTACTTTCCAAGCAGGTGTAGTATAAAGCTTATTCCTTACTTGGTTAATGTTATTTCAACATAAAATAAATAATTATACTTTATGTAGGTAAGTATATGTACCTACCTAGTTATAATAATTCATTATTTGTACACGGAGTTTATTTAACACTAAATAAGTACTAAAACACGCTAGAAACATTCTTATTGAAGGATAATTATAACTTAGTTTATATAATAAATAGTTTTCTAACAACTAATAACTAAAATTTTGTTCAATAATCTAAAATACTGTGTACATATCACACTACTATTTTGTACTTTACAATTTATAACTAAAAAAATATTTTTTAAACAAATAATCTTATAGGGATTCTACAACTCTCAGTTCAGTTGGTATAGTAGGTGCCAAATAACACCGCAATACAGGTCATTCACCCACCTTCACCGCGATGTCGCAAAATTCCATTTATGAATGGCTAATTCTGTCGCTTTCCATACAAACCTGTCGCTAAGACGGTAATCGCTCGAATCTCGTAGTACTGTTTGTTTACGATACATAAATTGAATTTTGCGACATCGTGGTGAAGGTGGGTGAATGACCTGTATTGCGGTGTTATTTGGCACCTACTATAGTAGCTCTGCCTTCCGTGCTGTGGGTCATGGGTTCGATCTCCACCGAAAACAAACATTTGTGTGTGGCAAAACATAGATGTTTGTTCTGTGTTTCTATGTATTATAAGTATGTATTTACAAAAAAAAAATTATATAAATATTCAATCACCAATCTAGTTCCAATAGTACAAGCTTTGCTTAGTTTGGGACTAGAGGGCGTTGTGTGATATGTCCAAGAATATTTATTTATTTAACTATAACCAAATATAACACAAAAATAATTTATACACATTTGTATGTATGACTCGATATATTATTATACATGTTTGAATCACCCAGTATAATATTTGCTAAATAGTTGAGCCTTAGTATTTTTTACAACAATTTTTTTATCACAACAAAAATCATATTTTAACTTTAATTCAACAGAATGCTTTTAAGTTTTCGATTACTTTAAAACTAAAAAACCTATGAATTTGTTGTCATAAGTATTTACTTGACAACAGATGATTCAGAGGTTTCTAGTTTATTATCTTTTTACACTCTTAATTTAATTATGTTTTACACTCTAATTTTGTTAATCTCTAATGTTCTCGAACTAACAAAATTAGAGTGTAAAAAGATAACTAAATAATTATATTTTTACACTTTTAATTTAATTATCTTTTTACACTCTAATTTTGTTAATCTCTAATGTTCTCGAACTAACAAAATTAGAGTGTAAAAAGATAACTAAATAATTATCTTTTTACACTCATAATTTAATTATCTTTTTACACTCTAATTTTGTTAATCTCTAATGTTCTCGAACTAACAAAATTAGAGTGTAAAAAGATAACTAAATAATTATATTTTTACACTTTTAATTTAATTATCTTTTTACACTCTAATTTTGTTAATCTCTAATGTTCTCGAACTAACAAAATTAGAGTGTAAAAAGATAACTAAATAATTATCTTTTAACACTTTTAATTTAATTATCTTTTTACACTCTAATTTTGTCAATCTCTAATGTTCTCGAACTAACAAAATTAGAGTGTAAAAAGATAACTAAATAATTATCTTTTTACACTCTAATTTTGTTAATCTCTAATGTTCTCGAACTAAAAAAATTAGAGTGTAAAAAGATAACTAAATAATTATCTTTTTACAGTCTTAATTTAATTATCTTTTTACACTCTAATTTTGTTAATCTCTAATGTTCTCGAACTAACAAAATTAGAGTGTAAAAAGATAACTAAATAATTATCTTTTTACACTCTTAATTTAATTATCTTTTATTTTGTTAGTTATTTAATTTTCACTAAAAATAAACCTAATATGATAGTTTAGATTGCTTTCCGATATTCCACCACAGTTATGTACTTAGTCTCAAAACAATACAACATTTTACAGCAATTTTGTTGTTACATCAAAAACTTCATACCATTTAAAAGACATTCGTAACATTGACAGTCGAATATTTTTACACCAAATTTGTTGAACCAACAAAACCATAGTCTTTAATGCCACTCAAACAACACGTGACAAAACATAAGATATCCCGACGCGACAATAAGATGGCCGATCATAACAGGAAAGCCGATTTTGAAGAACTGCATGAATGAGAACTTGTAGCCGTGTTGTTCCGCTACTCCTGCGCAGACCACGTTAGCACTTGCGCCAATCAAAGTGCCGTTACCTGTAAGCAAGCACCTTGTATGAGTTAGTGGCTAACTCTGGTGACGGAGTTTGAAGAATTTTGTATAATAAATAAATATTCACGGACACTTAAGAGCGGCCAATCCGTCTATCTTTTCATACAAACGCTCGTACGTGATTATGGCGTTGTAACAGATATTTCTTTGAAACTTTTGAACTAATAGGTATCTTGTGCATTATATCTAGGTTTCTATTGAAACGCAAAATCAAATTTTTAAGAAACAAATTCAGTACAAGCCTCCAAAAATCAGCTTTTTTGCACAAATTTTATACGAAGTTTGGGCGTTTATAATGTACTCATTAATTGTAACCGGAAAGAAATATTTGTATAGAAACCTTGCAAATGTAATGGAGTTTCTAAATGTAAAACTTTTTTTTCATAATCTTGTAAGGCTTACGAAAAAACACGTATTTCTTGGAACAGGTTTTATGAAATTTCCGCACACAATTTTTCTTTCAATGTTATCGCGTTCTCACTTGCTTGTTAGCCATGTGGCATTGCGCTGGATGAAACAACTTTTTGGCCATGCTCGCGTTGCCGTTCGTCGGACGGGGTTGGGCCCTCTTAACACAACGCCCTCTAGTCCCAAACTAAGCAAAGCTTGTACTATGGGAACTAGATGGCTGATAGAATACATACATACATATTTTTTTTGTAAATACATACTTATAATACATAGAAACACCCAGACATAGAACAAACATCTACGTTTGCCACACAGAGATGTTTGTTCTCAGTGGGGATCGAACCCACGAACCACAGCACGGAAGGCAGAGCTAAATAACTTCATAAGATGAACAAATCTTACCTCCTAAGCAAGCTCCAAAAGACAGCGCCCAGATTAGTGGAGCCATCGGTAGATTCAAGTTGGGGTTCGAGCCTAGTGACGTCACAACTCTGACCATCATTGTAGTCAGCGGTATGTTGTCAACGAACGCTGACGTCACTCCTGAAACCTGGAAATATAAAAAATTATAAAAAAAAAAAAAATGTACATAAGTTTTCTATCAGCAATCTAGTTCCCATAGTACAAGCTTTGCTTAGTTTGGGACTAGAGGGCGTTGTGTGTAATGTCCAAGAATATTTATTTATTTATATCAGTACCTAACTACGTATATCAATTTGTTTTAACTTTTTGTTTAGAATAAATAAATATTCTTGGACATTACACACAACGCCCTCTAGTCCCAAACTAAGCACAGCTTGTACTATGGGAACTAGATTGCTGATAGAACACTAAGACATTTTTTTGTAAATACATACTTATAATACATAGTAACACCCAGACACAGAACAAACATCTATGTTTGCCACACAAATGTTTGTTCTCGGTGGGGATCGAACCCACGACCCACAGCACGGAAGGCAGAGCTACTACCGACTACTTGTAGATGCTACTACTACAACTAGATACTACTTGTAGATGCTACTACTACAACTAGATACTACTTGTAGATGCTACTACTACTACTAGATACTACTTGTAGATGCTACTACTACTACTAGATACTACTTGTAGATGCTACTACTACAACTAGATACTACTTGTAGATGCTACTACTACAACTAGATACTACTTGTAGATGCTACTACTACTACTACTAGATACTACTTGTGGATGCTACTACTACAACTAGATAATACTTGTAGATGCTACTACTACAACTAAATACTACTTGTAGATGCTACTACTACAACTAGATACTACTTGTAGATGCTACTACTACAAATAGATACTACTTGTAGATGCTACTACTACTACTAGATACTACTTGTGGATGCTACTACTACTACTACTAGATACTACTTGTGGATGCTACTACTACAACTAGATACTACTTGTAGATGCTACTACTACAACTAGATACTACTTGTAGATGCTAATACTACAACTAGATACTACTTGTAGATGCTACTACTACTAGATACTACTTGTAGATGCTACTACTACTACTAGATACTACTTGTAAATGCTACTACTGCTACTAGATAATACTTTTAGGTGCTACTAGTATAGTATAGTATAGTATAGATTTGTTGCTTCATGTGTAGTACAAGTTCTTAATGGGTAGGTAGTACAATAGTCATTACATGAGCCCCGCAGGGGCATTACAATTTGCAGGTATTGCCGTACGCTGACAAAGTAGGCATTTAGTACTTCTTATAGATAATAGGAACTTTATGTACAGGTATTTACTTAATATTAATATAGTAGTTATCTTACTACTACTAGATACTACTTATCTTATCTTACCCAAAGCATAAGAAGTATAGCGACGGCTAATCTCGCCCGCTCATCAACTTGGAATATGACAGCTTCTGTCAAACCACCAATAAACTCGATCAAACCCAACTTTGACAGCGCCTGAAAACAGATAATATTTGGAAAAATTTGCATAATACATTTGCTAGGTACTAAAAAAACCTGTCTCATTCGACTATATAGAACAGTCCCAATGAACTGCCATCAACATCATCATTGATGATGATGGCGTATCATAATTTAGTCTACTAATATTATAAACGCGAAAGTTTGTACGTATGGATGGATGAATGTTTGTTACTCTTTTACGCAAAAACTACTAGGTAATCCGATTTGGATGAAACTTGGAATAAATATTGTCCGTGACCTGGATTAACACATGGGCTACTTTTTATCCCGGAAAATCAACGGGATCCAACGGGACGTAAACGAAGTCGCGGGCGTAACCTAGTAAAAAATTATAAATTACTAGCTGACCCCGCAGATTTCGTACTGCCTCAATTTTCATTTTCAATTTCAACAACTTTCATATTTATTCACCTTTTAAACCTTCTCTGGACTTCCACAAATAATTCAAGACCAAAAATGAGCCAAATCGATCCAGCCGTTCTGGAGTTTTAGCGAGACTAACGAACAGCAATTCATTTTTATATATAGGTAAGAGAAGACGATATAAATGCCGGCTATCCAATCTGTGTAAGTAGATACAAACCTCCATAAGTACAAACAGTGCTGCGAAGAAGAGAAGCGTGGACCATTCGACGCGATGCAGGATCGGCTCCAGATCCTCTCGATCAGCCAGGGTCAGCAGCAGGATGGCTCCCAGTAACGCCGTCCAGCCTAGCGACACTCTGTCTGTGCGGAACATAATTAGATTAGAAAATTCTTTATTGCACTTTTAAAATAATCGTACAGAGGCGAGTTTAATGCTATTTATATAGTAGGTGCCAAATAACACCACAATACAGGTCATTCCCCCACCTTCACCACGATGTCGCAAAATTCAATTTATGTATGGCTAATTCTGTCGCTTTCCATACAAACCTGTCGCTAAGACGGTATCGCTCGAATCTCGTTAGTACTGCTTGTTTACCATACATAAATTTAATTTTGCGACATCGTGGTGAAGGTGGGTGAATGACCTGTATTGCCGTGTTATTTGGCACCTACTATATACACTAATATTAGATCCTTTTCTTACACATTATAGGCAAACGTTTGACCACAATCTCACCTGATGTTAAGCGATGATGCGGTCGACGACTTCTACTACTAGACGCTACTATTAGGTAGGTACTGCTATTAGGTACTACTGCTAAATACTACTGCCAGGTCTAGTACATGGGAGTAGTATTTAGTAGTACTAAGTAGGTACTACTACTGCTACTATTGGATACTACGACTACTAGACACTACTACTAGATACTACTACTAGGATACTAGCAAGCAATAACTTACTGAGTTCAGGGATAGAGTGTAGGAAAAACACTGTGACGACGAATCCGATGGCTATTGTAGATTTGATTAGAAGCCACTTATCACGAATCTTGTACTGTGAACAAAATATTACATGAACAAATAATAATAGGAATAAAAAGTAACCTATGTGTTAATCCAGGTTATGAACTACCTCGGTATGTATATTCCAAGGTTGTTTCATACAAATCTACTATAGGTACTGCACTATTTTTACATTTAAGACCTAAACTAACATAAATACTGGCAAATAAACATCCTACTAATACTATAAACGCGAAAGTTTGTGAGTATGTTTGTTATTCTTTCACGTAAAAACTACTGATCCGATTTGGATGAAACTTGGAATATATATTGTCCGTGACTTGGATTAACACATAGGCTACTTTTTACGAAGTCGCGGGCGGAATCTAGTATATTTATAAACATATCTCTATTAGTAAAAAAAGGATGAGGTTTTCAGTTTGGTTTTTTTATGAAGAGTTTTTAGATCATTTTTTTTATAATCTCACCTTTTCCTTCATCTCCTGCAGTGTACTTTGGAAGGTATCCTTCGGACAGGCTCGCTTACTGCTCTCTCTTAGCAGCACGTCTAACTGCGCCTGCAGTTTCTTAACTTTGCGTTGAAGCCGTTCTCTAACGACGTGCTCGTCGCGACTCATGTGCGGTAGAGATTCTGCGGCGCGACGCCATATTGAAATTTGATGACGTATGTCTGAAATTAGATCAATTTTTAGTTAGATAAATAATTAGTATAAATAATTAGTAGTGAACCCAGATCTCGTGTCTAAAGCCTCCTCTACACGTCAAAAGACGCGTCCGCGGACTCTGGCTCTGTCCACACGTGTGTAGGTCGATCAGTCTATGTTCTATGTTCGCGCCGAAACCGTTTGACGCGAGCCAAGAAACCGACTACAAACGGATTGGAGGCGGATGCATCCGCAGATGACGTCTGCAGATGACTTGTAGAGGAGTCTTAAGTTAAGCTTTATCTCTATCATATTATGACACATTTTTTTTTCTTTCCTTTTAAACCCTCATTTGGTTTGAACCAGCAGCCTACAGCAAAGAAATCTAAGTCAAAGATCTTTTATTCAGTAAAATTACAAGGATTATTTAGAATCTTCTAAATATAATTATAAAACTCTTTTGAAGCTGACTGACAATCAACGCACAGCCTAAACTATAAGTCCTAGAGGTATGAAATTTGGAGGGTAGTATCCTTATATAGTGTAGGGGTGCACTAAGAAAGGAATTTTGAAAAGTCGTACTTCTAAAGGGTCTAAAATTAAGATCAAACATTTTAACCAAATATTGCGTATGTTGCTACCACGCGAGCAAAGCCGTGGGCGACAGCTAGTCGTCATAAAAAGTGGGTAATGTTAAAATTATGTCCAAACATAAATAAATAATAAATAAATAAATATTCACGGACACTTAACACAACGCCTTCAAGTCCCAAACTAAGCAAAGCTTGTACGATGGAAACTAGATGGCTGATAGAATACATACATTTTTTTTTTGTAAATACATACTTATAATACGTAGAAACACCCAGACACAGAACATGTGACTCGATTACCATTTTCACTTCGCGCTTTAGCTGGTTCAAACAGTTTTTTGGATTTCATCTAAAAGTGTGTGCTCCCATAATGATTAAGTATACCTTGTATCTCCCTGGACTCGTTTAACCGTAGTTTGTTTGTATCCCTGTAGATACAGTATCTGAGTTGTATCCATGTTTGTATGCAAACTAGAAGTATGCCAAACGTCATGTGTAGTGTGAAGTTTGTGAAGTTTATACCCTGGAATAAAGAATATTAGGTTATAGACGTTTGGAAAAGATCGGATACTACTATAAGACCACCTATTAGTAGTAGCAGTAGTAATGGAAGCAAGTAGCACTCGAAGTAATAAAAGAAGTAGGAAAAGCAGTAACAGTAGTGATAATAGTAGACACAGTAGTAGTATCAGTAGTAATAATATCTCAAGTTGTAGTATCTAGTAGCTGTTTGTGATAAAATTCGCCTAATCACTTCTACTATTAAGATACTTCTAGCCTGCTTAGACGCTATAATAACGTCTTCTACTACTACTAATACTTCTTACTACTACCTACTACTGAGTTCCGAGTCTGTGCATTTGTTTTGACTTTCGACTTGAGTATAGCACACGGAAACGCAAAGCGAGAAATTTTGTATGAAAACCGCATAAGCGCCTGTAGCGGGAGATTTGGGAATTGTGCAATTCCCAACAAAATTTGCTTTGCGAATGCTTTTGCGTGTGCTATACTCGATTCGAAAGTCAAAATAAATGCACAAACTCGGGGCTCTGCTATCTGCTTCTGCTACTACTACCACCATTACTGCCTGCTACTACTACTACTAACAACTGCTGCTACTACTACTACTAACGACTGCTGCTATTACTACTACTAACGACTGCTACTACTACTACTAACGACTGCTACTACCACTACTAACGACTGCTACTACTGCTACTACTGCTACTATTAAGATACTTACTGCCTGCACCACAGCCTTGTTGGACGCAATAATAACGTTAGGAGGATCACCGACAGGTGTCGCTGTACCACCAATATTACTAAATAACACCATTGACATTAACACAGGAATCGGATCCAAGTCCATGCACTCGCAGAGTCTGAAATAGAAACAAATATTCTTGGACATTTCACACAACGCCCTCTAGTCCCAAACTAAGCAAAGCTTGTATTATGGGAACTAGATTGCTGATATAATATTATACATTTGGTAAATACATAAGTACTTATAATACATATAGTAACACCCAGCCAAAAAACAAAAATCTATGTTTGTCACATACAAAATATATGTTTGTACTTGCGTCGCGTTGGATCCCGTAGATTTTCCGGGATAAAAAGTAGCCTATGTGTTAATCCAGGTCACGGACAATTATATATTCCAAGTTTCATCCAAATCGGATCAGTAGTTTTTGCGTGAACGAGTAACAAACATCCACACACCCTCACATCCACACATCCATACACCCTTACTTCCATACATCCAAACATCCATACATCTATACATCCATACATCCATCCATTTACCTGATAGTAACAGGTGTCATCAGTAACACAGTAGTGACGTTGTCGAGGAACGTGGAAAGTATTGCTGTGATCGCGCATAACACGCTGATCAAAGGCCAGAGCTTGCCTTTTGTTACCTGAAACAAATATAAGGTGCATTGGGGTAATTGCGAAAATGGGTATATTCCGAAAATCCATAAAATCTAGTAACATAATGCGATATTTTCCTGTTGGCACGAGGATATATAGGACTGTCACGGCGATGCCAATCAAGATGGCGTCTAGACCAATGTTGCCAACAGGAAAATATCGCATTATGTTACTAGATTTTATGGATTTTCGGAATATACCCATTTTCGCAATTACCCTTAGGAGATTATTACAATTACCAATGCACCTTAGGAGATTATTTAATGTTTTTTCTATTGGTATTCCGTTATAGCCCAGTCGGTAATAGTTCTGCCTTTCGTGCTGTGGGCGTAGGTTTGACTCCCACTGAGAAGTAACATTTGTGTGTGGCAAACATAATGTCAATCTTCTAAATCTATACTAATATTATAAAGAGGAAAGATTCGTATGTATGTTTGTAACGAATTGGCTCAAAAAGTACTGATCCGATTTGGATGGAACTTGGAATATATATTGTCCGTAACCTGGATTAACACATAGGCTACTTTTTATCCCGGAAAATTAACGGGATCCAACGGGACGCGAACGAACTTTCGCCCGCGAAGTCGCAGGCGAAAGCTAGTATTTTTTATCAATATATATATAAAACTCTTTTGAAGCTGACTGACAATCAACGCACAGCCTAAACTATAAGTCCTAGAGGTATGACATTTGGAGGGTAGTATCCTTATATAGTGTAGGGGTGCACTAAGAAAGGAATTTTGAAAAATCTCATGCTAAAGCGTCTAAAATTAGGATCAAAGATTTTAACCAAATAATGCACGCGGGCAAAGCCGCGGGCGACAGCTAGTGTTTGTTCTATGTCATGTTACTATGTATTAGGTAGGCCGGTACGCCGATACAGAAAACGTTACTCGAGCATAGATTTGAGTAGAAATTTTCATATAAAAATCTATGCTTGATCAGTGCTTGAGCAGTAAATCAACATAGAAGCCCAAGTATGTATTTACAAAAAAAACATGCGTGTAATTCACGCGTGGTAGAATTGAAACCTTCATAAAGACTTTCAAATCAAAACGATGCTAAAGAAGTTTTTAAAAAAGTTGCAAAAAGCGAATGAGTTTGCTCGAGACTTGAACCCTCGCACGAGCTAGTCTTGATTCGATCCAATCCGTTAGACCGCTTGGCCAGCAGTCTCTTTAGCATGGGTGCGAAAATTAGGGATCTCTCTTCTCGTTTTCTCTCATTTTCGTTTCATCGACTTTTACATCACAACGGTGCTAAAGAAGTTTTCACTTCAAAAAGTACAATGTATTCTATCAGCAATCTAGTTCCCATAGTACAAGCTTTGCTTAGTTTGGGACTAGAAGGCGTTGTTTAAAATGCCCATGAATGTATTTATTGTTATTTAGTTGTTCTAGGTAATCAAGATAGGTTTTTTTCAAGATACATGATACAAGATGTTTATTTGCATAAATAAGTGTTACAATTTGGTCTTATCTGTAGGAGGCACTTTTCAACTTATTCACCTTTTCCAGGTATCGCAAATGTTTTGGGCGCTTAAACTTAGGTAGGTAATTATTAACATTAATTTTGGGTTGGTACATACCTTTGGGCATGCACTAAATTTTTAAACATTTTTCATTATATACTACTTAACTAGTTCTTACTTTGGGTAGGTACTTTTTACTAATTATGTACTTAAATTTATTATGGCTAATTTGACTAGGTAAGTATATAAGTTAATATTTTTAATTACTTTAGTTTTAGGTGGGTATTATTCTTTTATACTACACCTGCTTGGAAAGTACCTTGATACTTTATCAAATTTACGGTAGAAAGTACGTCATTGCATATCGAACAAATATGCGGGGAGAAAACGCATCTGAGCGGGAGAGAAAAGTGTATGAAAATCCATTTCTTACGTGGTTTTTCTTTTTTAATTTTGGGTAAGACTATGCGCCGGTAACCTAAATATCAAAAGCCAAAAAGTTTTTACAGTGAGTTTTTATCTCCAAGTTCGCAAAATGACACTGGCCACTAGCTGTGTGTTGGATGGTGTCGGGCTGGCAGTGCGACCCTGCGGCGGCAGGATAAACTATTTGAAAAAAGAACATGTGAAAATTGCAGACGCCACTGGCGCCATTTTCAATTTGTGTGTTTTTTGAGGATTCAGTTTTAGTTTTTTATTTTCCTCGTAGGTGTAGTATAAAGCACTATGTACTATTTCAAAGTAGTCTTCGGTTGACTAAAGGCATTTTTTGACTAGGTATGATTTTAGTTTTCCTATGAATGATTTTATTTTTGTTTCATTTTTTATGTCATTCGGTAGGTTATTAAAGATTTTGACTGCCATGTAATACGGGCTTTTATTTAACATTTTTATTCTAGAATATGGTAGATAGAGTTTGTTTTTGTGGCGGGTGTTTACGTTGTGTGTTTCACTAATTTTAAGAAAATTACTTTCATTTTTGTAAACATTAAATATGCATACATCCATGATATAAATAGATGGAAGTGTCAAGAGATTAAATTTAATAAAATAGGGTCTACAGCTTTGAGTGTTATTAATTTGGGCTAGGATTCTTACACATTTTTGCATGATGAATAACTATTTACATTAACACTATTTCCCCATAGCATTACTCCATATCTGAGCCAAGAGTAAGCATATGCGTAATATGCAACACCGAGAACAAACATTTGTGTGGCAAACATAAATGTTTGTTCTGTGTCTGGGTGTTTCTATGTATTATAAGTATGTATTTACAAAAAAAAAATGTATGTATGTATTCTATCAGCCATCTAGTTTCCATCGTACAAGCTTTGCTTAGTTTGGGACTAGAAGGCGTTGTGTTAAGTGTCCGTGAATATTTATTTATTATTATTTATTTATTATTATTATTATTATTATTATTATGCTGACAGTGCAGTTTCTGTGTTTGTACTATATTTTAACTGAAATAGAGCGTATATACATTTTGAAAGCTTTGTTTTTATGTGATCAATGTGAGTCTTCCAGTTTAGGTGCGTGTCAATATTTAAGCCAAGTAAATTAAATGTTTGAACTGTCTCTAATGGATTATTTTGAAAATGTATGTTCAATTTTAGGGTATGGCTATTATATGATTTAAATTGCATTACTTTAGTTTTTAGTTTTATCTGTCAGGCGTCATGGCTCAGTCGGTAGTAGCTCTGCCTTCCGTGCTGTGGGTCGTGGGTTCGATCCCCACCGAGAACAAACATTTGTGTGTTGTAAACATAGATGTTTGTTCTATGTCTGGGTGTTTCTATGTATTATAAGTATGTATTTACAAAAAAAAATGTATGTATTCTATCAGCCATCTTGTTTCCATAGTACAAGCTTTGCTTAGTTTGGGACTAGAAGGCGTTGTGTAAAGTGTCCGTGAATATTTATTTATTTATTATTTATATTTATTGTAATTTATTTCTAAATTATGTTCTATATGCCAGCATTTTACTGTATTTAGAGTATTTTCCAAAATTAAATTGTAATTATCTTATTTCTCACATTTAATCAGTATGGAAACGTCGTCAGCAAAAAGTATTGGTAAAGTTGTTTCTTTGTTAAATATTTTTGGGAGGTCATTTATATAAATAAGAAATAGTATACAACCTAATACGCTTCCTTGTGGTATTGCACATGTTAAATCTCTAACTTTAGACCTTACTTCAATTATTCCTTTTTTATTTATATTGTAGTCTTCTACTTGGACAATTTGCTTTCAGTTTTGTAAATAGGATTGAAACCAGAGATATGCTGGTCCACGAATTCCTCTTATCTTCTGTTTATGACCTAGGGCTTAGATATTACACGAGGCATGTGTACCTAGGTTACATAATCAGTCGCAAATGTGCTAATAACATTGCTTGGAATATAATCAATTGTAAAATAATTATGTATATACAAGGAAAATAAAGATAAAAGATGCAGGGTGTCTAAGAATAAGTAGTACTAGAATAAGAATAAGTAATAATAGGAGGAATAGGTCGATTTTTTTGGGAAAGTAGGTATCTACCGAGATAGTTTTGGGAAAGTACTTACCTAGAAAATTTTGGGAAAGTAGATCTTTTTCGGAAGGTAGAAATTTTTGGGACGGTAGAAATTTTTGGAAAGATCTACCTTTCCAAAAATTTCTGGGACTTAGTCTTAGGGATAGCAGACTTATTAAGGAACGTGGGTCTGTATAGGAAAGAAGATAGTTTTAGGAAAGTAGACCTATTTAGGAAGATGGACCTACAGAGGTAGATCTTTTTGGGAAGGTAGGTAGATTATTTTGGGGAGGTACAGTTCAGGGAGAGATATAGACTACCTACTAGGTGCCGCCCGCGACTTCTTTCGCGTCCCGTTGGATCCCGTGAATTTTTCGGGATAAAAAGTAGCCTATGTGTTAATCCAGGTCACGGACAATATATATTCCAAGTTTCATCCAAATCGGATCAGTAGTTTTGACGTGAAAGAGGAACAAACATCCATCCATACTTACAAACTTTCGCGTTTATAATATTAGTAGGAAATTAGTAGGATCTAACCTCAAAAGTGAAGACAGCTAGGAAGTCGAACATGCCCGTCTCCGCCATGATAGCCACCAGTAACATCATGCTGAAGAGTAGCAGCAACGTCTCCATGTCAAGCCAGGATATCAGCTCCGGCAGCGTGGGCCGTTCGCCAGCAATGGCCAGCGTCGCCAGCGCTGTGGTGGAGACCAGGACAGCTGCCATTGTGCGGTTAATAACCTGGGAATATCAAGCATGTTCGTATGAGTTAGTGGTCAACTCTGGTGACGGAGTTTTTAGGCCGCCTTAAGGCCTCCGTCATAGGTTAACGGCTGGTATAACCGAGACTGACAGTCCGAAGCAAGGAAGCGCTCAGATGAAAATGTAACGATCACCCATCCAAATAGTGACCGCGCAGAATAAGATGAAATCAAGCAAGCCACGATCACTTCGAGAATTTTTACGATATTATTATATGCTCGCGTGGTAGTAGCATACGCATTGTTTGGTTAAAATCTTTGATCCTATTTCTAGACCCTTTAGGGTGTGACTTTTCAAAATTCCTTTCTTAGTGCACCCCTACACTATATAAGGATACTACCCTCCAAATGTCATACCTCTAGGACTTATAGTTTAGGCTGTGCGTTGATTCTATGTCAGCTTCAAAAGAGTTTTATATATTTAAAATAGATTTTATTTCACATAAACACGTAGTGTTAGGAGGACTTAATACTAAAAGCACCGTCTACCAGTCTTCGTGGACGTGCCAAATAATGGCGTGTATTATTTTCGTATATTTACGCGGATTAGTCAGCTCATTCTTCATTTATATCTAGTATTATCGTTAACACAGTACTATCTAGTTATTTCACGACCTCAAGTGACAGATTGACCTTAAACTTGACCTTAAGGTTGACCTTTTGATTACTATCATGTTAAAACTTATCATCTTAATATATTAAACAGGATATAGGTAGGTACTACCATAAAAACTCGTCAGGGGGCTACTCTCAAAACTCGAACCGATACCCAATTTCAGTTTTGGAATCAATGTTGCTAACTAATATTCGGTTCTATTATTTATTTATTTGTTTATAGACGAGCAGCTTTCGCTGATGTGTCTACGTGAGACAGTGTTAAAATTTTGTTGAAATTATAGTCTCTTATGTTTGGTAAATTCTTTTGAGCACTGATTTATTTGTTCGAAGCCAGATGTCTAGTTTGTTTTTGAATGCATTGACGGAAGTAGCTGTAACGACGTCATCTGATAGCTCGTTCCAATTGTGAACCACTCTATTGCTGAAGAAGTGATAAGCGGCAAGGGAGACGGAGGGGTCACGGTTCAACTTCAGTTGGTGACCACGTGAGGGTCTTAGCTCATCCTTTCTGATAAGAATGTCGTGAAAGTTGGGCAGGTTGTAATGAAGGATTAAAATCTTGTAAGTTTCGATGAGATCTCCCCGAAGGCGTCTATCCTCAAGAGTAGTGAGACGTAGTGCGAGTAATCTGTCCTCATAGGATTTGCGACGTAGAGCCTGTGGTATCTTAGTGGCCCCCCTTTGAACACTTTCAAGAAGGTCTATGTCTTTTTTGAAGTAGGGGTGCCATATCTGAAATCCGTACTCCAGTAGCGGCCTTATATAAGTTTTATAAATCTTGCGAAAAACATCAACAGTCATCGTTTGAAAGGATCTTCGTATGACATACAGAAATTAATTGGCCTTTTTGACTATGGTAGTAATGTCTTCGTTCCACTTTAGATTAGATGAGATATAAACCCCTAGATTAGGTTCCAAAGATCTAATAAGATATAAAAGTGTTTTTATTTCTAAATCAAAGATAAATCGCTCGTCATTGTTAATGTTTTTATTATTCTAGTACCTAATTTGACAGTTGAATTTAACTCACAATATAACATTAGTGACAGATGCCAAATCGAGATTGGTGTCGTGTCGATTGTCGAAAGTTTGTGATATGTTTTTGTGTCAACCCTCCATAGAACATAAATACCTGTGTAAAATAACAATTTTGATCTGTTTTTATAAAGACAGCGACCTTTTTAATATTTTTAATCGAGTAAACACGGTTTTTCGCGATGTTTGTTTTCAAAAGTAGATCCCTATTATTGCCTGTTTTTGTAAGAAACTCACCTCAAAAATAATCAACGCGTACAATCCACAAAGAAGCAGACACGCGTATATAACGCCAGTGTTGACATCTAGCGGATTAACAGTGAAGCTGATTGCAAATGGCGCCGTCTGGTTTGAGTTAGTCTTCATTCGCAACTTGTAACTCGTTTGGTTTGAGTTGAGGAACGGTTCGAGTCTGAGGGTAGATTGTCGGGGCTCCCCCTCGCTGAAATCCAGGGTATTATCTTGGAGGATGATGGACCAGGAGTCTGTTTTCTGGAAGAAGTAAAAATAGTTAAACTTAGATAAATCTTATATCTTTAAACGAGCAATTCTTGTGTAATCTGAAAAATTCTCGGAAACGGCTCCAACGATTTTCATAAAATTTAGTATACAGGGGATTTCGGGGGCGATAAATCGATCTAGCGAAGACTCATTTTAAGAAAATGTCATTTTATTCGTGTTTTCAAGTAAACACTTAAATAAAAAATGTGACTCTTCCCGACATCTATTGGCGAATAATAATACTATTTTTTGAAGTTATAGTTCTAATCGTTAATAGATGGCAGTGTTGAGCATAGAACCTTTTCTAACTAAATAAGTACAGCATATTGGTTATTTATGTACATAAAAATAAATACTAAAAAAATACCGAGCAAAGCTCTGTCAACCAGCTGGTATTTCTTTAACACACAACACAATACATGTACACTGTAGTTACACAATAAGAAAAAATATTTATAAACGAGAAAATTGCAAAAAATGAAAATGAAGTTGTTTGATAAGAAAGAACAAATTATTACAAAATAGGAAAAGATGAACTTCTGAGAACGATGAGAATCTTGTGAGAATCCTACGACGAATAGATAATCAGCTACATCCACAGGAAAGAAGGTTCTGTTGAACACAGCGCCATCTGTGCTTCAACGGCTGAACCGGATAAGTAAGTCAATACCTAATAATCTTTCAATTTCGATTGCTACAAGGACATTAGACTACCTAACTAGTAAGTTTAGACAGTTGCCACTATAGGGCGCTATTCCTACCTATAAAAGGCGCCTCGTGTTAGCGGCTCGCTCTCTTTTCCCGGCGGTCATACTGACCAGCGGGCCTAAGATGCGCACCGCGAGATATTTGTCATGTCGTTCTGTCAAAATGTAAGTATTTTGTACCAGCTTAGGAACTATTGCATTATCTGTGGTAATGTTGTCGAGAAACCGCGCCTTTGAATTTTCAACTTTTGACATTTCTGCATGACTATTATCTCGTCCTCAGAGAGGTACGACGACTAACAAGTGTCAAAAGTGTACATTATGGCGCGTTTTGTCGACACCATTAGGTACCACAGATAATGCAATAGTTCCTAAACTGGTACAAAATGCTTACATTTTGACAGAACGACATGACAAATATCTCGCGGTGCGCATCCTAGGCCCGCAGCTGTACCTACCTACTAAATTATTAATAAATATACCTTTTGTTTCATAGCCAACTGGATTTCCTTCCTCCTGCATTAGACAGGTTCCTTCATAATATATCTACTAGCTGACCCGACAGACGTTGTCCTGTCATTCAAACAACTGACAGTTATTTCAAATGTGACATTAAAAGTTTTCATGAAAAAGGTTAAGGAACTTTCATCCCGCTTTTTCAACCCCTTACAACCCTTTTTTCGCATTAAAAAGTAGCCTATGTCCTTTCTCAGGCTCTAGACTATCTGTCTACTAAATTTCATTTAAATCGGTTCAGTAGTTTTCACGTGAAAGCGAGACAGACAGACAGAGTTACTTTCGCATTTATGATATTAGTATGGATATTTCTTCACCGTTTCAATGCTCTGTCATTACATGATGTTTTCCCTTTACTATTTGAGAGCTGCCCATTACAAATATACGTTTTCTTAGTTTCTTTAGTTTACTTTGCTTAGTTTGGGAGTAGATAGCGTTGTGTGATAAAGAATATAATTTGTTTATTTTCAGGACAGAATCCTACTAATATTATAAACGCGAAAGTTTGTAAGTATGGATGGATGGATGGATATTTGTTACTCTTTCAAGCAAAAACTACTGATCCTGTTTGGATGAAACTTGGATGTGTCCGTGACCTGGATTAACACATAAGCTACTTCTTATCCCGGAAAATCAACGGGATCCAACGGGACGCGAACTTTAATATTATAATTGTGAGGATGTTCGTTACTCTTTCAAGCAAAAACTACTGATCCGATTTGGATGAAACTTGGAATATTTACCCCCAAATTATGTTTTCAGATTTAATGTGATAACGTGGAAAGGCCGGTATTGTCCGTGACCTGGATTAACACATAGGCTACTTTTTACCCCGGAAAATCAACGGGATCCAACGGGACACGAACGAAGTCGCAGGCGGAAGCTAGTAATTTATAATTACTACAGAATAATTTATAGGATCTGAAAGCGGGTTTTCTAACACCGAGAATATTCAGTAAACCTACCAAATTACTTACTTGAACAACATTGCCGTTCTCCCATCTCTCGACCCAGACTTTCATAGTAACAGCTGCTTCGAAATCACTTGCATTGAGTCTTGCTTCGCTGGTCTCCGATAGAAAAGGGCCTGATATCTTTAACGTGATTGATTGGAGGTTTTGTACGCTGTCTATTGGGTAACCTGGAATTTGAAATAGATGAAGGTATTCTTAATAAGAAGTCTTATTTTGATGGTGGCCTATTTTATCCGTTTTTAATTGCAGTAGATGTGCGTTTATTCGGTAAAATTACAAGGATCATGAAAATGTTATCCTAATTCCTACTATAATATTATAAACGCGAAAGTTTGTAAGTATGGATGGATGAATGGATGTTTGTTACTCTTTCACGTAAAAACTACTGATCCGATTTGGATGAAACTTGAAATATATATTGTCCGTGACTTGGATTAACACATAGGCTACTTTTTATCCCGAAAAATTAACGGGATCTAGTGATGTTTAAAGGCTAGTAACTACTACAATTAGCATTCTCTAGCTAGACGATATCAATATTACAAATATTAGCAGTTAGTAAACATTATATGACTAAATTCTAGATTAGAGATACTTACTTTTGACTTCGCCGGCCGCGACGGCCGAGTTTAAAACAATAGTTTCTTTCTCATTGTACAATAAGAACGCGCCTGTGAAGAACAACCAGACAGCAAGAAGCATCGTCATCTTTGTGTAGTGCTGAGCTTGGGCCCACTGCAAATGCAATTCTTAATTCTTTACTGTATAGGCGACCAAGAAATTGGTTTACCACTCTAAGGCTGAATATCATTTGCACGTACAAAACATCAAGGGCTATTTTCGCTTGACAGATTAATAACTGCTACGTCAGAATCTGTCATTCCTGTTTATTTAAACTCCTTAGCGAATAATTATGTTACTGGGAGATGTCATTAAAAGTGGTAAACCAATTTCTTGGTGGCCTATACTTTAACAAACAGGCATTTTTGTTTTGCTATGGGGCTTGTATTGTGACATGTGGTCGTGTGTCACTGTGTCTTCAGGAAGCTCAGTCGTGCTTTCCCATTGAAAACAATAAAAAATACCTACTTCATCATCATTTCCCTGCCCTTATCCCACACTAGGTGGGGTCGGCACAATATGTTTTCTTCTTCCACTCACTCCTATCATTCGTCAACTCTGAATCTACTCCTCTCACATTCATATCCTCTTTCACACAATCCAACCACTTCTTCGTCGGTCTTCCTCTACTTGCATACCCAGCCACACTCATATTCATAACTCTCTTCGTTATATGAAGAAATACCTACTCTGAGCTTCTTTTTCAGTGTGGAATCAATACCTCGCCCTTGAGATAAAACATATTATAGTAGCCCCTTGCGTAACACTGATGACTGTATCTATAGGTACCTGCACTTATCTATTTGTATCTAATATGATAAGTAATGTTAACACTCCAAAAAAGGTCAAAACTAAAGAGTTGTTTGATTAAATTAAAATCGTGATAAGAAACATACCTACCTACTACGCGAATTATTAAAATAATATTATCATAAGTGGTATGTAATGTCCCTATCACATTGAAAATGTTTTTGAAGGATTTAAATATATACTTACATATGATTTCTTTGAACATGGCGTCTGTTCTTCAAGCCTAGAAAAGAAAAAGCAAATATTTAAGAGATCTCTAGGGTTTTTTTAGTTAGTATAGCGTGTTCGTCTGTCCGTGGCCTTGTTAGCTCCAAAACAAATAAAGCTCCGAAAGCCTACGTGAGAAGTGGCAACTTTTGCCTATAGCAATATAAGTCTCCTGCGGGCCTAAGATGCGCACCGCGAGATATTTGTCATGTCGTTCTGCCAAAATGTAAGCATTTTGTACCAGCTTAGGAACTATTGCATTATCAGTGGTAATGTTGTCGAGAAACCACGCCTTTGAATGTTCAACTTTTGACATTTCTGCGTGACTATTATCTCGTCCTCAGAGAGGTACGACGACTAACAAGTGTCAAAAGTGTACATTATGGCGCGTTTTGTCGACACCATTAGGTAGCACAGATAATGCAATAGTTCCTAAACTGGTACAAAATGCTTACATTTTGACAGAACGACATGACAAATATCTCGCGGTGCGCATCTTAGGCCCGCTAAGGTTGTGTTTTTCAGTGTTTGTAAAAAGCATCGTGTTCCGAAACGTAATGTGCGTGTACTAGCACCGGTACCTATTCCCTTCGAACACAGCAATGCGAGCATCACTGCTTGACAGAAAATAATAAGTAGATTGTATTGATCAACTATCAATATCATATAATAGAACTGTCAAACTAGAGAAAAAAAAGACGACAGGTGGGTTACTCTCGACCACAGTTCCAATCCGAATTAACGGAATTTGACAGATCTCGTGTCATTTTGTACTGAAAAATGTCAGGACTTCTGTCAAAATCTATGGATCTGGATTGGAACTGTGTTCGAGAGTAACCCACCAGATTTAGGTTCATGTCTTGTAACTACGTCTCCACCTCGTAAAAATAAATGTAAGGCCGTGCTCATTTTGGACACGAATTTGTTCGTACGTAAACGTACGAGTAATGTTCGTACGAATTGAGTGCTCACACTGAATACGTTTTAAGCTATTGCATAGCTTCTATCGCGGGCGTTGAGCGTGGAGACCGAATCCAGAAATTCCGTAACGAAAATAACCTAACACCCCCCACTCCGACCGGCACAGCGGTGATACGATAAAAAATGCTATGCAATAGCTTTACCGCGGCAGTCTCCGAATGCCACACGTTTTTTTTTTCTTCGTCACATAGTACGACTGCGTGATAAAACCCAACAAGTTCGGATTGTATTTGGACGTCGTAAGTAAACGTACCTACGTATACGTACATTACGTACGACTGATCGCATGCAGTGTGACCGCTCCCTTAGTCCTTGGAAGGTCGGTATCATTCGTGCGTAGTCGTACCAATCAAATTCGGATGAAATCGTATCCAAAAAGAGCACGGCCGTAAAGTCAATCTTCAAGTCTTTATAATGTCGCGCCTTTGTCGCATCGTAATAAGAAACTTATAAATAAACACCCTGTAGTCACTCACAATTTCTCCAGCTTCTCATTCTCCTCTCCAAAAGGCTGTTCCTTGACGATGTGGACATTGTTGTTGAGATGGGGCGCTGAGTTGACTGACGGTAGCCTTTTGTGGCGAGGAGCTGATGATTTTCTAGCGTTCTCTTGTAGTTTACCTATAATAGAAGTAATAATAAGGCCTTTGCATCTAATCTAAATGATTTATAGATACAGCGTCTAGGTCCACTTATAACCCATACCCCAATTAAGGCATATGTAATAGACAGACAACCCGCTCGCTCGCACATTTCAAAATTTTTGAATATATAATATAACTAAATGTAATTATGTAAAATTGCAGAGCTTCAGGGTCGAGAGAATAACAATGCAAAGGTTCAGTAGAAATATTCACATTAATCCAAACAAGTTTTCCGACCAAAAAACTTATACCAATGCTATAAATTAAAATGCACATTTTTTGGTTAGAAAACTTGTTTGGAACAATGTGATATTTTTACTGAACCTTTGCATTGTTATTCTCTCGACCCTGAAGCTCTGCAATTTTACATAATTACATTTAGTTATATTATATCTTCAAAAATTTTGAAATGTTCGAGCTAGAGCGTTGTCTGCCTTTTACATACGCCTTATTAACGGAACGCGCAGTGCCTGGGACATGTTTTGCGTTTGGATGGAGTAAGTTTAGCACACCGCTCAGCTTAACCTTATCCATATGAAAGACGTCCAATTCGATTTCTTTAAAAAAATCACATATGAATCGGATTGGCATCGAGATTGGTATCGTGTTGAGTTTGAGAGTAGGTCGCCTGTCCTAACTATGTAAGTATGATGAGCCAGTAGTAGATACCTACTTAGGGTTAGATAAGTGGTTTAAAAACAAAATTATATATAATAGAGCTATTTTCAAAATTATTTAGCTATGTATCTATACCTACTACTAAAACTTTATTGTACAGTTCAGTTATTTAAAGCATGACTTTTTTATAGTTGTGGCTTAGGTAATATCATCGTAATGCTTATAAAATTGTTTTGTTTACTAAAAAAAAGCACAGATCATCCAATGGTAACTGGCCAGAAAAAAAAACATGTGTGTAATTCACACGTGGTAGAAGTGAAACCTTCAAAAAGACTTTCAAATCACAACGACGCTAAAGAAGTTTTCGCTTCAAAAAAGTTGCAAAAAGCGAACGAGTTTGCTCGAGACTTGAACCCGCGCACTAACGAGCTGGTCTCGATTCGATCCAATCCGTTAGACCGCTTGGCTAGCAGTCTCCTTAGAATGCGTACGAAAATTAGGGATTTCTCTTCTCGTTTCCTCGTTTTTACGTTTCATCGCTTTTTTGTTTCATTGACTTTCAAATCACAACGGTGCTAAAGGAGTTTTCACTTCAAAAACTATAAAGTCTAACCACGCTAAGACTGCAGAGCTTAGAGTAAAGGCGGAATTTGCTTGTAGTTGGAAACACCGTTTTTAACAATAAAAAGATATGCCCATCTTTAACACTCGTATGCTGATTTACTACTCAAGCACTGATCCGGACTCGAGCATAGATTTTTGTATGAAAATCTCTAAGGTGCATTGGGGTAATTGCGAAAATGGGTATATTCCGAAAATCCATAAAATCTAGTAACATAATGCGATATTTTCCTGTTGGCAACATTGGTCTAGACGCCATCTTGATTGGCATCGCCGCGCGCCGTGACAGTCCTATATATCTTCGTGCCAACAGGAAAATATCGCATTATGTTACTAGATTTTATGGATTTTCGGAATATACCCATTTTCGCAATAACCCCAATGCACCTTACTCAAATCTAATGCTTAAGTAACCATTTCTGTATCGGCATACGAGCCAAACTAAACTAAAAACCATTTTGTATGAAAATCTCAAATCTACTCAAATCTACGTTTGAGTAACGATTTTTTTATCAGCGTAAGGCCCAAAGTAAACTAAAAAGAAAACAATAATATTTACCTACGTATGTGTACCTATTTAACATAATTATTAAACGGAAGTGGCATAGTAGATTGTCGCTGAACTGATTGGGATGAAATTTTCCACGCTGATAGCCACGTGTTGATTTAATGTAGTTCAAGGTTTAGGTAAACTGTACCTACCCACATAGCACTGCCTAATGGGATACAAGCTTCCTTAAAGTTTGTAAGGATGTATGTGTATGGATGTATGTTTGTTACTCTTTCACGCAAAAACTACTGATCCGATTTGAATGAAACTTGGAATATATATTGTCCTTGACCTGGATTCACACATAGGCTACTTTTTATCCCGGAAAACGCGCGCCAATATGGCCCTTTCAGATAAAAAAAAGAATTTTTGAAATCGGTTAATAAATGACGGAGTTATGAGGTAACAAACATAAAAAAATAAGTACAACCGAATTGAGAACGTCCTTCTTTTTAACTAACTTCAAAAAAGGAGGAGGTTCTCAATTCGGTTGTTTTCGAAGTAGGTTAAAAAGCCACCAGCCAGTTGGGCGGATGACATTGTGAAAGTGGCAGGAGCACACTAGATTAGATTGGCGCAGGATCGGAAAGAATGGCGTGACAAAGAGGAGGCCTATACCCAGCAGTGGGTGAGCATAGGCTGATTAGATAGATAGAGGTTAAAAAGAAACTCACCATGTTCCTTCTCGTAGAACTGTCGGAACGGCGCCAAAGCTGGATCATACTTCACTTCTTCAGGTAGACCTAGCCAGAGCTGGACAGCCCCAGCAGTCAGATCATTCGACGACACCAAGGAGTACTGGCTACGGCTCAGTTCTGCCTCCTGTTTCCTGGAACCACCCCAATCTTTAACGGTCTTCACTATCTTCTCCATGGCATTTGCTGGTCGCTCCTTAGACTGCTTTTATAGAACTTCTAGAGCTATAGAGCAGTTTGAATTGGCTTTTATTGATAAAATTTTTGGACCTTTTAGATCACTATTTAGTTGGAAGAACTTTCAAAACACTAATTGTCTTTCATTGCTAAAAGTTTTTGGAACTTTTAGATCACTATTTAGTTGGAAGTACTTTTGGAACACTAATGTCTTTTATTGAATCTTTTAGATCACTTTTAGTTCAAAGAACTATTAGAACACTAATTGTCTTTTATTGCTTAATTTTTTTGGATCTTTTAAAACGCTATTTAGTGGGCGTAACTTTTTGAGCTGTAACTTTTGAAACGCTGTCTTTTATTGATAAAATTTTTGGAACTTTTAGAGCACTATTTAGTGGGCGTTGACAAAGTATGTTTCATAACTTTTGAGCTGTTCTTTAAATTGTCTTTCATTGGATTTTTTTTGGATCTTTCAGATCACAGTTGGAAGCTTTTTTTCATACCTTTTTGAGCTGCTCAATATAAAGAACTTTTAGATACTGATTAAGTTGACAATTAGCGCTCTTTCTAGAGCTTTTTAATAGATTTTTTGCGCGTTTATAGCGCGTTTCACGATATTTGTGTCGTACCTATTGCTTGAAAATTTTTGGACATTTATTTCAGAGTTTTTAGAGCATTATTTAGTCTTGTATTGTGTAGGAACACTAGTAGATGGTGTATGTCTCGTCTTAACCGACAGGTAATTCACTTAGGACTTAGATATCGTACGCTCAGAATATTAAACTCTCTTTGTACCTAACTATTCGATACTAGCTGATACCCGCGACTTCGTACGCGTGCGAAACTTTCCGCCAAAATATCTTTCAACCAGCTTATACGATGAACCTCGTAGCAAATGGCTGCTTTTAGTTTAGAGAGTTCAAGCTGTATCTAAGAATCCACGTCTTTGATTTCAATAAAATATAGCCTATATTTCAATCCGAAAAAAAGGCTTCCGAATGGTACTATAAGTTTCGTTGAAATTGGTCCAGTAGTTAAGGCGTGATCCGCGAACAAACAAACAGACAAACTCTATTTTTGGAATCAGAATCGTTTATTCAGTAGATCTGCATATTTAGTTTATTCGTATTATGTTTAATTTTACTTTTTGGCATTTATACTGTTTTATAATTATTCGGTATTCGGTATCTAGAAAAAAATGTCTTGTGGTCTCAAGTTTTCCTGATAAAGGAAGTACCTAGCTCTTTCAAACCTTGATCTATTTCCTCGTTATTTATTTCTTTATCTATTATTTATTTACCTATACAATTCAAGGTAGCACGTTTCACTTTTTGCCAAATATTCCATCTATTTCATGCTATTGTTGTTTGAAGCATAATTCTTTTATCGTTTGTTATTTTTTCACTAGATAAGTATCACAAATTTATCACACTTTAGGTACATTAGGTTTAATTCATAAAATCTACAAGAATAAATACAAGAATTTTAGTAAATTAAAATGTTGACATTGCGCATTTGATGTTCTGCCAGAAATACTCTGATAATAAAACTTTTTTGTAAGAGAAAAGTTTATTTTCCGAAAGTTACTATATCAGTCCAAATATGGTAAAATTAAGTGGCTTTTCTGCATTTCAGACCTTATTCACTATGACCAATACAAGCGCGTTACGCAGCACGACAAGACAGCGGCGTGAAATCGCCCTATGCCTATGCCGTATTTCCTATGCCATAAATGTCATTCCTTATGGTGACGTCATACGGTTACGGCAAGGAATCTCCTAAGTCATACAGAATAATGCCCCTGGCTAGTTTATTAGTTAAAGGCTGAAATACTCAAAAGTCATTCAAATTTGAGCGCCACTCAAAATTGCTCTGCCTCTGTTTGACATTGCTCATTTGTAAGAGATGGCAATAATTTAAGCGTGACTTAAACTGAGTGGCGTTTGAGTAATTGCCCAAAAGAGTATTCTTTTTCTATGTTTATTAGTGCAATCACACCCCCAGAGGGGGATAAATACTGAATTATCCAGAATTATCTGAAAACTCAAACAATTTAATTTACTGAAATTGTCAGCTGAATCGTAGTTTCTTTGTCTGTTAGATCCGTTTAGATCTACCTGAACAGTGACGTTGCTGGCACGTAGATACATTTCACATAGGATTTTGGATGAGATTCAAGAGTAGGCAGGTTTATGCTATTGATACCTACATACAGCCGATTGTGTAGGTAGGTTAGTTACCCACTGTGTTATAGAAAATAAGGTTTCTCTCGAGAAACCTGTGAACGCTCGAGTGAATGTCTGCTTCAAACCGGCTCAGACCGGTTCAGTCGAGTTTTAACTGGATTCCGAGACAGACTTGTCTATCTATATTCTATACCTAGGTTAGCTACCGTATACCTACAGCGGGTCAAGGGGTTCAAACCTCCTCCCAATAGCTCTATTTATTTATTTATTTATCACAGCTGCTTAATAGTAGATTAGTAGCCAAGGGCTTTAAGGCATCAATTGCAGCCCGAGATTTTTAGGCGCCCTCGCTGCGCTCCGTGCGCCTATAGTTCGAGGGTGCAATTGATGCTTACACCCGAGCTAACTACTCTGCTTTACATCTCGATTGTGAGGTAAGTAGGTCCTTATTACCCCCAAATGGGGCTTGTAAGTGACCAATTAGCGCTCTAGGGTAATAATGTAGCTAGAAAAGCCCTAGGGCGGTAAGTAATTTGAGCAAAGAACGTGTAAATGTAGGCCGAGTCGAAGACGAGGCACACATACGTGAGTCCCTCAAATTACTTACCGCACTAGGGTTTTTCTAGCTACATTATTACCCTAGAGCGCTAATTGGTCACCTAAAAGCCCCATGATGTGTGAATTTCCCACGTTCTTGGAAGGGATGTCATCCAATTCGTGAGCCTAATTTTAACAGTGACTGTCGTTCGAAAATGTTTTATTCATATTCATATCCTATTAACAGTAGGACGAAAGTACCTACGTTAAGATAACATGCTAGTGTTGTTCACTGATAAGGCTACTGACGTACCTACGTATAACTACCTACATCTATCTACACTATTATAAAACTGTAAAAAAGCCAAAAACTAAAATAACTATGGATAAACTAAATATGCAGATCTACTAAATAAACGATTCTGATTCCGAAAATCGAGTCTGTTTGTTTGTTCGCGGATCACAATTTTAACGAAACTTATACCATTCGGAAGCCCTTTTCCGGATTGAAACATAGGCTATATTTTATTGAAATCAAAGCGCAGGTATCAGCTAGTACGTACACTGATAAGATTGCATTGACGTAGGTATAATTACCTACAATAATACCTATAGGTAATATCGGGTGTAATAGGACCACTCCCAAAAACTTTAGAGTTACAGCCGTATACGCATTTACTGCCCAAGCACACCATGCCTAGTGTATTCGTTTTACGTTGCTACTAAGTTGACGTAAACTATATTTAAAGTTATACTTCTAATGCGACTTCCAACAACGTTGCGTTACGGGATGACATAGTCTCTGCCTCTTTCTATTCCCCCCGAATAGAAAGAGACAGATGCTAATACGCTACAAATGCTACAATCAAATATAGATGGCAGTGTTCAGCAATTCAGCATTTGACCGCCCGTGTTTTTGAAGATAAACGATTTCCAACTAACAGCGGGGGGAATAGAAAGCGACTATAATACGCTACAATCAAAATATAATAGATGGCAGTGTTCATGCAACTTTTTACTTTTTATTTTGAAGTGAAAATTTAGTACTGCATATTGGTTAAGTACATAAAAATAAATATTAAATTAATTTCACATTAAACACAGAGCGAGAGTGAATGCGTGCCACTCGAAGTATAACTTCTTCCGCGCGCGGAAGAAGTTATACTTCGAGTGCGGAGCGGAGGGACTGCATGTACTATTTTTTTACTAATTAAGTAGGTACCTTTGTATACATAAGAACCTACTTACCTACTTATAATACCTAGTTGGAAAAGAAAATAAAAGAAAATCAGTTTTCAGAGAGATAGGTACATTATGTACCTAGGTACCTAATAGGTACCGGCCTCAATAAATATACCACTGACTTGTTTATTTTGTGGTTTATTAGTTAAAACATAAACAACCTAAGTATTTTATGTGGTTTGGTTACACATAACTACATAACTACCTACATTATAGTAGGTGCCAAATAACACCGCAATACAGGTCATTCACCCACCTTCACCACGATGTCGCAAAATTCAATTTATGTATGGTAAACAAACAGTACTACGAGATTCGAGCGATTACCGTCTTAGCGACAGGTTAGTAATGGTAAGCGACAGAATTAGCCATTCATAAATTGAATTTTGCGACATCGTGGTGAAGGTGGGTGAATGACCTGTATTGCGGTGTTATTTGGCACCTACTATAGTACATACCTCTTTAGTAATTAAATATGAACATGCTACATAGCCATGGGCTACCTACATACATTTCTAGAGATCCCCACTAAATATTTGGTCCTTACTAAAAGCCAATTGGCTGAGTTTATACTTCTCTTTACTTTAAGTCTTTGCTTAGTCAATCTTCACTGATTATCTAAGTTAAGCACCGTTCTGCGCGGTCACTATTTGGATGGGTGACCGCTAGTGGCATTTGCATCTGAGCGCTTCCGTGCTTCTGAGGGCACGTTAAACTGTCCCGGCTCTAGCAGTCGTTAAGCCATGACGGAGGCCTTAAGGCGGCCTAAAATTCCGTCACCAGAGTTGGCCACTAACTTATACGAGCTTGCTTGCTTTAAGTAGAGTTAAATTTAAGTACAGTTCTTCCATAAACAATGACTTTTCGATAAAACTACTGGGGTTATTCCCCTAATTTTATAGTGATACTAGCTGATACGACTTTGTACGCGTGCGAAACTTTCCACCAAAATATCTGTCAACCAGCATACGATGAACCTCGTAGCAAATGGCTGCTTTTGGGTTAGAGAGTTCAAGCTGTATCTAAGAGTGGATTCTTAGATAAAATATAGCCTATGTTTTAATCCGGAAAAAGGGCTTCCGAATGGTATAAGTTTCGTTGAAATTGGTCCAGTAATTAAGGCGTGATCCGCGAACAAACAAACTCGATTTTTGGAATCAGAATCGTTTATTTAGTAGATCTGCATATTTAGTTATCCATATCTTTAATTTTAGTTTTTGGCTTTTTTTACAGTTTTACAATAGTACAAGCTTCCGCCCGCGACTTCATTCGCGTCCCGTTGGATCCCGTTGATTTTCCGGGATAAAAAGTATCCTATGTGTTAATCCAAGTCACGGACAATATATATTCCAAGTTTCATCCAAATCGGATCAGTAGTTTTTGCGTGAAAGAGTAACAAAGATCCATCTATACTCAAAAACTTTTGCGTTTATTATATTAGTAGGATAGATAGAAATAGAATTAGAAACACACCAAAATGTAAATTGTTTAATTTTGCACCTATGTGACCGTAAAAACCTTTCCTGCCAGACTATTTAAGGAAAGCGATAAAAATAAAATAAACTGAAGTTAGTAAGACAGTTAGCAATATACAGGCGTCATGGCTCAGTCGGTAATAGCTCTGCCTTCCGTGCTGTGGGTCGTGGGTTCGATCCCCACCGAGAACAAACATTTGTGTGGCAAACATAGATGTTTGTTCTGTGTCTGGGTGTTACTATGTATTATAAGTATGTATTTACAAAAAAAAAATATGTATATATGTATTCTATCAGCCATCTAGTACCCATAGTACAAGCTTTGCTTAGTTTGGGACTAGAAGGCGTTGTGTTAAATGTCCGTGAATATTTATTTATTTATTTATTTATTAATATAAGTTGATGGACCATTTAATACTGTCCAACTATGTTTTAGAGGGATTATTGATTGACCCCATGCTGACTTGTCCCCGATGTTGATTACCGAATACTTACTACGTCTAATAGGTACAACAACAGACAAAAGTTTTACTGATGGGTTTTTAGGGTTACGATCCCGTAGGGTTTCGAAGCCCTTAAGGTACGACTTTGTCCGTCAGTCTGTCACAAACCGAATTATCTCAGAAACTATTAGAGTTATTGACTTGAAATTTGGAATAGTAATAGATCTTATGTGTCACGAGAAGCTTAAAAAAAATGAAATGACACACATTTATTCAACCAATTGGGTACAAAACACACAAAAAAAAAATAATGTAAGACACAGAGGAAAAAGTAAGTCAAATCAAATCAAATCAAAAATCAAAAATGTTTATTTGGAACAAAAATACAATGAAGACAAGAACAAAAATAGAGAACGATGATAGCTACAATAGTTAAAAACTGTGTCGTAACTATCAACGCCCACCTCCAAAACGTCGGCATAGAGCGTTCCTCATTGGGAATTGTACGGAAAAAGGGCTTAGAAGTCAGACAGGAAGGAGCAAAACAGAGTAAGTAGTAGGAAAGTAGATACAAAAGTATAGCAAATATTTAGTGACAGAAAACCAAAACAATAAAAAATGATGCTAGTTAGTCCTGTCCTGTCCCGTTCTGTAGGTACCCTTGTGCGGTTGAAAGGGTTGTTCCCAGCATATGCTACCCCACGTGCATGAACCATGACATGGAGCAGCGCTGGTTTTCAGATACAACCAAGTCTTGAGGATTTTATGGGCAAAAATATACATCTAAAATAATAGAATATTAGATAGATAGGTAGGTATAACAGTTGCTATGTGATTGTGATTGTGAACCAATTTTTAAAATAAAAATTTAAAAAAAAAACCTAAGAAGACCAAATGCATTTTGGCATCATCTGTGGTTGGCACCTGTAGGGCTACTCTTGACCACCGCCGTTCCAAATTGGATCCGGATTTTGATAGATTTTGCGTCATTTTGTACTGAAAAATGACAGGACTTCTGTCAAAATGTATGGATCCAGATTGGAACTGGGTTTTTTGCTTGTTCGACCATAAACAATATAAACATTGTCAAGCTTAAATATTTTATTTGGTTTTTGCGTTTACCTGAATTTTACAAACCTAATGTGCTAATTCATGTTTCCGACTGTACCTCTACAAAAAGGCCTTTATGGGTTTTTAAGAATATGGTGACGCATTACAAAGCTTAGATGTTTTTACAAAAAAAAAACATGGTGTGTTTGCGTTATTTATTATCACTATGGTGTTAAAGAACAAAGCTCTATTCAAACCGACAGAGGTTGCACTATGGTGTGGTTTCAAGGACTAGAAGAGGCAGGTAACTTTAGGCTCGTATGCTGATTTCTTGCTCAAACACTGATCCGTACTCAAGCGTAGATTTTTGTATGAAAATCTCTACTCAAATCTATTTTTGAGTAACGATTTACGCTGACAAGCGTCAAACAACTTCACATTGCACATTTCAACAACTAAATCTACTATATAAAAATAAGTTGGGTTTTCCTTCCTGACGCTACAACTCCAGAACGCACGAACCGATTTCCACGGTTTTGCATTCGTTGGAAAGGTCTCGGGCTCCGTGAGGTTTATAGCAAAGAAAATTCAGGAAAAATTTCAACAGAAAAGCGGGAAAATGGAATTTTGAAAAGTCACACCCTAACGCGAGCAACGCCGCGGGAGACGGCTAGTAAGTAAAACGTATAGTTTTAAAAAACTAGAAAAACCGACTTCAATTTGATGCGCCTTCATCATCAAATGATGATGATGATGGCAGTTCATTGGGACTGTTCTACTGATCGTAAACACCACAGAAAAGCAAATACGCAATGTCGTGTACGTGGATGACGTGTTTTTTCCAGTTACACTTATTTAACTGCCAAACTACTGAAAAAAATACAACCGAATTGAGAACCTCCTCCTTTATTGAATTCGGTTAAAAATCCTTACAGTGCCACCAACTGAACCTGTTCAGATGACGGTGTCGCTATTAGAGTAGTCCGGTAAACGATTACAACAGCATTTTAGTCCGTTCGAAAAAAAAAAAAAAGTCGCTATTAGTGGTTGTAGTTTGTCTTGTCGTTTGTTTAATCGCGACTGTAGTTACAATTTTGGCCACCTGAACAGCTAAGTTCCTTTTTTGACGAAGTCGCAGCTAGTAAATAAACCAGTTTTCGGAAGTAATCTTATTGCGCCTTGCATTTCTTACCTACAAAGAAGACGTTCCAATATTACTTGTAGGTAGGTACACTACAAGACATAAAGACAATGTTCAATATGCATAACGACGCATTGTCTAGATTCTAGACCAGAAAATGGAGATTTAGATAAGACTAGATAGGTACCTAGGTGAGTGGGTATGCTACCTAGACTACCTAACTCATAAAAACGTAATCCTACTAATATTATAAACGCGAAAGTTTGTAAGTATGGATGGATGGATGGATGGATGTTTGTTACTCTTTCACGTAAAAACTTTTGATCTGATTTGGATGAAACTTGGAATATATATTGTCCGTGACCTGGATTAACTCATAGGCTACTTTTTATTCCGAAAAATTAACGAGATCAAACGGGATCCAACGGGACGCGAACGAAGTCGCGGGCGGCACCTAGTCATACATAATCATACAAAACCTAATGACGATTCAAAGTGATCAGTGAGATTTTTATTGAATACTAGCTGATACCCACGAAACTTTCCGCCAAATTATCTGTCACGAGAATACGATGAACCTCTTGACAAATGACTGCTTTTGGTTTAGAGAGTTCAAGCTGTATCTAAGAATCCACGTCTTTGATTTCAATAAAATATAGCCTATGTTTCAATCCGGAAAAAGGGCTTCCGAATGTTATAAGTTTCATTGAAATCCAGTAGTTAAGGCGTGATCCGCGAACAAACAAACAGACAGACTCTATTTTTGGAATCAGAATCGTTTATTTAGTAGATCTGCATAAGGTGCATTGGGGTAATTGCGAAAATGGGTATATTCCGAAAATCCATAAAATCTAGTAACATAATGCGATATTTTCCTGTTATTATTTAGTTTATCCATATCTTTAATTTTAGTTTTTGGCTTTTTTACAGTTTATAATAGTATAGATAGATAAATAGAAAACCTCGGATCAATCATTTATCTATGCGTAAACGCATCAGTTTCATAGAACTAATGTTTAAAACAAATAGTATTAATAATATAAACACGTGCACAAACGAGATATGAGACACGTGTTCCTTTAAAGAGTTATAATTACTATTCTGTGAGCATGTGACAAAGATAGAGTGCGATAAAACCACCGTAAAAATGACTTGCTGACGTTTGGAGAAAATATTTTGGGATAAATTCTCCCAATTTTTTTTTGTTTTTATAATGATGCTTAAGTAAAAAACTTACCGATAATAAAATTGCTCTGCAGTGCTAATTGCTTCTTGTATCTGGCTCAGAAGTTTTGTATCCCTTTTTATACTCATATATACACTTATACATATATACAGTTTTCCCTCTTGATATTGTTATTTTCACGATTTTCACACTGTTTTGTTTCTTTCACCTTATCTCTCACAGGTAGTCCAAAAAGGCTCGTACTACTACTATTTTTCTTGTCTTCTTTTTTAATCTTAGCTGGTGGATAGATTTTCCGTGATATCACCGTACGGCCCTGGCGGAAGACCAGCGTTGGTTGCCAGTCATCCAACATATGCTGAGCCAGGGTACGTTTTTACGACACACTAGTCTACCTTTATACTTAGTTTACCTATTATGTAGTACATAGTTTCTAGTATAGTTAGTATTTAATTAGTCTGTATTTGTTTCTGTTCTGGTATGTCGTGTCGTAAATAAAATTATTCTTATTCTTCTTATTCTTATTCTTATTCAATTGTCACTTTTTATTCACCATTTTGTCTCCAAAACAAACGACAGCCGACTTGACGATGACTTTATCTGTTTGTTTGTTCGCGGATCACGCCTAAACTACTGGACCAATATGAAACTTCAGAAGTCCTATTTCCGGATTGAAACATAGGCTAAATTTTATTGAACTCAAAAACATGGATTCTTAGATACAGCTTGAACTCTGTAAACCAAAAGCAGCCATTTGCTATGAGGCTCATCGTAAGCTGGTTGACAGATATTTTGGTGGAAAGTTTCGCACGCGTACCTACGAAGTCGCGGGTATCAGCTTGTTTCAAATATATTACTTGACACTGGCAAAATTGACAGTCAAAATGACGGACAGAGGCCATAAATAAGAAAAGAAGAACTTCCGGGGGTTAAGACGCTGACAGCCGTCAAACAAATTCTCGCTCACACATTTAATCCCCACTGGTGCGGACAGCTTAGTAGGGATTATGAGAATAAGCAAAATTTTTAAGATATAAAACCACTGAAGTTATGAATGAAAAATCGCAAACAACACAAGGTGCAGTAGATGTATGCTGAAATAATCAAAAGTCATTCAAATTTGAGCGCCACTTAAAATTGCTCTGCCTATGTTTAACATTACTCATTTGTAAGAGATGGCAATAATTTAAGCGGGGCTTAAATTGAGTGGGGTTTGAGTGGCTTTTGAGTATTCGCCCAATAGGTACCTAAATATCATTTTGATCCAAAAAATGTTTTTAAACAAAAAGAAGAACATAAGTTAAAAACTCTAGAAAAGTTTGTTACCTACTCACTGTTTTGTTTCGAAGGATTTTGTTGAGATTTTCCTTATAACCAAGGTAGACATTTTATGGTCTTACTCAACCATTGCCAAAAGAGACTTTTTTGAATAATACATATTATAATCAAGGTCATCTCTTACATCTATCTTATCTTACTTTACTTTATTTACCTACTAGCTGGTGCAATTTGCTATGCGAAATCTTATAGGCGTTTCTGAAGAGTTCGCGTCCCGTTGGACCCCGTTGATTTTTCGGGATAAAAAGTAGCCTATGTGTTAATCCACGTCACGGACAGTATATATTCCAAGTTTCAGCCAAATCGCATGGATGTTTGTTACCCTTTCGCGTAAAAACTACAGGTGGGTTACTCTCGACCACAGTTCCAATCCGGATTCACGGAATTTGACAGAGATCTGTCGAATTCCGTGTCATTTTGAACTGAAAAATGACAGGACTTCTGTTAAAATCTATGGATCCGGATTGGAACTGTGTTCGAGAGTAACCCATCTGATCCGATTTGGATGAAACTTGGAATATTTAAATTGTCCGTGATCTGGATTAACACATATCTACTAGGCTACTTTGTATATCGGAAAATCAACAGAGTCGCGGACGGAAGCTAGTGTAATAGGTATATTCGAAACATGGAATATATTAAGTAGGTAGATTCTAACTCAGTTTTAGTTGTAATATCTACAGAGTTTAATAAGATTACTCCCGATATCTTCGAGGGGTTAAAAGTATCCGTCAATAAAAATTACTTTTTCCATGGAACCAATAAAGGGAGCGCGAAAAAAATTAAGTTTTTTTCGCGCTCTCTAACGTTGACAGGGGATTTTCGGACAAGTTCAGGAAATCCCCTGATGGGTTCATTTACACCGTTCACCGTCACGTTCGTTCCGTAGCTACGCTCGGCGCTGTTTTATGTTTGGATATTAGTGTTTTAATCACGCTGCAACTGCTGGTGCGATTTGGACGAAACTTCGAATATACATAATTCGTAACCTGAATTAAGAAATAGGTTTCTTTTTATTCCAGAAAATCGACAGGATATAACATTAAATATATGGATAAACTAAATATGCGAAACTACTAAATAAATGATTCTGATTCCGAAAGTCGAGTTCGTCTGTTTATCTGTTTTAACTACTGCACCAATTTCAATGAAACTTATACCATTCAGAAGCCCTTTTTCCGGCTAACATAGGCTATATTTTATTGAAATCAAAGACGTGGATTCTTAGATACAGCTTGAACTCTCTAAACCAAAAGCAACCATTTGCTACGAGGTTCAACGAATGCTGGTGACAGATATTTTGGTGAAAATTTCGCACGCGTACGAAGTCACGGGTATCAGCTAGTATTGTATTTACCTAAGCATAACGTAACTACATAGATAAACACTATAATAGGTTTTTGTAACAAAGCCCTTCTGTAACTTGAGTCAAGGTTACGTTATGGTAACTAATATCTTATCGTAAATCGATATGTGCAAGCCATGACTCACCTGTGTGTACAGGATGTCCTAAGCGTGTTGATTCAGACCCTTTCAGACCATGAAAATGAACAGAGGGCCTAGTACGAGTTTTCAGTGTATAGTGTGGGTGTGAAACGTCTGACGCCCAGCACACCAGTGGGCGCTGATTTGTATGGAGACACTGAGCGGATTCTTTGAGAAGCTCGACATGCGAGTACGAGTTTGGCGTAGACCAAGCTTCTCAAAGAATCCGCTCAGTGTCTCCATACAAATCAGCGCCCACTAGTGTGCTGGGCGTCAGACGTTTCACACCAGATTTACACACCAAAACTCGTACTAGGCCCTCTGCTGCATTAAGCCCACCTACTTGTACATTTGTTCTTTTGTGCAATAAAGAGTTAAAGAAGCTGTAAATACGCGTAAAATCTCACAAACCTTTTTTTTTTTGCGTATTTTATGCTTGTACTATATTGTGAAGTAAATTGCTAATACAATACTAAAATATTATTTAAAATATAAAGACTAGGTACAACAGAATGTTTTGTTATAAAAACTAAAACTACTTTCGTTTGTAGTAGTTAGTCATGTTCAAATAGCTACTGTTGGTAGCTCGTCCATAGTAACATGCAGGTAACAATGATAACCACGCAGCCGTCTAATGGGGCTTAAGATAAGCATCTAAACATCATTATTGCTCAATTAGTTACGTATGTACGACATTAATGCGACCAATACTTTCCTATAGTAGGTATAAACTCTGGTATTCTACTATCAAAACTTCTAACAAACAAACCACAGATAATGCAATAGTTCAGAAACTGGTGCAAAATGACATTTTGACAGAACGACATGACAAAATATTTCGCGTGCGCATCCTAGGCCCGCTGGTGTCACGAATAAAGTCACTGGCATTCCACTAGTTCAAAAATCTTTTTTAATAGTCATAACTACCTGTGGAAAACTACAGAAAATATAATATAAAACATTACGAAATGTGTCGTTCGGACTTGACCTAAATTTTTATATCTCATTACATCGATTCGAGATAAAAATTTAGTCATCACTTATTTTTATCTTGACGCAAACATTTTGCTAAAGATTTCAGGGTTCACTGACCTTCACATCTGTCTAGACAGCCGATGTTTACACCTACCATACAACCCTAGAAAAAAGACCGCTACATAAACTTTTTTCGCGGAGGCTACCAATCTACGTCTCCTTTGCGTTTCACGCTAAATAGCCGGCACGGGTCAGTTGTACCTTTCTATGCATAATATTGAACCTCCAATGTGATTAATTCGGGGTTTATCTAATAATAAGTGGCAAGCAAGCCAGCAAGCTTGCATGAGTTAGTGACCACCTCTGGTGGCGGAGTTTTTAGGACAGGCCGCCTTGAGGCCTCCGTCGTGGCTTAACGACTGCTAGAGCCGGGACCGACAGCTTAACGTGCTTTCTGAAGCACGGAAACGCTCAGGGGCCTTATTCACTATGACCAATACAAGCGCGTTACGCAGCACGACAAGACAGCGGCGTGAAATCGCCCTATGCCTATGCCGTATTTCCTATGCGATAAATGTCATTCCTTACGGTGACGTCATACGGTTACGGCAAGGAATCTCCTAAGTCATACAGAATAATGCCCCTGATGTAAATGCCACTAACGGTCATTTATCCAAGTATTGACCGCGCAGAACGTCGCTTATCTCAGATAATCGGTAAAGATTGACTAGCCACGAGCGCAATGTAAATAAGGGTACAACTTACCCACGCTGGTTATTTAGAACCATGTTATATAGTAGAGTGGCTATTTTAATCTAAAATCTATAGTATCAGAGACGATCGCATCACATCAACTACTAATAGGAGATAAAACGACTTAATTAAGTATACGATTATATGAATTAATGAATAATAATGAATCTGGAAAGTTTATCAAACATGTTATTTAAGTGCGTCTTTACGACCCATTATAGGTAAATCATTCAAATGAGACCACTCTCTATGAAGTTAACAGGGGGTTTGAATTTGTTTGACAAGCAGACTAAATCTTCGTAAAAAATGCACCTACATTTTTTACAGTCGCCACGTTAGCGTATTCGAGTTATATTGCGCGTCAATGCCGGCTTAACTGCCAACCGTTGTAGCGTCACCGCGCAGTGTATCTCGGATACGCTAGGATCGACAGGTTTGGAGCTGATTAATTCACGGGTTTTATTACAATGTTTTCCTTCATCGTTTCAAAGGACTGGCTTTACGCACATTAAGGAGTAGGTAGAAATAGTAGGTATACTTGTATCTAAGGAAGAGCTTTCAAGAATCAACGTACGTAACAGGTTGCCATTCCGTCTAGATTTTTAGCTAAGTACCTACTTCTAATTCAAACAGCTTTGTTGCGTTTTTCGTTTTTACAGATTCATTTGTTAGGCCCCTAAGGCGATGGAACCCAGCAACCAATCGAAAAGCCCTTATCTCTTTGAAGAAATAGGCCATTCTTAGAAGCAAGAACTTAAAAAAAAAAAAAAGATTTTCTTATTAAAAAAAAATGTTGTGTAAACGTTATTTTTACAAACCTAAAAATATTAATATCAGAACTGTAATTTTATTATATAGGTACTTAGACTACGCAGGTTATTGTTAGGATCACAAATATAACTCTATAAAAATAGAGTGCTCTTTCCCAGTTTTATTTTTAAATTAGTAACAAAGGTGGACTTTTTCTATACACCTAAACATAAAACGCACTTTAGGTGCATATTTTCTGGTTTATTTACTTAGATTTGCATGATTCATTATACGAAACGAGTTTTATAACGTTTTATAAATAAACATTTCTCTATAGAACAGTCTGGCAAGAACTTGGCACTTTAATTGAACAAAAAAAACTAAACACAACACTCTTTTGTTATTATCACGTGAAAATGATTATACCCGGATAAAATCGTTCAGAAATGTAATGATTTTTTGCTTTTTTTTATGGCGAGAATGCGTTCGGTACCGCGCGCGTTTGGGTTGACACTGGCCGAACAGAAACAGAAATAAACAAACGATGTAGGTACCTACTTGTAGATAACATACATAACAAAACGTAGTAAATATAGCGTTATCAAGGCTTGGATTTATACATGTGGACGTGTTTGTTATTTCGTGTAATTTTGGCACCGGAATTTATTCTACACACTATAGTTTGTAGCAGTTGAGTGTAGTACATTAAATATTTTTATGACCACATAAAACATATATGTTTTTACCGTATTTATTATGTGGGAACATGGTACATAACATAATGGTCAAAAAGTGGTACTTTGACTGTCAAGCTATAGCAACAAAATAACGCCAAATGTTACCTACAGCACGGGGTTAACGGTGTAAATGAACCAATCAGGGGATTTCTGAACTATTTATCAAAAAATCCATTGACGGCAGCCGCAGAGGATGCTATGGTTATTTTCGGACAAAAACTCCGAAAACCCCCTTCGCAGGGGGAACTGGCAGGGGATTTCTGGAATGAGCCTATATTATGTGCGGTTTGGTGTCGACAAAAATCCATACTAATATTATAAATGCGAGAGAAACTCTGTCTGTCTTTCTCGCTTTCACGCCAAAACTACTGAACCGATTTAAATGAAATTTGGTATACAGATAGTCTAAAACCTGAGAAAGGACATAGGCTACTTTTTAATGCGAAAAAAGGTTTGTAAGGGGGTTGAAAAGGGGGGATGAAAAGTTGTATGGAAGTAATTAAAAATGCTACCCAAAAGACACTTTTCCACGTTGACTAAGTCGCGGGCACACCTAGTTTTGATATAATCAGATAATATTGAAGATTTTTTTTTAGTTTTTTCTGTTTTGGTGGCTTTTTGGAAGTTCTTACCTACTGTTGTTTGGAGGGGTGGAAGGGGATTATGAGACATCAGTCTTATAATCCCCTTGAAGGGGACAGCTCAAAGGGGATTATGACACTATCCGTGGCCGTGTTCCCAATGTTGAGATCCGAAGTCGAACAAAGGTCAAAGACATTGGGAATCGCATAACGGAACTAAAATGGAGTTGGGCAGGACACCTGGCAAGGCGAGGTGACGACAAGTGGAGTAAGGCGCTAACTGAATGGCGTCGACCAGCAGCGAGATGGGCAGACGATGTTGCGAACATCGCGGGCAGGACATGGATGAGACCAGCGTAGGACTGTGAGGAGTGGCCGGCCAGTGGCACAGACAGAGGCCCATACCCAGCAGTGGGTGAATTCGGGCTGTGGATAATGATAATGATGTTGAGGTACCTACATATACTTACCTAACGAGGCTATTACGTAATCAGGGTCGTTTGCAAGTGTTTAGTACGAGTGATTTTTATACAACTAGGAGGTCAATGACTTATTACCCAACTATTGTTTTTTTTTATTTTTTTTATTAGCTTTTTGCAGCTGTGACATCACTGCGGCCTGAAAGGCCAATTGTGATCGCCACTTGTGTAGATGTCGCCCGTGTTCGGGGCGACATCTACACAAGTGGCGATCACGGGGCGTTCACAGTTCACCACTTAGCTCTTAGATAGATAGATAGATTTATTCTTTATTGCACACCAAGAAAAGAAGAAAAACAAAAAGAGAAAAAAGTTTTAAGTTTTTTTTTTTTTTTTTTTTTTTTTTTTAATTTATTTTCAACACATACAAAAATTCAAATGAACATTTTAGATGTTGTACCCTATAAACCACAGAAGGTTTGTGTGGGTACTCACACTCGTCGCACATACACACATACACAACTCACCCACCCTTACAGTAAGTAGGCCATAATACTACTACTACCATGCCTTCCCAGTCGCGTAAGCGCCCGAGTTCACGGCAGGAGCGTCGGACAGATTACACCGTATGAGTGAGTGAGCAGGTAAGGATAAGCTATAGAAACAGGTAGGTTAATTCTATTCGGTGCGAACATAACAAACAAGTCAAAGACATACAGGGTGAAAAATATACCTAAATTAAATTTATTACATCAGCAGTTATAGTTTACTAAGGAAATGTTGTTTGTACATGGTTTTATAATTTCTATTGTTAAGTTTTGATTTAATTTTGTCTGGGGTATTATTTAAGTATGAGGTACAATGGGCGGTCTTATCGCTATAAGCGATCTCTTCCAGACAACCTTTGGATGGACAGAAGCAGTTCGACTAGGTAAGAACGGGGCGCACATAAAAATAACCTGGAATATACATAATACATAAATATAATTTAACCTATACACATACCTCTTAGTTTGTAAGATAAATATTATTCCCTGTAATGTCGCACGCCAACCTCCTCACTACACCACGTTTGGGTTGGATGGCAGACAATGCTTTCAGCATTAAGTCCACCCTTTGTAACAAATTTATAATTTTGTGCAATAAAGTATTAAATAAAATAAATAAATAAGCCCTGCAGCTGTTAGGGACTGAAGGATTCTCTTAGGGGTGAGGTTTTTTAGATCATCTGGGCTCACAATATGCTTTACCAGATGCATGCTGCGTTTTTGAATCAGCGGCCCTCACTCCCCTAGTAGGTGAAGAGGCGTTTCATCCGCCTCCTTACAGAGCCTACAGGTTTGTGTTTCGCACAACCCCAGCTTGTACATGTGCTTGTTAGCGCAACAGTGTCCAGTCAGGGCCCTGACCACTATGCGCAGAAATCGTTACTCTAGCATAGATTTGAGTAGAGATATTCATACAAAAATCTATGCTTGCGTCCGGATCTGTGCATCAGCATGCGGGCCTTTGATTCGCCATCTCACTTCCCACTAATATTATAAATATGAGTTTTGTTTAAGGTAGGGTCGCACATTTCAACATATTTGAAAATATTGAAAAAAAAACTTGTAACCTACCAATGCGATAAATTAAAGTGCACATTTTTTGGTTAGAAAACTTGTTTGGATCAATGTGATATATTTACTGAACCTTTGCATTGTTATTCTCTCGATCCCGAAGCTCTGCAATTTATCATAATTATATTTAGTTATATTATACCCTACGCCTTAAGTTTCAATCACGATGCAACTGCTGGTCCAATTTGAATAAAACTTGGAATATAGGTACTTACATAGTTCATAACCTGTAGGTAACATAGGCTTTTAATCCCGGAAAATCAACCGGATCACACACGACGCGGACTAAGTCGCGGGCGGATGCTAGTAGACAATAATATGGCAAGCATATGTGTTTTAGTATAGCAATAAATGAGTGAAATGGCTCTTAATAATGCGTCAGGAGTTTCAAGGTTTTAATAATATTTACGCGCTGAACTATAGAGTAAACGCGTACCTATACATCTGTGTTTTAATTAATATGAAGTGTCGATTCTGTAGCTGCATTTTTCTAAACTAACCTAATTTGGCGCAACAAAAGAATCGACACCATTGAGAGATGCGAATGTTGAGATGGATGTGTGGAGTGACTAGAATGGATAAGATCAGGAATGAGTATATCAGAGGAAGTTTGAAAGTGGCACCAGTGAATGAAAAGATGATAAGCAACAGGTTAGCATGGTATGGTCATGTTATGCGGAGAGATGAATGTCATGTAACAAGTATTAGATATGAATGTAGATGGGTATAAGAGTAGAAGTAGGCCAAAGAAAAGATGGATGGACTGCGTGAAGAATGACATGGGTAAGAAAGGAGTGACAACTGTGATGACGGCTGATAGAAGAGCATGGAAGAAAAACACATGTTGTGCCGACCCCGCATAAATTGGGAAAAGGGCAAGGAGATGATGATGGTGTCACTTTGACATCATACAAAAATATCCCAGATTTTCGACAACTGAGGGACTAGATGGCGTTGTGAAATGTCCATCAAAATTTTATCTTGTACCCACCTAATATTATTTAGATTACATATCCTACGTCCTATTTAATATTATAAGCGCGAGTTTTTAAGGATGTATAGATGTATGTATGTATGTATAGATGTACGTATGTATGTAAATGACGGATAGAAGCCACAAATACAAGAAGAAAGTGTTTTTGAATTCAAAATTAATAAAAACTTACAATTCCATCCACCTGTGGTCCAAAGACAGCTTCCTCGGTCTTCGTTTCCGGCGCTCCCCGCTCCAGAAAACAGGTCCTGAGAACTGGAACATTCTATTCTCCAGGTCTTCGATGCGATGTTCCAAATCTTCAGGGGTTTGGTCGAAGCCTTCGTTTGAGATACCAGTTGAAAGTTCCATTTTTTACCTGAAAATATCATGGTTTAGGACCATTTACCTATGATCGGTGTTAATATATTTATGTAAAATTTATAAGTTTAAAAAACTGGAAAAACCGACTTCAATTTGATACGCATTTATCATCAAATGATGATGATAATGATGCTGATGATGGTAGCAGTTCATTGGAATTGATCGTAAACACCACAGAAAAGCAAAATATGCAATTAATAATCGGTTAAAAATAAGCACTCGTGGCTAGGCTTGCTTAGCCAATCTTAACTGATTATCTAAGTTAAGCAACGTTCTGTGAGGTCACTATTTGGATGGGTGACCGTTAGTGGCATTTACATCTGAGCGCTTCCGTGCTTCGGAGGGCACGTTAAACTGTCCCGGCTCTAGCAGTCGTTAAGCCACGACGGAGGCCTTAAGGTGGCTTAAAAACTCCGTCACCAGAGTTTCCCACTAGCTCATACGAGCTTGCTTTTATGTAAAATCATAAGGATTATCCCATCCCATCCCGCTAGTATTATAAACTAGCTGGTGCCTGCGACTTCGTATGCGCTGGATTAGAACTGCAAATTGCTATGCGACAACTTCTAGGAGTTTCTGAAGAGTTCGCGTCCCGTTGGATCTCGTTGATTTTCCGGGATAAAAAGTAACCTATGTGTTAATCCAGGTCACGGACAATATATATTCCAAGTTTCATCCAAATCGGATCAGTAGTTTTTATAATATTAGTAGGATAGGATATCAAAGTTTGTGTTTCAATGACGCTGCAACTACTGGTCCGATTTGGATGAAACTTAGAATTTAGATAGTTCGTAAGCTAGATGATACTTTTTATTTTGAATTTTTAAAATCGGATCACAAATGACGTATTTTTGAAGAAACAAACGTAAAAAACTATAACACCGAATCGAGAAAGAAAATAAAAAAAGAAAGTATATATTTATTGATCTTCAGAGAGCCTCCTCTTTTATTTGAAGTTGGTTAAAGAAATAAATATCAATTGTTATGTACCTACCTATAATAACACCCCTCTCGCTGGAGATTATAATATAGTTCTGAGGAAGTGTTTGACAGGTTAAAAATAGAAACATACCTAAAAAAATATAAAATGAAATGAAATGAAATCCATTTATCCAACCCATTTGGGTACAAACACAGATAAAACAGAGAGAAAAAAGCAAGCCAGACAGGTAGGAGCAAAACAGAGTAAGTAGGAAAGAAGGTACAAACAATTTCAAACAAAAACCAATAAAAATAGTGCTAGTTAGTCCTGTCCTGAGGGCCTAGTACGAGTTTTCAGTGTATAGTGTGGGTGTGAAACGTCTGACGCCCAGCACACCAGTGGGCGCTGATTTGTATGGAGACACTGAGCGGATTCTTTGAGAAGCTCGTCATGCGAGTACGAGTTTGGCGTAGACCAAGCTTCTCAAGAATCCGCTCAGTGTCTCCATACAAATCAGCGCCCACTGGTGTGCTGGGCGTCAGACGTTTCACACCAGATTTACACACCAAACTCGTACTAGGCCCTCTGCTCTGTAGGTACCCTAGTGCGGTTGAAAAGGTTTTTCTCAGCATATGCTGCCCCACATGCATGGACCATGAGATGGAGCAGCGCTGGTTTTCAGACCTCTCACTTGATAAACTACTCACTTGATAAATTATTTCAGACACATACACCAACACGGTGACAAAAAAAAAAACAAATGACATTCTGAGTGCAGTATAGAGCTTAGCACACACATTGACACATTGTACAATCCAATACAGATAATTCTAAATTAAATAAACTTTACAACAATTGTTATTTTTACACTTCACCCAAAACACTTTCATGTTAAATCACTTTCTTTAAAATTCACTGTTATACAAAACGTAAGTTATTTTTGATTTTTATTTTTTTTATTTTTGCTAATATTCGCGACACAGTTTTTTAAACTTCTGCGAATGTTATCGTTTTCTACTAACTTGTGCCTTGTTTCTTTTCCAAAATAAACTTATTACTTACTTATAAAGATTTTTATAGCTATAAAAAGATATTTAAAAGAGGAACAGAATATAAAAAAAATTAAATAAAAAAATATAATAAATTTTTACAAAATTCACTGAAACAAATGTAGGTGCCTGGGTAATATTTTTTTTAAATAAATAATTTGAATAACCTACGACTTAGAAGAAAATATAAAGCTACATTATAGGTAAGAAAATGGTTTGATTTCAAAGCAACACATTACCTACTAGTTGTAAAAGGGAACTCAAGAATGTTGTTATCATACGCTCGAACGTGTTATTACAATACGATTGGTTTGATTACAAATTTTACGTGTGAATATTATTAATTTAACTTTAATCAAAATAATATACAGGGTGTCCCAAATAGTTCCAATAAAAGAAGTCTGAAGCCCCGTGTTCACTAGGGAACATGTCGCGGGAACAAATCGCCCGACATTCACGTAGTTGTCTCCGGCGACTGTCGAGGGACACGAAGGTCGCGCGTGTCGACGCTCGCAGAGCATCGACTAGCAAGCTGCGCGACTCGTAAATGTCCCAAGCGACGTGGGGCGACATCGCGCGGGACACGTGAATTTCGTGTCGTGCGAAAGAGTCTCAGAACAAATGTCCCCTAGTGAAAACGGGGCTTTAAAGTGGACCTCGAGGGGAATAAATCTCCTCCATATAGCCTATGTTTCGATCCGGAAAAGGGGCTTCTGAATGGTATAAGTTTCATTGAAATTGGTCCAGTAGTTAAGCCGTGATTCGCGAACAAACAAACAGAGAAACTCGATTTTCGGAATCAGAATCGTTTATTTAGTAGATCTGCATATTTAGTTTATATATTTAATTTTAGTTCTTGGCTTTTTTACAGTTTTATAATAGTATAGAGTAGCTTTCACCCGCGGTTTCGTTCGCGTCCCGTTCGATCCTGTTGATTTTCCAGGATAAAAAGTAGCCTATGTGTTAATCGAAGGTTACGAACTATATTATATTCCAAGTTCAGCCGTTGCAGCGTGATTAAAACAAACATCTAAATATATAAACTTTGACATTATAATATTAGTGGGATACCATGGTGGAGTTGTTATAGTGCCACCAAATTAGTTGTCAGGTGTCAAAATTGGAACTACAATCGCTATAAACAAACGACGACATAGCACATAGACACTAGTGACACTGGTATCGATTCGGTTGTTGCATTTTTCTAAACTAACCTAATTTGACAGCACTAAAAATGTTGCCGTCCCTTTCTCATAAACTGAAACGACAAGGACGGCTATAATTTTAGAGCTGTCAAATTAGGTTAGTTTAGAAAAAGGCAACAACCGAATCGATACCATTGTCATCTGAACAGTTAAGATGGTGGGACTGTACCACTCACCACTAGACCACCAGTGCACAACCTTCCGATCCTAAGGTCGTAGGTTCAAATCTGTAGGTGCTCCAATGGATTTTTTTATTCGAAATATATATTGGCGCAATGCCAGTGCTCAGTTGAATTTTCTAGTTTTTAACTTATTAATATAAAGTACCTATAAGGTATAGTAGGTGCCAAATAACACCGCAATACAGGTCATTCACCCACCTTCACCACGATGTCGCAAAATTCAATTTATGTATGGTAAACAAACAGTACTACGAGATTCTAGCGATTACCGTCTTAGCGACAGGTTTGTATGGAAAGCGACAGAATTCGCCATTCATAAATTGAATTTTGCGACATCGTGGTGAAGGTGGGTGAATGACCTGTATTGCGGTGTTATTTGACACCTACTATAGTATTATTATGATCTGTGGTAGGTATAGATAGATAATAAAATTTGTCAACTACTTATCTACTTACAATTTATTACAATAAATCATAGTTTTAATTATTGCACCATAACCCCACTACAATTGCTACAATTTAACAATTAATCTAATTATTATTATTCTATAACCGCTCCTATACTAAGCAATTATTTATGTACATTTCAAAATATCTATAAGCATTGCTCTTGGAATAATTTGTTCTTTGGAACATCCGTTAACATTATTATTGGAATAAAAAAAGTATATTCTTGGTCATTTCACACAACACTAGGAATACCTACTAGGGACTAGAGGGCGTTGTGTGTAATGTCCAAGAATATTTATTTTTATTCATTTACCCGCGACTTCGTACGCGTGCGAAACTTTCCATCAAAATATCTGTCAATCAGCATACGATGAACCTCGTAGCAAATGGAGAGTTTAAGCTGTATTTAAGAATCAACGTCAATAAAATATAGCTTAAGTTTCAATCTGGAAAAAGGGCTTGCGAATGGTATAAGTTTCATTGAAATTGATCCAATAGTTAAGGCGTGATCCGACAACAAACAAACAGACAAACAGATAAAGAGACAAACTCTATTTTCGGAATCAGACTCGTTTACTTAGAAGATCAGCATATTTAGTTTATCCATACCTTTAATTTTAGTTTTTAGCTTTTTTACAGTTTTATAATAGTAGGTAGGTATAGATAATGTATTATTTACCTAACTAAAGTTTGCATTGTTCTTTCAAAAGTTGAATCCAAAATTCCATTCTTTCTCTATCAACATCTACGTAACATTTTATATCGTTATCTACAACTAATGTGCGTTTATCGTCTTTGGTGTACGGCAGCCATTTTGTTTTTTGTTTCGACCATGTTGGAATTCTGTAATAAAAAAAGGAAAGTAAAAAAAAAACAGAATGAAATACATTTTGGATACTTTCTTGGTACGAGAGTATATAGGCAAGATTTTGTATTAGATTTTGATGGCATTTATAGAGTTACTAGCTGTCGCTCGCGGCTTTGCTCGCGTGGTAGCAGCATAGGTACGCATTATTTGGTTAAAATCTTTGATCCTAATTTTAGACCCTTTAGGGTGCGACTTTTCAAAATTCCTTTCTTAGTGCACCCCTACACTATATAAGGATACTACCCTCCAAATGTCATACCTCTAGGACTTATAGTTTAGGCTGTGCGTTGATTGTCAGTCAGATACAAAAGAGTTATATATATTTAGAGAAGAAGATATTATTATTAGGACATCAAGAAAGGACTAAGTATACCCATCTAAGTATGTAGGTATATCATCATCATCATCATGACTGTAGGTACCTACTACTCTGAAGCCAAAGATTAGATTTTTTGATTATCGTAATGTTTATTTGTAAAACCTTATGGTAAATATTGAGGTGAAATAAATTAAAATTTAGATTTTTTTTACCTAATTTTGGCGCTAACTATACCTACATTTTAATCTAAAAATAAATTCGTTGGTTGGTATGAGTTAGTGGCTAACTCTGGTGACGGAGTTTTTAGGCCGCCTTAAGGCCTCCGTCATGGCTTACCGACTGCTAGAGCCGGGACTGACAGTTTAACGTACCCTCCGAAGCACGGAAGCGCTCATTATGTAAATGCAACAGTCACCCATCCAAATAGTGACCGCGCAGAACGTCGCTTAGCTTAGATAATCGGTGAAGATTGACTAAGCAAGCCTAGCCACGAGCGCTTCAATAAAAATAAGTAGAACTTACCCATTCTTAGCAAAATTGCAGAACGCTTCGCTCAGAAACTCCACAACCTCAAAATCTTTCTCCGTTCCGTGGCTCGCTTTGCTCTCTCTATAAAACTGATATTGGATCATATCTCCGTGCGTTGCCCCCTTTATTTTCAATTTAGACATTACTCTAGTATGCATGTTACCCGTATAACTAAATTTCAATGCGTACGTCTGATCAGAGTACCGGGAAAGAAACTCATTGAAAAACATAATATCTCTTATGAAATACGCATCGGAAACCATCGCTAGATATTTGTTTTTTACCCTATCATCTAACTCTTTGCCTTGTACATAGAATTCCCGTATTTTATTTTGATATTCTATCGCTTTCCGCGAACCTCTGTCAACAAACGCGTAACGTGGGATGAAATAGTAGTAATCCTTTTCATAATATATAACATTATCGTTATCTCTAAAGAATACAGCACCTTCGTGGGAGTTAAAACATGTTATTACCGGGACTTTATGGAACCTATTCTCTTTCATCGATACCCTGGGATGTTCTGAGAAGAATCTATCCACGTTTTCGAACTTTCTCTCGACTACTGGTAGGAAATACGCGTATAGGACAGATCTAGGTTTACTAAGCTCGGCTGTTGTGAACGCTATGATTAGATCGTCTACATTCGCTTGGGAGAAGAAGTCAAAAATGTCACGTTCATCGGTCAACTCCTTCCCCATTATCGAGGCTATATTCATTGCTTTAGCGATAGGATCTTCCTCAACTACGTACAGATCTGCTGTACAAGTTCCAGACATAGCTATCACCTTACTGAAAAGTCCTACAGTCATATCTGAAGTTAGATATGATGTAACTACAGCCGCGCCTGCACTCTCCCCAACAACAGTAATATTACTACTATCACCATTAAAATACCCTATGTTTTGATTGATCCACTTCAGGGCCATAACAGTGTCTTTCAAACCTGCATTCCCCGGACACTCGGGTATGTTTAAACATAACCATCCGAGTATATGAAGCCTATAGTTCACTGTTACTAGGATCACATCGTATTTTATTAAGTAGTCCGGAGAGTAATAGTTGCCATAACCGAAAATAAGTCTACCACCGTGGACGAAGAATAAAACGGGGAGTTTTGAGGTATTGTGTGGTAATACTGGGGTGTATATGTTTAGGTATAGGCAGTCCTCAGAGCCGTCGATAGGTGTGCTAGAGTATGGGTTTGATTGGATGCATTTGTTGCCAGGTTTGGTTGCGTCAAGGATTCCTGTCCAGGGTTCGGAGCGGAGTGGGTCCTGAAAGGTTTTTGAGATTAAGGCTGGAGAAGCGGTGGCACTCTTGTGGGGATTGAACCCATGACCCACAGCACGGGAGTCTCCTTCAAACATGTTATGAAAGGTCCGCGTCCACTGCAGGCAGCGCGAGCAGTTTCAGAATTATTAATAACTAGCTGATAGGTATCCGCGACTTCGTACACGTGCATAACTATCCACCAAAACATCTGTCAACCAGAATACGATGAACCTTGTGGCTAATGGCTGTTTTTGGTTAAGAGAGTTCAAGCTGTATCTAAGAATTCACGTCTTTGATTTCAATAAAATATAGCCTATGTTTCAATCCGGAAAAAGGGCTTCTGAATGGCATACATTTTTAGCTCCGCGCGCTGCACTCTGCCAGCAATGGACGCAGACCCTTCTTATTCTAATTCGTTGTTGGGGAATGAGATCTGCACTGACGTCCCGCGTTGGGGTGTATTGTGCATTGTCCCCCTGCTGACCTCACCCCAACCAGCCCAACTCCTTAAAGTAACGGAGAAGGACTTTGGGTTGATGACAGCAATGTTCCAGCATCCCCGATGGTGTTGTGGATGCCGAGGAGTGAGACCCGATCAGCTCCTGCAGTCCCGTTTTGGATCTGGCTTCGGTTGTGGCAGAGCAATGCAGCAAGACATGCTCTACTGTTTCTTTTTCCTGAAGACAGCCGCGATAGAGGACCCGTGATTATACGCAGACCCTTATACACACGAGATTTATGTACTTACTCTAAACCGCAACATCCCCACAGGTGGTTTTGCATACGGTATCCCTTCAAAGCTGTAGTATTTCTTGCCATAGAACGTCTTACATTCTTTACCTTGAAGCGTTCCATTATTTACTGTAACTTGTGTCATCTTTTAGGTTTATTACTGAAACAAAATGATAAAAAATAATCTAGGTATACTGAACCATTGCCTACAACAGGGATTCCCATTGAAGAAAGGGCATGAACATGCCCGGACAGTGGCCTAATCGTGTTTAGACTATGTTCATGCCCACTTCCCAAGCAAGCTTGTATGAATTAGTGGCCAACTCTGGTGACATAGTTTTTAAGCCGCCTCAAGGCCTCTGTCGTGGCTTAACGACTGCTAAAGCCGGGACAGTTTAACATGCCCTCCGTAGGATGGAAGCGCTCAGATGTAAATGACACTAGCGGTCACCCATCCAAATAGTTTGCAGCTGAGTGTGCACGTGGTGTAACACTCTGTAATATTAGTGTTACACCACGTGCACACTCAGCTAAGGAACATCAGAAACAATGGGAGTGCAGACCAGACTGCAAACACACGAAAACTATGCTTCCAGCAACGGACGCGCACATAGCAACGACGCTGCTTAAGCTAAGACGCGAAGACTTGAGGATGATGGTGGGTATAATCACGAGCCACTGTGATCTAAACCACCATCTCCTCAAGATCGGAGCGACAGACAGCGACCTCTGTCGTGGCTGTCTTCAGGAAAAAGAAACAGTAGAGCATGTCTTTGCTGCATAGCTCTGCCACAGCTGAAGCCAGATCCAAAACGGGACTGCAGGAGCTGATCGGGTCTCACTCCTCGGCATCCACAACACTATCGGGGATGCTGGAACATTGTTGTCATCAACCCAAAGTCCTTCTCCGTTACTTTAAGGAGTTGGGCTGGTTAGGGTGAGGTCAGCAGGGGGACAATGCACAATACACCCCAAAGCGGGACGTTAGTGCAGATCTTATTCCCCCGAACTTATTCACGACGAATTAGAATTAGACTCTCTAATTAGCTAGGATAATTTAGAATTGATCTAGTTAATGATTTAGATTGATTTAGTCTTCTCGGGTCTCAAAACGAGGAGCTGGCTTTAAAGCTTGTATGCTAATACAGAATTCGTTGCTCAAGCAAAGATTTGAGTAGAGATTTTCATACAAAAATCTATGCTTGAGTCTGGATCAGGGGCATTATTCTTTATGACTTAGGAGATTCCTTGCCGTAACCGTATGACGTCACCGTAAGGAATGACATTTATGGCATAGGAAATACGGCATAGGCATAGGGCGATTTCACGCCGCTGTCTTGTCGTGCTGCGTAACGCGCTTGTATTGGTCATAGTCATGGTCTATGACGCTGAATTGGTAAAAGGTAAACGCAGAAGAGGTGCTGTTTGTCGGGCTCTTACGTTCCAAACTAAACTCTCCAACAGATTTAGCTGTTTTCTTGGTCCGTTCATTTATAACAAGATTAATAACGCCCTCACTATTTATCCCTTACGTAGATCCAAGTGCAAACTAACTGTCACTAACTGGCTGAAAACACTTAACTACCAACAGACTGAAGACTTGCTCTCCCCTCTTTCTTAACTCCAGCCGTCTCGGTGCTATACGGTGAATGTCTCCGTCAATACAATTAAGTCGTTCCGCTTTCTCCAATTACTCACTTTTGTGTATTATTACTATCTTACACCCACACTTACTCGTCACCTCACGTAAACTACTCATCTACTTTTTCCCACACCTCACACATAACATACTCACAATACTCACCCTATACACTCCTTCGACACTCATTCTCCTACACCTAGCTACTAAGATTTGTCTAAGTTCCTTATGTTATTGTTATCGCTTTTTTTGTGTGTATTATATGATTCTTAGCTTAGATCTTTTTTTCTACGCATTGTAATTTTACATTTAAATACAACGTTCTTGTAGATCTCATTCCCAACCAGCTCATTATTGCTCTTTACCTACCAGCTTGTTATGTTTTGCCATTAATCCGCGGAGTGGGGCACTGGTGACCTGTATCACAGGTTTACAACCTATCTCAGGCACCAGTCTTACACAAAACAGGTTTCTAGCATTTCCTCCATAGTGGTATAGGTGGATACACTAAGTACCCACCTGTCTATCTAAATAGCTTTAAGATGATGACTCATTATATTCTACATTTGTATTATGTACTGAACCTTTTGTGTAAGAAAATAAACGTTATTATTATTATTATTATTATTATTATAGTGAATAAGGCCCCTGCGCTTGAGCTGTCAATCAGCATACTCAAACGCCACCTAAATTAAGTTCTCGCTTAAATTATTGCCATCTCTTACAAATGAGTATAATGTCAAACGGAGGCAGAGCAATTTTAAGTGGTGCTTAAATTTGAGTGATGTTTCAGTATTCCGGCCTAAGAATCACTATGACCCCTACATTATAGAACTTATGAAGTTATTAGTGTTATGAGGAATCAATTGTTACGAAGATTTCGTGCAAGGTTTTTTTAATGGTTTGGACTGGCTTACCAATAATCCTATTGTTTGACTACAGAAGACTGCGTTGGGCACTGGTATGATGATTAATAACTGAAGAAACTGGATGTTTATTCTGATTAGTTGCAGTTGAGAAGGTACAATAAACTTTGTAAGTCTTCGTGATTACGTAGGTACTGGACTTTGTGCCTGCGTTTTCTTGTACCTTTCGGTGGGCGCGTAGTCATTTATGTACCTATCTGGGACAGAACACATTCAATTCATAATTATTCAGAATATTCAAATTTGGCTTTTTAAAACTATTCAAAAGTTTGTTTTGGTTTTTTTTTTTTTTTTTAAGTTTTTGACAAATCCTTGACGTGACGTGACATCATGTGACGTACCTACATAATGACAGTTGATTGACATGATAAGCTATCGCAAAGCTATCACACCACAGACGAAGAATCATAATTTGATACTTCGTCTGAGGTGTATCACACGCACTAGGCTTCCTACATTTGGCTTTTGTACGTGTATTTACAGGATTCTGAAAAATGAACCCTGGTTCTCTTGCCTTGGTATTCGTGGGCATACGGCTCATTCTTGTTTAGTTTGTGCATATAAGCTCTTAAAAAAGGTACTTTGGCTGATATGTAGAGGTTACGCCATATTACAAATTGAATAATAATATTACATATTGAAATATAATTTGTAGCCTGTACTCACAATTACCCAATCAAGCAAAAAGTGAATATCTAGTGTTTGATTGTCTATGGTGAGTTTGATGACCACAAAAAGTGTCATGGCCGCCGTCCTCCACCATATTGCGACATCTGTAGTAGGTAGCGTGACAAGTCATGTCATCTAGGTGCATGATACATGAAAATTTCCAATGGCAGATTCTTTCTTTGGGTTCGATACATCAGCATCGGTAAGTTCCAGCATGATTCTACGTAATTCCACCATCAGATTGAGGTATAACTTGCCTAAAACTGGTCGCGGACAATCTATCGCGACGTCCTGTAGCGACTGCCAACATGGTACTTGGAGGGAATTTTTTGGTTTTACAGACTTGAATCTTGCCTTTCCACCCAATAATCGTGTAGTTTATGAACAAAGGAGGCCTAATGTACACCCTAGATGATTATACTGATCGCTTATCAATACTAAAACTTGATAAAAAGTTCTTTGAACTCAACAATGCCGCTATTCATTGCTACCTACTTATTGGTCTTGTTTGTGTAGGATTCAGATAAAGTGGAATATTTCTTGGAATCATACATTGTTGCGTTTGCTCTCGTAGCCGCGCCCAAGCGAAAATAATATCAATTTTATGCATACATAGTAGAAACAGCTTCCGTGTGTTAGGCCTTCTGAGTCATGGCTTGTTTACTAGTTCTGACGTGTCTTAGACAGATGGCACCTTGAGAAATATCTACCTACAATTATAAAGAAAATACCTACATACCAACCTAGTCTAAAAAAAAACAAAAAAATTATTAAGTTCAAGCTCTTTATTGCTTTCATTTGTACTTATAGGATCTAAAATAAATTAAATGATATAGTAGGTGTCAAATAACACCGCAATACAGGTCATTCACCCACCTTCAACACCTTCAAAACAATGTCGCAAAATTCAATTTATGAATGGTAAACAAACAGTACTGCGAGATTCGAACGATTACCGTCTTAGCGACAGGTTCGTATGGAAAGCAACAGAATTAGCCATTCATAAATTGAATTTTGCGACATTGTTTTGAAGGTGGGCGAATGACCTGTATTGTGGTGTTATTTGGCACCTTCTATAGCTTAGTAGACAAAACTTATACTAGACTTATCTATAAACTAATATTTTAAAGAGGAAAGATTTGATTGTTTGTTGGTTTGCATTGAATAGGCTCCGAAACTACTGGACCGATTTGGAAAATTCTTTCACTGTTGGGAAGCTACACTATCCCCGAGTGACATAGGCTATATTATATTTTCAAAAAAAGTAAGGATCCTTACTAAAACTACAATAATGCAACCCAAGGTGTAAAAAATGACCTAAAAAATTTTGTTACATACCTGTGCGAAGCCGGGACAGTCCGCTAGTACTTAATATTTTGTATAAATATAAAATATTCACGGACACTTAACACAACGCCTTCTAGTCCCAAACTAAGCAAAGCTTGTACGATGGAAACAAGATGCCTGATAGAATACATACATACATTTTTTATGTTTATCTTACCTTGTATTAAACCAAATCATGTTTGTTGTGTCAAAAGTATCAGTAGATTTTGTTAGTAACTTCTAAATACTGTAATTAATCATAAGTCATCATCGATAGACGTCACAGCTCAGTTGGTACTAGCTCTGCCTACTGCGGGTTGTGGGTTCTACTGAGAACAAACATTTGTGTGCAGTAACCATAGAAACATATAATTTGTTTTGATGTCTGGGTGTTACTATATATTATAAGTATGTATCTACAAAAATAATGTATATAAGTATTCTATCAGCATTCTAGTTCCCACAGCTTTGCTTAGTTTGGGACTAGAAGGTGTTGTGTGATATGTCCAAGAATATTCATATATTTATGTTATTTTACTCATGCCACATGAAAAATCATTATTCTTGTGAGATAGTTCAAAAAACTTTAAAAAAGTCTAATCAGATAATTATTTAATGAAATTGTGGCACATTAAAAAACTTACAGTTTTATGCTTGTTTTCTATTGTTGCGTTCACACTATGCCACAGTCGGCAGGGACTTGGGTAGGGAAGTGGGCACGAGCATAGTGTGAACACGAACATGCCTCTGTCCCGGCTCCCGGCACAAGTTCAGGCCCTTGCTCCCTAATGAGAATAAATGCGATGTTGCTGTGGCTATAAGTCCGCCGCAATAATGCCGGCAGCAGCATTGGCATATTGTGAACGCGGTATACTGTTCCCACTATGTACCTAATAGTTTTTACCGAAATATGTATTAATAATTTTTTTTTCAATACTTTTTAATATCAGTTTTTTCATTGCAGAACTTAAATGATGATGATGGCGGCGGTGGTGAAGGTTCTGAAGAGGAGTACGATGCGCTCAACGATGAGACCTTCGGCCATGGTAATAATATTCTTTTTCTCAAAATTATAGGGTTCAATCCTGGTCAAAGGTTATAAATAAATAAATAAAATGAGCCTTTATTTCTACTAATAACTTATGTAGCTTTAAATAAAACAAAAAATCTTTTCAGGTCAAAGATCAATCAGGGTCACAGGCCATTGCTACTGTCATTGCTTATTATTGTATATTTCAGCTGATGAGTTCGACTGGGAAGTGGAGCATGAGCATTTGGCTCACCAGCTCGAGAGCAGCCGGAGACACGACGGAATTGACGACCTGGCCAACTCTCAACTGGGTAACTAATCTCTTTTAGTCTCAGGGCGAAGCCCTATGTAGTTATTGTTAATACTAGTGCTCTGAAACGGTGAAGGAAAACATCGCGAGGAAACCAGTGGCTTAATCAGCTCGGTATATATTGATTTTATCTCTCCTGTGAATACCAACTAGCCTGAAATGGTATAGGTGCAACAAATGTACTCCAAACTAAATCATGTCCCAGGGATTAGCGTCCTGTTCAGGCCATGGGTAAAAACTGGCTCCTGACACTAAAATTATCGATATATATGGTTCGGTCGGTAGTAGCTCTGCCTTCCGTGCTGTGGGTCGTGGTGTCGATCCCCACCGTGTTTGTGGCAAACATAGATGTTTGTTTTATGTCTGAGTGTTACTATGTATCATAAGTATGTATATAAGTATTGTATCAGCAATCTAGTTCCCATAGTACAAGCTTTGCTTAGTTTGGAACTAGAGAGTCTTGTGTGATGATGATGATGATGATTTATAGAGCGTCAACAGGCAACCTATGCCTACACTTAACGGCACACTGTAGTGCCTGGGATAATGTTAAGATGGAGTAGGCTTGTATAACACGGGTGAATTAACTGTGCACTTCCCTGGAATGCGACCCCACGCCACCGCCACGGTGACGTCACAGTGCGAGGTGCACAGTTAATTCGCCCGTGTTGTAGTACTATACCATCCTCTCAGCCTAGTCAGACATATCCACAGGAAACACATAGTCAATACGTAACGAGCTGACTAAGCCAAAGGTTTCCTCACGATGTTTTCCTTCACCGTTAAGCTCCTGTTAATGCGCATATAAATTATCCGAACGAAAAATCCATTGATTCGAACCCACGAACTTCGGATTGAAAGTCGAGGTGCAATCCCACTCGGCCAACACGGTTGTGTGATATGTCCAAGAATATCTTCTATATATATAAAACTCTTTTGAAGCTGACTGACAATCAACGCACAGCCTAAACTATAAGTCCTAGAAGTATGACATTTGGAGGGTAGTATCCTTATATAGTGCAGAGGTGCACTAAGAAAGGAATTTTGAAACGTCACACTCTAAAGAGTAGAACGCGAGCAACGCCGGGGGGGACGGCTAGTTTATTTATGTCTTGAGTAGGAAAAGTTAACTAATGCTTAATTATTTTGTTACAGAAGCATCACTATCCCAGTTAGTGTTAGATGAAACGGACGCACCACGACACACACTAGGATCTAGTGTGTGGAGACACGACCCTCCACCACAGGTAATATAACTCTTATTTATAATGACAGAAGGTTCAATTTATTTACAGCGGTCAGTGCACTCAGAACAGAACAAATAAGTAACTAATCCTTACTTATATTAACAGAAGAACTGCCGAAAGATAGGTGACCTCTTAGGGTACTTAAATCCCGAAGATCATTGACCTCCAATGACCCTGAACATAGTAGGTCATAACTCCTAGTTTTTTGACCGTTGACCTCAACCGACCTTATCTCAACTCTGATAGATAGATAGATAGGTACATTTATGTCAAACTCTGCGAGGAAGCGCTTCGCCAACTGTGTCGCAGAGGCTGTACGCCACTTCACTCTAGGCACTCCTGAAAACCAGCGCTAAAGGAGCCACCGTGTACCTTTAGCATTTGCTGAGCGAGTACCCTTTTTACGCATCTTTCTTTATAATTTAATGTTTTTTTCATTGTATCTTTGTATGTGTTTTTGCGTAAAATAAATAATTTATATTTCTATTTCTATAACTACTGTGACGTTTGTGCTTGTGTTCCGGCGTCAAGTTTTTTAAGTTAGGTCATATTTTCGAAAGTTGACCTTGACTTTCAATATGTATATGGGGAGAAGAGATCAAGATTATTACTAGTCAAAGGTAATTTTAGGTCAGAGGTCAAATTTACGAGTTATGACCTAAGGGCTCATCTGAGGTCATTGGCCTTTGGTCTAATCTATAATTGACGTTGATTTATGCAATACATTGTTATAGGCAATGGTTAAATATCTGTTATTTTGTCCATAGCCTCCGAAACCACAGATGAAAAATGTATGCACAGTGGAAGAATTGGAACGGCAGCTTAGACAAAACCAACAACCGCAGAATCAAAATTTCTTCCAGGTAATTTATACTATTATAATACTGTAAAAAAACCAAAAACTAAAAATAAAGATATGGCTAAACTAAATATGCATATCTGCTAAATAAACGATTCTGATTCTGAAAATCGAGTTTGTTTATTTGTCTGTTTCTTTGTTCGCGGATCACGCCTTAACTATACTGGACCAATTTCAACGAAACTTATACCATTCGGAAGCCCTTTTTCCGGATTGAAACATAGGCTATATTTTATTGAAATCAAAGACGTGGATTCTTAGATACAGCTTGAACTCTCTGAACCAAAAGAAGCCTTTGACACGAGGTTCATCGTATGATGGTTGACAGATATTTTGGTGGAACGTTTCGCACGCGTACAAAGTCGCGGGTATCAGCTAGTATTTAATAAACACATATCGGACATTTCTCTAAACTATAGCTAGCCTATGCCCGAATACTGAAACACTACTATGATTTTAAATAGTATTGTAATATATTTTAATTATATCATTATGGGTAATGTAACAAAGGGCGGGCAATTTTAAGTGGTGTTGAAATTTGAGTGACTTAATTTTTTTTTACGTTTCAATTTGACTCCTTACAGCCTAGGTTTCCAGTAATATTACAAAGGCCACATGGCATCCAAGGCCCCCTACCATTACCTTTCGCACAGCAACCCATGAACCATATGAACCAACCGCTCAATAACATCATGAACCCAATGGGCCAAAACATGAATCAGATGGGGCAGAACATGAACCAAATGGGTCAGAACGTGAATCAAATGGGGCAGAACGTAAACCCGATGGGACAAAACGTGAACCAAATGACTCCAAATGTAAACCAATTCATGAACAGCCAATTGGGGTTTCAGAATAATCACGGTCAAATGATGCATCAGAATCAAATGATGCAGAGTCAAATCATGAATAATATGAGTCAAAATAACCAGATGGGTCAAAATCTCATACAACAAAATATGAACCACATGAATCATAGTGTGAATCACATAGGGCAGAATAACATCAATCAGAGTAACCAGATGGTTCAAAATGTAAATCAAATGGGACATAACGCTCAGATGGGTCAAGGAATGAATCAGATGGTTCAAAACGTGAATCAATTGGGTCAAAATGTGAACCAAATGGGTCAAAACGTGAACCAAATTAACAACGTTAATCAGATGGGTCAAAACGTGAACCAATTGGGTCAAAACGTGAATCAATTGGGTCAAAACATGAACCAAATGGGACAGAACGTAAACCAAATGGGCCAAACTGTGAACCAGATGAACAATGTAAGCCAGATGGGTCAAAACGTTAACCAATTGGGCCAAAACGTGAATCAAATGAACAACGTGAATCAGATGGGTCCAAACGTAAATCAAATGGGCCAGAACGTTAACCAAATGGGTTCAAACATGATAAACGGTGGTCAATACCCCATGAACCAGTTTTCACATAATATGATGGGTCAGAATCGTATGTTGGGTCCTCCGCCAGGCATGAATATGCCGCGCCAGAATTTTAGCCCTAACATGGGTCAGTTTAACCCTAACTTTCGAGTAAGTATTTTGTAATATCTGATTTATTCGAGCAGTGTTTATTTTAATTCTTTTCATTTATATAAGTTGCTTTAAATTCGTCCATTGCTATTTTTTTTCTGTTTTGAATTAGTTTTTACAATTGTTAAACTTATTTTTATTTTTTTGCAGGGTCCTATACCAAAACCGAATGAATCAATGATCATGAATCAACAAATGATGATGAAAAACCAACAGATCATTCCGAACCAGCAGAATTTACCTCAAAACATACCCCAAAGTTTACCTAACATGAACCAATCTATGAATCAAACTGCGAATCAGTCTATGAATCAACCCATGAATCAATCTAACCAATCCCCGCAAAAGACAAAAGATAAATTGCAGCAAAAAAGTAGGGTCTTTACGTCAAAAACGCCTAATAATATGACTAATAATTTATCGTCACAAGGTAAGTTTCTTTAATATTGGTTATAATATAACTTACTCAGATGTAAATGCTATTAACGGTCACCCATCCAAATAATGACCGCACAGAACGTCGCTTAACTTAGATAATCCGTGTTTCGGAGGGCACGTTAAACTGTCCCGGCTCTAGCAGTCGTTTAGCCATGACGGAGGCCTTAAGGCGGCCTAGAAACTCCGTCACCAGTGTTGGCCACTAACTCATACGAGCTTTGGAAGTTTCCTTATATAGTGTAAGGGTGCACTAAGAAAGAATTTTGTAAAGTCACACTTTAAAGGGTCTAGAACGCGAGCAACGCCGCGGGCGACGGCTAGTGATACATAGAACTACATCCAGACATAGAACAATCATGTATAAATTAATTAATTAATAAATTATATAAAAATTGATAGTATTTTGATATTTTCAGGATTGGTCCAACTCATACAAAGTACGCATCCAATGTTACAACCATACAATAACATAAGCAATAGTTTCCACAACGCGAATCACCATCCCATGTTGAATCGAACCCAGCAGTTTGTGAATCAAAATATTATGAATCAACGTAACGGATTCACTAATAATATGTAAGTTTACTATTTAATATATTGTAATTATAATTCTTTTACATCTCTCATATTCGGTAAGTAGGTCCTTGTTACCCTCAAATGAGGCTTGTAGGTGACCAATTAGCTTTTGAAAATTCAAATGCGCGTTTTCTCGACAACATTACCACAGATAATGCAATAGTTCCTAAGCTGGTACAAAATGCTTACATTTTGACGGAACGACATGACAAATATCTCGCGGTGCGCATCTTAGGCCCGCTGGGCTCCATCCAATTTGCCCCAGACCCCAGAATTTTTATCAAAATCGGTCCAGTACTTTTGCTTTTAAATAAGAATAACTGGAAAAAAAACACGTACACGACATTGCGTATTTTTCTCTCCTGTGACCTTTCAGTGTTTACGATCAATAGAACAATCCCAATGAACTGCGATCATCATCATTTAATGATGAAGGCGTATAACATTGGAGTCTGTTTTACCTGTTTTTTTTAAATTATTTTTAGCTTTTGATCTTCGTATTTATTATTTATTTATTTATTGAATTCAGCTGCTTACTGCACTTACAGTTTTCACAAACGCGCGCAGTAAGCCATTTAATTACACATAATATCACATTATCACATTACTTACTTATAAAATTGACGCATAATCTTAGAAATTCGTTAAATTTAGAATTGAATATATTGAAATGTCTTATTGAGAAACTCGTTCTTTTTGAGTCTATTAAAAATTGTTTTGATCGTAAGAGTTAATAAAACTTATTTCTTTTTGCAGGTTAATGATGAACGGTGATGATGATGCTGATGATATAGACGAATACGCCGGATTAATGACGCAGCGTGAGAAACAATGGCTTATAAACATACAAATGTTGCAACTCAATACCGGAACACCATATATTCATGACTTTTATTACACTGTAAGTACATGTAAGGACGCCTCAAGCTAATAGATAGATAGATACATTATAAATATTCACGGACACTTAACACAACGCCCTCTAGTCCCAAACTAAGCAAAGCTTGTACGATGGAAACTAGATGGCTGATAGAATACATACATACATATTTTTTTGTAAATACATACTTATAATACATAGAAACACCCAGACACAGAACAAACATTTATGTTTACAACACACAAATGTTTGTTCTCGGTGGGGATCGAACCCACGACCCACAGCACGGAAGGCAGAGCTACTACCGACTGAGCCATGACGCCTGTCGATACATTTCGCTAATAGATAGATAGATAGATAGATACATTTATTTATTTATTAAACCACCACATAAAAAGAAAAAAAAGCATGAAAAGTAAACTTAAAGTCTCTAGTGACGGGAGTTTTTAGGCCGCCTTAAGGCCTCCGTCGTGAGTTGAGACTGCTAGAGCCGGGGACACCTTGTTCAAGCATGCTTGTATGAGTTAGTGGCTCTAGTGACGGGAGTTTTTAGGCCGCCTTAAGGCCTCCGTCGTGACTTGAGACTGCTAGAGCCGGGGACACCTTGTTCAAGCATGCTTGTATGAGTTAGTGGCTCTAGTGACGGGAGTTTTTAGGCCGCCTTAAGGCCTCCGTCGTGACTTGAGACTGCTAGTGCCGGGGACACCTTGTTCAAGCATGCTTGTATGAGTTAGTGGCTCTAGTGACGGGAGTTTTTAGGCCGCCTTAAGGCCTCCGTCGTGACTTGAGACTGCTAGAGCCGGGGACACCTTGTTCAAGCATGCTTGTATGAGTTAGTGGCTCTAGTGACGGGAGTTTTTAGGCCGCCTTAAGGCCTCCGTCGTGACTTGAGACTGCTAGAGCCGGGGACACCTTGTTCAAGCATGCTTGTATGAGTTAGTGGCTCTAGTGACGGGAGTTTTTAGGCCGCCTTAAGGCCTCCGTCGTGACTTAACGACTGCTAGAGCCGGGGACACCTTGTTCAAGCATGCTTGTATGAGTTAGTGGCTCTAGTGACGGGAGTTTTTAGGCCGCCTTAAGGCCTCCGTCGTGACTTGAGACTGCTAGAGCCGGGGACACCTTGTTCAAGCATGCTTGTATGAGTTAGTGACTCTAGTGACGGGAGTTTTTAGGCCGCCTTAAGGCCTCCGTCGTGACTTGAGACTGCTAGAGCCGGGGACACCTTGTTCAAGCATGCTTGTATGAGTTAGTGGCTCTAGTGACGGCAGTTTTTAGGCCGCCTTAAGGCCTCCGTCGTGGCTTAACGGCTGCTAGAGCTGGGACACTTTAATTTAACGTTTAATAGCCTTCTGTGCTGTGGGTCGTGGGTTCGATCCCCACTGAGAACAAACATTTGTGTGTGTCAAACATAGATGTTTGTTCTGTGTCTGCGTGTTACTATGTATTATAAGTATATATTTACAAAAAAAAATGTATATAAGTATTCTATCAGCAATCTAGTCTCCATAGTACTTGCTTAGTTTGGGACTAGATGGCGTTGTATGTAATGTCCAAGAATATTTTATTTATATTCTTATTTATATTTAGGTATTCTTAGAACGGCAAGCGAAGAAAGAAAAGGAGGGAATTAAAGAAGCACACAAAGTGAATCAACAGAATCATCCCTTTTACAGCGGCGGTGAGTTTTATATGGTACTAGGTGCCGCCCGCGACTTCGTCCGCGTTCCGTTGGTAGAGTCCTTTCCATGAAAGAAGTCCCGCAGACGCGTCGCTGTAGTCGACCTTAAGTATTATTTCTCGGGCAGCACTTTTAACAACTTTAGGCATTGAAAACAAGACTTTGATCACAGAAACCAAATAAAAACGCACTAGCATCCGAACACATTAACAGCACCTGACAACTAATTTAAAATTTAGTTTTAAAATTTAGTTCCGTAAAATTTATTTTACCCGTTGATTTTCCGGGATAAAAAGTAGCCTATGTGTTAATCAAAGTCACGGACAATATATATTGCAAGTTTCATCCAAATCGGATCAGTAGTTTTTACGTGAAAGAGTAACATCCATCCATCCATACAAACTTTCGCGTTTATAATATTAGTAGTATAAGTATGTATTTACAAAAAAATGTATATAATATGTATTCTATCAGCAAGTACAAGCTCTGCTTAGTTTGTGACTATAGTAGGTGCCAAATAACACCGCAATACAGGTCATTCACCCACCTTCACCACGATGTCGCAAAATTCAATTTATGAATGGCTAATTCTGTCGCTTTCCATACAAAGCCGTCGCTAAGACGGTAATCGCTCGAATCTCTCAGCACTGTTTGTTTACCATACATAAATTGAATTTTGCGACATCGTGGTGAAGGTGGGTGAATGACCTGTATTGCGGTGTTATTTGGCGCCTACTATAGTAAAGTGTTTTGTGTTATATTATGTCCAAGAATATTTTTTTATTTATAATGATAATTTGCAGGTGTTAAACAGGAAACATTGAGACGCGAGCGTCACAACTCAAACCGACACAACTCGACGAGCGAAGACCAACCACGGACCTATGTGCCGACACAGTTTGAAAACTCACTGGGAAAACTACAGGTAAAACAAGTCAAATATATTTTACTAGCTGTCGGCCGCGGCTTTGCTCGCGTTGTAGCAGCATACGCATTATTTGGAAATCTTTGATCCTAATTCTAGACCCTTTAGAGTGTGACTTTTCATAATTCCTTTCTTAGTGCACCCCTACACTATATAAGGATACTACCCTCCAAATGTGATACCTCTAGGACTTATAGTTTAGGCTGCGCGTTGATTGTCAGTCAGATACAAAAGAGTTATATATATTTACAACCTTCCGCCCGCGACTTCGTTCACGTCCCGTTGGATCCCGATGATTTTCCGGGATAAAAAGTAGCCTTTGTATTAATCCAGGTATTGATTTGGATCAGTTGAGCTATCTATAAATCGTTTGCAACGGTTTGTGGATAGCTCAAATGTTTCATGTGTATTTTTAACCAACTTCAAAAAAGGAGGAGGTTCTCAATTCGGTTCTATTTTTTTTATGTTGGTTACCTCAGAACTCCGTTATTTATGAACCGATTTGAAAAATTCTTTTTTTATCTGAAAGGGTATGCTTCCAGATTGGTCCCATAATTTTTTTTATCAAAATCGGTTTAGTAATTAGGCATTAAATAAAAATAACTGAAAAAAACACGTTATACGCTTACACGATGTTGCATATTTTTCTTTTCTGTGGTGTTTACGATCAATAGAACAGTCTCAATGAATTGCCATCATCATCATCATTTGATGGTAAAGGCGTATCAAATTGAAGTCGGTTTTTCCAATTTTTTAAACTTATAAATTATGTAAATATTGTGAATATTGTGAATACTGTATTAGTTGTAATTTTCTTTGTGAATAAATTTTTCTGTCTTAATCCAGGTCACGGACAATATATATTCCAAGTTTCATTCATATCGGATCAGTAGTTTTTACGTGAAAGAGTAGCAAACGTCCATCCATCCATACTCACAAACTTTCGCGTTTATAATACTATTAGCAGCGTTTTACCTGAAATAAAACGCATATTAAAATACTTACCTCACTGGAAGCTTTATATTGAGAAGGCATATCCGTTTCCGTCGTATTTCCATTCGTTTTGGTAGTTTTTACCATTGTGTATCCGGTCAAGTGGCGCCACCTGGCGGGTGCGAGTCTTTTTTGCTTCGTAAAATGAAACACGCCATATTGAATTCATTGGCTTAATTTCACCAGGCAGAGATTAAAGTGAAAGCTTCCAGTGAGGTAAGTATTTTAATATGCGTTTTATTTCAGGTAAAACGCTGCTATTAAACTACTGTACCGTCACTGGAAGCTTTATATTGAGACCTGTTTGTTATCGCCTGGTGTCGCCACTTGTATAATTAGGTAACCTAGCGCCAATGTGACATTTAAATATTATAGCAACAAGTATATTACAATAATACAATTTAACTCTTAGTAAAAGACTAGTTATATAATCTGTGGCAAAAGTGATTTACGAATCAACCAAAATTGAACCTGTAAGTGTAAAATATTCATTTACTATTTTTAATTACTTATGTAATAATAAGCTTAATCATTTTGCTACAATCAAAAATCATAAGTAATGTAATTAATGATCATAATCTTATTTCACACATACATTTGTTTATTTAACCACGCTTATTTATTGCTTTAAATAATTGTGTTACACCTACTGTCAGATTGACTGCTGCTCATATCTCTCGCCTGTAAAAATGCTGGAACGTATTAGCTGATCGCTAATTTTCTCAGCCAAGATTTCGTCAAGAGAACGATTCTCCAACCAACTCATCCGAGAAACCGCAGATCGAACGCTTCGTGAAAGTGCTGTAATACCTGCTTGTTCAAACAACGTTTTAACCTAGACTGCTATGACAGTGCATGATGTAGGTTTAGCGATACTTCTTACTATAACAAACAAATTAAATGATTTGGTTGTGCAACGTCTTTCATTTAATAATTAATAGTTATTTCAATCCATAGTAACGGAGTACTAGTAAAGTATTATATGATCTGTGAACAAGGATAAGTTAGGATGATCAGCCCAGCCAGACTGTCTATAGCTACGTGCAGTCGATTTTTGAATGGAATATCGGCCAAAATGTGATACTTACTGCCATTTGATCTATTTAAGAATAAGTTCAGGTCGTGGATGCGAATTCCTGAGCAAAGTAATACAAGTATAGCAGTGTGACGCGATACTTGAAACAAATTACTACTGTCTACTGTATAGTCCATTAAAAAGCGAAGTTAGTTCACTAATTTCCTAGACCGGTGGCTTGAAAGTTTTCGGATTTCATAGAGCTATTGATTTTAGAGTGTGCTTAACCAAAAAATGAGAGCTTAAGAGACTGAAAGTGCTAGCGTTACATAATGTAGATGTAGAGACTACAAATTGATGTAAAAGAATAGTATTGTATGATTACTTGTTAATCAAAAGTAAATCTATTTGTGACCCCGTAGGCATTTTTACGTCAACTTTATTAGATTTACAGCAAGAAATCCAACGATTCCAAGCCACCTCATATGTTTTTAGAGTAGGCTTCCGCCAGGAATTTTTAAGCAACGATAACTGTTCAGTGTTTCATGTTGTTATTGCTTCTGACCACCCTATATTTCCACACATCGAGAGTTATGTTGTCAACCAGCGGAGGTGGAAGCCCTGTCGATGCGTTTTTGGAGATTTTTCAGTGCCAATGGTGCTGCCAAAGCTTGAGCTTTGAAGTCGGCTCGCCAAAATACCATTGCCCACCGGGGAACTACTACGAGAAATATTCCCGTTGACTGATTTAGGTGAGCAAAGATTCTGAGGACTAGAAACCGTGGTGGGAACAGCCACGCAAGTTGGTAATTCCATAGAACACTGAACGCGTCGTGAAACAAAGTTTGGCGGTCTTTTAGGTCTCGGGACATAATATAATTGTTGACATACATGTCTCCGGTCTTGTACTTACTATGTTCCTTACTTTGCAAACACTACGTCCACACAGGCCGGTAGTAGATGCCACTCGATGAGGAGGCGACGATGACGTGCCAGATGGTCTGCAAGATTGATTTGACTTTGAAGGGCATATAGAATAGCCAGCATCTCATTCCGGTTGCAGTGTAGACCTTGTTCTTCCTGCGACCAATTGCCCGAGAGGGCATCTGTTGTCAAAAAGTTGGCCCGATGCGGGTATGATAAAAGACAATTCAGTCCACCAAACCAGTAGGTAGGTCATTGTCGACAGATCTGGAAATCTGTTCATGAACATTATCATTGACGATGAGTCGTTCTCGAGGAACAACAAAGCTGGCAAAATTTATTATCTGCAAATCTTTTACGCTTACCTTTGTTTGTTTAAGAACTTGATCAACTTTCCGAAATATTTTTATATATTTTTCTTTGGGTAGAGATTTTAGTTTGTCCCAGGGACTCCAAGTACATATGCCGAGATATATTATGCTCTTTTGCTGAGGACTGATTTCTCGACATTGACTACCCATTTAACGTTTGGACTGCGACCTTGACATGTTCGTGAAGTAAGTCTGCTTTTTGGTATACTATCAGGTAATCTTCGAGATATACAACGATTCTGTCATTCCAATTTTATCGCAATGCCTGAGCCACCTAATTTTCTTAGTATAGAAAATATTTTGGGGGCTGAAGTCATTTCTGGCAGCTCTTTGGCAGACATTTCTGCAGACAGACGTGTGAAAAGGACCTAGGTTTATATTTTCGAAAAAATGGTATTTGATAACAGTGTATCTATTCTTCCACTGTGAGTGGTAGTGCGCTAACTGACCTGCTCGAAAACATTGAGTCATTCATTGTCCTTGTAAGAAGCGCTCGTGGCATAACTTGCTTAGCCAATCTTCACCGATTATCTAAGTTAAACAACGTTCTGTGCGGTCACTATTTGGATGGCAGTTAGTAGCATTAACATCTGAGCGCTTACGTGCTTCGGAGGGCACGTTAAACTGTCGGTCCCGGCTCTAGAACAGTCGTTGAGAGACGACGGAGGCCTTAAGGCGGCCTAAAAACTCAGTCACCAGAATTGGCCACTAATTCATACGAGCTTGCTTACTTATTCATTGTACTTACCTTTCTGGTTTCCTCTCGGAGCATTCGAGCGTCCTCACTTCAGCTGTTTCCACGGTCGGCCCGCGAGCCCTGTTGTGAAATGAACCTCTCCCATGATTGTACATAGTTATAGTTCTAGTATTGAACATTGGACAACTGACTCCTGTACTGAAAGTTGTTATGGAAACATCCACCCCGCGAGGGTGGGTTGGGTTGCTTGCTACAACAGAGCATATTATTATACAAAAGGAGACTAGGCTCGTTATTGGTAGGTACATGTTCCACGCGATGGAACTATAGACTTTCAAATCGAACGCCTTCCGCCCGCGAGGGGCGACTGTTGGACTGATAACATCCACCCCGCGAGGGTGGGTTGCTACAACCATGCATATGCAGTGGGAGATCAGGCTTATGGGTGCATGTTCCTCGCGACGGCACTATAGACCATCAAACGCCTTGCCCCCGCGAGGGGCGGCTGTTGCACTGATAACATCCACCCCGCGAGGGTGTGTTGCTATAACCATGCATATGCATTAGGAGACCAGGCTCATCATGGGTAAACATTTCACGCGATGGAACTATAGACTTTTGATTGAACGCCTTGCCCCCGCGAGGGGCGGCTGTTGCACTGATTAGATTTCTCCTGTGAGAAACCATCAGATTTGAGTGGCTTTGCGGACACCCCCTGCTTTTCCAGGGCAGCGGTGAAAGGCTCTGACTCAAATATGTAAGTGGCAGACAGGGGTAATCTATTTAGTGACGCTTCCACTAAAAGACTCTATGCGCATTTCGATACTTTCGGCTCAGTGGCCGCAAACTAATTACAAAAGATCTGATGAAGTATTAGGTATGTTCATCTATAAGCAAATCAACTTTACTTTAAATAAAATAAATAAACTAGATTGTCAAAGTTTACGGTATATAATTTAATTTAATTAAAATATTCGATTAATTTAATTAGAGCCGTGTGTGCCAGATGACGTAAGGTGTCATACGTTTTACCCCCTTTCGTTTGTTACCAAGTCTATGAAACCTGGAGTATGGTTAAACACCTCAGCGTATCTAACCTCGGACCAAGAGGTACTACCTAAACACTGGACCTCTAGTAGCTTTAGAAACTCTCGGTTCTTCAGCTTTGTCCTACTAAACCGACAATGCATAATTGTAAAAACAAGTTGCAAAGTCATAAACCAAGAAGTTGATGTTGATTTTGAACGTTATCACTAGTGAAACACAGCTTGCTGATTGAACACTAGTTTATTCACATTCGTAGGTAGAGGTAGGTACAAACAGTTTTATAACTACCCACCACTAGGTACTAGATTACTACAGTTCGTCCGTAGGTAACGATGTGGTCTGTGGTTTTCATAAAGCTCTCCACTAACTTCGGAGTAAATAGAAGCCTCATAAAGACAAGTTGTATTCATATTATCAGAATAGCTGGTAATAAAATTGGTAAAAATGTTTTGTAACTCACCCATATTCTGGACTAGTTTCTGCCAGGCTGGTGGCTCACAGCCCATTGATAGGGTAGATAAACATTTATTCAAACCACCATAAAGAAAAAATAGCTGAAAAGATAAGCTTAAAACTAAAATATTAAAGTACCTAAGAAAATGAGCTCGATGAGCTACTGCTGTAAGGGATAAGATAAGATAAATCTTTATTTGCTGGAGGAGTTGCTGCTGGAGCAGCTTTGAACTCGCTTAGGATCAGCCACAACTTGTGGCTTACCAGACAAAGCGGACTCATTCTATCCATTCTAAATAAATAATTAATTTTTTGCACATTTAATTATACCGGATACTAAACTTTTCTAAAATAATAACTTATGTGGGTACATGATCTGAACGGAGAACCGTTAAAAGAATTGATCACGTACAATCATTAAAAATAGAGGGTAGTACTTACAGTTTATTCCTCTTTTGCGTGTCCTTGCAGGGCCATGCTAATCTTAGTTTACTTGCACAGTTTTACTGAACAAAAGTATGGAGAATTTCACTATTTGAAATAATCCTTACTTTATATGATATATACTAATATAATATTTAAACTATTTTTGCAACGGTTGTGGCAGAGAGAGCTCTGGGCACAAGTTGCTTCGACGGAATACAAAACGCCAATGAATTCAATATGGCGTGTTTCATTTTACGAAGCAAAAAAGACTCGCACCCGCCAGGTGGCGCCACTTGACCGGATACACAATGGTAAAAACTACCAAAACGAATGGAAATACGACGGAAACGGATATGCCTTCTCAATATAAAGCTTCCAGTGACGGTACAGTAGTTTAATAGGATATAATATAATATTATTTAGCTATATTTTAATTCCAGTGTGGCAGTGTAACAGCTCCTAGAAAAATAATCGATTTGGAAATAGTCGGAGCTGAACAACAAACTCAACGCAGTTCCAGAGCGCCCAGTGTTGCCAGCACCACTAATCCTGCAGAGGTAAGCAAACTCGTATGAGTTAGTGGACAGGCGTCATGGGTCAGTCGGTAGTAGCTCTGCCTTCCGTGCTGTGGGTCGTGGGTTCGATCCCCACCGAGAACAAACATTTGTGTGTTGTAAACATAGATGTTTTTTCTGTGTCTGGGTGTTTCTATGTATTATAAGTATGTATTTACAAAAAAAAATGTATGTATGTATTCTATCAGCCATCTAGTTCCCATAGTACAAGCTTGGCTTAGTTTGGGACTAGAGGGCGTTGTGTTAAATGTCCGTGAATATTTATTTATATTTAGTTAGTGGCCAACTCTGGTGACGGGAGTTTTTAGGCCGCCTTAAGGCCTCCGTCGTGGCTTAACGACTGCTAGAGCCGGGACAGTTTAACGTGCACGAAGCATGGAAGCGCTCAGATGTAAATGCCACTAACGATCACCCGTCCAAATAGTGACCGCGCAGAACGTTGCTTAACTTAGATTATCGGTTGAGATTGGCTAAGTAAGCTACGCCACGAGCGCTTCAGAGGTATTGCAGGCCATGTCTATTGATTTAGCTTTCGCCCGCGACTTCGTTCGCGTCCCGTAAATGTTTACCCCGGCCGAATACAGTCACTACTTAATGGCTAGCGTCCACAGGCCCGCATCGCACGCATCGGACGCATCGCACGCAACGGATTTTAGTTTGCCTTGTATAAAAACTCGTCCGTACGGTGCGGATCAGTGGACGCAGTTGAATGAGTTTTTATACAAGGCAAACTAAAATCCGTTGCGTGCGATGCGTGCGATGCGTCCGATGCGTCCGGTGCGTACGATGCGTACGATGCGGGCCTATGTGCCTTATATCGTCTGTCAAAGACGTAAGGGCCAATATTATTATTATTTCATTTATTTTATTTCAGGTTCCTAGAGAGTTGAAAAGGACAAAGCAATTGCTGCTAGATATTGAGGCGTTATACCTAATATTACTACGGATAGAAGAACTGACAGATCCACTTGCAATATCAAACGCACTTATACTAAAAGTAAGTTTATTTATTAACTAGCTGGTGACCGCGACTTCGTTCGCGTCCCGTTGGATCCCGTTGATTTTCCGGGATAAAAAGCAGCCTATGTGTTAACCCAGTGGGCCTAAGATACGCACCGCGAGATATTTGTCATGTCGTTCTGTCAAAATGTAAGCATTTTGTACCAGTTTAGGAACTATTGCATTATCTGTGGTACCTAATGGTGTCGACAAAACGCGTCATAATGTACACTTTTGACACTTGTTAGTCGTCGTACCTCTCTGAGGACGAGATAATAGTCATGCAGAAATGACAAAAGTTGAACATTCAAAGGCGCGGTTTTTCGACAACATTACCACAGATAATGCAATAGTTCCTAAACTGGTACAAAATGCTTACATTTTGACAGAACGACATGACAAATATCTCGCGGTGCGCATCTTAGGCCCGCTGGTCACGGACAATATATATCCTATGTTTCATTTAATCGGATCAGTAGTTTTTGCGTGAAAGAGTAACATCCATCCATCCATCCATACTTACAAACTTCGCGTTTATAATGAAAAAATATTGATAGGAGTATTGGATACGACCCTCCGACTATCAAACCTCCATAGTAGGTGCCAAATAACACGGCAATACAGGTCATTCACCCACCTTCACCACTATGTCGCAAAATTCAATTTATGAATGGCTAATTCTGTCGCTTTCCATACAAACCTATCGCTAAGACGGTAATCGCTCGAATCTCGTTAGTACTGTTTGTTAACCATACATAAGTTGAATTTTACGACATCGTGGTGAAGGTGGGCGAATGACTTGTATTGCGGTGTTATTTGGCACCTACTATTAGGACTTATAGTTTAGGCTGTGCGTTGATTGTCAGTCAGCATCAAAAGAGTTTTATATGTATACATATTTTGATGATGATGATGATTTATCTATTTATTTATTATTTTCCAGGAAAGAGAAGAAAAACAGAAGCAGCTAGAACTGGCGTTGGCGTTGGAAACATCACAGGAAGACGAATCCAACTTGTTTCTACGGAACATTGAGTCTGTCCAGAGGAAGAAGCAAGATAGTCCTAAGAGTGATGTCGTTGACAAGAGACAGGTATCTATCTATTCTACATTCAAATAAATAAATATTCACGGACACTTAACACAACGCCCTCTAGTCCCAAACTAAGCAAAGCTTGTACGATGGGAACTAGATGGCTGATAGAATACATACATACATTATTTTTGTAAATACATACTTATAATACGTAGAAACACCCAGACACAGAACAAACATCTATGTTTGCCACACACAAATGTTTGTTCTCGGTGGGGATCGAACCCACGACCCACAGCACGGAAGGCAGAGCTACTACCGACTGAGCCATGACGCCTGTCAATAAATATTTAATAAGTTGCCTGATGAATTTAAAGAATTGCCGTTATCTTTGTTTAAGGCGTATGTATAAGGCAGACAACCCTCTCGCTCGCACATTTCAACATTTTTGAAGATATAATATAACTAAATGTAATTATGTAAAATTGCAGAGCTTCAGGGTCGAGAGAAAAACAATGCAAAGGTTCAGTAAAAATATCACATTGATCGAAACAAGTTTTCCGACCAAAAAACTTGTACCAATGCGATAAATTAAAGTGCACATTTTTTGGTTAGAAAACTTGTTTGGATCAATGTGATATTTTTACTGAACCTTTGCATTGTTATTCTCTCGACCCTGAAGCTCTGCAATTTCACATAATTACATTTAGTTATATTATACCTTCTTATCTTATCTATAAGCTGAAAGTCGCTCAGCGAGCTATGGAGAGGGCTATGCTCGGAATTTCTCTGAAGGATAGAATCCGGAACGAGGTTATGCGACAGAGAACCAAGGTAGTCGACATAGCTCAGAGGATTAGTAAGCTGAAGTGGCAGTGGGCCGGCCATGTTTGCCGCAGAACCGACAATCGTTGGAGCAAACTAATACTCGAGTGGAGAGCGCGTTTAGGCGCACGTAGTGTAGGACGCCCTCCGGCTAGGCGGGGCGACGATCTGAGACATGTAGCTGGCAAACACTGGATGAGAAGAGACATGTAGCTGGCAAACACTGGATGAGAAGAGACATGTAGCTGGCAAACACTGGATGAGAAGAGACATGTAGCTGGCAAACACTGGATGAGAAGAGACATGTAGCTGGCAAACACTGGATGAGAAGAGACATGTAGCTGGCAAACACTGGATGAGAAGAGACATGTAGCTGGCAAACACTGGATGAGAAGAGACATGTAGCTGGCAAACACTGGATGAGAAGAGACATGTAGCTGGCAAACACTGGATGAGAAGAGACATGTAGCTGGCAAACACTGGATGAGAAGAGACATGTAGCTGGCAAACACTGGATGAGAAGAGACATGTAGCTGGCAAACACTGGATGAGAAGAGACATGTAGCTGGCAAACACTGGATGAGAAGAGACATGTAGCTGGCAAACACTGGATGAGAAGAGACATGTAGCTGGCAAACACTGGATGAGAAGAGACATGTAGCTGGCAAACACTGGATGAGAAGAGACATGTAGCTGGCAAACACTGGATTAGAAGAGACATGTAGCTGGTAAACACTGGATGAGAAGAGACATGTAGCTGGCAAACACTGGATGAGAAGAGACATGTAGCTGGCAAACACTGGATGAGAAGAGACATGTAGCTGGCAAACACTGGATGAGAAGAGACATGTAGCTGGCAAACACTGGATGAGAAAAGACATGTAGCTGGCAAACACTGGATGAGAAGAGACATGTAGCTGGCAAACACTGGATGAGAAGAGACATGTAGCTGGCAAACACTGGATGAGAAGAGACATGTAGCTGGCAAACACTGGATGAGAAGAGACATGTAGCTGGCAAACACTGGATGAGAAGAGACATGTAGCTGGCAAACACTGGATGAGAAGAGACATGTAGCTGGCAAACACTGGATGAGAAGAGACATGTAGCTGGCAAACACTGGATGAGAAAAGACATGTAGCTGGCAAACACTGGATGAGAAGAGACATGTAGCTGGCAAACACTGGATGAGAAAAGACATGTAGCTGGCAAACACTGGATGAGACGAGCCGAAGACCGGGCTCAGTGGCGCGTCATGGGAGAGACCTACGTCCAGCGGTGGACCGATATAGGTTGATGATGATGATGATGATATTATATCTTCAAAAATTGTTGAAATGTGCGAGCGAGAGGGTTGTCTGACATTACCAGTCGCCTTAAATAGTTTTTTTTTTTTACATATTTCAGGTTGTAAGCCTGGCATTGCCTCAGAAACCGGCGCCGGTTAAGAATCTACTCGACGAAGACAAAGATGATCTCATGAACAAAATGTTCCTCGGGTTATTGCATAGTGATCGACTGGCGCAAATGTTAACAGTTAGGAAAGGAAGGGTAAGCTATATATTAATTGATCGAGTGAGCGAAGCGAAGATCTTAGTGACAACTTGGACAAAAATGCTTTGTATGTTTGTTCGTCGAGATCTTTTGAACCGCTTATCCGATCTTTACATAATTTGGTAGGTATACGGATAGTACTCTTAAGTTTTACTGGTTTGTTAAATGAAGTTAATCGGTCAAGGGGTCGTGAAGTTATGAGGGTCCAAAGGGAGTAATAAAAAAAGTACAATAATATCAAACGGGGTGTCACATGATAGAGTTTTGTTTATACATTCCAAAACCGTTTTTATTTTGATTCTAGGTTTAATAGTTTTTGAGTTGTTGTAATAATTATAAAATTGGCAAATCCAGTATAACGTGAGCTAACATTTTTTGGAGTTTCAATGATTTTGTAGTTCAAGTAAGACTGGTATTTAGCTAGACGGCGATTCCGGAACTAATCGCAAAGTTTATTGTAACCATTGGTCAATAAAAATTGTTTCGGTTTTATTAACCTCCGACCATCACGAGATCTCAGTTCGCGGCGAACTACTAGTACTAACTTGTTCAATTTCTATACAACAATATTATTATAATATACCTCAACTTTGTACTATACGTAACACAAACTCGTTAAGCTATAGTAGGTGCCAAATAACACCGCAATACAGGTCATTCACCCACCTTCACCACGATGTCGCAAAATTCAATTTATGTATGGTAAACAAACAGTACTATGAGATTCGAGCGATTACCGTCTTAGCGACAGGTTTGTATGGTAAGCGACAGAATTAGACATTCATAAATGGAATTTCGCGACATCGTGGTGAACGTGGGTGAATTACCTGTATTGCGGTGTTATTTGGCACCTACTATAGCTGAACTCTGTCATTTATGAAGCCATTTGAAAACAATATTTTATATAAAAGGATATAATTCCAGATTGGTGAATGTGCACAGGGGGGCACAATGAAAACTCCCGAACTGATTTTAGGCCTTTAATTATCGTTTATAGAGTGATTTTGATTTTGAATATTGGGTATGGAAAACAATGCTTCGCCGTGGCATGAGAAAAAAAGTGACAGTTTACTGCACTAAAGCTCTTATAGTAGGTGTCAATTAACACCGCAATACAGGTCATTCACCCACCTTCAAAACGATGTCGCAAAATTCAATTAATGAATGGCTAATTCTGTCGCTTGCCATACAAACCTGTCGCTAAGACGGTAATCGCTCGAATCTCGCAGTACTGTTTGTTTACCATACATAAATTGAATTTGGCGACATCGAGGTGAAGATGTGTGTACTTGTATTGCGGTGTTATTTGGCACCTACTATAGTATACTTCAACTTTGTACTATACGTAACACAAACTCACAGCTAGCTGAACTCATTATTGAACCCATTTAAAAACAATATTTTATTTAAAAGGATATAATTCCAGATTGGTCTTATAATTTTTTTTTTGTCAAAATCGCTTCAGTTTAGCAGTTAAATAAGAATAATTGAAAAAACACGTAATCCCAACACGACATTGCGTATGTTTTCATGTGCACGAGTTTCTAGATGAAAGTTATTAAAATATTTAAAACTAGATACATAAATATGCCACTTAGTGCCTTATCTACACCTGAACAAATTGCTGTGCCCTAACAGGGTTTATGTTTGGTACCCACACTATCATTTGTACAACATCTTTTTAACAACATAAGCGCAATAAACGATTTGAATTTGATTTTTCAGTGTTTACGATCAATAGAACAGTCCCAAATGAACTGTCATCATCATCATCATTTGATGATGAAGGCATCTATTCTATTAAAGTGGGATTTTCTTGTTTTTAAAGTTAAAAGTTTTGTTACAGAGTTTAATACTGCGTTTTGTATCCCGAGTACCGGCGACGCACCAAAGGCTACGTGCGTTATGGGCACGCGTAATGCGCGCGTTGCCTAACGCCACTAGAAAATATGATACTTCGTCTATGGCGCCTTTAGCTATCTACTACGCGAGGTAAGTTACGCATTTATCTGCTTACTATAAATAAATAAATATAAATATTCTTGGACATTACACACAACGCCCTCTAGTCTCAAACTAAGCAAAGCTTGTACTATGGGAACTAGATGGCTGATATAATACTTATGTACATTTTTTGTAAATACATACTTATAATACTTGTCTGGGTGTTACTATGGTAACACCCAGACATAGAACAAACATCTATGTTTGCCACACACAAATGTTTGTTCTCGGTGGGGATCGAACCCACGACCCACAGCACGGAAGGCAGAGCTACTACCGACTGAGCCATGACGCCTGACCAATTTGAAAAAAAAAATGTCATAGACATTTATTTATTTACTAGCTTCCGCCCGCGACTTAGTTCGCGTCCCATTGGAACCCGTAAATTTTCCCGGATAAAAAGTGTCCTATGTCACTTCCAATACCTCCAAGAATATGTGTACAAAGTTTCATAATAAATTTCGGAAATTTTCCCGGAAAATACCCGAAATGGAATGAATGAAAGAATGAAAACGCTTTATTGTACACTAGCAGCGCCTCGCGGTTTCACCCGCGTAATTCCCGTTCCCGTAGGAATTCCGGGATAAAATATAGCCTATGTTCATCAGGGATAATGTAGGATTCTAATGGTAAAAGAATTTTTTTAATCGGTCCAGTAGTTTCGGAGCCTATTCAATTCATACAAACAAACAAACAAACAAAAAATCAAACCTTTCCTCTTTATAATATTTGTATAGATAAATAACACCGAAACATATTCCTATGATATAAACAAAACAGGTTGCATTAAATGTACAATGGGCGGCCTTATCGCTCAATAGCGATCTCTTTTAGACAACCTTTGGATGCAGAGGATTTGAATAAATTTAGAGAAGGGGATCGGGGTGCTAATAAAAGAAATTTCGTGATTTAGTAAATACATAAAGATAAAGATAAAGATAAAGATTGTATATTTGCTAAAAACATGTGTACATAAGGTGGTATGGTTTATTATATAATATACGTATATATACATAACATGTTATACATAACATAATACATATACAATTCCAAAAACTAATATACATATTTAAATATAATTAAAAACATATATACAATATATATAATAACTAATGGAATTTTACTGAGTAAAATCATTTTGGGTAAATTCCCAGTACCCATCTCTAACATGGGTGGCACTTTATACTCTCGATGCTGGACTGTGAACCTGTCTTAGAAGATTAATGAAGATTGACTAAGTAAATTTTAAGTAAATTTAAAAAAATTGTTATAATTACATATATTTGCAGGTACATAGAGAACAGTTCAGGCTGGACCGCAGTACTAGAGTCGTGCAGTTTGCTCTCCGAGGCATTCGATCCTGCTAGGACTCCACACGCACTTTCCACCTCTGTAAGTACACGGCATATCAAAAAAATATTCAAATTCTTTATTTCAGAAGCTAGCGGCCAGCCCCGGCTTCGCACGGGTATTTAACAAAAATTACAAAACCCCTAAAAACCCCTACAAACCCCCTAAAAACTCCAAATGCTGGGTGCACCTTACATTATTGTAGTTTTAGTAGGGATCCCTAATTTTTTTGAAAATATAATATAGTCTATGTCACCCGGGGATAGTGTAGCTACCCAACGGTAAAAGAATTATTGAAATCGGTCCAGTAGTTTCGGAGCTTATTCAATGCAAACAAAAAAAAAACAATCAAATCTTTCCTCTTTGTAATATTAGTATAGATAACTGAGATGAGACCACTTACAACTAGGTAGGTACATATACGTAGATTTAGAGGGACCTAAAATCAACGTAAACAATATTTTGTAGGTAATAGGTAGGTAGGTAGGTACTTATTCCTATTCCCGTAATATTATAAGCATTGTTGTAGGTAGTAGGTACCTGTATAGGTAGGTAGATTTTTATTTTTGTCTAAAGTATAGCAAATTAGGGGTCGTTCAAATATTACGTGAGCCGATTTATTACAATTATTTACCCCCACATTCCCCTTGTCAGCAAAAGTAAGCAAATCTCTTACCCCCTCCCCCCATGCTTACGTAAACATTTTTAAAAATGTATTTTTTTATACAATGTGTAACATAATTACTCTGTAACATAAGTCCGAAGGGGGCGTAATCAGACCGACCACCTGAGTGCTTGGACATGTGCAAGGGGTCAATACATCGTAATTGAAATTTTCATACAAAAGTGCAACTGATATTATTTAATAAATTTGCGACATCCCTAAGTGTTTATTTACTAGTTGCGTAAACCCGTACACACGCATGCACACGTAGGTATACCCTTACCGCGTCGCATGCACATGCTAGCTATGTGTAGGTACATTTTAAGTAAAAGTTACGAGCTCATTTCATGAATGAAAAACTTCGAAATCTCAAAAGTCATTGAACAGACACTGTTCGCCATATGACCTGTAGAATACCCCCCTTTCGGACTTATAGGGTATTTATGTTACACATTGTATATTATTACTAGTGGCTCTGGGAGCTGTAGACCTCGCGAGCATACTAAATATTCCAATATTCAACATCATCAATCAACATCATCAATGTCGTGTAAGGTGTTTTCTGAAAGTCTTTAAGTGCACTTTTATTAATTTCTAATTTAAGGCTTATTATTATGCTGATGCTCTCATTCAGTGAAGGAAAACATCATGAACATAATTATCAGTTAGTATTCTAACAGCGACGAAACGCTTGCAGCCTGTCACGTATTGAAAACTAACTATAATGCAAAATGTTGTGTGTGTGTGTGTGTGATGTGATGTTTTTTCTATTTAATTTTGTAAATTTTTGAGGAATGTAATGTGCAAGTGCATTTTCCGTTTTGTGATTTTTTTGATCTTTTTGATTTTTTTTGCATCATCTTGTGTAGAATGAGGTCCTTTGTGTTTCTCTCAAACTGAGACGCTTCGCTCGCTCGGTCAATTATAATTTTAAAAATAAGAAAATAGATTTAGTATAGAGAATAGCGCGCGGTAATTCCCCTAATCGGTTCTAAAGCGAGTGCATAAACGTATGCATTATTTGCGGGAATCCCCGAAAATGCGTTTCGTTTTCAAGCATAGACCAGCGGGCCTAAGATGCGCGCCGCGAGATATTTGTCATGTCGTTCTGTCAAAATGTAAGCATTTTGTACCAGTTTAGGAACTATTGCATTATCTGTGGTACCTAATGGACATTTGGAGAGTAGTATCCTTATTTAGTGTAGGGGTGCACTAAGAGAGGAATTTTGAAAAGTCGCACTCAGGGTCTAGAACGCGAACAACGCCGCGGGCGACGGCTAGTAAATGTCTAAATGTCATTTTTTTAAATGAAAAAATTGTTCCTTCGTGTTAATTCAATGTAGAAATGTTTTTCATTCCAGTTCACACTATCGTGCGTTTGCGCATTAGTCGAAAAGGCATCGACATTAGCCACAACAGCGGAAGCCACAGCCAACGAGCGCCAATGGTACAAATTCCTTAAAACTCTAGCGCGGGCCTTAAAACACACATCGCTTAACGTAGCACGTCCAATTCAACCTATGCAGCCTTCCAAACTAACGTTCCATCTGAAACAGATCGATCGAGGTACGATAGAGATACTGCAGAGAGGTAAGGCGCATGAATTCGCTGATTTAACAAAGACAGACGTTCATGATCAGTTGTTGGGGCATTTGTGCTAGTTTCTGGCTTTTTGGGTCATCTTTGACTTTACGTGTGTCATATTTGACTTTACGTTTGAGTCATATTTGACCTTACGTTTGGGTCATATTTGGCCTTACGTTTTGGTCACCTTTGACCTTACGCTGGAGTAGTGTTTGACCTTACGTTTGGGTCATATTTTACCTTACGTTTGGGTCATTTTTGACTTTACGTTTAGGTAGCTTTTGACCTTACGTTGGGGTCATATTTGACCTTTCAAACTGACATTTCAAGTAGAAAACTACTGCAGATTTAGCTAAAATAGACGAACCTGATCAACTTTTGGGGCATTTGTGCTTAGTTTCTAGCTTTTTGGGTCATTTTTGACCTTATTGACCTTCCTAATATATCGCGTGCGCGTCCTAGCCTAGCCCCAGTAGTTATTTAAACTCGATGTAAGCGTGTAATAGTTACAACGTGTTTTACATTGACAAGCAGATTTAAAGAAATAAAGCACGTTGTAATTATACCAAGCTTCAGCATTTCCGCGATCGTAACGCACAACGCTGCGGCATGCGGCACAACGCAGCGTACCGCGTTTTTTCCTCGCCGCTGACGCATGCGACGGAACAAGAGACCATTACTAGACGTTTTCCATACGATTATGTGTCCGGCGCCGCATGTCGCACACCGCTGCGTTGTGCGTTACGATCGCGAAACCAAAACTTAACATTGAGTTTATTGATACGTTTTTAGTACATGTTATTTAAAAAAAAACTAACAAAAATGATTTTCTACAAATAATAAAACTGCTGAATTTAATGTACTCGCTCGATTTGATCACAAAATGTAGATATTATAAGTCCTTAGGCTGTTAGGGAAGGTGACGTCAGATATTAGTTATTAAAAATAAAATAACGACTTTAAAAGAAAATTGTGACTAAAAAAAAAACGACTTGAAAAAAAAATACGACTAAAAAAATAAAAATACGACTCAAAAATGAAATATTTGAATTTTATGCAGCAAATATTTCAAGTTAATTGCTAAACTATACTGGATTACTATTTTGTGTTTTGTAATACTTAATCGTATTTATAATAGTGTTTTTGAGATAATAAGCGGTCTTTTCCAAAACTAAAACAAAATATGCTGAAATTAATCTCAATTAATTGTCTGATTTGAATCGATACTCAAGTGTCTTGATAAAACGGTCTGAAAATATATGCTTGGATATTTTTTTTTAGCATATGTGTCAGAAAAACAGTTTTAGGCCTTATCTATTGAAGATGATATATAGAGCGTCAACAGGCAACCTATGCCTACATTTAACGACACACTGTAGTGCCTGGGACAATGTTTAGATGGAGTAGGCTTGTAGTACTATACCATCCTCTCAGCCTAGTCAGACATATCCACAGGAAGGACATAGTCAATACGTAACGAGCTGACTAAGCCCAGGGTTTCCTAATGTCAGTAAATACAAAATAATGATCCTAAAATAATATGTTAGATAGGTTTTTGTTTGTAAATTTATTTTTAATAATTAAACTTTGATAATCACCAATAGACAGTTTTAGTGAAACAATTCATTTTGTTATAAAAAAAAATCATTTATTTCTTGTAAATAATAAGTACAGATTTTTATCCATATAGAATTAGATTTTTTAATTAAATGAAGCTTGCAAGCATTTTAACGATACATTTTTTAAATTCCATCGAATTTGTAAATTATGGAACTGCAATATGTTTTAAAATCCATATTAAAATTCATGGATAGAGTGGTCGCACACATTTACGCAAATGACTTGAATCCAAAATGGACTTTAAAAAAATGGACTTAAATCTAAAATGGTCTTAGCCCCATTCAATAAGTCAATTTCATGGGGTCTGCGTACGTACATTTATAAAAATGACTTAAATCCAAAATGGACCCCCCCATTATCAATTTCATGGGATTTGTGACTCAAAAAATTAAATTATGCTTTATATTTAACATTTAGGTAATTAGTTTTAACATTTTACATACAAAAGTGTTCGCAAATTATAGTTTACGCGACATTATTGTACTTAGTTTTATTTTACAAACTAATTTTATTTACTAACTATATTAGATAAGTCGAAATTGACTTATTGGATGGGGAATGTCAACTGATAAATGTGTGCGATTAACAATGAGGGTTGATTTTTTTTCTTTTTTATTTAAATATGACTGTGATCGGTAAACGTTGAGACTTATTTTTTTTTTAAATTATTTTCTTTTCGTCTTGTTTTTTAAAAAATCAGCCCTCTTTGCCGTAGCTGAATCGCATTACGACATTTGTTTTAAATAATGTGAATTTGAGCGTAGGATAATTGAAAAATACAAAAAAAAAATCTAAAATGTGGGGTCTATATTTTTTTTATACCCATTCATTTGACACTAGATATCTTATGTGAGTGTATCTAGGCAAGTCGTAACGTTATGTAAAAAAAAATGCCTTGGAGTTGTGTTGTTTCATCAATAGATGGCGTTACGTAAAATAGCTTTTGAATGTTGCCAGTTAAGATTTTTATAAGTAACGACGCCAAGGCATTTTTTTGGAATTATGTATTCTAGCTTAATAAATTGTATATAATGTATTTACTGCCACGTAATAAGCAGAATAGAATCATATAATATGTTATATGAAAGGTTATTTGTTAAAGCAACATATTTTTTTTTTTTTGTAAAATATCTATTTTTATTTTCATCGAATCATAGGAGGGAGTACTATTTTTAATAATAGTTTTTAGTTTTTTTTATCCATTAAATACATAGATTTGTTTATTATATAGAACAACTTGTTTTATTTTTCTGGTGTTTTCTTCTTCTTTTATTTATGGCCTCGGTCCGTCATTTCGACTGACAATTTTGCCAGTGTCAAGTGAATTATTTGAAATAATCAGTCATTAAGTCATTCGTCAAGTTGGCTGTCTTTTGAAGGCAAAACGGTGAATTTTCCCTTCAAATCTTGATAAGTGAATTGCATCATAATATGACGTCAGCCCCAGAGAAAGAGACGTTTTTCTGACGAATTTAGAACTTGGCAAAAGTCCTAAAATCACTAGGGCTGATAGGTGTTTAGACTGACAGAAGTCTCAAAATCACTACGACAAGTTAAGCGACGTTCTGCGCGTTCACTATTTGGATGGGTGACTGTTGTTACATACATCTGAGCGCTTCCGTTCTTCGTGCACGTTAAACTGTCCCGGCTCTAGCAGTCGTTAGGCCACGACGGAGGCCTTAAGGCGGCCTAAAAACTTCGTCACCAGAGTTGGCCACTGACTCATACGAGCTTGCTTCCTATGACGACCATTAGATAGGTTTCTGTGCTATGAAAAAAAATCAACAAGATTATATATTTTTACTATTTTTATTTCAATAGGAAACTAAATTCGTATAAAAGTATTAATTTTTACAATTAAATGCTTGATTTGGTCTTATAATAATTCTGTAGTTATCATAATATTGAAACAACAATCGTTCATCCTGGTAAGTATAGTTTGACAAAACTAAGTTTGCAAAATAAATGGGCAAAACAAAAAAAAATCATTGCTCTTTAGTAAGAATAAAGGCGATGTTGCTGTGGCAATAAATCCGGAATTAATGTGTGCGAACGCGCTGTACCTAAGGTTTCAAATTGTACCACATTTTAAACATTGCAAACTTAGCATGGTCAAACTACCACAATGATAATGTTTTCTATAGATCTATGAGAAGCTGGAAGGTTTGAGTTCCTGCAGCAATGCGAAGACAGTCTCCACAAGACGATATTTCATACCGAATGTTGTTCGTCTCGCGTCCACTGATCCGTACGTCATGTTCAATGTGAATAAGTCTGGAAAAAACTGAAAAAAATCAGTAGATAAGTATGTAGGCTAGCAAGAAACATAAGTTCACTAACTTGGTATAGATTTGGAATACATTTGTTTTACTGGTACCTAGGTATAGTATTATATGACCTGTGCATAATAGGTAGGTAGCTTTTTTTTTTACATATATATATATATATATATATATAGTCCTCCACATCGTTTTCGATGACGGCGACCCTAACTAAAATTAAATTTACAATTACAAACCTACTTATTATCTTAATTAACCTAAATAACTTATAATCTAATACTACTTTCTAGCATGAGCCCTAATATGGCTAGCTAGACCGAATTTAGTTTTAAATTATCCTGTCACACGATTGGCAATAGAGCTGGCCTGCTGTGTTATATGTGTAGGTGTAGGAGGGCTTAGATCTTTCTTTACGGATTTGGCGTTTTACGTCAAGTGTCTCGAGTCGATTTTCCTCGAACGTTTTTATCTTATTGTAGATGGTAGAGCGCCACGAAGACCTTTGGCAAGCAAGCTCCTCCCAACAAGATGAGTCAATAGCGCATGCGTTCAAATGTCTTTTAAATACATCCTTAAAGCGCAGATGCTGACCACCGTGTTTGCGCTTACCTTCGGCCAATTATTTTACATATAATATATAGGCAAACGTTTGACCACTATCTCGCATGATATAAAAATAAATATTTTTTTGTGTCACTTGAACCGGTGTAATGGCGGTGTAGTGCACGCAATACCCCGGTATGAGCTTGGCTAAGCATCCCCGTGTATGTGTACCTACAATGTAAATACCAACTTTTCAAAAGTAAACTTATTACTTACAATAACAAAATCAAGATCATATTACCTACAAATCTGTCACGTACCTTACTAACATCACTAGCAGACTGAGGGCGGATTCGTCCAAAAGTCATGATATTCCTGAATAAGTATCCTATGTATAACTTTACTCTTTGGTTTTATTCTCAGATAAATTCGTTTTTGTTTTTCCATTACAATCTTGAGACTAGCCAATCCTAGGTATTGTTATTCTGTATATACAGAAAAATCCAACTTAATTCAAAAAACAATTGCTTAGAGAGCGCAACACAATAATACATGTGCAAACAAATTATCCGGGTGTCAAGTTGTCAATATCTATGAAAACAAACAGCTGTTTTGTCAAATGTAGCAGCCGCCATTAAAATATTCGACAGATAACTTGTTTATACCATAGATTTTGGCAGTATAACGATTTATTCTCGGATAGACAAGTTTTTCCTGGAATAAGACTTGGTAGAACAAAAAGGTTCTTATCACTAGAGTAATTATTGATTTTATTCGCAGTATATAAGACTTAAACTGCGTATAAATAGTTTGGTCGAATCCGCCCTGAATGTGGTAACATTATTACGAGTTTTGACATTAGCGCACTGTCAAGGATCAATAACATTAGAAGTTCGAGTAGGTCAACTTTGCTGGTACCTATACCTACCTACCCAAAGAATATTGTAACACACTAAACATAAAAAAAATATCTCTAATAAAGTTAGAGGGACGAAAAAAAAGCATGCCACGGTACTCACCGGTAGACCCATCATGGGATCGGCGCTGAACTCCTGCGCCATCTCGTTGGCTTTTAGGATGTTCGCGCGCTGTGGGGTTACGTGGAGCAGTTGGAATTTACCCTGTAAATATTAAAACTAGGTTTTCTGTAAAAAAAACACGGGTGCCCGTTTATAATCCCTTGACACCCCTTGATTCTAGGGGTGTCATCGGGAATCGCTATACTCTATGGGACCGCCCTATACCTAGTTATGTACCTAGGTATCTAGCAGGCTATATATATATATGTATAGCTAACATATCTAGCTATTTCTGATGACACAACTGGGAGTGTCAAGGGATACAAACGAGCGTGCCAACATAATTAATCTTTGAGCATAATTTTACTGACAATTTTTTATTGAAAGGTGTCATATATATAAAATGTTTTATTACGATTTCTTCTAGAAGCACATCATCGGTAATTTACTCAATGTTTGTTTGAAACCACCGGCTTCAGAACCTGTATCATGATGGAGTTACCTCCCGTTTCTTATCCACAGCCTCTCTCATCTGCATCACAATGTTGCGACTTCCAGCCGTGGCGTTCCACCTGAAAAGTATTTTTTTAGTTGACAAATAAAAGGATCCTTAAAAAGAAAAAAAAAACAAAGTGCAATGTATGGAATGTGCAAGTGATGTGCTCTTTCTTATCTGTCAAAAACAATTCTAAAAAACAAACAAAAAATGAAAAATAAGTTGTCGTGACAAAACTGTCAAAAGTAATGGCGGTATTTTTTCCAGCGCTAGTGACGGGACACTCTCGTAGGGTTGGGAAAAACGAAGGAGGACGATGCAACACTGTCAGACTAGTTAAGAAAAATGCAACAACATAATCCCCGTGTCTTTTAGCTAACCTGCTCCACTGAAAGTTGTGAGATCTGGAGAGGAATGCCATGGCGTGGTAGTTGTGCCTCTCGAGCACCCACTCCTTAGGGCAGGTGCCTTCCAGGTGGCTGTGGCCGTCAAAATCGGGGAAGAAGTCGCAGGCTGCTTCACGCATTATCTGTGAGATCACTCCAAGGTCTGATAATGACCAGCAACGATGAAGAAGATCTAGGAAGATTTTCATGGTCGGGGGTGTTTAAATTTTTAGTACCAAGGTACTTGTAGTTGGTAGAGCTCTCAAGTAATTATTTTGTTTTGAATCTTATTCTACCTTCGATTTTCGTTCCTAAAGTTATCTTCAATATCTAAACTAATGTATCTGAGTAATATTCTTCACATTGTGAGGTTTATTTACAATATCTGAGTCGTATCTTTACACTGTAAGGTTTATTTACAATATCTGAGTCATTGTCTTCACACTGTAAGGTTTATTTACAGTATCAGAGTCATTCTCTTTACACTGTAAGGTTTATTTACAATACCTGAGTCATTGTCTTCACACTGTAAGGTTTATTTACAGTATCTGAGTCATTCTCTTTACACTGTAAGGTTTATTTACAGTACCTGAATCATTCTCTTTACACTGTAAGTTTTATTTACCTGAGTCATTCGCTTCACACTGTAAGGTTTATTAAAATGTTCCTTCAACGCTGGTGTAGTAGCATTGGCTATCCACTTTAGCCTGACTGAGTTACCGACGCACAGCCATGTCACTGTCACGCATGCGCCTGTCACAGTTATGATGACGCCTTTACTGCAAAAGGTGATCATCTTATGACAGTGGAAGTTGTAGACCTTTTTCCTATCCCATCCTACTAATAATTCAGACGCGAAAGTTTATAAGGATGTATGGATGGATGTTTGTCACTTTCACGCATAAACTACTGATCCGATTTGCATGAAATTTGGAATATATATTGTCGGTGACCTGGATTAACACATAGGCTACGTTTTATTCCGGAAAATCAACGGAATCCAACGGGACGCGAACTCTTCAGAAGCGCCTAGAAGATTTAATGTTCATTTTGTGCAATAAGGAGCTAAATGAATAAATATAATCAGCTTACCCGTCTGGATCAGGCTTCACGTCCCACCCTTGATATGGCATATTGCTATATCTAAGTGTTGCTATTCCTATTGGCCCTGTAATGTAGATTATTTAGTCAAAGCTGGGATGCATACATGTCAAAGTACTTGAAAAAAATGGCGCCTAAGGAAAATGGCGACTAAGAATTTGGTGGCAACGATGAAAGAAATACTTCAAGAAAGGACAGGCAGCTCAGTCGGTATAGCTCTACCTTCCACGCTGTGGGTTGTAGGCTCGATCCCCAAGTCCAAGTTTCATACATTCGGACGAGTAATTTCAGTGTGATTGGAACACAAACATCCAACTATCCGAGACATCTAAACTTTGACAGTGAATGAATGAATGAATGTATGTTCCGATTTGAATAAAACTTGGAATATATATTGTCCGTGACCTGGATTATCACATAGGCTACTTATTATCACGGAAAATCGACAGGATCGAACAAGACCCGGGTGGAAGCTAGTCCTACTTCCTACTGATATTATAAACGCAAAAGTTTGTAAGGATGTACGTATGTTTGTTTCTCTTTCACGCAGAAACTACTGATCCGATTTGGATAAAACTTGGAATATATATAGTTCGTAACCTGGATTAACACACAAGATAGATAGATAGATTATATCTTTATTGTACACCAAATTAACAGGAAAAAAAAGGTACTACAAGGAAATAAAGAAAAACAAATATGAAGCACAATGGGCGGTCTTATCGCTATAAGCGATCTCTTCCAGACGGTTTTTATCCCGGAAAATCAACAGGATCGAACAAGACGCGGGTGGAAGCTAGTATACAATATTAGTGGGATAGTGGTAGGTACTTACAGAGAACCCCAGTCCGGAACTGAACAGTGAGTTTATCCTCATTGAACTTGAAGTCGTTCACGTAGTTCGAGGTCCACAGCTTCCGTGGTTCCTGCCATTGGCAGACCACGGGAGGTTCACTCCACATCAGATCTTGTGGGAGCCTGGAAGCATGGAAGTTATTGATCGAGTGAGCGAAGCTAACATCTTAGTGACAACTTGGGCAAAAATGCTTTGTATGTTTGTTCGTCGAGATCTTTTGAACCGCGTATCCGATCGTCACATAATTTAGTAGGTATACGGATAGGACTCTTAAGTTTTACTGGTTTGAAAATAAAGTAAATCGGTCAAGGGGTTGGAAATTTATGAGGTTCTACAGGGAGTAAAAAAAAGTTGTACCAAAATATCAAGTGGGGTGTCATATGATAGGGCTTTGTTTAGACATTCCAAAACTGGTTTTAGAATGTCTAAACAAAGCCCTATCATATTATTATGACACCCTACTTGATATTTTTTTACGACATTTTTTTTATTCCGTTTGGACCATTAATATCTTTACAACCTCTTGACCGACCACGAGATCTGAGTTCGCGGCGAACTACTAGTATACACACCGTGTATCTACAATGGCGACATTGACACGGGTCGAGCTACCTAATAGTATCCATAAAAAAATAAAGCACAGTCAGCTGCACTAGAAGGTGTACAATTCGTAATTTTTTATGTAGGGCCGCAGCATTGTTATGGACTTCGACGGTCCCAATCATCATCATCAATATATAAAACTTTTTTGAAGCTGACTGAGAATCAACGCACAGCCTAAACTATAAGTCCTAGAGGTATGACATTTGGAGAGTAGTATCCTTATATAGTGTAGGGGTGCACTAAGAAAGGAATTTTGAAAAGTCACACTCTAACGCGAGCAACGCCGCGGGAGACGGCTAGTACTAAATAAATAAATAAAATTATCAACTGTGTCCATAATTTTTTAGTTTTTATCCTGTAAATGTCTATTTCAATACGGTGACATTAGTTTGAAAGTTACGAATCGTACACATTTTAGTGCAGCTGACTGTAGTTTAACTATTTTTTTATGAATACTAATAAGTAGCTCTACCCGTGTGTCAATTTAATGTCGCCATTGTAGATACACGGTGTAGATAGAACAACTCAATTTGTTTTTACTGAAAGTAGGTTGGCTCTGGTTACTAATTAGTTTAGTTTTTGGTCTATAACTTCTCATTTAAGTCATTCTGTTACCCTTACTTTTCATTCACAGTTATTATCTACCTTATGCATGTTGTTTTCGCCTGTAAAAAGCTTGGGCACCTAGCTTTAAGACCACTAGTTCTAAGATAAGATAGTGCTGTGCACAATAGCTATATCATATTTTGCTTAATTTTTTTTTACCTGACTGCACTCAACGGTTTCCTTATTTTAATGTTGTCCGAATCGTCACAAAAAAAATTATTAAAATCAAATGTGACAATTGCTGCTAACTCAAACTTATGCATCATTCAGCGTCTGCAGAACTCTATCCTGAAGTCAATATCAAATGCACCATGGTTCATGACAACTGAAGAGCTCCATGAGAACCTAAAAATTACCACAGTCAAGGAAGAAATACAGCTCCTAGAAAACTCATACAACTGACAAAACACCCCAATCCGTTGGCTGTGAAACTACTGGAGCCAAATACACAAAAAAGACAGAAGCGCCGGAATATACTAGAGCCAAATGTACAAAACTGGGTGTTTCTATGTATTATAAGTATGTATGTATTCACAAAAAAAAAATGTATGTATGTATTCTTCTATCAGCCATCTAGTTTCCATCGTACAAGCTTTGCTTAGTTTGGGACTAGAAGGCGTTGTGTTAAGTGTCCGTGAATATTTATTTAATAAATTTATTTAAAACTGAATATAATAGGGCTAAACTCACTGGAGTACCGCCCTGCACGCCACTAATTATCCTTTACAAGATCTGCTTATAGCCAGCAGGCTGATCGCAGATGTGCAAACAAAAAAAAAACAAAAAAAAAAGTGACAATTGGGACAATTTGTCCCAAAACATTTTGTCCGAATCGTCACAAAGTCCAAATTGTTGGCTTACCTAAATAAATAAATAAACTCACTCAATGTGCACCAACGCCAGTTTCTCATACTCCGCTTCAGTCCGCTTCATATCCGCCTCGATCTCCTCCGGCGTGCGCGTCACGCCCGGCGGCGGCGGCGACGGCGCTCGGTACTGCACCTGATACTTCATCGGCTGCAGAGACTTCGGCAACTGAACTGGGGGGGCGAAGCTAGGCTTCAAATTATTTGAAAAGGGTCTGGGGAATAGGCGTTGGGGCATTTCATGTCCCGCTTTGCATACATTTAGTTAATTTTTAAATTAATTTTATTATTTATAGTGGCCCGTCCCGGCTTCGCACGGGTATTTAACAAAAATATCAAATTTTTTAGGTAATTTTTTTACACCTTGAGTTACATTATTGGAGTTTTAGTAAGGATCCCTATTTTTTTTGAAAATATAGTATAGCCTATGTCACCCGGGAATAGTGTAGCTACCCAAGAATAAAAGAATTTTTCAAATCGGTTCACTAGTTTCGGAGCCTATTCAATGCAAACAAACAAACAAAAAAACAATCAATCTAATCTTTCCTCTTTATAATTATTATTATTATTATAGTTTAATATAACTTCTGTTGGTTGAATCATAATCTATTATGCAGTAGCAGTCACGAAAACGGAAAATAAAGTAAATTTGACGTTAACACCTGGGGCCTTATTCACTATGACCAATACAAGCGCGTTACGCAGCACGACAAGACAGCGGCGTGAAATCGCCCTATGCCAATGCCGTATTTCCTATGCCATAAATGTCATTCCTTACGGTGACGTCATACGGTTACGGCAAGGAATCTCCTAAGTCATACAGAATAATGCCCCTGTAAATACGATAAACAATATAAAAAAAGACGTATTTTTAACAAACTTCAAAAAAGGAGGAGGTTCTCAATTCGGTTGTATTTTTTTTATTTTTTTTTTATATTTGTTACTCCGTCATTTATGAACCGATTTGAAAAATTCTTTTTTTATCTGAAAGGGTATGCTTCCAGATTGGTCTCATAAAATTTTTATCAAAATCGGTTTAGTTAGGCAGTTAAATAAGAATAACTGGAAAAAATACGTCATACGCGTACATGATATTGCATATTATACATTTTATAAAACTGCATTGTGTGTATTGTAAAATTCTAGGTCTAAAATTAGGCTCAAAGATTTTAACCAAATAATGCGTATCTATGCGCTACAACGCGAGCAAAACCACGGGCGACAGCTAGTACCTACATACATTCACACATTGTCATCATGACAAACTTTCGCGTTCTTAGGTCCGTATTCCGAGACAGAAATCGTTACTCAAGCACAGATTTGAGTAGAGATTTTCATACATAAATCTATGCTCGAGTCCGGATCAGTGCTTGAGTAAACGGAATACGGGCCTATGTCATGTTTCAGACTATTTTAGTTGAAGTGAGGATGATAATGATGAGATTAAAACACACAGCCACCTGTCATATGTAAGTTGACAATAACAATGAGAGATAACAAGCAATGGTCCGAGATAAGATAAGCTTATCTCGCCGATAGACTACGATTATGCGGAAATTGCGACAACTCGATCCAAATTCGAGAAAATAACACAAAATATTGTTTACTGATTGGTATTCTACGCGTAGTAAATAGTTACTAATTCTTTAGTGTGAAAACGCAAGTGGATAATATCTTTTCTTTACTCAAAATTAGTTTTCTAAGAACATGTAAATGTAACCTACTCTCTTATAGGTATTTTAATCGTACTAGAATATCAGACTGGCGAAACTCTCGAACTAGACTCGTGCTTTCGCAAAACGAACAATGTATGAAACGGGGGTCAAAATTTGAATCACGTTTCATACAAAACGAAATTTTCAGTGTGTAATTTTTGGAAGAATCCCATTCTTCCAATTCCCGCTTCTTTTTACATAGGAACTACGTATTACATGTTCTTTGACTATAAGATGGTAACTTTGTTTAGATCATAGTCGAAACGCGAGTGGATATTTTTTTTTTACTAAAAATTAGTTTTCTAAGAACATATAAAAAGTTTTTAATCTCATTCTTTGATCCATAGTATTACAATAAATCACTTTGATCGTACTAGAAGATGGTAACTATTTATTGCATACCACAGTGTTAAAAAAGTGAAAGTGAAAAAGTGAAAGTGTTCATTTTTTTTGGCATTTTTTTTTGCAATTTGTGTTCTGTATGTGATTGTAACTACCTACATCATAAATGTAATGTGCGTGACGCAATGAATAAGTAATCAAGTCAAAAAATAATGTGTTTATTCTTAGTTTTTGCAAAAAAAATTACTCTTAAGAGCTGAAACTTAGCCAAGTGGCAAGCCTACTCCATCTAAACATTGTCCCAGGCACTACAGTGTGTTGTCAAGTGTAGGCATAGGTTGCCTCCTGACGCTGTATAAAAATCATCAATAGATGTAAAGGCCTATAGTAGGTGCCAAATAACACCGCAATACAGGTCATTCACCCACCTTCACCTCGATGTCGCAAAATTCAATTGATGTATGGTAAACAAACAGTACTACGAGATTCGAGCGATTACTGTCTTAGCGACAGGTTTGTATGGAAAGCGACAGAATTAGCCATTCATAAATTGAATTTTGCGACATCGTGGTGAATGTGAGTGAATGACCTGTATTGCGGTGTTATTTGGCACCTACTATAGCCATGTTAATTTGTAAAGATAGGGCACTTAAAAGTGATCATTTAGTTTTAGGTATATGATGTGAATATCAAAATGAGTTATTATTTGTTTTTTAAACTTTGGTGACCACCATGATTATAAGGATTATGTAAGTTATTAATAATAAGTAATAATCTATACTATACTTAAATAGAGAAAAGTGAAAGATGTTGGGGGAGACCTTTGCCCAGTAGTGGGACGAAATAGGTTTAAAAAAAAACGATAAAATTAAAATATTCACGGACACTTAACACAACGCCTTCTAGTCCCAAACTAAGCAAAGCTTGTACGATGGGAACTAGATGGCTGATAGAATACATACATACATTTTTTATGTAAATACATACTTATAATACATAAAAACACCCATAGAAATACATAGATACTAATTATAAAACTGTAAAAAAGCCAAAAACTAAAATGAAAGATATGGAATTATAGACATTTCATATCTTTTTGATTCTGCTTCCGAAAATCGAGTTTGTCTGTTTGTTTGTTCGCGGATCACGCCTTAACTACTATTAACAATTTCAATGAAATATACCATTCGGTAGCCCTTTTATCGGATTGAAACATAGGCTATATTTTATTGAAATCAAAGACGTGGATTCTTAGATAGGTACAGCTTGAACTCTCTAAAACCAAAAGCAGCCATTTGATACGGTGTTCATCGTATGCTGGTTGACAGATATTTTAGTGGAAAGTTTCGCAAGCGTACGAAGTAAATAATAAATAAATAAATTTTTAAATAAATATTCACGGACACTTAACACAACGCCTTCTAGTCCCAAACTAAGCAAAGCTTGCACGATGGAAACTTGATGGCTGATAGAATACATACATACATTTTTTTTTGTAAATACATACTTATAATACATAGAAACACCCAGACACAGAGCAAACATCTATTTTTACAACACACAAATGTTTGTTCTCGGTGGGGATCGAACCCACGACCCACAGCACGGAAGGCAGAGCTACTACCGACTGAGCCATGACGCCTGTCAAAGTTGTGGGTATTAGCTAGTTTGCTATAAATTTTCAGCTTATACCTTAGTCTACTACTCTCAACACAATGCATCATACCTCAAAAACGAGAGTGCCTGACAGGGTACATGACAGACGTACAGTCATGGGTCGACCACAAAGGAATCCTGACTATATCAGAAGGTACATACATAATATTCCAATTAATTTTTTGTATTAGCTATCTACTAGTTATATTATTTTCAATAATGTTACTGATGACGACGTCATGGATAGGGCGAAGTGGAGGAAGAATGTGAGGAAGGCTGACCCCACCACCTTATCCAATAGTCGGGAAGAGAGAGAGAGAGAGCTGTATACTACAAAAAATTAATCACTTTTTAGAATTTTTTACCTAGATATTACTTCTAGAGTTTTTTGACTCTTAATGGTCTTGTATGCCGATTTTCTGCTCAAGCACTCGAGCATAGATTTTTAACCGACTTCATAAAAGGCGAAGGTTGTATATTTAATTAGGTTTGTTATCTCAGAACTCCGCCACTTCTGCGTACAGATTTGAATAATTCTTTTTTTATCCAGATTAGTCGCATAAATTTATCTAAATCGGTTCAGTACTTAAGTAAAATAAGAGTAACCGCCTAAAATAAAAATAATCATTGTAAAATAAAATAATATATCACAAGGTTATAGGGATGTTTTGTAAATTTAATTATTACCTATATGGCGGAATACTCAAACGTAACTCAAACCCACTTAATTTAAGTCCCGCTTAAATTATTGCCATCTCTTACAAATGAGTAATGTCAAACAGAGGCAGGGCAATTTTAAGTGGTGCTCAAATTTGAATGACTTTTGAGTACCAGTCTTATGGGCGAATACTCAAACGCCACTCAAACCCCACTCAATTTAAGTCCCGCTTAAATTATTGCCATCTCTTACAAATGAGTAATGTCAAACAGAGGCAGAGCAATTTTAAGTGGGGCTCAAATTTGAATGACTTTTAAGTACCAGTCTTAATCTGTAGGATTTCATTGAACAGATCATAATTATCATTACTTTTTCAGACTACGACCGAGCAATAGACCTCTCAGCCAGCTCAAACCCGATAGCAGTCCTGCAGAAGCGTATAACGTTCATGAAGAGCGGGGATGTCTTTGTCCGATATCTAAGCATGGCCCGATGCAGACTCTCTGTGGTGCCCACGGTACGTAGCTGTACCGGCAATAGCAGGTGGTAAGCCATGACGTTAAGCCATGAAGTTAAGCCATGACGAAGTTGAGCTATGACGATGTTAACCCATGACGAAGTTAAGCCATGATTAAAAGCCATGACGAATTTAAGTCATTACGATGTTAGCCATGACGGGGTTAAGCCATGACGAAGCTAAGCCATGACGAAGTTAAGCCATGATAGAGAGTTTTAGACATGGATGTTTTCTGGCTCGAGATATTGATTGGTTTATTTTGTTCATTTAAAACAGTTGTTAAGCTATGACAAAGTGGCTTTAAATCACGCTATCTTTATTTGGACCGGTCCTAGCCAGTGGCCATCCAGAATTTCAGTTTGGGACCTTGACCCAGCTCATAACCTGACCAGTCCTGGGTCACTCTTGGGTAAACCCGTAGATTCTGGGGGGGAGATCTATCATGAAGTTCCTTCACCTTTCACGGGTTTCCAGGGTCACTATTTGGATGGGTGACGTGTTAGTGGCATTTACATCTGAGCGCTTCCGTGCTTCGGAGGGCACGTGAAACTGCCCCGGCTCTAGCAGTCGGAGCCACGACGGAGGCCTCTAGGCGGCCTAAAAACTCCGTCACCAGAGTTGGCCACTCATACGAGCTTGCTTTTTAGGTGTTCAGATTCGAAGACTCCAGAGGTTACCACTTAGCAGACACGCTGGAGTATATCACGTTCTACGGTAATGAGTTCTCGGAGATAGGTGTTCCAGGTGAAATGTATGACGTCACAATAAATGCTACTAGCATCCGGGACAAGTCTATAAACCTGCCTTTTCAAAGACAATGTAAGGAATTTGTCATTCGTTCATTTATTTCATTCATTTATTTGGGTGTTTATTCAATTTCATTTAATAATAAATTACTTATTACATTTATTTCGGGACTTGTTCATTCAATAATTAATATCATTCATTTATTTGGGTGTTTATTCATTTAATAAGTGTTTTATATGATTGAGTGGGTAGTTAATTTTTCATTTAACCATTCAACTTGTACATGTTTGGGAGAATTTGTCCCAAAATATTTTGTCCGAATCGTCACTAAGTCGTTTATTAATTGTTTGCAACGGTTTGTAGATGCTCAACTGTTTCAAAATTCTGATCGTAACTATACTTTTAAAATGTGTACCTACCTAACAGTCTAATCTCTTTTACAGCAACTATAACATGGTCCAGAGGCTTCGAGGAAACAGATTTCCCACGCCTCAAGGAACTAGACCTAAGAGCATGTTCCATTCAGATCATAGACGATGACATCTTCAAAGGCATGCCTAACCTAGAAGCTTTATACATTGGAGAAAACGAAATATTCTATATAGATACCAACGCATTTTCCGGCTTGAGCAACTTGATACATCTTGATTTCAGTAAAAATGCTGCTTACGATGAGAAGGGAAATCTACAATCTCTGAACACAGATTGGTTTTACGTTTTCGAATCACTGGAAAATCTATCATCTCTGGACTTGTCATTCACAAAACTAACACAAAGACATACTAGGGTGCTCAGAAGCTTCGGAACAAAGCTGGAAAGGTTATCGCTATGCGAAACAGGCATCACAGATTTGGAAGATGGAGTTTTTAACAGAACTACACTGAGGATTTTAGACGTGTCAGGAAATAATGGGATTTTCAGAGGAACCGGAATGCTAAGTGGGTTAGAGGATACCTTAAAAGTTCTATACGCTAAAGATATTGGCTTGAGAGCTATGGATATCTTCAAAAACTTTTATAAACTAGAAATTTTGGACCTATCGATGAACGAAATAACAACAGTGGAACCGCGTGTAGCGAAAACTTTAAGAAATTTACAGATTTTAGATTTAGATGCGAATCGAGTGGCTTCGTGGTTCACATCGACGTTTTCTTTAATGGCAAATCTGAAATTGCTCTCGCTGAGGGAGAATAACATTAATTTGATAACAGAAGATATGATTGAAGATCTAACAGAGATTCACTACATAGCTATGTCGGGAAACTTCATTGTTTGCAACTGTCACACGCGTGATTTCTTCGATATAGCGTTAATCAACGAGGAGCGATACAGCGCTAGAAATATAACTGAAAAGGTTAAGCGAACAACAAAGATTTACGAATACCATAGAGGTTTTATAGACTTCAACGAACAGGTGACAGAAAGAAACGTAGTTACTATGAATTGCACTGAAGAAATATGCTACGATTTGAATGAAGAACTGGAAGGGCACTTTTTGTTGCTAGATTTCTTCCCAAGCACATACATGTGTTTATCACCAGCTGAAAGTAAATCTATTGAATTTGCCCACACAATTGGATGCCATAAAAATTCACGAGACATGGACTACGATAAGGTTATCCAAGAGAATGTTAGCATACTTTATGTTCTTCTTGTGATACCAGGATTGCTGACAATATTGATAGTTATATTCATTTTTAGAAGAAATTTTAGATACTTCTTGATTACACTAAGAAATTCTGCAATGCTGAGTTTGATACACAAAAATGAATTTGTTGATGGTGAGTATAATGTTATGTATATTCTTTATTCTTTAAAACATTTGGATTATGTCGTATTTTTAATTGATTTTAAAAAGGAGGTTCTCTATTCGGTTGTATTTTTTTTTTGTTTGTTACCTCAGTACAGTACTCCGTCATTTGCAAACCGATTTGAAAAAAAAAAACCTTCCAAAAAATTCAATGAGGAGTTCTGTTGAACAGCTTCTGACTTCTTGGTACCTATACCTACCTAGTATCCTATAGGTAAGCCTACCTACCTAGGTAACTTATCCTACATTGAACATTAATTTAGTATTTATTTTTATGTACTTAACCAATATGCATTACTTATTTAGTTAGAAAAGGTTCTATGCTCATGTTGCCTAAAATCAGAACTAGATGGCGCTGCTAAGTTTGGTCGGATCCTAGAACGCGATATCGAAGCGTTTTGATTCCTATCTCATTTTCTCCCACGTTAAATCTTATGAATATAAGGTGCCTGTCTCTTTTTATTTGCGCTTTTTCGTTTCATCGACTTTCAAATCACAACGATGAAAGAAGTTTTCACTTCAAAAATTTTTTTTTTATCAGAAAGTATTATATAGATTTCCATAGATTGGTCTTATGACAATTTTATAAAAATCGGTTCATGTAGGTTTTAAATAAGAATAATTGAAAAAAAAACATCCCATCCACGCACACGACATTGCGTACTTTTCTTTCCTGTGACTTTTCTGTGGTCTTTACGATCAATAAAACTATTCCAATGAGCTGCCATCATCATCACCATTTGATGATGAAAGCGTATCAAATTGAAGTCAGGTTAACCAGTTTTTAAACTTATAAATTATTTTGATCCGTTTTTCTAGATCTATCATAAATTAATTATTATCAGCAGATATTTACGTCAACATCAAATTGTGATTAATGTATTTTAAATCTTTTAGTTGTAAAAATGATATCAAATAGATAATTTTTAAATCCTACTACTTTATTATAAAAACCAACAATTTTGCAAATGGAGCTCTAAAAAATCTTTAAAAAAAACCATGAAAGGGTCTGGAACAAATTGGATGGCGCCCAGCGGGCCTAAGATGCGCACCGCGAGATATTTGTCATGTCGTTCTGTCAAAATGTAAGCATTTTGCACCAGTTTAGGAACTATTGCATTATCTGTGGTACCTAATGGTGTCGACAAAACGCGCCATAATGTACACTTTTGACACTTGTTAGTCGTCGTACCTCTCTGAGGACGAGATAATAGTCACGCAGAAATGTCAAAAGTTGAAAATTCAAAGGCGCGGTTTCTCGACAACATTACCACAGATAATGCAATAGTTCCTAAGCTGGTACAAAATGCTTACATTTTGACAGAACGACATGACAAAAATCTCGCGGTGCGCATCTTAGGCCCGCTGGTCCCACATTTTTTGAACTTACAATACACTTACAGTTTTAAAAAATGTAACTATGTAAATAAAGCAGCGGAATTCATTAGTTATTAGACATTTTACTTTGAAAAATGCGTCTTTTTCAATATTGTTTATTGTATTTCCAGGTTACGTCAAAATGATTACTTTATTTTGCCTTTTTGTGACTGCTACTGCATAATAGATTATGATAAAATCAACAATAGTAACAAAATTAATTTAATTCACTAAACGTATGCAAATCGGGACCTGAAATGGTCCAACGTCTTTGTAAATATGTTGAAATAATGATAACCAAGGTGCTGTGAAAACCAAGTTGCTAATTTCAGATTCCACAATATTCCACTACGACGTATTCGTGTCGTATTGCAATGAGGATCGCAACTGGGTGCTGGAACACCTCCTGCCTCATCTGGAGTCAGATTGCTGCATCAGTGCGTGTCTTCATGAGAGGGACTTTCAGGTATAAAATATTTTACTATGAATTCATTACTCACTTCAAAAAAAGAGGAGTATTTCAATTCGGTTGTATTTTTAAAATGTTTGTTGCCTCAGAACTCCGTCATTTATGACCCGATTTGAAAGATTTCTTTTGGAAAGAAGTTCCTTATCGCGCGTTGCGAAGGAGGGCTAGACGGAAAAAATTAAGACCAAAAGTTGTATCGACACTTTTTTCAAACTTTGACAACGTCATTGGAATAAATTGGTGCAGAAAGAAAACAAATGAATGTAGGTATTGTTGGAAGTTTTCGTTTTAATTTAGGTGCTTCTGTGTACTTACTGTAAGAAAACAACACCTCAAGGAACTTCGTTCCATCCGGGTGTCCCTTGACACCTCTCAAGTTATTATTTTCTAAAAGGGTATATTTTCAGATTAGAGCCATACAATTTTTATCAAATTCGGTTCAGTAGTTTGGCCGTTAAATGAGATTTAAGGAAAAAACACATCATTCACGTGCTTACGTATTTTGCTCTCCTGTGACTTTTCAGTGACGTTTACGATCAATAGAACAATCAATAGTCCTAATGAAGTGCCAGTAAATTGAAGTCCATGTTTCCAGTTTTGAAACTAATCTGTACTATTAAAAAACTATAAAAAAGCCAGAAACTAGGTACACTTAAAGATATGGATAAACTAAATATGCAGATCTACTAAATAAACGATTCTGATTCCTAAAATCGAGTTCGTTTGTTTGTTCGCGGATCACGCCTTAACTACTGGACCAATTTCATCGAAACTTATACCATTCGGAAGCCCTTTTTCCGGATTGAAACATAGGCTATATTTGATTTAAATCAAGGACGTGGATTCTTAGATACAGCTTGAACTCTCTAAACCAAAAGCAGCAATTTGCTACGAGGTTCATCGTATGCTGTTTGACAGATATTTTGGTGGAAATGTTTCGCACGCGTAGAAAGTCGCGGGTATCAGCTAGTAAATTATATTGTTTTATTCCAGGTGGGTCATTCGATCCTCGAGAATATAGTGTCCTGCATGGACCGCTCCAGATCCATCATGCTGATCATATCTCAACGGTTCCTCTTGAGTCAGTGGTGTCAGTTTGAGATGCATTTGGCACAGCATAGGTAATACTTTAGATTAAAAGATTTCGATTCCTTTATACACACTAAGATTATTTAATTTTTCATTTAATAATTCGAAAAAGTAAATATTAAATCGACGTAGCTAAGTAGATATTATTATTTAAATGAAACATTTATTGACTAATTAAATTAATGATGATGGTGTCCTAGCTGATTTCGTCAATGTTTTGACAGAAATATTTATGTTTTTGAGTTTTCTTGTTCTGCCTTTAATAAAATTAATAGAAATTATAAGAAACAAATGATCGGTAATAATAAATTCAATTATGTATCTAATCTGTTCATTTAATATTAGGTATGTGGTATCAACAAAGTGAAACATTCTTTGGCTGGTTAAATGAACAGAAACCCATTGAAATTAATAATCAGAAATTAATTAAATGAACATTTCTCAAAGTAAATTGAAATAGTAGATCAAATTAGTAAATGAAAATTTTGTCAAACAAATATTGAATGAAACTTATTTGACTGATTAAATGCAAACAAATGAACTTTACATTTAAATAACCAACATTCCAGGCTACTGGAAACCCGTCGGGAAGACCTAACCCTAGTTCTCTTAGAAGAGATTCCAAGGCGTCTTCGACCAAACACGCTTCACTATCTGATGTTGACAAAGACATACATAATCTGGCCGAACGAGGAATCAGAACGAGAGATGTTCTGGAGACGCGTGAAGAAGACCCTGGTCACTATGAAGCTTCGACATACTTCTATAGGAGTTTCTTTGGCTTAGAATTTAAAAATTTATCAACCTACTAGTTGCCGCCCGCGACTTCGATCGTTTCCCGTTGGATCCCGTTGATTTTTCGGGGTAAAAAGTAGCCTATGTGTTAATCCAGGTCACGGACAATATATATTTCAAGTTTCATCCAAATCGGATCAGAAGTTTTTACGTGAAAGAGTAACAAACAACCATCCATCCATATTTACAAACTTTCGCGTTTATAATATTAGTAGGATTATAAACTGTAAAAAAGCCAAAAACAAAAATTAAAGATATGGATAAACTAAATGTAGATCTAATAAATAAACGATTCTGATTCCGATAATCGATTTTGTCTGTTTGTTCTCTGATCACGCCTTAACTACTGCACCAATTTCAATGTAACTTATACTATTCGGAAGCCCTTTTTCCGGATTGAAACATAGGCTATATTTTATTGAAATCAAAGACGTGGATTCTTAGATACAGCTTGAACTCTCTAAACCAAAAGCAGCCATTTGCTACGAGGTTCATCGTAAGCTGGTTGACAGATATTTTTGTGGAAAGTTTCGCACGCGTACGCAGTTCAGAGTATCAGCTAGTACAAGTAGTATAAGTAAAACGAACACACTAAGAAGCATGCTGGGGCATTATTCTGTATGACTTAGGAGATTCCTTGCCGTAACCGTATGACGTCACCGTAAGGAATGACATTTATGGCATAGGAAATACGGCATAGGCATAGGGCGATTTCACGCCGCTGTCTTGTCGTGCTGCGTAACGCGCTTGTATTGGTCATAGTGAATAAGGCTCCAGATGTGTCAAAATTGACTTTTTAACCAACTTCAAAAAAGGAGGAGGTTCTCAATTTGGTTGTTTTTTTTTATGTTTGTTACCTCAGAATTCCGTCATATTCCAAGTTTCATTCAAATCGGATTAGTAGTTTTTACGTGAAAGAGTAACAAACATCCATCCATCCATCCATCCATCCATCCCTCAATCCATACTTACAAACTTTCGCGTTTATAATATGTAGGATTTGTCAAAAGTTCATTTTACTTACATGTAGTCAACGTGATAGCGCCTCGTAATCGCTTCGGCTGTGGAGGTGTTGTCAGCAGATCCAAGTTCAATACTCCTCCACAGATCCTTAAAACATTGCATTCACTTGTACTAATATTACTACTGGTTTACTTTAAACTGGATTTAACTGCTTTGTTTTTACCTTCAGTAAGATGCTTCTACTAATAATACTGTGCCGCATTACATGCTTTAGCTTGAGGGCCTAGTGCAAGTTTTGGTCTGTAAATCTGAGGGCCTAGTACGAGTTTTGGTGTGTAAATCTGAGGGTCTAGTACGAGTTTTGGTGTATAAATCCAAGGGCCTAGAAAGAATTTTTGATGTGTAAATCTGAGGGCCTAGAACCAGTTTTGGTGTGTAAATCCGAGGGTCTGGTACGAGTTTTAGTGTCTAAATCTGAGGGTCTAGTATTTTAGTGTGTAAATCTGAGGGCCTAGTACGAGTTTTGCTGTGTAAATTTGAGGGCCTAGTATGAACGCTAAAAGTTGTTATACCTGTACTTTCTAAGGTTGATTTCACCAGCTCGTGTTCTTGTCAGACAGGTCTTTAGATACTTTGCAAATGCAAGTTCTGCAATATAAAACAAGTCCGGTTAAGTGCGAATGGACTCGCCCACCGAGGCTTCCGATCCGAATCAAAACTGTAGGTATAAATATCTGTTGTTTTTTTTTACTTTTTTCAAAAACTATGCAAGTTAGAAACTTGGCTTTATTTTTGGTGTAAAGCTCAGGTATTCCTTTATAACACATAATTATTTCAAATTTTTCACTCTATAAACTTCGGAGATAGAGGGGGAGAGGAAATTTTAGGACTTTTTACATCATAAGTCAAAAACTATGCATGATATCAGAAAAATGAAAATTGTCTTAGAATGTACAAAACAAGCCCTTTTCTATGATACCCCACTTATGTTGGTAGCCCCACTTTTTTTTCAATCCCCCCCTTTTTTTTAATGAGCAATAGCTAAGCATTTGGCTGCCAGCACACCTGGTGGTAAGTGTAGCTGCAGCCTAAGGTAGAGCACGCTTAGCTATAATCCACCTATTCACTCTTTTCTTGAAAATTCCTAGTTTATATCTTTCAGGAAATACTGATGATGGCAGAGAGTTCTACTCCTTGGCATTTCGCATCATGAAGGTGGAGGCAAAGCGCTTTGTGCGAAGATATGGAATATCTACCATGTAAGGATGGCATTTATCAGTGCGCCTAGTAGTTCGGAGGTGAAGCGATGGAGGAATCAGGTCATGTAGTTCCTGTGCACACTCTCCGAAGTGAATTCGGTAGAACACCGGTAGGCATGCGACTCGCCGGCGATGCCCGAGGCTGTAAAGCTTGGAGTCAAATAGTTTCTCGTCACCAACAACACCCTTGTTTTGGCTCGGTTTGGAAAACTATGTTAGATAGGAACTTCGCTTTATTTTTCAAGTTCAGGAACTCTTTCTATAACTTATAATTATACTACTAAATATCTTGACAGATAAGATTACCATTTTGTTCGCCAATAAAGGTCCTCGGGTCAGGAAGAAACGGTGGCTCCATCATGTTGAGATTGTCCAAATCGTCTTTTTCCTTCTCATTTTTCGTGTAACTACAAGTCAAAAGAATATCCATCTATCTATCTATTCTTACTAATGTGTAAAACAGTAGTTACCTAAGTTGACGTAACTATAACCTACGAATTATTATAACTAATACAGAAAAATTAAAATTAATACAGTATTTATAATATTCACAATATTTAAGTTGTGAATGCCTAAGTTTGTATTGAGTTAGTGGCTAACTCTGGTAACGGAGTTTTTAGGCCGCCTTAAGGCCTCCTGAGTGGCTTAACGGCTGCTAGAGCCGGGACAGTTGAATTTTCCTTCCGAAGCACGGAAGCGTTCAGATGAAAATGCCAAAAACGGTCACCTATTAGTGACGGCGCAAAACGTCGCTTAACTTAGATAATCGGTGTTCCCGGATCTTCTGTAGAACTGGTACAAGAGCCTAGACATTTTTTTTAATAATTGAGAGTACCTATAAGTAATGTTGCGTTCACACTACGCCGCAGTCGGCAGGGAAGTGGGCACGAGCATAGTGTGAACACGAACATGCCTCTGTCCCGGCTCCCGGCACAAGTTCATGCCCTTGCTCTCTAATGAGTATAAATAAATATTCACGGACACTTACCACAACGCCTTCTAGTCCCAAACTAAGCAAAGCTTGTACGATGGGAACTAGATGGCTGATAGAATACATACATAGTTTTTTTTTGTAAATACATCTTATAATACATAGAAACATAGTAAATATAAAGGCGATGTTGCTGTGGCAATAAGTCCGCGGCAATGATGCCGGCATCGGCGGCTTCATCCCGTAGGACCACGGTTTCACTGGACCACGGTTCAAAACTAAACAACAAAAAGTTCCGCTGGACCACTATTTTATAAAATGTACTGTTGGAAAAGAAAATGCTAGGCGCTATAAAACATACATATTTTTAACCGACTTCAAAAAAAGAGGAGGTTCTCAATTCAGTTGTATTTTTTTTTAAATGTTTGTTACCTCAGAACTCCGTCATTTATGAAGCGATTTGAAAATTATTTTTTTTATCTGAAATGGTATGCTTCTAGATTGGTCCCATAAATTTTTTATCAAAATCAATTCAGTAGTTTGGCAGTTAAATAAGATTAAATCGAAGAAACACGTCATTCACTTACACGACACTGCGTATTTGCTTTCCTGTGACGTTTCTGTGGTGCTTACGATCAATAAAATAGTCCCAATGAACTTCCATCATCATCATCATCATCATCATCATCATTTGATGATAAATGCGTATCAAATTGAAGTCGGTTTTTCCAGTTTTTTCAACTTATAAATTATTGTTTAAAACTCATGGGCATAGTGTGAACGCGTTATAAAGATTATGACTCACGGATTGGCCTTCAAGAAGTTCTCCAGTTCTCGGGTCTTCTCTCGGATCTCCTTGTAGAATTTGCTGCGTATATCATCTTGCTCTTTCTTCAGCTTGTACGCATCTATGTGTTCTTTCACGTTGTATATAAACAGATCTGTAAAGACCTATCCCTTAATCGCTTTTAACACCTACTTCTTTCACGACCGGCGTCATGCTTCAGTCGGTAGTAGCTCTGCCTTCCGTGCTGTAGGTCGTGCGTTCGATCCCCACCGAGAACCAACATTAGTGTGGCAAACATAGATTTTTGTTCTATGTCTGGGTGTTACTATGTATTATAAGTATGTATTTACAAAAAAAAAGTATATAAGTATTATATCAGCAATCTAGTTTCCATAGTACAAGCTCTGCTTAGTTTGGGACTAGAGGGCGTTGTGTGTAATGTCCAAGAATATTTATATAATATTATTATTATTATTTAAAGGTTTTTTTTTTCTCGAAATGTAAATATTTCGGTAATAATGAAGCTCACGGGCCTAAGCCAAGTGCGAATCATAATTTGTTTGAGCATTTGTGTCTTCCTGCAGAAATTTTCTGACAATCCGACAATTGTATTCAGTTTTTTTTTTTTATTTATTATTAATAACCCACACGCTACGAGCACTATGTTACGACCTCCAGTATTAATGGTTAAAATTCCATTTTCCTGAAGGAATTCTTTCACAAGAAGCTTTACTATGTATGTACCTACCTACAACTCACCTTCATAACGATTAGGTAGTTCAGCAGCAAGAGCATAGCTTCTAGAACTCTCGCTTAGCAGATCTATCATAGAGCGGGCAGCACGCACACACACACAAGACCCGTCTATTATCTTTGGCAGTTTGACAGCCACCTTCATCGCTGGAAATGCCAATTCCACTGGCTCTCTGAAAAGGAATTAGTTTACCCTGTTTCTTTGTTTCTTTGTTTCACAAACAATAAAATGATTTATGATTATGATTTATGATTTATGATTGTTTTCAATCAATGATCTGAGGGCCTAGTACGAGTTTTCAGTGTATAGTGTGGGTGTGAAACGTCTGACGCCCAGCACACCAGTGGGCGCTGATTTGTATGGAGACACTGAGCGGATTCTTTGAGAAGCTCGACATGCGAGTACGGGCTTGGTGAAGACCAAGCTTCTCAAAGATATACTCTCAATCATAAACACCATTGAAAGATCACAGGAAAGCAAAATGACATGTTTTTTCCAGTTATTCCTATATAACTCCCAAACTACTGAACCGATTTTAATAAACAATTTATGGGACCAATCTGGAAGTATTCTATTTCAGATAGAAAAAGAATTTTTCAAATCGGTTGTTAAATGAGTACGGTGTTATGAGGTAACAAACATAAAAAAATACAATTAAATTGAGAATCTCCTCCTTTTTTGAAGTCGATTAAAAACCTACGGATCTGGTTCGACAGGTTTCCGCTTCCTGGTGGGCATCCTCACAGCCACCCAGAGATTCAGCCGCAGACCTTTGAATTCCCGTTCGTAAATGGCCAGTTTTATAGATTCAAATTTTAGATGCTTCTCCAGGTCTCGGAGTAGTGTGTATGAAGCTATTTGGATGGCGAATGACAGCTGGGCTCTGAGGGCTAAACGCACCTGGAAAAAGATAGTATTGTTTGTTTCGTAAGCCAGACAAATCAATCCATATCCATACTAATTATTATAAATGCGAAAGTAACTCTGTATGTCTGTCTGTCTCGCTTTCACGCCAAAACTACTGAACCGATTTGAATGAAATTTGGTACACAGATGGTCTAGAACCTGAGAAAGGACATAGGCCACTTTTTAATGCGAAAAAAGGGTTGTAATGGGTTGAAAAGGGGGGTGAAAGTTCTTTAACCTTTTTCATGAAAACTTTTTTAATGTCACATTTGAAATAACTGTCAGTTGTTTGACAGTAAGAGTTTGAATGACAGGACAACGTCTGTCAGGTCAGCTAGTTGAGAATAGATCATGTTAGGGCTTAAAAGTTCCTAAGTATACTAACCTCATTGTAGCTCTGCGCTTGGAGCGGAGTATACTGCCTGGAGTTGGCCACGAACTCTTCCAGCATTTCCAACATCTGTAAAGGAAAGTTCGCTGGAAGAAAACTCTTTTTAGGGGTAAGCTCGCCTTTGTACATATCTTTAGTTTTAACTTGTTTGTTCATATTTTTCTGTGTGCAATAAAGAATCTAAGAAAGTTAAGACGTTTGCAAATCATTTGCGATACGTGGAAAAGGTGAATAAGTTGTAAAGTGCATCTTCAGCTATGCTCACCATCAAGTGTCTACTGACAGCTAAATGCGTAGCTACACCTCATAAAATACTCATAAGCGTAATCTTGCTTAACCCAAGGTAGTTTTGTTGAGTATACTATACATACAATTCGAAAAAATCCTGCGTCTTAAAACGGATTGATTCAACTTTTATTTTTATCAGAAAGTAGTTACTGAACGTATCTCTTTTAGAGAAAAAGTGACCCTTTATGTGTTGACTTTGACAATTTGATTGTAATTAGCAAAATTCGAAGACCAACGGCGAAGATCTTATCCATCATCAGACCACCTCGCCGTTCCACCACCACAGAAAAAAATTATAAGATTTGAATCACATAAACAGATGATGTGAGGTATGATCAGTTTGATCACTGGCCACAATTAGAAGCACGCTACCAGAGGTGCAAACACTGCAAAGGCGGACAGGCGAGCACTGTTTGGACCAAATGCAAAGTTCATTTTGTGTTATGTAAATGGCAGAAACTGTTTTATGGCTTACCACCAAAAGAAGTGATTAGTCACTTTGTATAGTATGATATAAATCCCTTTCTATAAACAGTTTTTAGCTAAAGTGGCAATGTATAGAATACTATACATCTCTTTTTCCAAAAACGGCTGAACCTAGATTTTTTATTTTTTATTTTTAGTGTATCCTAGAGCCTAAATAAAGCATTTTTAGTAATAGTTTTGTTTTATTTCACAAAAAGTTTTCGTGCTACCTTAAGGGTTAACATGCTGAGTTTCTCTGGCGAAATCTATTTAAGTTCACTCTTCATGTAAATCAATCATTCATTCATTCAAAGACAACTCTTTGGTGAAACTACCGCAAACACATACTGGTAACGCCTCGATACACCGTCGATCCAGCTCGTTATCATCAGTGCGGGTTTCTCTCTCCCAAAGATGTAGGTACGTGTTCATCTGGGTGACAACTCGAGGGTCGGGAAGACCATCACAACGCAGGTATTGTTGCCACTAGAAATATCAGTATACCCTTCAGTCCACATGTACTGAGGGCCTAGTACGAGTTCTCAGTGTATAGTGTGTGTGTGTGAAACGTCTGACGCCCAGCACACCAGTGGGCGCTGATTTGTATGGAGACACTGAGCGGATTCTTTGAGAAGCTTGGTCTACACCAAGCCCGTACTCGCATGTCGAGCTTCTCAAAGAATCCGCTCAGTGTCTCCATACAAATCAGCACTCACTGGTGTGCAGAGGGCCTAGTACAAGTTTTCAGTGTCGCCCTCATTAGTGCGCCCAGCACACTAGTGAGCGCTGATTTGTATGGAGACACTGAGCGGATTCTTTGAGAAGCTCGACATGCGAGTACGGGCTTGGTGTAGACCAAGCTTCTCAAAGAATCCGCTCAGTGTCTCCATACAAATCAGCGCTCACTAGTGTGTTGGGCGTCAGACGTTTCACACCCACACTATACACTGAAAACTCGTACTAGGCCCTCTGGGTTAACACATAGGCTACTTTTTATCCCGGGAAATCAACGGGATCTTACGGGACGCGAACGAAGTCGGGGGCGGAAGCTGGTAGTCCGATATATATCTTAACCATACTACCAATTTTTTTTTGTGAACACTTATCTAAGTATTAATTTTCGGAGTGCTTGAGGCCTGTGCTTGAAGCCATATCCTTCTCCGATCAACTACATCTATCAAGCCATTTAGAACTATTTTTTTAGCTGTTCTTCTTCTTGGTGAAATGAAAAGGCCTCATTGCGGGAGATTGTATTTTTCTTAACCTCACCTCTGCCTCCATCTGCTTCTTGTTTTCAAAATCGATTTTTTGTTTTTCGAATTCTGAAAAAAATAACATCTATTGAAGCTATCGTTTTAGCTTGACATGAGAGTACGGGCTTGGTGTAGACCAAGCTTTTCAAAGAATCCGCTCAGTGTCTCCATACAAATCAGCGCACACAGGTGTGCTGGGCGTCAGACGTTTCACACCCACACTATACACTGAAAACTCGTACTAGGCCTTCTGTTGTCTATGCCCGGCTTAGTTTCTTTTTTTTCGATTTCTGACTAAAAAGTTTGGTACATCTACCTACTTTGGAACAAATTGACCGTCTTCTGAAGTAGGTCTCTTCTGATCTCTTGTTCATTGTTATCTTTGGCCATCAGTTCTGCCCGTTCGCGGGCCAGCGTGGCGCGTTTCTCTTTCGCGCCCGCCAGGATTGCTTGTCTGTGGAAAAGGTATCATCAATATAATATAAAACTCTTTTTAATCTGACTTAGAATCAACGCACAGCCTAAACCATAAGTCCTAGAGGTATGAAATTTGGAGGGTAGTATCCTTATATATAGTGTAGGGGTGCACTAAGAAAGGAATTTTGAAAAGTCACACTCTAAAGGGTCTAGAACGCGAGCAACGCCGCGGGAGACGGCTAGTAGATCATAATACTCGTGAAAACCTTTTATTGGCCTACTGTTTCCATTTTTGCACCTTATCTGTGTTATATGCTGTCGGTTTTCCAATAAATAAATAAAAAATAATGATCATAGTCACACGGAAATGGCTTTACAATTAATTTTAACCGTACACAATTGATTACAAACTACTTAGATACGCATAGGACTTTATGCTTTCTAGGGGCAAGAGTAGGTACTGAAGCACCCCCAAAATCATCTAAGTCTACCCAGGGGTGGACCATTAGCAAGGCCAAGCCGGAAATCCTGGATCCACCACAACAACTCTCAACTCTTCGTTCAACTATTCCTTCAGTAGTTGAACAATAGATGGAAAGAGAATAGGAACTAACTTCTCTGCCTCCTTCTCCGCCCTCCATTCCTCGATCCTCTGCACCATCCATGCCTCTCTCTCTTTTTTGTTCATCTTCTTCCAATTCTTCGGCTGTTCGAAAACACTGACGGTTTTTATTAGATAGGTTTGTATAAAAAAGATGTTACTTTTTATGAATTAAAATAAGGTTTCATATTTTGTAAAAATAGAAAAAAAAAATTACGGCATTGGCCGGTTGAACATCTTGATGGGTTTTTTTTATTTTTTTTATTTGTTAATGATATTTTTTTATTTATTTTTTGATTTAGAAGCTAAGGTTTTGTATTTTTTTAGTTAGATTTAGCTTTTTATTAGTTTCAGGATGTTTTTGTTGTTTTTTTGCCGTAAAATGATAAGACCGTGTTTTTCTTAAATTCGAAGTCGCCGTCACCGCGTTTTCCCCCAAAATGATTGACAGAATCCTCCCCCCCGGACTATATCCAAAACAGACTATAAAATTTTATCGCTCTTTTTATTTGACCACGGAACGGCAACTTCGAAAATAAGAATTGCATATTTTTTTATAGTTCACGTCACGATCACAAAAAAGTTTTTGAATAAAAGAGCAATGTTCGTGACAGAGGGCGGTAAAATCGCTTCATGCGTGTCTGATGTCATGTAAGTCAAGTTTGTTTGAGATTTGTGTAAAAACACGCTTTTCAAGAGTTCATAGAACGATGCTGACGGGTCTGCGACAGCTTTGTAATGACAAAACTAATTTATTGTTACCTACTTAGAGTTTTTTTCTATAGTAGGTGCCAAATAACACCGCAATACAGGTCATTCACCCACCTTCACCACGATGTCGCAAAAGTCAATTTATGAATTGCTTATTCTGTCGCTTTCCATACAAACCTGTTGCTAAGACGGTATCGCTCGAATCTCGTAGTACTGTTTGTTTACCATTCATTAATTGAATTTTGCAACATCGTGGTGAAGGTAGGTGAATGACCTATATTGTGGTGTTATTTGGCACCTACTATAGTCCTAACCATTCAGTAATAAGACGGGATTAATCTTAATTAGGTACTAATGAAATGAATTAATACTTAGGTAGTGTGGTCACAGATCATATAATACTTTTAATAGTAGATTATTTAACAAGGGGATAAAGCAGTGTCTTCTGTCGCGGGTGACGATTTAAATCGCGAGCGTAATGAAGGACTCGAGGTTTACTCCCGAGCGTAGCGAGGGTGTTAAAAACTTAAATCACGAGCGAAGCGAGGGATTTAACACGAGTCCTGAGTATAGCGAGGGATTTAAGTTCACCCAAGACTTAAAGCTTTATCACCGAGGAAAATACTGTACTTTTCGTACCATTTGCGAAAAAATTAACACATTAATAATATGAGATAGCATTTTAGAACATTAACTTATTTATAAAAATAAATTAAAATAAACTTAACGTTTATGTATTTGAAGAAAACAAAAACGCGGCATTTTCCTAGACTAATATTTTTTTGTCGGAAAAGCAAAGGCATCAAGCTCATACGGCCTGCATAATAAATGCGTATTCCTTTTTCAAAAAGATGTATAATGCTTTGTATACAAACTCAATGGTGTAAACACAGATGTAGTTCAGTATAAATTGTATTCCAAATTTAAATCACTTTCTCCCCCTAGAGGATGAAAGAAATCCAGTACAATTTTCTCTCCTTGTTTTTAACAGATTAAAAATGACTATTGTTATGTTCGCTTTTTGTGGCATAGAATGTCACTTTTTTGAGCAAGTGGTACGAAAAATGTATTAGTTTGTTAGAGGAGGTATGGCATACAACCACGGCTATCCTCTAAACATCAAAAGTATTAACAATTTCGATTAGAATATTTTCTTGTAAACAGATGAACGAACATACATACTCGTACATATACCGGTCAAAATCATATATTATTATCATTTTTGGTTCGCCGTAGTCGGGGTAAAAAAAAATATCAAACCTTTTCAAACTCAGGTATTTCCTCCTTTTCTTTTTCCTTCTTTCCCTTCTTTCCTTTCCCCTTCTTTTTCTCCACTACCTGCTCCTCTTCCACTTTAGTCTGCTCCTCTGAAAAGTAACTATGCATAAGAGCTAGATTTTTTTTAAGTTGGATAAAGCACTCTTGTTATAGCCTGCTGGTTCATTCAACCCATTGAATGAATGATTAAACGATGATAAGATGATGTTTGAATGATGAATGAATGATGATTTAATGATAATTGAAAGATGATTTAATGCTGATTAAATGAATTATTAAGGTTGATTGAATAATTACTGAATGATTATTATTAATGATGATTAATACTGATTAGATGAATATATTGAATGCTGTTTGCATGATAATTGAATGATGATTGAATGCTGAATAAATGATGATTGAATGATTGATATTACTACAAATAAGAAAGGTAAGTAGTTACCAGCCGGTAGTGATTCTTCAGACCATTGGAAGAGATCGCTCCCCGCCTTCTCAACCACTTCTTCGACAGCCTCTGCCTTCTTCTTTCCCTTCTTCTTCTTGGGTTTTGGTTCTGGAAAAATGTTAATAGATAAGCCACATATACCCGTGTGCTGATAAATCTTTACTATAGCATAGATTTGAGTAGAAATTTTCATACAAAAATCTATGCTTGAGTAATTATGTTAAGATTCTTCGATGCGCTTCGACTCTGCGTTAGTATGAGTCCACCCTTAGTGTCAGTCAGAAAACAAATATTTTTTTTCTATAATAAATGTAAGTAAAGGATGAGACATGCAGCGCCAGAACAAAATAAAAAAAAGAACAATAAATACGGCCACAAGATAACGGTACAAGAAAAACCAAGTCTAACGATAATACTTTGAACTGAATACAATTGATTCAATTATCATAACATTAGGGAACAAATAAAAATATCTACATACCGATTTTACAATTCGGAAACAGTAAAATCCTTGTTTTATGATTTTTTCACACTTACGACACACAAAACCCTCTAGTTATTGTAACTTAGCAACCGTTTATTGATTTAACTTACAAAAGTTAAGGTATGTTCAGAATTTACTAGCTTTCGTCAGCGATTTCGTCCGTGTCCCGATCGATCCCGTTGATTTTTTAGGATAAAAAGTAGCCTATGTGTTAATCCAGGTCACGGACAATATATATTCCAAGTTTCATCCAAATCGGACCAGCAGTTGCAGCATGATTGAAAAACATACAGATCCAATCCAAACATCTAAATTTTGACATCCCACTAATATTATAAATGTCAATATTTAGATGTTTGGATGTCAATCACGCTGAAACTACTAGTCTGATTTAGATGAAACTTGGAATGTATATAGTTTGTAACTTGGATTAACACACAGAGGGCCTAGTACGAGTTTTCAGTGTATAGTGTGGGTCTGAAACGTCTGACGCCCAGCACACCAGTAGGCGCTGATTTGTATGGAGACACTGAGCGGATTCTTTGAGAAGCTCGAAATGCGAGTACGGGCTTGGTGTAGACCAAGCTTCTCAAAGAATCCGCTCAGTGTCTCCATACAAATAAGCGCCCACTGGTGTGCTGGGCGTCAGACGTTTCACACCAGATTTACACACCAAAACTCGTACTAAGGCCTCTGGTTACTTTTTATCCCGGAAAATAAACAAGATCAAATGAAACGCGAGCGAAAGCAAGTTTACAATATTAGTGGGAAGTGGGATTTGTAATAGTCCCAACTATCTCCTACTAACCTCGTTATTGTGATGTCAGTAAGGTCATACCAAGACCTATTACCCTAGTTTAGTTTAATACCATTGTCTTTATTTCTTCAGCCTGTATTAGCATTCGTTTCTCAAACTCTGATCCGGATTCAAGCCTAGATTTTTGTATGAGAATATCTTCTTCTCTTTTACATGACCTCTGTCCGTCATTTCGACAGTCAATTTTACCAGGGTCAAGTGAAATATTTGAAATGTTCATGAGACCTACTCAAATCTATACATATAGGTCGCTGACAAAGAAATTGTTACAAATCCTATGATATATCATAGGATTTGTAACAATTTCTTTGTCTATAGATCGAGATAGACAAAGAATATCTATAGATCGAGATTCAGGTTACGTCCTGACTCCAAATCGGCATTTAAAATCTCTACTCAAGTGTCGCACGCTTGAGAATTGACACGGTTTTTCTTAGAAAAGTTACAGATGATAATGCTTGAGCACAGATTTCGATGCTTGAGTGTTGAGTATCCTTTCAGAATAAAGAAAAACTTGCCTGAACTATTATTCAACACTCGAGCAACGTTTCGGAATTAAAACTCGACTCAAATCAATGCTCAAGTGTTGATCCAGAATTAATTAATGCTCGTACGGGCTGTAGTGTTCATGATGGAGATACTTTCAATAACAAGTATTCGACACTCAAGCAACGTTTCGGAATCAAAGCTCGACTCAAATCAATTCTCAAGTATCAAGAATCAATCCAGAAGTAACGGGTATGGCTCATGATGCAGATACCTTCGATGACAGGAGGCAGGGACTCGAAGGAGGCGCTGGTGTACGAGGTGTCAGTGAACTGAACTTCCTCTGGTTCCGGCTCCAGGTCTGTCGTGGCCACGAGGATCTCATCTTGGATATCAGATTCTGAAAAATATTTTTTACGATCAGAAAATTAGATAGACCAAAAAAAAAAAGAAAAACATGTGTGCGATTCACACGTGGTAGAGTAGAAGTGAGACCTTCAAAAAAGAAACCAGTGCGTGGAGCCCGTCCGCGCGGAAGAAGTTATAAGTACTTCGAGTGCCACGCATTCACTCTCGCTCTGTGTTTAATGTGAAATTAATTTATTTTTATGTACCTACTTAACCAATATGCAGAGTTAACCAATATGCAGTACTTATTTAGTTAGAAAAGGTTCTATGCTCATTATGCTTAAATCAGAACTAGATGGCGCTGCTAAGTTAGGTCGGATCCTAGAACGCGCTATTGAAGTGTTTTGCGTTTTGTGGGGGTCGAACTGTCGCACTGTCGTTTCATCCACTTTTGAATCACAACAGTGCTAAAGAAGTTTTTACTTCAAAAATCAAAATATTTTTATAAATTATACAATAGTTATTTGTTATACAAGAGTGCAAAGTTGCTTTTTAACCGCGTGTTCAATTTTGATGACCGAGCAAGCGAAGGATTCTAAAATTGAATCACGAGCGCAGCGAGTGATTCAAAATTAGTATCCTGAGCGTTAGCGAGGGAATCAAAAGAGCACGAGATGAAAAATCTTTGCACTCGAGTGCAACACGTATCTTTTCATTCCACCTCAGCGAGGAAATGACTAAAAGCTCATTTGCGCATTATTAACAGTTTCAGTCAATTCTGTTGGCGTCAAACAAACTTCCTCGTCGCTAGAATCACTCATTTTAGTTTTTTCACTTGTTTTCAAGTTTCTTGTTTTAAATATAAGGTTTAACAAGGTTTTGGGATAAGGGCAGGGGAATGATGATGATGGTTTAACAATGACGTGAAAGAATGCCGCGTAAAGAGCCGCGTACAAAGCAAATTGAAAAAAGAACACCAAGAAGGTTCCGAGTCTGAGTTTTTAACAAATTAAAAAAAAGTTGTATGATATATTCGGCACCATAGAGGTAGCAGTAAATAGGTTTAATGTTTTTTTTAATTCACAAACTTAGTGCACACGATGTTCTGAATTCAATTTACTTTATCCTCTAAAGAATAAAAACGGCTTTTGCACTCAGATATTGAAGAGCAACAATAGGTACTCTTTCCGAGATGGTGGGATGAAAAAATATTTAACAAGGTTGGGAGTGTTTGGACCTTCCTGTAAGTAAAAAGTACTTGTGTTGGAAGGACCCGCTCTTCCATATATGGAATGTTACAGTAGCGAATATAATGATAAGCAGGGTGTGTGGGTGATTATGTGAGGGTGAGTAAGTGCGTTAGGATGTGTGGTGTGGGTGTGAGGGTGTGTTCTGTGTGTCGATGAAAAATCCTGGTACGCCAGTCTCGTAAAAGCCTGGTAATAGATATATAATAATAGTATATTATGCAACTAGTGAATAAAAGACGGAATTAAAGCGTGGGCCATAAATGAATCACGAGCAGGTGATGCTTTTTATTCACTGTTTTCAGTGAACAAAAGAAGCTTTTTAGAGGGGGAATGGTATAAATACTTTATTGTACACAAAGATAAATTAGATATATCTTTAAACCGATATACAGGAAATAACTTAAAACAGATAGTACAATGGGCTGCCTTATCGCTGAAAGCGATCTCTTTCTGACAACATAGATTAGGTATTGTGTATCTACTTTTCTTTTGGAAAACTAGTTGGCATCAGAATGATATTAATGCTGATCCTTGTGCAATGATATTGCACACAACATTATTGTTTGAGATTTTTCATGAATAAACTCAATGATTTTATATCTTCAGAAATGTTGAAACGTACGAGAGAGTTGTTAGATAGTCGTAAATGTAAAACATTCAGAAATTACCTGGTGGCTCGCTGTCTTCCTGAAAAATAATAAATTGAAGATAAAGACATTTTTCGAGGTTGTTTATTAGCCCTTCTCCATTATTTGAAGAGTATAATAATCTAGTAACTTAACTTAAAACTTAAAACTTATATTATATACTACGGTAACAGAGATATAATTATGTCTCTGTAACGTAACCATAGTTGTAAATAATATTAATAATAGATACTATTGTGTAAATAAAAGGAAATGTAAATAATATATAATTAGATATGTACATAAAAGTCAAAAGAGATGAAGAAAAAAATTTTCTTGAAAAAAAAAACCATTCAGATGTGTACCAGCTATTGGTATGTTTTCATTCAGATGTGTATCAGAAACTGATATGATTTCTACATAAAAAAAAATATTTACGCAAGACATACAACTAAACAAACTAACTTATGAGAAAAACATTACGTAAGACTAGGCGGTATGGTTCTAAACTATAGCCTGCTCCGAGGAGCGAAAAAAAAAAAAAAACAACTTAGAACGTAAGACTAGGCGGTATGGTTCTGAACTATAGCCTGCTCCGAGGAGTGAAAAAAAAAAAAAACAACTTAGAACGTAAGACTAGGCGGTATGGTTCTGAACTATAGCCTGCTCCGAGGAGCGAAAAAAAAAATCTACTTAGAACGTAAGACTAGGCGGTATGGTTCTGAACTATAGCCTGCTCCGAGGAGCGAAAAAAAAAAATTATATTATATACCTACCTACCTACTTAGTTAAGTATTGGTAGGTATTCGATTTAAGTTTAGAGAACTCGTGGCGAAGCTTGCTTAGTCAATATTCACCGATCTAAGTGCGACGTTCTGCATGGTCACTGATGGATGGGTGATCGTTAGTGGCATTTACATCTGAGCCCGTAGTTTTATTATGTTGATGCGACAAGCGAGAATCGAGAACCTCGTGGTTTTTGTATGGAGAAAAATGGTTTGCGAATCTCCCGCTAGAGGCGCTTATCGGGTTTTCACACAAAATATCTCGCAAGTCGCTTCTCGATATGCGTTTCGATCTACAAAACAAAACTCAGACTAGGTCTGAGCGCTTCCGTGCTTCGGAGGACACGTTAACTATCAGTCCTGGCTCTGCTACGACGGAGGCCTTAAAGCGGCCTTAAAACTCCATCACCAGACTAGGCCACTAACTTATATGAGCTCATATAATAGGCTTTTGAAAAAAAGAGGTTCTGAATTTGATTAATATACTCTTCCATTACTTAGTAATAATTACTTTTTAGTGGCTGGACTAATTTTGATGTGGTTCTCGCTGTTGTGTAGTGAATAACTCCGGCTACCACTGCTAGTTATAACACGTACCTAAATATACTAATATTTGGTAATTTGAGCAACAAACAAACAGACTCTTTTGCACTCGAAAATTGATATAAATAAAATAATTGTACTTCTTTCTACGAATGAAAGTATGACTAACTTTTTTCCCTTTCTTGTCTTTCTTAGCCATTTTGGTAAACTATTGTAAAACAAATAAAAATAATCTAAAACTATTAAATTTTATTAGAAAACTTTGAGTAAAATGTAAATGAATAATTTTCTGTCAAAATAATACAGCCATTTGACAGCAGTTTGACAAACAGTTCGAAGAATACATGATGTTGAAAGTAAGCAACACAGGGATTCGAATTTTGACATTTTTTGAAACAACACACAGCATTTTTATTTTAACTGTTTTTCTTGTGTTAATTGTGAGTATTGTTGTTTAATTTTGGTGGAATTTTAACCAATAATACTTAGTTCATAACTTAAAGTGTGAGCCATTGGAATAAATGTGTGTAAAGTGGTTTTTCTGAATGTGAAAATTCGATTCCGGATTTGGAGGGAAAATCCACCATTTTCTCTTTAAAACAAACGACAGCCGACTTGACGAAGACTTGACTTGATTTATCATTTACGCAAGACAAACACATAAACAAACGAACTTACTATGGGAGAAACATAACGTAAGACTAGGCAGTATGGTTTTAAAACTATAGCCTGCTTCAAGGAGCGAAATAAAAAAAAAGAAGTAAGCACCACAGATTTGAAAATATTTTGAAATGGAACCTCTTTTTCAGATATTCGGGCACTATATTAGTAGTTTAGTAGGTTAAAGGCTAACCACAGTATGTCTGCAGTGGAAATGACCAACCCCAAAAAGATTTATAACAACTTTTATTGTCATAGGTAGCTTCTCAAATTATTTTCGGACTACATTAAGCTTTGGTACTGTCAAAACTAATCTACCTATATATTAAAGCATGCAAATTTTGGAATAAATAAATAAATAAATATTCACACAACGCCTTCTAGTCCCAAACTAAGCAAAGCTTGTACGATGGGAACTAGATGGCTGATACATTTTTTTTTGTAAATACATACTTATAATACATAGTAACACCCAGACACAGAACAAACATCTATGTTTGCCACAAAATAGTTTGTAATACTAAAATATAAATTGATATTTTACCTAACTTTCAAACGGCGTGTTTGAAAATATTGTAAACGTATTTATTTTAAAAAAGAAATCTCTAGAAAAGCAGGTAGGTAACCAATAGGTAGGTGCAACCTAAAGTTAGACGTCATTAGTAATTTGAGTAGGTAGGTACACGGCCAACTATCATCATCATCAAAATATATAAAACTCTTTTGTATCTGACTGACAATCAACGCACAGCCTAAACTATAAGTCCTAGAGGTATGACATTTGGAGGGTAGTATCCTTATATAGTGTAGGGGTGCACTAAGAAAGGAATTTTGAAAAGTCGCACCCTTAAGGGTCTAATATTAGGAGTGAAGATTTTAACCAAATAATACGTATGTTGTATTTATTTCTTGGTAAGGAAACTACGCCACGAGCGCGTCAGACACACACTATACTACTGAATGCAGATATTTTTATGACTAATAACTAATTTCCCTAAATTAAAATTACAAATATAGCAAACGTATATATAAATTAACCTAAAATTAGGATCAAAGATTTTAACCAAATAATGCGTATACTGTTGCCACGCGAGCAAAGCCGCGGGTGACAGCTGGTTTGAAATAATTGTGCTGTGAATACTTTTTAAGTGCACAGTCATGGTTTTAGGTGTTCGGTGACAGTCATCCACAAAATTTGTTGTGAGATATGCATATTTTATGTGTTTAAACTGTTAGTCCCAGCTCTAGCAGTCGTTAAGGCGTATGTATAAAGCAGGCAACCCTCTCGCTCGCACATTTCAACATTTTCGAAGATATAATATAACTAAATGTAATTATGTGTAATTGCAGAGTTTCAGGGTCGAGAGAATAACAATGCAAAGGTTCAGTAAAAATATCACATTGATCCAAACAAGTTTTCCGACCAAAAAACTTATATCTACCAACGCGATAAATTAAAGTGCACATTTTTCGGTTTGAAAACTTGTTTGGATCAATGTGATATTTTTAATGAACCTTTGCATTGTTATTCTCTCGACCCTGAAGCTCTGCAATTTCACATAATTAAACATTTAGTTATATTATATCTTCAAAAATGTTGGAATGTGCGAGCGAGAGGGTTGTCTGCCTTTACATACGCCTAAAAACCACGAAAGAGGCCTAAAAACTAAAACTCCAAAGTTAGCCACTGACTCATACAAACTTTCTTTCGACTTGTATTTATGCGTTCTTGAAAGTCATTTGTTAATTATTTGCATTAGGTAAGTACCTAAGCAATAATGTTACTCCATGGTGCAATGTACAAAATCCTACTAATATTATAAACGCGAAAGTTTGTATATGTTTGTTACTCTTTCACGCAAAAACTACTGATCCGATTTGGATGAAACTTGTAATATATATTGTGTTTCATATTAGTTCCGATTTGAAACTTGTAATGTATATGTAAAAAAATGTATGTGTGTATTCTATCAGCCATCTAGTTTCCATCGTACAAGCTTTGCTTAGTTTGGGACTAGAAGGCGTTGTATTAAGTGTCCGTGAATATTTATTATTTATTATTATTATTATTGTCCGTGACCTGGATTAACACATAGGCTACTTTTTATCCCGAAAAATTAACGGGATCTAACGGGACGCGGATGAAATCACCTATATAGATGCAGGAAGTAACTATGTATTGAATTTCGAGTTCGAAATGTGATTTCAAAAAGTTATTTTAGTACATTACATACAATTATTTTAGTAAAAAGTTTTTACCTACTTTTACACCCAGTATATACTTAGCGTGACCTGTTGTGCAAATGATTTAACCCTGTGATTGGTTGGTATACTTACCTACTTACTTACCATTAATTGGCTATTGTTTTTAAACAGTTTAGTGAGCAATCAGATTTCAATCCGACAACATTGAAAAAAGAAGGAAAATATTGTTTTTTTTTTCAAAACGATAGATTCATTGAACTGATTTAGACGTTTTTTTTTTAATTTATATTCTGTAACTTTGCAGTTTAGTGTTTTTAGTTACATTCCTCACGCTTTTGTGGTCAAATGTACCTACGCCATTGAACTCTATTTTGTACTCTTTTATTTTCGAGTTTACTTTGTGACAGTGCTCAACCAATAATAATGGGGGTTTTAGAAGATAGGGACTTTTTTGGAGTGTCAACAATTCCGGATTATTATAATGGAAAAATTATATTTATTACAGGCGGTTCGGGTAAGTTCTTGTATTATTACTGCCGTCGCCCGCGGCTTTGCTCGCGTGGTAGCAGCATACAAAATCTTTGATCCTATATTAAGACCCTTTAGAGTGTGACTATTCAAAATTCCTTTCTTAGTGCACCCCTACACTATATAAGGATACTACCCTCCAAATGTCATACCTCTAGGACTTATAGTTTAGGCTGTGCGTTGATTGTCAGTCAGCTTCAAAGGAGTTTTATATTATTTAGAATAGAATAGATCTGTGGTCGTCAAATTGCATTTTTTGACGTACACTAGCTGCGCCCCGCGGTTTCACCCGTGTAGTTTCCGTTCCCGTGGGAATACCATGATATAAAGTATCCTATGTGTTAATCCAGGTTATAAACTCTCTATGTGCCAAATTTCATCCAAATCCGTTCAGTAGTTTTTGCGTGAAAGAGTAACAAACATCCATCCATCCATCCATCCATCCATCCATCCATCCATCCATCCATCCATACTTACAAACTTTCGCGTTTATAATAGTAGGCCCGGCGCTGGCACTCACATTGTGATGACCGCTGGAATAGATAGATAGATGCAGTATATCTACACTAATGTAATAATTTATAAGTTTAATAAACTGAAAAAACCGACTTCAATTTGATACGCCTTCATCATCAAATGAGGATGATGATGGCAGTTTATTGAGACTGCAATGTTCTATTGATCGTAAACACCACAGAAAAGCAAAATACGCAATGTATCCGAGATACACTGCGCGGTGACACTACAACGGTTGGCAGTCGAGCTGGCAGTGACGCGCAATGTAACTCGAATACGCTAACGCGGCGGCTGTCAGATTTGTTCGTGGGTACTTACGTTCTATTGCTCGTAAACGTCACAGAAAAGCAAAATATGCAATATCGTGTACGCGTATGACGTGTTTTTTCCAGTTCTTATTTAACTGCCTAATTACTAAACCGATTTTGATAAAATGTTTATGGGACCAATCTGGAAGCATACCCTTTCATAAAAAAAGAATTTTTCAAATCGGTTCATAAATGACGGAGTTTTGAGTCAACAAACACTAGTGGCTCTGGGAGCTGTAGACCTCGCGAGCATACTAAATATTCCAATATTCAACATCATCAATCAACATCATCAATGTCGTGTAAGGTGTTTTCTGAAAGTCTTTAAGTGCACTTTTATTAATTTCTAATTTAAGGCTTATTATTATGCTGATGCTCTCATTCAGTGAAGGAAAACATCATGAAGATAATTATCAGTTAGTATTCTAACAGCGACGAAACGCTTGCAGCCTGTCACGTATTGAAAACTAACTATAATGCAAAATGTTGTGTGTGTGTGTGTGTGTGTGTGATGTGATGTTTTTTCTATTTAATTTTGTAAATTTTTGAGGAATGTAATGTGCAAGTGCATTTTCCGTTTAGTGATTTTTTTGTTTTTTTTTTGCATCATCTTGTGTAGAATGAGGTCCTTTGTGTTTCTCTCAAATTTGATTGAAAACCATCGATTGTTTGATGAGATATCCTGTTCATCATGCTGAAGATCCTTATCAGATCTTCGCCAAACTATAGTTTATGAGACCAACTTATAGTTACTACCTTTCAAATAAAAAAAGAATAATCGAAATCGGATCTCATTTGGTGGAGATATTCAGTATATCAAATAGCCCCCTTTTTGCCCTTTTTTTGGGGGAAGTACCCCTCCAATCAAAAATCCCCGACGACAAAAAAATTCTAATAAGTCATATAACCTGTGTACCAAGTTTGGTCCAGATCGGTTGAAAAATGCGACCTGTAGAGGAGAACAGACAGACAGACAGACAGACAGACAGACAGACATCCGGACAAACGCATTTTCGGCCAATGTGGAGACGCTTTGCTCGCTTCGCTCGCTCGGTCAATAAAACCAAAAAAAATACAACCGAATTGAGAATCTCCTCCTTTTTGAAGTCGGTTAAAAATTCAAACAATTTGTCAAATTCAAAAAACGCCAATTCTGCACATTCAGCAGGTTTCAATGAATTAGTATACGTAGGTATTAGGTACTTTTAAAAATGGCGGATGTTATCATGCTTGTTCAGTAGGTTATTGACCTAATCATTGTTTGAAGTTTGGAAGTATGGCTTGAAGGCTCATAGAGTATTAAACACGCTAGGTAGGTACGTTTGCAATGAAATAAATTAGCATATTTGCGCGACGCGTAACGCACACCGCAACGTTGTGCGTTACGCGTCGCGAGACCAAGGCTTAAGCCTGCGGTGTCCGCGTGGGGGCAAAAAATTCAATGCAAATTTTATCTGGGAATGAGTACCTATGTCGGTATGATTGCGTAGACCTACCTGCGTCAGGTCTACAAGGGTACCCATCATTCGTAGACTACGTAGCACATCCGTAGCACCTATTTTGATGGGAAAAGATATGAACGCGCACCCAAGTTGTTCCTATGGGTTATCAAATCCTACTAATATGATAAACGCGAAAGTTTGTAAGAATGTATGGATGGATGTTTGTAGGGGAGCCGACAGTAAAATATCAACGCTATCTGATACAAGGATAAGATGACAGCATGGTTACCATGGCAACAGATCCTTAAATATATGCTAACCTCTATAAAATCAGAAAGAATAATCAGATTCCACCGAAAGCACCAGAAAATACCGAAAGTATAGTGTCAAAAAAGTGGTCGATTTACACCATCTGATACAATCTGGATGGATGGATGTTTGTTACTCTTTCACGTAAAAACTACTGATCCGATTTGAATGAACCTTGGAATATATATTGTCCGTGACCTCGATTAACACATAGGCTACTTTTTATCCCGGGAAATTAACGAGATCCAACGGTGAACGAAATCGCGGGGGAACTAGTACAATAATATTGAGGAATATTTTAAACTCCGAATATATTTGAATTGGTTATTTTATTATGAGTAAACGAATGAATGAAAATAGTTTATTGTAGGTATACCTTACAAACTAATATGCAAGACAGATTATACAGAAAATAAGATGCAATTACGTACCTACAATGGGCGGTCTTATCGCTAGGGACCACCTTTGGATGGAGATATATGCTATTTATCTACGCAATTTTTCTACACAAGCCTATTCCATCTTAACAGTAAACATTGTCTCAGGCACTACAGTGTGTCGTTAAGTGTAGGCATAGGTTGCCTGTTGACGCTCTATGTATCACCTTCAATAGATGTAAAGGTATACAAGGTGTGATTACCCTATAAGCCCGAAGGGGGCATAATCAGACCGATCACCTGAGTGCTTGGACATGTGCAAAGAGTCAATAAATCGTAATTGAATTTCCCATACAAAAGTACAACTTTTATTATTTTAGAATTTTGCGACAACCCTAAGTGTTTGTTTACTATTTGCGTACACTCGTACACACGTAGGTACCCTCCTACAGCGTCGCACGCCCACGTAGCTGTCAGTAGGTACATTTCGAGTAAAAATTACGAGCTCATTTCATGAATGAAAAACTTCGAAATCTCAAAAGTCGTAGAACAAACACTGTTCGCCATGACCTGTAAAAACCCCCTTTTCGGACTTATAGGGTAATTTCGGACTTATATGTTTCACCGTGTATATATTTTTCTACAACTGAAAATCCAGGGTTCATGGGTAAAGTCCTCGTAGAGAAGCTGCTGTACTCCTGCACTGAGCTGGAGAGAATCTACTTACTCTTCAGATGCAAGAAGGGAGTTGAACCTGAGGAACGAATCAAGGAACTATACTCATCAGAAGTAAGTTCACTGTTTACTCGCAATCCCGAACCGAATTAGTCAAAATCAGTCGGAGGGCCTAGTACGAGTTTCGGTGTGTAAATCTGGTGTGAAACGTCTGACGCCCAGCACACCAGTGGGCGCTGATTTGTATGAAGACACTGAGCGGATTCTTTGAGAAGCTTGGTCTCCACCAAGCCCGTACTCGCATGTCGAGTTCTCCATACAAATCAGCGCCCACTAGTGTACACACACACTATACAATGAAAACTCGTACAAGGCCCTCTGGGATCAGTGCCTTGATCAGGAATAAATGTGACAATTGCAAACGTATTGTAACGCTAGCGTATCCGAGATACACTGCGCGGTGACACTACAGCAGTTGGCAGTCGAGCCGGCATTGACGCGCAATATAACTCGAATATGCTAACGCGGCGACTGTCAGATTTGTTCGTGATAGAAACACAGAACTAGTGAAAATGTGTCGAACATTTTTAAATCTTTGAAATTTGTTTTTTTTTCTCAGTGTTTTGACAGACTACGCAATGAAAAACCAGGAGTTTTCGAATCGAAGGTATTCGTCATACCTGGAGATGTTATGGAACTAGGATTGGGTAAATATTGACTTCAATATTAATACAATTTCATGAATATCCAGTAATTAAATGAACTCTCATGTGAAGTTTTTTTTTTAAATTTTCATAGATTAAGCTGATAAGGTATATAAAAGATTTTAAAAACCGCTGATCTCAAACAGTTACCTCTGCTTAAAGTAATGAGTTGCCTGCAGACTCACTGAGGACGTGTTCTGTCAGGCATTGCATTGCGTCCAACGCTATGAGCCGAGGTGTGTCACGAATCAAACTCTGTCTGGGTTGGGTCCTGACACACCTCGTCTTACCAACCAGCAGTGCAAGTACCGTTCTTATAGATCGCTTAGTTGTCGATCGCTAAAGTCGATGAACGTATCGAATCGTATCGTTCCATGGGAGTACGGATCTCTTGTCGACAAATTTTAACGACGCCTTACGATCGTCCAGAGTTTATCGAAATCATTCGTTCACTGCTGCCACTTTACTGTCAATATCACTGTTAATCACTTTCGTTTGTCAGAATCAAAACATAATAAACATCACCATTGCCAATTCGTTAAAATTTGTCTACCGATCGACTAAGTTGGTAACGTACCCGCAACTGTCGATAAAACCGTTTTTAACGAATCTAAATGTCAAATTATGCGATCGACAAGAATGACTTGCACTGCTGTGACAGCAGTGCAAGTAAGTCTGGTACAAGCAAGTAAGTTGCTGTCTTGTAACATTTTTAACAACTAACATAGTAATTGGATTTCAGGAATATCAGAAGAAAACCGGAATCTTCTAGCTAAGGATGTAAATATTATATTCCACGTGGCTGCTAGTGTGAGGTGAGTTTTTTTAGGCAATTCTAGAGGTGTCAATAAAAGGCAAGTAAAAAGGTTAAATGGTAAAAAGGTGAATGTAAAAAAATAAAAATTAAATGTTTTGTAAAATGGTAAAAGTAAAATGTTTTGTAAAATTGTAAAAGCTGAGCCTTTTAAAGGTAAAAAGTAAATAAATAAAATGTTTTCTAAAATGGTAAAAAAATTAAAAGTAAATAATATTTTTTTCTTGTAAAATGGTAAAACTAAATAAATAAAAAGTTTTGTAAAATGACAAAAGGATCAAAAGGTAACAAATAAATAAGTAAAATGTTTTGTAAAATTGTAAAAGGGTAAAAAGTAAATAAGTAAAATGTTTTGTAAAATTGTAAAAGGGTAAAAAGTAAATAAGTAAAAAGTTTTGTAAAATTGTAAAAAGTAAAAGTCAATAAATAAAATGTTTAGTAAAATTGTAAAAGGGTAAAAAGTAAATAAGTAAAAAGTTTTGTAAAATTGTAAAAAGGTACAAAGTAAATAAGTAAAAAGTTTTGTAAAATTGTAAAAGGGTAAAAAGGTACAAATTAAATTAAGTAAAATGTTTTGTAAAATGACAAAAGGTAAAAGTCATTAATTAAAATGTTTTGTACAAGTATCAAGAGCGGTTTTGCTTTGCACACACTCTTGACAATTCAAATAATTTGCAAATCTCTATTTTTTATGTACTTGTATAATATGAATCATTTTACAGATTTGACGATCCCCTGACTTATGCTGTGAAGATGAATCTAAGAGGAACTAAAGAAGTCATAAGTCTGGCGAAGGAAACTAAGAATTTATCTGTAAGTTTAAATCTATTATAAATGATTTCGTCTATTACCAACCGACCAACCACGCTGTCCACCTAGTTGGACGGTTAGTATATATTTTTCTTAACCGACAACCTAGATTGTCGGTACCTACCTAATTAGTCGTAATTTTCTTGTAAGTTCGCCAACTATGGTAACCTGTGATGGAGACAGTTTTTGGCCGCCTTAAGGCCTCCATATTAACTTAACGACTGCTAAAGCTGGGAGCCACAGTTTAACGTGGTCTCGAAGCTGATACCATTATAGGTAGTTAATTTTTTTTTGAGGTTATTTATTCCATTTCAACTTATACACACATCATAATTAAAAACTAGTTAGCGTAATTAGACTCTACTTAACTAATGACTGTCAGATTAACCTATCGAAAACAAAAATATTCAAACGAGTAGTGTAGTGTTTGCGTCTATTCAGTAGATGCGTTACCCTGTCTCGCTTGCACGAGTGGTTAGGTAACTGTCATGTGTCAAACTCCCGACCTGTCAATGTCACCCGACGTGAGGGCGGGAGACGAAGGGGTCGGAGAGTTAGCCGACATATACGGTGATGAACGGAGGACAGTGGAAGACCAGCTCGGTGTACCAGTGAGCCAGGGATACAAAGTACAGTATTTTACAAGTAGCATAAAGTGTGAGGCATTGGAATAAATGTGTATTTATATCAGTAGGCGGTTTTCTTATGATGGTATTCGTTTCCAAGTTTTAAAAGAAAAATACACCATTTTGCCTTCGAAGCAAACGACAGCCGACTTGGCTAATATTATTTCAAATATCTCACTGGCAAAATGATCTGTCAAATTGACGAACAGAGGCCATAAATAAAAGAAGAAGAAGAACTTTTTAAAAATAACGTCGCATATATACAAAATATATAGAGACCGACAATGTTGTTCATATATAATGCGGGCAGCGTTCACTTTGACCTGACCGCAGACCGCAACGCATCCAGTGTGCCAAATCCAGAAGACCTCATAATTCATTTCACAGGCTCTAGTTCACGTCTCTACCTCCTACTCGAACACCAACAGGAACCCTATTGAGGAGGTGATGTACCCTCCTCACGCCAACTGGCGAGATATTCTCCAGATATGTGAGGAGATGGACGAGCATGTACTCAGAACCCTGACTCCGAAGTAAGAACCAAAGAATATGTAATACGTAGTTCCTACGTAAGAAGCGGGACTTCCATTCTACCAAAATTACACACTGAAAATCTCGTTTTGTATGAAACGTGATTCAAATTTTGACCCCCGTTTCATACATTGTTAGTTTTTCGAAAGCACGGGTATAGTTCGAGAGTTTCGCCATAAGAACTTCATCACCATCTTTTTTTAATCGACTTCAAAAATGGAAGTTAAGAAAAAACAAATAATTGTGTTTTTTTATTTTTTTTTATTTTATGTTTGTTACCTTTCTTTCCTACCTACCAACAAGCTGACTTCTGCTGTCAATATAAAAAAAAGTTTTGCAAAATCTAAATAGTTTGACAGGCGTCACAGATAAGTCGGTAGTAGCTGTGCCTTCCGTGCTGTGGATCGTGGGTTCGATCCCCACCGAGAACAAAAATTTGTATTTGGCAAACATAGATGTTTGTTCTATGTCTGGTGTTAGTATGTATCAGAAGTATGTATTCAAATTCAAATTCAAATTCAAATTCAAATCGTTTATTTACTAAAAAGAATGTACATATAAGTATTCTATCAGCAATCTAGTTCCATAGTACAAGCTTTGCTTAGTTTGGGACTTGAGAGCGTTGTGTGATTATTTATGTCCAAGAATATTTATTTATTTCAAAACATACCTAAGGTCATAGTGAATGAATGATTGAATGAATGATTTATTTGCGTGAAGAGTGGTACATAATACGAACTTAAATACATTATTGATTCTCACACTTCGCCAGCGAAACCCAGAATGTATTTATTATTTTAATTTAAATTGTTATAATTATCTTCTTCTTTTATTTATGCCTTCTGTTCCATGTATACTTATTACTACCAACATTACAGGATGCTAGGAGAACTGCCGAATACATACACCTTCACGAAACAGTTGGCTGAGCACGTGGTGTATGAACATCGAGGTCAACTGCCTGTGGTCATCTTCCGACCTTCAATTGGTAAGTTTTACAACAATATTATTGTGCGAGCAAAGCTGCGGGGGCCAGCTAGGTAACAATGTTAACTAGCTGGCGCCCGCGGCTTTGCTCGCGTGGTAGCAGCGTACAAACAGTTTTGATTTTTTTTGAAAATTCTGAAACACGTGTCGAGTCAATTTATTTGACGAATCTATGGAACAATTTTGAAGGGTCTATCATGTAAGGTATATTAAAGAAACGCATTATTTAGTTTAAATATTTGACCCTAATTTTGGACCCTTTAGCATGCGACTTTTCAAAATTCTTTTCTTAGTGCACCCCTACACTATATAAGGATACTACTCTCCAAATGTCATACCTCTAGGTCTTATAGTTTAGGCTGTGCGTTGATTGTCAGTCAGCTTCAAAAGAGTTTTATTATATTGATGATGATGATGATTTATTTTCAATTTCTAATTCCGGTTGGTACTGATTTGGACCATTTGAGCTATCTATACATCGTTTGCAACGGTTTGTAAATAGCTCAACTGTTTCATGTGTAGGTATTTTGTAAATATGGTAAATACTGTATTAATTGTATTTTTTTTGTGAATAAAAGTGTCATTTATAATTGTTTTATATTTTAGTAATGGGATTTTTTTTCCCATCGACGCCACCAGTGGACCAGCTGGTGGACTCGATGGGAATAACCCAATTTTATTGGCACCAGCCATGCAAGTTGCCACTTTCTGGCAAAGACAAGTTTGAGTGACACATTCATTTCATTCATTACATTGACACGATGAATGAATGATTCAATTTTATGTTATAGTGATATCCAGTGTAGAAGAACCTGTCCAAGGATGGATTGAGAACTTCAACGGACCCGTGGCTTTACTCGTTGCTAGTGGAAAAGGTGAGATTATTCGGACATGCCTCTGACTACTCCCGAAAACGTTTTGAAACTTAGAACATACTATAGGCACCTACAACTTATGTTTAGCAGCTTCTTGTTTCAAATTGACCAGACGAAGAGTTTTATAAATCAGTAGATCTGGCGGATACCTACTACAGATTATAATTGTAACTACCTACCTATACCTACTGCGATTCCTGTGTATCTGATTATTTTTAGCCTTGTATTACGTCCTTATCACAATGCTGTATTTGCGAGTTTCTTGAATAACCGAAATAAACAGAATAAGTAAACGAAGTAAGCACAATACAAACGAAAAAAGCTAAATTAGCGAAATAAACGAAATAAATTAACAATCAAACATAAAACGCGTAAGACAGACCCCTCCCTGCTAACCAATTAGTAGAAAATTGGTGACCATAATGTTATTCCGACTATAGGGCCCGTATTCCGAGACAGAAATCGTTACTCAAGCATAGATTTGAGTAGAGATTTTCATACAAAAATCTATGCTTGAGTACGGATCAGTGCTTGAGTAAGGCTACGGAATACGGACCTAAGACTTAGGTAAGGTGCATTGGGGTAATTGCGGAAATGGGTATATTCGTGCATTCCCGATGTCCCCATGATTTTATCCCCATCAATGGGGACAGCGGCACGTCAAAAAATAACGTGCCGTTGTCCCCATTACGCTTTATCTTCAATGGGGCCAACGGCACGTGTTTTTTTGACGTGCCGATGTCCCCATTGCCATTTATCTTAATTGGAACAGAGTTCATTTCGCATAAAAATTAAAATTAAACTCAATAGTAGTAACTAATAATCATTTATTAAAAAATATTGCAAACCTAAATAAAATATTAAACATTGAACAAGTAAAAACACACAAAACGACGATTTGCAAATGTTACGCCTAAAATAATGTGAAAACATAACTACTTATAGCTAAAAGTTGTTGCGTAATAAAGATGTGCAACAGGATTTGTTGACTTTTTGTCCACACAAATAATTAAATATCAAAATTCACTTAAAAATAATAAAAGGTAATCAGCCAGCACAAAATTTTCAAATTTTGGTGGAATTTTAACCTCTTTTACATTATTGAAAACAGTTTTCTCTACACCTAAAGTAGAATTCCTGTGACGATACAGAGTACTTTTTTTGCTCTCAAATAAAGGAAGTGCAGTTACCTTATCTAGACCTAGGTCTTTGACTTCTGATATCGTCGCATTAAAAACCGATGGAATGCTTGGAACATTTATTCAGCTGCAGCGATTTTATTCTTACAATTCTCCATATAACCTTCTAGCAAGTTTTTTCCGACATCTGGTTGACATTTATGAGCAGATTCTTTTACTACTTTTCTGTCCTGTAAAACAAACAAATAAATTATAAGATTTATTCAGGGTTAAAAACAATTATTTTGAATGAAGCTTGGTATTTTAATTAAAGTAATAATTATTTGTTCTAACTCGTATAAAAACTTACTTTAATTGTTAATGTCCCAGGACATTTGTTTTTTTTTCGTATGTGACATTCCCATATAGAAGCTCCGCTTTTATAAGTTGCCTTCTTTGTAAGCTGATATCCAGCACGCAAAAGGACGATACCTCCTTTTCTGCGTATATAGTTCAATTCGCTATCTCCGTCTGAACGACCGGGCTGGTCTTGGGACATCGTTTATAGATTATTTCAATGGACCTTCTGAAATGAATGATACTAATCACAATAATATGAAGACATAAATCGAATCAGGCAATACTTAAACCTAATGTAATACGTAATAACATAATATATGATTGGTCATATATACATATTTAAAATCTACTTACCAGAATGTTTTATTCCAGTCATAGAAATTCACTCAACACACTCACAACTGCACGTCACATCAATAACAATAAAACTGACTTATCCAGGTGTTAAGTGTACAAGAAACCCAGGACCGGGACTATCCAATGATTTCTGTCCCCATTACCATATTATTGTCAATGGGGTCAACGGGAATGTTTTTTAATTATTTTAATAAAATCCCACTGTCCCCATTAACGGGGACACGGTTAATGGGGACATCGGGAATGCACGGGTATATTCCGAAAATCCATAAAATCTAGTAACATAATGCGATATTTTCCTGTTGGCAACATTGGTCTAGACGCCATCTTGATTGGCATCGCCGTGACAGATTAATGATTATAATGGTAATATTTTGTGTCAGGGGCAATTACGATAGAAAAAGAAATGTAAACCTTCGGTCAGAGTCCAATAGAATTGACTTTTGAATGATTTCGGAATTGCCCCAAAATGGTTCATAATTTCCCCTGTGCCAAAAAAATATTACTTATACATTAAATAACATATAAATCTATTTACTACGTAATGAAAGCTAAAACGATAACTGCAGAAAATACAAACTACTTTGAATAATTAACCAAAACATAGACCTCGTGTCATCTCATAGAAATTCCTATCGGAATTACCCCAATGCACCTTACATTAAGTTGTGGCCATTTTTTGATCGATGATTGTGATATATCAGGTATCATGAGAAGCCTCTACACGGATCCTGATCTGAAAGCTGATTACATGCCAGTAGACGTCTCCATCAAGGGTATGATCGCTGCTGCTTGGATGCGAGGGACTAAAAAGTGAGTATCTGAATCATTTTTCACTAAACCCAGTGGTATTAGTCCTATCCCATCTTATTACTAGTAGTTCGCCCCGAACTGAGATTTCGTGATGGTCGGAGGTTAATAAAACCCAAACAATTTTTATTAACAACTAGCCGTCTCCCGCGGCGTTACTCTCGTTAGGGTTTGACTTTTCAAAATTCCATTTTCCCGCTTTTCTGTTGCAATTTTTCCTGAATTTTCTTTGCTATAAACCTCACGGAGCCCGAGACCTTTCCAACGAATGCAAAACCGTGGAAATAGGTTCGTGCGTTCTGGAGTTATAGCGTCAGGAAGGAAAACCCGACTTATTTTTATATAGTAGACCATGTTTTAAATAAACTTTGCGAATCGCTTCGAAATTGCCGTCTAGCTAAGTACCAGTCTTACTTGAACTACAAAATCATTGAAACTCCAAGAAATGGTAGCTCACGTTATACTGGGTATGCCAATTTTATAATTTCTACATCAACTCAAAAACTATTAGACCTAGAATCAAAATAAAAACGGTTTTGGAATGTCTAAACAAAACCCTATCATATGACATCCCACTTGATATTATTGTACTTATGACTTTTTTTTTACTCCCTTTGGACCCTCTTATCTTCACGACCCTTTTACCGATTTACTTCATTTAACAAATCAATAAAACTTAAGAGTACTATACGTATACCTACCAAATTCTGTAAAGATCGGGTAAGCGGTTCAAAAGATCTCGACGAACAAACATACAAAGCATTTTGTCCAAGTTGTCACTAAGATCTTCGTTTGCTTCGCTCACTCGATCAAATATTACGTATAAATGTTTTATGTTTTTTCTATGTTTTCTGTGTGTATGTTAAATAAACAGTCTATCTATCTAAATGTCAAAGTTTTGGTGCTTGGATGGGTTAATCACGCTGTAACTACTGCCATATCGCAAGCTCACTGCTTGCGCTGCTCAGCATAATGTCAAGAGGCCTATTACAAAGAAACCGTGATTTTACCTATGTTTGGCGTTCTTAACCAGAGAAACTGTAACTCTTCGACAATTTCAACTTGTTGTATAATGAAGAACAGCTTTAAATATAGTCCATAGCGGCCTCGCTTTTCCCGATTTTGTCTTATATACTTATTTATAGCCAATATTCCGAAGCATGTTTTTGAAAAAACTCGCGCGGGACTTTTTCAAGCTCTTTGACTGCACAACTGTACAAAGCAGAGAACATGAAAAGTATACAATAATATGTCTTAAATACTGGTTAATTCCATAGCGGCCTTGGAATTCAGAACAATGTCTTGGAAATCTATAAAAAACACCAATTCCAAAACCATAAAACTCATAAAAACGTTCAGAGTTAGCTGTGAATATCTCCATACTTAATTCATATTGATGAATGAAATTTATACCAGAATAAACGTTAGTTCATTGCGAACAAGACTGCATACTTTATTTTTGTTAGGAAATAAAATAAAACGTATTATATGTATAATCTGTGATAATGTCAAGCGACGTGGCTACAGATATACGAAAACAAGAAGCTTTTGACGGCACAAAACGCGCTGAAACGCGCTAATGTCACTATTTAGTCACCGAATACCAATGATTCAGTATGAAAACAGTTCAGAAAACCTGCCAAGTTTAAACCTGCGGGCCTAAGATGCGCACCGCGAGATATTTGTCATGTCGTTCTGTCAAAATGTAAGCATTTTGTACCAGTTTAGGAACTATTGCATTATCTGTGGTAATGTTGTCGAAAAACCGCGCCTTTGAATTTTCAACTTTTGACATTTCTGCATGACTATTATCTCGTCCTCAGAGAGAGGTACGACGACTAACAAGTGTCAAAAGTGTACATTATGGCGCGTTTTGTCGACACCATTAGGTACCACAGATAATGCAATAGTTCCTAAACTGGTACAAAATGCTTACATTTTGACAGAACGACATGACAAATATCTCGCGGTGCGCATCTTAGGCCGGCTGGTAGGTTTTTATGAGACAACGATTGCCCCCTAGGTATAATATGGGTTAAACTTGGAATATATTTAGTTCATAACCTGGATTAAAACGTCTTTTACAGCTTGGAACCAACTGATGATGTTCCAATTTACAACTGTTGTTCCGGCCAGCTCAACAACATCACTATGGGAGAGATGGTGGAGCTAGGCCGAGATCTGGTAGCCACTATACCGCTGAACGATATGCTGTGGAATGTGGGAGGGAGTCTTACTACCTCACCTCTTCTTCACTATATCAAGGTATACCTGCTAGTCTACTATTAGTGTTGTGACAGGCGTCATGGCGTTAGCGAATGGGTCTTTTAGATATTCCTGTTTCGTTGTCGGTTGTAAAGAAATATGGCAGTGACTTTTTACTTCAGCATTAAGTAAACTAATAACAAATTGAAGTCGGTTTTTCCAGTTTTTCAAACTTATAAATTATTGATACGCCTTCATCATCAAATGATGATGATGATGGCAGTTCGGGACCAACCTGGAAGCATACTCTTTCAGATAAAAAAGAATTTTTCAAATCGGTTCGTAAATGACGAAGTTCTGAGGTAACAAACATAAAAAAAAATACAACCGAACTGAGAACCTCCTCCTTTTTTGAAGTCGGTTAAAAATGAGAACTCATGGCAACATTACTCGGGATGATGATTTTGTATGGATGGCAATAGGTATATATTTTTTTACTACGAATATATTGACAGGGAACGAGTTAAACCATCTTCTTAGCCTAGTCGGTCTTATCCTCAGGAAAACCCAGGGGCCTTGAAGTCGGTTAAAAAGTATAATACGTACGTGTGGCACCTCTGGTGTTGCAAGCCATAGGCTACGGTAACCGCATCCCATAAGGCGGGCCGTACGCTAGTTTGTCTACTTCTTTGTATAAAAAAAAGTGATTTAAACTGAATTATATAAAAAAATATTTTATTTCAGGTTATTTTCCTTCATTTATTGCCAGCCGTTTTTGTGGACTTACTGCTATGGATTCTTGGTAGAAAACCACTGTAAGTACTTACATACTAATTACTAAGTATAAAGAAAGTATTTCCTGACAGTCTAAATTATCTCCTACCAATAATATTACAGCTAGAATTTGATACAATCTACACTAGGTTATATGGCCTTTTCTTAAAACTTCCAAGGGCACATAGTTATATATCATAGCAATAACAAAACAAATGGAAATCTTGAGAATAATCAGGGAATTTTTTTCAAATTTTTTATGTACAAAAAAAGTTAGAAATACCATGGCAGTAAGCTATTAGAGGTTCAGATAAATAAGTGACGATTCTAAATAATCGATTTGAAACACTTAGCGACATCTCGCGTCGTACCAGGTAATTAAATTTCGAGTTACGATTTCTTGTAGGCCAATGTCAGTCTATAGTATTTACTAGTCTCTGGAAATACTAAGAAAATATCTTTGACTATACTCGTCTGAGATAATAATATAATAATCTACTTAAAGTTATATGAGGTCGAAACTTATAATCTATAGTAGGTGCCAAATAACACCGCAATACAGGTCATTCACCCACCTTCACCATGATGTCGCGAAATTCAATTTATGTATGGTAAACAAACAGTACTACGAGATTCGAGCGATTACCGTCTTAGCGACAGGTTTGTATGGAAAGCGACAGAATTAGCCATTCATAAATTGAATTTTGCGACATCGTGGTGAAGGTGGGTGAATGACCTGTATTGCGGTGTTATTTGGCACCTACTACAAATTTTTTTTTCAGACTGGTTAAAATACAACGCCGCATCTACATAGCAAACCAAGCACTCGTCTTCTATCTAACCACGCAATGGACATTCGACAACAAGAATTTCATCTCTCTCCGATCGCGTATAAAAGATGAAGACAAGCCTTCGTTTTACTATGATATTGAAAATGTGGACCGTCGTCAGTTCTTCATAAACGCATGTTTAGGAGCTAAGAAATATCTACTGAAGGAAAAAATCGAGGATATGCCTAAAGCCAGGGCACATTTCAGAAGGTATGTGAAAACTTAAGGGTGTACTTTACCCTAAAAAATTAGCAGTACGAATTACTCATCCTATTAAATAAAATAAAATAAATAAATATTCACGGACACTTAACACAACGCCTTCTAGTCCCAAACTAAGCAAAGCTTGTACGATGGGAACTAGATGGCTGATAGAATACATACTATACATTATTTTTTTGTAAATACATACTTATAATACATAGAAACACCCAGACACAGAACAAACATCTACGTTTGCCACACAAATGTTTGTTCTCAGTGGGGATCGAACCCACGACCCACAGCACGGAAGGCAGAGCTACTACCGACTGAGCCATGACGCCTGTCATATATTATTATTAGAACTAGTAGCTCGCCCCGAACTGAGATCTCGTGATAGTCGGAGGTTAATAAAACCCAAACAATTTTTATTGACTAAGTACCAGTCTTACTTGAACTACAAAATCATTGAAACTCCAAGAAATGTTAGCTCACGTTGCACTGGATTTTCCAATTTTATAATTTTTACAACTATTAGACCTATAATCAAAATAAAAACAGTTTTGGAATGTCTAAACAAAACTCTATAATATGACACCCCACTTGATATTTTTGTACGACTTTTTTTTTTACTCTCCTTGGACCCTCATAACTTCACGACCCCTTGACCGATTTACTTCATTTAACAAACCAGTAAAACTTAAGAGTACTATCCGTATACTTACCAAATTCTGTGAAGATCGGATAAGCGGTTCAAAAGATCTCGACGAACAAACATACAAAGCATTTTTGTCCAAGTTGTCACTAAGATCTTCGGTCGCTTCGCTCACTCGATCAATTATTGTAAACGCAAACGTTTGTGAGGATGTATGAAATTATGGATGTATGTATGTTTGTTCCTCTTACACGCAAAAACTACTGATCCGATTTGAATTAAACTTGGAATATAATATTGTCCGCGACCTGGATTAACAGATACTACTTTTTATCCTGGAAAATCAACGGGATCCAACAAGACGCGAACAAAGTCGCGGACGGAAGCTAGTAATACATAAAATACTCTCGTATAGTATACCGGTGGTAATTGCCCCTAAAAAAATCACGAACAGGCTTTTATACGAAGTAATCTAAAAAACCAATTTTCCCCTGCCTGCAGACGCAGGGGTCGCTAAGGGGATTATTAAAAGTACCAGAAATCCCCCACGCAGGGGACTCAGGCAGGGGAAACGGAATATGCCGAGAATATTGCTCACTGGCTATCAATGCATTTTCTTCTTTTTCTTATATGTTTTGTTTTTCAGGATGCAAATTTTGGACAAAGTAGTGCAATGTATATTGTACGGGTTCCTAATGTGGTGGTTCGTCAATTTGAGTTTTGTACAGAACTTAGCCCTAAATATAATTGGTTTATTGGTTTGAGATATTAATTATATAACGTAAATATAATTAAATAAAATAACGTAGTAAGATTTATAAGTGTATTTTATTTTTAAAATTCCTAGTAAATTTATGGTAAATTATACAATAAAATTCCTTTTTTTTGTTAACAAATTTCAGTTGTTATTATAAACAGAAATTAACATATTATTTATTTATCTTTGACACCTGACAAGAAGGGAAGACGGGAGATGGACGAAGGCGGTCACAGAATGGTGGCCAAGGGATGCCCGTAGACCAAGAGGCAGACCACCCGCCCGATGGTCAAATGACATCGTAGAACTGGCTGGGAACCACTGGACAAGAATCGCAAGGGACCGGAAAGAATGGCGTAATAGATAGGAGGCCTATACTCAGCAGTGGGTGCAAACGTGCTGAAATGATGATGATGATGATGATGATGATCTTTGTTAGGTAGGAAGTTCAAAGTAAGGTACTTAGGCATAAAAAGAATTATCTAAGAGTTATTACATTACTAAAAGATAATTAAGCTATAAATAAATTGGAAGGTACTCACGCGTTATTAAAATATGTTATGCTCCTACATAAGTTTATAACAATAAATAAAACTAGAAAAATATTTATTGTTACCTACCCATCCTTACATTATAACAAAAACATTTTTCAAACAAACAATACTGTTTTAGTAATCTGAACTTTTAACTTGTTATAATTAGTTTTATAACACATTTGCTCGTAAAGGGTCTCTTATTTCACCAATTTCAGTATCGTGATGTATGTCATTTCGCACTCGTGCGTTATGGTAATGTAAAACGCACGGTTTATCAAGATGCTCCGCGCGGGCGGGGGGCGCGCGCCGCGCTCTAAAATAAAAAATAATCATTTAATTCTTTTACGAATTGTTCAAATTTTTCTAACTGCTTCAACAAGTGAATAAAGATTTATTCTTTGAAGAAAGTCCGAGTTTTATTTATTTCCTCGCAAATGTGTTATAAAACGTCGTATGACATACGTGCGCTTTGAAAATTACAGCCTCTGCTTTCTTGAAGCCCTCGCCTACGGCTCGGGCTGGCAATATCACCTCGGCTGTAATTTTCAACTTACCGCACTCATATCATAATGTACTATTATACGCTAACGGATAACGTTATAAATTCAAAAGCAGAGAAAGGCTTAATTAAACGTTGAAAGTAAGACTTTATTAAACGTTGAAATTTGGCAAAAAAAAACTTGAAGGGAACAGAATCGCACTAACTTTTACGGAAGATTTAATTCACGATCATTAAAAGTTAAAGGGCCGAATACTGAAACGTGACTCAAATTTAAACACCATTTAAAATTTATCTGCCTCTTTGACATTAGATAGATAGATATATTCTTTATCGCACACCAAGAAACGAAGAAAAACAATAAAAGAGAAATAAGTTTTAAGTTTGAGGTACAATGGGCGGTCTTATCGCTATAAGACTACTCATACTCACTCATTTGTAAGAGATGGCAATAATTGAAGCATGAACTTAATATAAGTAGCGTTTGAGTATTCGGCCGAAAGTTGTTTAAGTTTTAGTTGACTGTTTTTAAGTTGAAAGGTAATAAGTTACATCGTAGGTGTTATAATTTTACAGACTGTATTTCTTTTTACTTTCAAACCATACAATGAACGTGCGTATCTGCGTTGGACGCAGAATGACGACGTAATCGGGTTCTGCGGGTTCCGGGTCTGATGCGTTGTTAAGTTCTACGGGTTCTTCTTTAGGAGACATTCTGTAAAATTTACCATTTTCTGTGTATTTTTTATAAATAATTTTAGATAAATAAATAAATAAATATTTACAGACACGTAACACAACGCCTTCTAGTCCTAAACTAAGCAAAGCTTGTACGATGGAAACTAGATGGCTGATAGAATACATACATAAATTTTTTTTGTAAATACATACTTATAATACATAGAAATACCCAGACACAGAACAAACATCTATATGTTTGCCACACAAATGTTTGTTCTCGGTGGGGATCGAACCCACGACCCACAGCACGGAAGGCAGAGCTACTACCGACTGAGCCATGACGCCTGTCACTTAATAAAGATACTTAATAAAAAAATGATTTTTAGTTAATATTATTGATATTGTTTTCACAAGGAAAAAATTATGACTAATAAGTACAGTATTTGCAATATTCACATGAAACAGTTGAGCTATCAACAAGCCGTTGCAAACGATTTATAGATAGCTCAACTGGTCCAAACCAGTAGCAATCAGAAGCGTGTATAGAAGACACCGGCTGCATTACCTGCCGCGCTGAATAGCAATGCTGATACACTAAGGGCGGATTCGTCCAAAAGTCGTGATATTCCCGAATAAGTATCCCTTGTATAACTTTACTCTTTGATTTCATTCTCAGATAAATTAGTTTTTATTTTTCCATTTCAATCTTGAGAGTAGCAAATCCTACGTATTGTTATTCTGTATATACATAAAAACCAACTTAATTCAAAATACAATTGCTTAGAGAGCGCAACACAATAATACACGTGCACACAAATTATCCGGGTGTCAAGTTGTCAATATCTATGAAAACAAACAGCTGTTTTGTCAAATGTAGCAGCCGCCATTAAAATATTCGACAGATAACTTGTTTATACCATAGATTTTGGCAGTATAACGATTTATTCTCGGATAGGTAAGTTTTTCCTGGAATAAGACTTGGTAGAACAAAAAGTTTCTTATCACTAGAGTAATTATTGATTATAATCGCAGTATAAGACTTAAACTGCGTATAAATAGTTTGGTCGAATCCGCCCTAAACCAGATAATCACCAGCCCTCGCTTGAATATAATTTGGTTCGAAAACTAGGAAGACATCGGTACCCCACGGACCAAGAGTCCTACGAGACTCCGCAGACTTACGAATACGTACCGTTTCCACCTATTCTTAGGACGCCTTGCTATTTCCTCAACACTTCTGTCATCATCCTCATCATCGCCAGCATCCTCGTCATCGTCGTCATCATCTGGGCTGTCTCGGCGTTTGATCAGCTTCCTTGGTGTCGCTTCAAAATCTTAAAACGTTGGTAGAAAATTTCAAAAACATAAAAATTCAAAATGGTGGCTGGAAATTAAATGAGTTCATATATTTTGGTCCTTAGCTTCATCCTTAGGCACGGTAGATACCCTTTAGATTTGAATAGATAAGTAAATGAAGAGTCAACTTAAAAAAACCAACCAACGTAAAAACTCCATCTTCATAGTACTTAATACTTATTTAGGTAAAAAATTATGATTAGAGCCAACAATATACAATTTTGAAATTCTGAAAAGTGATCTATTTTTAATCCTGACTGTAACTAGTTACTAAAACATACCATAATTTTCATCTTCCACATTAGCCCTTATCTTCAATCTTCTATCGGTCATAAAGAACGGCATATCAGCACTGAAGCGCTTCTTTTTCTTCCTTCTAGAAGGTTCTGTGACGTCATCGGACTCCTTAAACTTTCTATTCTTTTTTCTTCTAACTTCTACCGGTTTTTGTTGAGGCTTTGCTTTGTAATACATTTCGTAAATTGATTTTGTGATGCCGTCATCGGAGTTGTCGATGATTATTTCTGGAGTGAATGAACGGAATGATATAGTGAACGAATCTATAGGTACTTAACAATTGTGTTTTTGTAATGTACAATAAACTAGCCGTCTCCCGCGGCGTTGCTCGCGTTAGAGTGTGACTTTTCAAAATTCCATTTTCCCGCTTTTCTGTTGAAATTTTTCCTGAATTTCCTTTGCTATAAACCTCACGGAGCCCGAGACCTTTCCAATGAATGCAAAACCGTGGAAATCGGTTCGTGCGTTCTGGAGTTACAGCGTCAGGAAGGAAAACTCGACTTATTTTTATATAGTAGATGTCAGAGCACATTCAATGAACTAGGAATTCAATGAGTAAAATGATTAATATTTAATTATAGTAATCTATAAAATGGCTCTCTCTTTACCTATATGAACAGGACTTTTTATATCTCAATAAAATAAATCTTTTACAAAACACGTTGCTTAATATGCTTTTTATTGGTACGTTGTTTTCGTTATAACGACCCTAAAAGCAAAAGCGTTTACTACCGTCTGACATAGATCTGCGTTCCGGCATTCCCAAGGTTAAAAAATGCAACAAATTTGTGACATATAAGACGAAATTGGCTATTTATTCGTGATTTGGGTTGTGGATTTTATACCTAAAAATGTGTGATGGTAATGATATTATTATGTTTTCTCTTAGCCTACAAATTCACGAACGATGTCAAATTCAGACACAAATAAGCGAATACTCAAACACCACTCAAACCCCACTCAATTTAAGTCCCGCTTAAATTATTGCCATCTCTTTCAAATGAGTAATGTCAGAGGAAGAGCAACTTTAAGTGGTGCTCAAATTTAAATGACTTTTGAGTATTTCAGCCTACGCTAGACGAATCGTTGTGGTTGAAACTGTTTGACGAACTGTCACAAACATTTAAGAATTCGGGGGTAGTAGGTACGTACCTTCTTTATTCTTCTTAGATTTCCCCTTTTTTTTCTTAGGAGATCTCTTCTTCAAATTAGAAGAAAAGTCCTCTTCAGAAGACCTCATTTCTTCATCTATTTCCCAAAACTTTTTCTGCCTGGGCCGGTTCCAAAAACTCAACTTTTGCGACTTTTTTGTAACTTTACGATTTTTGATAGATTTCACAGTTGTCCGAAAACCTTCAGTGGTTGTCAAACTCAACGGTATTTCTGTGAAGTTTATTTTTATATCCAAGTTTAAGTCGTTTATAGGGTTAATAACGTTTAAAGTGTCGTTTAGAGAACGCTTTTTTCTGTCCAAATCTGCGTTTTGCGTTTTTAGTTTGGCGCGAACTTTTTCGACAAACTTTGGATTTTTCTTCGGGTATTCTTGTTCTTCCTCGGAGTACGTTCCTAAAAAAAAGTTAAAAATTGTTTTATCAATATTAAAAGGTACACTACCTTTTAATTTTGATAAAACAACGTCCCAGTGGGACGAGATACTGATAGTCCGAAACTAGAATAACTCAAATAAACTAAGTTAGGTTTGAAAAATGTTTATTTGGCTTCAGAAAAGGTCCACGACTTCTGTCAAAAGGTGATAAAAATAGTGCCATCTCGTTTTGTTTATATAGTGACAAAAATAGACAGGTAAACCGAAAGTTGTGACTGATTTGGCTAGATTGTACCCAACTAGGCTAGATTATTCTATAATAATGTTTAGACTTTTTAGTTAGTATGCTTTTTTTTGTTTATTTTTTTCTTCAAAATTCAAACTATTTAATTTGTACCTTCACTGATTTGTAATTCTTGTAATCTACACTCGAGAGCAATGATTCCGGGTCACTTAAAGAATGTTAAAAATCTCGGAAACTAAAAATGATAGGTTAATGCAATAAATTGTATTTAATAGACAATGTAATACTCCTTAAATGAAAGTAAAAAAATATGAGTCACCATACATTTTATTAACACAAAATTACATAAAGAAAAAAACTGCTGATCTCTCCTTAAAACAAAAATAGGAAACATGAAATTTTTGAACTTTATTACGATTTGACTTGAATTTTAATACTTCGTATTGCCTTCTCGTGCTTCCATTACTGCGTTTACGCGGTTTGGCATGCTGTACACCAAGTTCCTTATACGATTTTGGGGAATATTCTCCCATTCCTCTGTGAGAGCAATTTTGAGCTCACGAAGCGTGATTGGGGGAGGGTTTCGTTGTTTTACGCATCTGCCTAGCTCGTCCCAAGCATGCTCGATCGGGTTGATATCCGGGCTGCGCGCTGGCCACTCCATACGAGTAATGTTCATCTCTTGAAGGTAGTCATTCACAATCCTACCTGTATGAGGTCGGGCATTGTCATGCATAAATATAGCATCCTCACCTAAATTGACCATAAATGGACCAACATGATCATTGAGGATTTCTTCCACATATCTTACGCTAGTTAAAGAGCCGTTTTCTATGATCACCAGCTCTGTGCGACTTTCAGAAGAAATTCCGGCCCACACAAGTACAGACCCACCACCGTAGGCTACTTTTTCTTCGATGCATGCTTGCTTGAATCTTTCCTCTGGTCTTCGATACACTCTGTGTCTTCCATCGTGCTTGTAGAGCATAAATTTTGATTCGTCGGAGAACATAACTTTTGACCAATCTTCAATACTCCAATTTACGTGGCTCTGGGCATATCTTAGTCTTGAAATACGATGCGCACGCTCCAGTTTAGGGCCGTTTGCAGGTCTAAGGGGTTTTAAGTTAGATTCAGCAAGCCGACGTCTTACTGTCCATGCACTTGGGTTACTTCCTCCGAGGCGTCGAAACTGATTTGTGAGTTCAGTTCCTGTGAGAAAGCGATTTCGAAGCATGGTGTTCACCAAGTATCGGTCTTCTCGTGCTGTGGTACACCTGGTTCTGCCCGTTCCTGGTCTGCGTAGGTTAGAACCAGTTTCTTCGTAACGTCGGAGAACTCTTTGTACTGTTGACAGCGACACACCGACAGTCCTGGCTGTATCGCGCTGACTCCGGCCGGTTTCCAGCATTGTAAGTATTCTGGTGCATTCTTCAGGCGTAAGCGACATAATTTCAGCTTGAATAATGAATATAGAGCACTATCAACATGGTTTATATACCCACATAAATGACAGATTACAAACAAAAGCAAAACCAAATGCTGTAATTTCGTAGTTCCATCTTCGAAAGTGGCCCTTTTTCAAATTTGATTTTTTTAAGATATAACTTTACAATAACTAAGAAGTTTTAATACCTTCATTTAAGGAGTATTACATTGTCTATTAAATACAATTTATTGCATTAACCTATCATTTTTAGTTTCCGAGATTTTTAACATTCTTTAAGTGACCCGGAATCATTGCTCTCGCGTGTATTTATCTGTGGAAACTTTTAATTGGCCTTCAGAATACTTTATTATGTGTGTCTTCCTACTGTCTTATACCTAGCTGTTAGTTTTCCTAAAATTCTTAAAATAAAATAAAATAAAATAAACTAGGTACTACATGTTATGTTTAGGTTCGACTATGGAGTGGAACTACGCGGTCCTAAGATTGATCGAACCATGCGGTCGAACCACCTGGCCAGAAGCAAAACACATGGTTCGATTAATCGGACCAACTGGGAAAAAAGTTCACATAGTCAGATTGATCGAACCACGCGGTCGAACCACGTGGCCAGAAGCAAAAAATTGTACTAATTGGGATATTCAGTTGAATAAAAACAATGCTTTTGAGGTTACCGGAATCTCTTTCAGTTTTTAGGGTCGAGTCATCTTCGACATGATCTTCTGCCAAAATGCCGTCCTCACCTCCATTGTACACGTATCTACAAGATAATAATAGCTACAGTAAATTGATATAGATTAAAGAGATTGATAGAGATTGATATAGGTTGATAAAGGTTAATAAAGATTGATAAACATTCATAAATATTGAAAAATAATAGTAAAAGTTGAAGTTGAAAGGACATGTTTGATGCAGCTTCTTAAATGTTAATAAAGACTGTTAAAACTGATGATCATTGATAAAATATTGATGAATAGTGATAAAAATTAAACATGAATGCTGAAGGTTTAATTGCAATCACTAGATAATACGGACGACTTAAAAACGGTTTTATAAATTTTTATTTTCAATTTTTTTCAATCTTTTTTACTAATAATGAGAGAGATTTACTAATAATCATAGGTATGTGTAGTCAAATGAAGCTCCAGTGTTGTGCCATTAGGTATTTAGTACCTGGTACTCCAGTCCATTTGCCTAGCATCATCCAACCACTGGTTCGCAGCCAGGGTCGTCTCCCGAACCAGCTTGATGCGGAGCTGAAGGAATATCTTGCGCAGTTCCACTGTTATATGGGACTTTGTGTCTTCGGGGCCGTTGTAGTCGGATTTAAATCTTCCTGTTGAAAACAATTTGATCTGCCGACATTACGGTCTTGAGAAGGGATGGCTGTGTTAAGCAGTGTACTTTTACAGGCTGACTTGATGATGATGATGATGAAAAACAAATAGTCAGCAGTCGAAATCCTACTAATGTTATAAACGCGAAAGTTTGTAAGTATGGATGGATGTTTGTTACTCTTTCACGTAAAAACTACTGATCCGATTTGGATGAAACTTGGAATATATATATTGTCCGTACTTTTTGTCCCGAAAAATCAACGGTATCCAACGGGACGCGAACAAAGTCACGGGCGACACTGTCTATGTCTATTTTTACAGTGGTATCTATCCCTTACTATGTTCTGTTAGCCATCTTTACCTCTATCGCTTTTCTCAAGGGTATTCTCAAGCCTGAGGAGTACGGAGCCACCCTTCCATGGCTCCAGGGTCAGTATGTGTATATGACGAGGCAGTTCATGGAGCTTCAGTGCTGAAAACTAGAACGTAAAATTTAAAAAATATAACACTAATAATACCACACATAGATCTGTGTTACGTAGGTACCTGTAAATTGGTAGAAATTTATATATTTAAATTATTGATAAAGATTAACAAATATTGATAAAGGAAGGAATGAAGAGATTGATATAGATTGATAAAGTTTGATAAAGGTTAATAAAGATTGATAATAATTACCCGTTTATTCCTAACATTCTGCCACTTCCTCCTGTTAACTTTATCACCAGTCGTAAAGAAGAGCCACGGTTCAAACTCCCATCTTCTGGCGGCCATGGACGTTCTTTCAGAGAATGATAAATCATCCACTAGAACAGAAATGCCTCACAGTTCGTAATAATAACTCTGCTTTGGGTTGCTGTGGGTTCGATCCCCACTGAGAACAAACATTTGTGTGTGTTAAACATAGATGTTTGTTCTTTGTCTGGGTGTTACTATGCATTATACCTAAGTATGTATTTACAATAAACGTTGGGTAAGTATTGAGCAGTCTCGTTACCATAGTAGTTTCTCTAGCTTTTCTTAGTTTGCGACTAGAGGGCGTTGTGTGTATAGCGCCATCTAGCACGCTACATGAGAACTATCATAGATCAGTTATACCTTCCTGTCTGTAATTTCCGAAGACGATTCTATGCTTCCCTTTGACCACGAGTCCTATACCAAACTCCTCTTCATTCAGAGCCTCTTCGAGACCAAAACCGTCGTCAGTAAGCAGTCTTCTGTGTACCTGCGAAGTAACCATTTACGTCATAGTTTTGTAGCGCCATCTAGCACACAACATAAGAATTACTAGTACCTACCACGCCCGATAGATGGCACTGTTGCTGATCTACACAGACAAATCCTAGATCGCATCGCGCAAGCAAAGTTATCACGGAGTTTGAACTTAAATAATACTACCGAATACCATCCAGCAAGAAGTCCCTGCTCGACGTGAAAGATTTTCAAAGGAAAGCACACATTCTACCGTATTCTCCTCAGTATATCTAACTGGATCTACCAGTAGGCGGCCTTATCGCTGACAGCTAGGCAATCTACATTATTACCAACTTACCATGAGCTCAATCTCCCCTTCGCTGTACGAAGTACCACCTTGGGTTCTGTCTGTGAGCACACACATCTCCACAGTAGAATTGGGAGAGTTAATACAAATTCGAGAGGTCACGGGATAGTAACACGCCGCCACTGGCTTCTTGGTTTGATGGCCTGAAACAAAAAGTTCAATATTTGCACCTAGCGACATCTAGCACTTCTGCAAGAGAAGTTGAAAAGAAAATCCATTATTTTCTCTTCAAAACAAACGACAGCCGACTTGACTTTGACTTATATTATTTCAAATTCATCACAAAATTGTCAGACTGAGGCCATTAATTAAGAGAAGAAGAAGTAGTAGGTACTTTTAAAACTGGGTTAAGTACAGTAGTACCTACAAACCAGAATAACCAGTGATTAATATTATAGAAACATAAATCTGCATCGATATCAATACCAGCTAACTAAAATTGAGACATTACAAAATACTAGTTGTACAGAAAATATCACCTGAGGTCTCATTCCAGCAGGTCCGCTTCACCATCTGTCGTTGGTTGGAGTCTGTGTAGAAATCTCCGTTATTGCTTATATTGGTGTTGAAGATACTAACAACTTCCTTGCCCAAATCCGTTCTGAAAACCATCAGAAAATGTAGTAAAATTAAATTACATACGCTTTATAACCCACTAAAAAAAAGAGGAGTTTCTCAATTTAACTGTATTTTTTTGTGTGTATGTTCCGCGGCTCATTCCAGTTTTCCCCTGCGTCACAAAAGTTCCAGGAATCCCCCATGTAAGGGACTTACATGGGGGATTCCTGGAACTTTTGTCCAATAATCCCCTTAGCTAACCCAGCGACTGCCGGCATGGAAAATTAGGGGTCCATTTACACCGTTTTCTTTTCCGCGACCATTCCGCCAATTATGAATCGATTTCGATGGTTTTTCTTTTGTTTGGTAGATCATACTTTAGAGGTAGTCCCATATAAGTTTTATCAAAAACGGTTAAGTAGTTTTACAGTTAAATAAGAATAACTGGAAGAAACACGCCATCCACGTACACGACATTGCTTATTTTGCTTTCGTGTGACTTTTCAGTGGTGTTTACGATCAATAGAACAATTCCAATGAACTGCCATTATCATCATCTAATGATAAAGCCAGAAAGCAATCAAATTGATATCAGTTTTTAAACTCCAAATTATTGTAATGTTCCGAATGTTTTGCCCACTTACTGCTCTCTTAGTTGCCTTTGCCTCTGATGTTGTACCTATAGATCATCTTGCATCTTGCATCAATGCATCTTGGAAGGTAAAAACACTTACCCAATAGGCACCGGACCCACAATCCATTCAAGTTCAATGAATTCTTCACCTCGGTATAGTCTTATTATCTGAAAAGAATTACCTATTATATGTTTAACCATCTTCAAAAAAAGAGCTTCTCAATTCAGTTGTTCGGGCTCGGAGTTATGAGGTCACAGCTCTGTCATTTATGAACCGAATTGGAAATTTGTTATCTTATCTGAAAAGATATACTTCCAGATTGGTCCCATAATTTTTTTATCGATATCGGTTCGGTAGCTCAGTTCAGCAGTAGCTTTTGAATAAAAATAACTAAAAGAAACGTCAGCATTTATCAATCACAGCTCGTTAATCTACGAGGAACCTCTACACCGTTCATAAGTTCGAGGGTAAGTTAGTATACCAACCTGTGTGACCCAATCACTGAATCTTTGCCTTATCTCCTTGACAAGGGACCCTCGGACGGTGTTGTATTGAACCTTATCGGTTATCTAGAACAAGTAACATATATCCTGATTATTAGCCTGTAGCTCATAGAACAGACCGAGGGCCTAGTACGAGATTTCAGTGTATAGTGTGGGTGTGAAACGTCTGACGCCCAGCACACCAGTGGGCGCTGATTTGTATGGAGACACTGAGCGGATTCTTTGAGAAGCTTGGTCTACACCAAGCCCGTACTCGCATGTCATGCTTCTTAAAGAATCCGCTCAGTGTCTCCATACAAATCAGCGCCCACTGGTGTGCTGGACGTCAGACGTTTCACACCCACACTATACACTGAAAACTCGTAGGTACTAGGCCCTCAGTTAGGGGCAAACTCACCGGCACAGGTCTTGGCTTATCAGGTCTAAAGCTGTAAGCTCCAGACTGCAGCGCTCGTTGCGACTGACTGTATGCGAAGAAGTTCTGCGTGACTTGTATCCTGATTCCGTCCACATGCTGGATGGACTCCAGTAGACCTGTCGTCTGGTCGACTGATACTTTTAAATACTGAAAACAAATAGTTTGTTTATGGAAACTGTTATGTATGTGTGCGTGGCTGCGTCCACCACCTCGTTTACCATCTATTCAATAAACGGGACTATTTTGTCGTCTCGTTCAATTTAAATGTAAGCATTTTGCACCAGTTCTGCATCGGATCTAAGTAGGTAATCAGTGGAGTGGGGTACTGGTGTACTGTGGCACAGGTTTATCAAACATAAGTATTTCAGGCACCAGTCTCTCACAAAACAGATTCACTTATAATCAGCATGTTCTTACCTACTGTCTCCTACCTAATATACCTACCTACTTAAGTTTACCTATCTGCCTTTGTTTGTTCTACCTTGTTTTGTCTTTGAGAGAAAATAAACGATTTATATATTTATTTTACACCAGTTCTGGATCTATTGCATTATCTGTTCTAATGCTGTCAAGAAAACGTGCCTTCTTCTTTTTCTTGTGGCTGTTCGTTGGCTAGGGCTGCCAAGAACTGACATGCGAGTACGCGGCTTGGTGTAGACCAAGCTTCTCAAAGTATCCGCTCAGTGTCTCCATACAAATCAGCGCCCACTGGTTTGTTGGGCGTCAGACGTTTCACACCAGATTTACACACCAAAACTCGTACTAGGCCCTCATTTATCCATCATTTGACAGGCGTCATGGCTCAGTCGGTAGTAGCTCTGCCTTCCGTGCTGTGGGTCGTGGTTTCGATCCCCACCGAGGACAAACAGTTGTGTGGCAAACTTAGATGTTTGTTCTGTGTCTGGGTGTTACTATGTATCATAGGTACCAAAAAAATTATTAAATGAGTATTATATAAGCAATCTATGAAGTTCCCATAGTAGATACAAGCTCTGCTAAGTTTGGGACTAGAGAGCGTTGTGTCTAATGTGCAAGGATATTTATTTCATATTATGCTTCAGATTCATATACCAAAACTCTTACTAGGCCCTATGGGGGAAATAAGACCAAGCCGTGTGTAGCCAGTGGGAATGGATAACTAGTGCTTACCTCGTTGGCTATGAAAGGTACCAGCTCATGCTCGGCATCTTCTTTTTCTGTTTTGGACTTTTTTGCGTAGTCATTCTCTTCCTGAAAGTTTAGTAGTAAAAAAAAACAATTCGCTGTAAACCATACTATCGATAAAGAAAGTCTTTAATATGACCACATACTTAGTGGGGATTTCTGGAAAAAATCCATAAATCCCCACTGCTACGTTGTAGACATGCTACGTCGCAGCAGTGGCATTTCTGGAAAAAAGAACTGAAATCCCCACTGGTACGGGGTTTCTTGGTGGGGATTCCTGGAATATATCCTCTCTACGAAGGTGACAAGGATGATTTTGTTTCAGTTTTGTCTTCAAAACCGACTGAATCTTCGGAGACCAGCGGGCCTAAGATACGCACCGCGAGATATTTGTCATGTCGTTCTGTCAAAATCTAAGCATTTTGTACCAGTTTAGGAACTTTATCTGTGAAACCTAATGGTGTACACTTTTGACACTTGTTAGTCGTCGTACCTCTCTGAGGACGAGATAATAGTCATGCAGAAATGTCAAAAGTTGAACATTCAAAGGCGCGGTTTCTCGACAACATTACCACAGATAATGCAATAGTTCCTAAACTGGTACAAAATGCTTACATTTTGACAGAACGACATGACAAATATCTCGCGGTGCGCATCTTAGGCCCGCTGGTACGTTTTTGAGCACCTCCGGGTTTTCAAAATTCTGGTGTCTAGTCGAAGCGACACGTGACCCGAGGGCTGGTAACGTCGCTTAACATATATAATCGGTGAAGATTGACTAAGAAAGCAATCCACGAGCGTTCCTTACTAAGTAAGGTACATTATTACAACAATATATCCCACCAGCTGATCTCTAATAGGCGATATGTAGTATGCTGTGTATCCCATAGCTGGAATGTTCTCAGCCTCGAACCACAGTTCTTGGATGGCGTTGGACGATCTCCCTGGAAGATTGATGACAGCAGCGGGTAGTGGAACCAGCTGGTATTCCACCTCTTCATCTGTAAATAAATAAGAATAAATATTCATGGACATGTTACGCAACGCCTTCTAGTCCCAAACTAAGCAAAGCTTGTACTATGGGAACTAGATTGCTGATAGAATACTTATATATTTTTTTTTGTAAATACATACTTATAATATAACACTCAGACATCAATGTGAAACATCTATGTTTGCCACAGAAATGTTTGTTCTTCTTCTACTTGGAATATTATATTTTCCATGACCTGTATTAACACATAGGCTACTTTTTATCCCGGAAAATCAACGGGATCCAACGTAACGCGAACGAAGTCTCAGGTGTAAGCTATTATGTAAAAAAAAGCATATTGGATTATCTGTACCATTAAAATCTCTAATGGAGTAGTGGAGCGCTATAGCTGGCAGACGCACGTAGTGGTAGGTCTTAACGCTGAGAGGGTTGTACACCAGGACTAGTAGGGACTCTTGCGTTTCTGTAAACTGAAAAAGAATTGGTTCGATTTGACTGTTTCATTCTTCTATGGGTTTCGAAGTACAGCCAACAAATCAAATTGTGTGGGCTGTGACAAAGAAACACGGCATTGCGTGTTTTGCTTTCTTCAGACGTCTTGCGTTCCAAGTTGTTTTTGTTGTACATACCTACGTGTTAGTTAGGGTTCATTCCAGTTTTTCCCTGCATGAGTCCCCTACGTGAGGATTTCTGGAACTTTTGTCCAATAATCCCCTTAGCGATCGCGATTGCCGGCAGAGGACTATCGGAAAAAATTCTAAACATGCCCTTAGGGGTTCATTTACACTGTTTTCTTTTAAAAGTCCTAGCCCGTACCTATCGACCTGGGGCATTATTCTGTATGACTTAGGAGATTCCTTGCCGTAACCGTATGACGTCACCGTAAGGAATGACATTTATGGCATAGGAAATACGGCACAGGCATAGGGCGATTTCACGCCGCTGTCTTGTCGTGCTGCGTAACGCGCTTGTATTGGTCATAGTGAATAAGGCCCCTGGGTTTTCCTGAGGATAAGACCGACAAGGCTAAGAGGATGGTTTAACTCGTTCCCTGCCAATATATTCGTAGTAAAAAAATATATACCTATTACCATCCATACAAAATCATCATCCCCAGTAATATACGTCATTTTTTGTTGCCATGAGTTCTCATTTTTAACCAACTTCAAAAAAGGAGGAGGTTCTCAATTCGGTTGTATTTTTTTTTATGTTTGTTACCTCAGAACTCCGTCATTTATGAACCGATTTGAAAAAATCTTTTTTTATTGAAAGGGTATGCTTCCAGATTGGTCCCATTTTTTTTTTAATTACCTCAGTATTCCGTCATTTATGAACCGATTTGAAAAATTCTTTTTTTATCTGAAAGGGTATGCTTCCAGGTTGGTTCCGAACTGCCATCATCATCATCATTTGATGATGAAGGCATATCAAATTGAAGTCGGTTTTTCCAGTTTTTTTTACTTATAATATTTTGAAAGTTTTATACATAAAATTACACAAATTTTATGTAATTTTACACATTAGTGTAAACAGGCGATTCCCGCCAACGCTTTTAACTTTGTAGGCAACCTCAACTAAACATCTACGAATAAACTCGTAGCTGGCGCTGGATCCTAGATACGCTACTACGTATATTTTCGTAGTTGGCAGGGAACGTGTTAAGTACTAGCAATTCATTTAAAAGGTACTTACTCTACATTGACTCATGTTGAGCTGATGGCACACAATAAACTGCTGACTATTCTTGGATCTCCTACTGGCTCCCCACGTGGGTGTCAGATAACTAGAAGAAAGACTCCCATTACATTTGACAGGCGTCATGGCGCAGTCGGTAGTAGCTCTGCCTTCCGTGCTGTGGGTCGTGGGTTCGATGCCCACCGAGAACAAACATTTGTGTGGCAAACATAGATGTTTGTTCTGTGTCTGGTTGTTACTATGTATTATAAGTATGTATTTACAAAAAAATATATATGTATGTATTCTATCAGCCATCTAGTTTCCATCGTACAAGCTTTGCTTCGTTTGGGACTAGAAGGCGTTGTGTTAAGTGTCCGTGAATATTTATATTTATTTATTTATTATTACTTCCTACTCTCACATTCATAAGCAAGCAAGCTCGTATGAGCTAGTGGCCAACTCTATTGATGGAGTTTCTAGGCCGTTTTAAGGCCTGCGGCGTGGCTTAACGACTGCTAAGGCCGAGACGAGACCGACTGTTTATTCATCAAAGACTTGAAAATTTATGAGAGCTCGTCCGAGGAAGTTTAAGTTCTCTATTACTTTCATATTGTACAACTAGCTGATACCCGCGACTTCGTACGCGTGCGAAACTTTCCACCAAAATATCTGTCACCAGCTTACGATGAACCTCGTAGCAAATGGCTGCTTTTGGTTCAGAGAGTTCGAGCTGTATCTAAGAATCACAGTCTTTGATTTCAATAAAATATAGCCTATGGTTCAGAGAAAATGAGGAGCAACAGGTTAGCGTGGTATGGGCATGTCATGCGGAGGGAAGAGAGTCATGTAACGAGGAGAGTGCTAAGTATGAATGTGTATGGATATAGAGGAAGAGGTAGGCCCAAGAAAAGATGGATGGATTGTGTAAAAGATGATATGAATAGGAGAGGAGTGAACACTGAGATGACGAATGATAGAGGAGAATGGAAGAAAAGAACATGTTGTGCCGACCCCACCTAGTGGGACAAGGGCAGGAAAAAGAAGAAGATAGCCTATGGTTCATAGTTTTGGTAATCTGAAGGTTGCTATCGCTAGTTCACCTTAGCAAATGTGACACTTTCTTAGTGCAGAGGTCAATGGCTTCGCTTAGAGTTCTGATGAAGTCGTTGGTGACATGCTGTTGGCTCGTCCCTGAAAAGTGTTTTCAGATTATCTATTAGCCAAGTGCTGGCGATGATAGGGTTGACATTAGGACCACTGGCAACCACTGACAACCTCGTGAAAATAATTTTAAAAGTTATTTTATACCATTCCCCCTTTAAAAAGCTTATTTTATGCACTTAAAACAGTCAATAAAAAGCACTCACTGTTTTGGTGTTTGAATTTAGAACACACTAATATATTGGACCTCCATCTAATTATTGTTTTTGCGCAAGGAGGTTGTATAGCATTGGCTATACAACCTCCAATCTTTCATTTTCTCGTAGTCATGGTATAAAGTATAGTATGCAACTCTTGAATAAAACGGATTTATAACGAGGGCCATGAACCACTCACGTCGTTCAGGATTCCAACACTTGAATCACTTGCGAATAACTCCCTACGGTCGTGATTCATTCGTTAGAATCCTTCACTTGTTCGTGTTTCATTTATGGCCCTCGCTTTAAATCCGCCTTTTATTCACTAGTTGCATTATACTATTTTTATCCTAAAGAGATGTCAAAAACACAATTTTAACGCATTACCGCTTAATGTCCCGAAAATGGGTACTTTTTAAGTACGTTAGCACTTACGTCAAACGTTAATCAGACGTTAGTCAGACGTTTCACACACACACTATACACTGAAAACTCGTACTTACTAGGCCCTCAGGTAGAGAATGCTAGCATTAAGTTCGCCTGATACACTACTTATAAGTTGTGCAATAAACAATTTTCTATCTAGTTATCTAATACGTAGTGTGCACTGGGTAAATACAATTCACTCTTATTATTTGTCTGGTAATAGCAATTCTCTTCTAGTTAGTGGTCATAAAGCAGTTTATAAATCTACTAGCGACACGCCCCGGCTTCGCACGGGTGCAATGTAGTGATGATGATGATGTATTATACATATAAACCATCCTTTTGAATCACTCTATCTATTAAAAAAAACCGCTTCAAAATCCGTTGCGTAGTTTTAAAGATTTAAGCATACATACATACAGACATTAGGACAGACAGACATTAGGCAAAAAGCCTGGTCTAGTAAATAGTTCAGCTTGATAAACATGACCCGCAAACTTGCTTGGCGCGTGTCGTACCAGTAACAGCGTCGTGATGCAGTACCAGGCCAACAGCATGCCTCAGGAGATGCAGCTCGTATGAATCTCCACTTTGTGATACAACTGTGATCTGTTTTACTATCTGCAATGATATAAATGATATCTAGGTTCACTTGAGAATAACGGGGTCACCAATGAAAATGTTTTGGACGAACGTACGTAGACGAAGCGCTTGTAGCTTGCTTGCTTAGCCAATCTTCACCGATTATCTAAGTTAAGCGATCTGCGCGGTCACTATTTGAATGGGTGACCGTTAGTGGCATTAACATCTGAGCGCTTCCGTGTTTCGCAGCGCATGTTGAACTGTCCCGGCTCTAGCAGTCGTTAAGCCACGACGGAGGCCTTAAGGCGGCCTAAAAACTCCGTCACCATAGTTGGTTATTCAAATAAACGTGTCTTCAGCGTCATCTAGGATTTGTTGACAGTGCCATCTATCGGAATTCAGGCGCACTTTCAGATTAGTTCTTTAGTGTGCTAGATGGCGATACAGAGTGCATGGCACCACGAAGTATAGAGCAAGTTGCTTTGAAATGAAACCACAAACCTGAAGAAAAACATGGGCTTTCTTGACAGAGTATTTGAAGCTGGGTCGCGAGGTATAGAAGCCGGTCCAGTAGGTAGTCGCATCACTGCCGTATGGAAGTTGATCTCCCTGAAAATAAACTTTGTTTAAAATTTTTGCAACATTCGTAAAATCCTAACCTACTAATTCAAATCTACACTAAGCCGGTGTGCGCTACGCTCGCTATGAGTCACCGTTTCCCTAACATAGCGCGTGCGCTGCTGCGGGAGTTATTAACATTAATTTAACTAGTCGATAACGCTTTAATAAGTTAATTAAGTATGCATTAAAATGTGAATAATACTTGCTTACCCCATCACTAGACCCTAAATTGTCATAGGTGCGGTTCGAGGAAGTAAAACTTAACATTTATACCTACTGTTTGAACCGCACCCAAATAGGTGCGGTTCGAGGAAGTACTTGGGTGCGTTTCGCCTAGGTGCGATTCATTTAGGTGCGGTTCGAGGAATGCCCCACTAATATTATAAGCGCAATAGTTTGTATGTTGTTTGTTACTCTTTCACGCAAAAACTACTGATCAGATTTGGATGAAACTTGGAATATAATGTTGCCCGTGACCTGGATTGACACATAGGCTACTTTTTATCCCAATAAATCAACGGGATGCGAACGAAGTCGCGGGTGTAAGTTAATCTACAATATTTTAATCAAAACATCAGGACAAATAGGTTAAAGTAAGCTAGGTACCTTTTCTGTGTAGATAGCTTTATCTCTTCTCCCATATAAGTAGATAGCCTTCAAGTAACAAGATGGAGTCGAGTAGAAAATATTAATGTCAGACATGTTGGCTGGATGGGTGTTTACGTGGCTGAAATAAAATAAAACATATTTTAGAACCTTCTAAACTTATGTAACAGCGCCATCTATTGGTGACCTAAGGCAACTTTAAACAATCCATACGTCTTAGTTTACGCAATTCTTAGTACCTACTACCTACTCATATTTGGTGCCACTTCTCTATTTAATTGATATACAACGCCATCTATTGATGATCTCAGTCTTACTTGATAAGTTTGTCCATGTTCATGAACCAGGTGGCAGCACTTTGGTAGGTGAAGTCCCCTCCCATAGTGACCAGTATGTTGTCGTGATCGTAATATTTCGCTTGACGCTCTATTTGAGCTATGAAGTCGTTTACCTGAAACAAAGAAACCAAAATCAGTATACTATTATACTACAGATAGGTACATGGTTATTAGGTAATCGAAGTTTTTCAGCTTGGGCGCTAATAGCAACCGAATATACATTTTGACGCTTTGCAAGTCGACATAGCTCAGAGGATTAGTAAGCTGAAGTGGCAGTGGGCCGGCCATGTTTGCCGTAGAACCGACAATCGTTGGAGCAAACTAATACTCGAGTGGAGACCGCGTTTAGGCAAGCGTAGTGTAGGACGCCCTCCGGCTAGGTGGGGTGACGATCTGAGACATGTAGCTGGCAAACACTGGATGAGAAGAGCCGAAGACCGGGCTCAGTGGCGCGTCTTAGGAGAGACCTACGTCCAGCAGTGGACTGATATAGGTTGATGATGATGATGATGATGAAGTACGATAGGTAACACTGCGCAGAATGCCCATCCAAAACAAATTGTTCTTTCTTCCGAAGAGAAGACGATTACCTACCTACCAGAGTAAAGATTATATACCTACCTTCCTAACTAGGTAATATCTTCGCCTTTTTTCTCTTACTCTACCAGAGATTTGCAACGTCAAAGTCAAAAAGCTTTTATTGTCTATCATTCTTCCAAATTTTATTCAATAAAATCTCACTGATCACCAGAGGGCGTAGTACGAGTTTTGGTGTGTAAATCTGGTGTAAAACGTCTGACGCCCAGCACACCAGTGGGCGCTGATTTGTATGGAGACACTGAGCGGATTCTTTGAGAAGCTTGGTCTACACCAAGCCCGTACTCGCATGTCGAGCTTCTCAAACAATCCGCTCAGTGTCTCCATACAGATCAGCGCCCTCTGGTGTGCTGGGCGTCAGACGTTTCACACCCACACTATACATTCAAAACTCGTACTAGACCAGAGGGCCTTATCGACTAATGACGATTCAACGTGATCAGAGGATCACGTTGAATCGTCATTAGTCGATAGACGCCCTTCGCGTTCAATACAATAATATTTTTAGGATAATGCTGAGACTGCCCCGTTTCTGCAGCGCATCGGGGATGTTTGCGCAGCACCACACGGATGGTTTCCATGCCCTGTTAAGAAAGAAAACTGTCTCCCTCATTAGCAGAGTGAGGGGCAGTCTGAACAGCATCCTGAAAAAAGTTGCAGACAGCTGGACATCTCCGCTGTGGAAAGGTCTTGTACGGAGGATGATAAATGAAGGAATCCTGTTTCTTCATTGATCGCTCTCCGATCCAACTTTTAGTTTTAAGGTTCTTGTTGTTTTTCTTTTTGTTTTTGTGTGTTTTGTATATGGATCTCCAGTAGTTGTCCGAAATAAAGAAGTTTTATTTATTTCTTTATTTATTTATTAGGTTTTGTATCGTTAGGTATGACTACATTTTTTTATTGAATGGGTTTCCGCTAGTTCGTCCCAGGATCGTTTTTCTTCTAAATAATCAGATAAGCGGTGTGCGAGAAACAAAACCAGTATAGTAAGAACCTACCATAAGTTTACGTGTTGATACTACCTATTGGTCGATTCCTCGCATTTTCCTCGCACATCTTTGGTGGAAAAGCAACCTAACAAAGACTCAAGAAAAACGTAGCTCGCTTCGCTCTTACCCGTTTATCAGCGTTGTACAACTTGGTGTCCGGATCGTCAACCAGTGGCTCATCGCTGCAGAGGAAGTCAAAGCAGAAGCCATCCGGGGCGTTGTAGAGGTTGAAGAGCGTGTGGGTCATTATGTCGGACATTTTACCTGGGAATTGTAGTCAAGGGATGGTATTAATAAGTTGAAGATGTGTGAAAGATGTGTTATGAATGAGGCATGAGTGAAACACGGGAAACACTTATTCAGCATTGTTTTAAGAAGATAGAGAAGAAAGCAAGGAGGAAGAGAAGAAAACAAGAAGAAAGCAAGAAGGAAGAGAAAAAAGCAAAAAGAAAGAGAAGAAAGCAAGAAGAAAGAGAAGAAAGCAAAGAATAAAGAGTATGAAGGAAACGAGAGAGCTAGTAGAAGCTTGGCACCATTTCGCAGATCATAAATAAAATGGCCTTACATAGTCTGTAGTTCCTACTAGACCGTATCCTACACATAAAGCGTGGGCATAAAAGCAATTTTTTTTTTAGCTAGGTAAGCAAGCACGCTCGTACGAGTTACTGGCCAACTCTGGTGACGAAATTTTTAGGCTGCCTTAAGGCCTCCGTCATGGCTTAACTACTAGCTAGGTATTTACCAAGTACGTCGCTTCCTCGCCACATAAACTCCATCCTATCTTCTTCCATCATTGCTTCTCTTTCTTTATGATCCACTCGTCCTGTAGGAAGATAGCTACAAGTTTCGTATGTGTTTCTTTCCTACCTCTATTCTCTTGCCACTTTTTTGAAGTCATCCCCACGACTTTAGTCAATAATTATTAAGTACCGGTTTAAAAAAAAATAAACATTTCGTTCTACGTTCTAAAAATTTTTCACTGTAATGACTGCTCTGCCCATCATCATTTTATACGTATCTATACCAATATCTGAGGGATCGTCAGGTCAACCTGCCTAGGTACTGATAAAAAAATTTATGTATAAAGTTTCTATCTATCTATCAAAAGACTACGATCCCTTCAAAACTGGGTTTTAGAGCTGATGAATACCATTATATCGAACATGGGAACAGCTGCACTGATCTACTACCTTTCTGGAGCTGAAAGGGCAGGAAACATGCAAACAGTCACATATCCCCAAACTTATAAAACTTCATTATGTGGGTCCTTTACCTAGGAATAATCCGTCGAAGCCCATCTGCGCAAGTAAAGATGCCTGCTCTCTTGTATGTCCGTACGTGTCTATCTGCCATGCTGCTTTTGGCTTCCCACAGGGCCCGAGCGTATCGTTTAGTTTCCTGAAACAAACCATAGATGTCGTTATATTATATAAGTTTCTTGAAACAAATCATAGATGGCGTTATATTACATTCGTTTCCTGAAACAAATCATAGATGGCGTTGTACTATAATCGGACATTTGAAATTAATTTGGATGGGTGACCGCTTGTGGCAATTACATCTGAGCACTTGCGTGCTTCGGAGGGCACGTTAAACTGTCGGTCCCGGCTCTAGCAGTCGTTAAACCACGAGCCACGAGGCCTTAAGGCGGCCCAAAAACTCCGTCGCGAGAGTTGGCCACTAACTCATACGAGCTTGCTTGGTAACGCATTTACAAGGGCATCTTACCTAAGGCCCCAAGTCCACATGTCCAGTACTTGAAGGTACCCGACGGTAGCAGAGTCTGCGTGGGTCCAACCACCGCCAGCGAATTCAGCTCTCCCCTCTTGAACTAGTGTCCTGTCAAATCAAACTTCAACTGTCAAAAAACTGGTGATTATTTGGTTGTATCAGCATTGCTATTCAGCTTACTTATGCAGCCAAGTGTCTTGTACACGCTACCGATTGCTACTGATATATTTGGACCAGTTGAGCTATCTATAAATCGTTTGCAACGGTTTGTAGATAGCTCAACTTCATGTGTTTCAAGTGTATTTTGTAAATATTGTAAATACTGTAACAGTTGTAATTTTCTTTGTGAATAAACTATTTCTTTGCAAACTTTTTGGACCAACTGTTTCCTCCGCCTTCTCTTGTTTGCTGAGGGCCTGCCTAGTACGAGTTTTCAGTGTATAGTGTGGGTGTGAAACGTCTGACGCCCAGCACACCAGTGTGCGCTGATTTGTATGGAGACACTGAGCGGATTCTTTGAGAAGCGACATGCGAGTACGGGCTTGGTGTAGACCAAGCTTCTTAAAGAATCCGTTAAGTGTCTCCACACAAATCAGCGCCCACTGGTGTGTTGGGCGTCAGACGATTCACACCAGATTTACACACCAAAACTCGTACTAGGCCCTCTGAAGACACGCACCTGAACGTGGCTCTTGTGTTGGGACGCTGTTCCTTCCACCACCTCCAGAAATACGCAGTCTCTGAGAACGTGAATCTGCGAGAACAAGGAGTTATTATAAAGGAGAAACCGATTTCAATGCAACTAGTACCTTCTAGCTTTATCATAATAATGGTAATTTTTTTTATACTACTAAGTAGGCAAATAAGCGTACGGCCCGCCTGATGAGAAGCGGTTACCGTAGCCTATGGACGCCTGCAATACCAGAGGTGTCACATGCGCGTTGCCGACCCTTGAAGAATTTTAAAACACCCTTTTTGAAGTGCCCCATATAGTAGTCACTAGAAAAAGCCTCGACTGGAAGATCGTTCCACAACGTAATTGTTGGCGGGAGGAAATTCCTCTGAAACCGGACGTTGCGCGATGACACTGGCTCTAGGGTGTGTGGATAAATTCCCTGTTGTTGGCGAGCAGAGCGATGGTAGAAAGTAGCTGCAGGCATCATATCGAATAATTCTTCAGAACACAGCCCGTTATACAAGCGGTAGAACACACACAGAGATGAGAAGTCTCTTCTAGACTAAGGGTTCAATACCGCTTGTAAGCTTGGGATCGTTGACAATTCTTACAGCGCGCCTTTGAACCGAATTAAGGGGTCCTAGCTGGTATCCAGGTGCCCCGCCCAATTGTTGGTAGACGAGCTGGTGTGGATGTTTTTGAGGAGTAGGGAGACTTACTTTCTTCGTTTGTCATGCAGAAGCTCAGACAGCACGGAGTGGAAGATGAGCTGTACATTAGCTGTGCTCACTGAAGCTCGTGCTGTGGAAAAATATGTGTTTAAACTATGGTCAAATTACCATTTATTTATCTACTAGGTGCCGCCCGCGACTTTCGTTCGCGTCCCGTTGAATCCCGTTGATTTTTCGGGATAAAAAGTAACCTATGTGTTAATCCAAGTCACGGACAATATATATTCTAAGTTTCATCCAAATCGGATCAGTAGTTTTTACGTGAAAGAGTAACATTCCCTATCGATCACACAGCGGAGACCAGGAGACAACAAGGCTCACCGAATACCTCAGTGACAAGGCTGATGAGGCCCAACAGCTGTATCCCACTGCCCAACTGGTATTTCTGGGGGACTTTAACGCTCATCACCAAGAGTGGCTATTCCCATACCAGAACACAGACCACGCTGGGAGAGAGACGCGTAAACTTGCACTATCGCTTAATCTCACCCAGCTCGTTAAAGAGGCGACCCGGATACCTGACGTTGATGGCCATACAGCCAATTGCTTGGACCTTCTGCTGACAACAGATCCAGACCGGTACTCTGTCTCGGTAGCCCCTCCATTGGGCAGCTCCGACCACTGTCTGGTGAAATCTGTTTCGTCATACTCCCCGCCTGACCCCAGCCTTAAAGGCACGCGGCGAGTATGGCGATACAAGTCAGCAGATTGGGATGAGATGCGGTCTTTCTTTGCATCCTTCCCTTGGCAGCCCGTTTGCTTTTCATCTGGCGACCCATCGACTACTGCGGATGCTGTGACTAGCGTGTTACGTCAAGCCATGGAATATTTTATTCCATATGCAGACGTACCGTTGTCCAGCAAAGCTCGCCCGTGGTTTGGAGCCGAATGTTCCCGCGCCAAAACGCAACAACATGAGGCCTACCTAGCATGGGTTGACGCTCGAAACCGTAAGTTGACTGTTGTTCGAGACCGGAAGAAAGCCCTTAACAAAGCTGCCAAGTCCTGCAAGAAGGCATTGCGGAAGGCTCGATTTGACCACATTAGTCGAATAGGGAGCAAACTAGCCTCGTACCCTACGGGTAGTAAAGCTTTTTGGTCTCTGGCTAAATCGGTTGAATCGAACTTCTGCAGTTCCTCACTGCCTCCAATGCTGAAATCTGACGGGTCACTGGCCCACACCGCTGAAGAAAAAGCCAACCTGTTTGCTTCTCTTTTTGCGGAATCTTCGCGTCTAGATCCTGGTAGTGCAACTCCTTCCCCCCTTATTAGGGAAAGCGGGACGACTATGTCAGCCATCCGTATCCGACAGGTGGAAGTTCGCAAAACACTACGTAATCTAGACGTGAACAAAGCCAGTGGCCCAGACGGTATTCCAGCTATTCTCTTGAAGGCATGTGCACCTGAATTGTCTCCTGTACTGACACGCCTATTCCGCCTCTCTCTAGAGACTGGTCTAGTGCCAAAATCATGGAAGTTTGCCAATGTACAGCCTGTACCCAAAAAAGGTAGTCGTGCCGACCCTGCTAATTACAGACCTATCTCTGTAACTTCCATACTCTGTAAGAGTATGGAACGTATACTTAACAACAGGCTCCTGGCATACCTCGAAGGTAACGACCTCCTCAGTGACCAGCAATACGGGTTCCGGCGTAACCGGTCTACCGGGGACCTTCTTGCGTATGCCACACACATATGGAGTGAGGCCATCGAGAGGAACGGAGAAGCTCTTGCAGTCTCTCTCGACATCTCGAAGGCTTTCGACAGGGTTTGGCATGACAGCCTGATAAGCAAGCTTCCATCATATGGCTTATCTACTGATTTCTGTGCTTGGGTATCAGACTTCCTGAGGGACCGGTCACTTCGGGTAGTCGTTGACGGCTGCTCGTCTGATCACATGGCAATCAATGCCGGGGTTCCTCAGGGGTCAGTTCTTTCTGCAACACTTTTCCTGCTGCACATTAATGACCTGCTCAGGCCCGGTATTATTGGGTATGCAGATGACAGCACAGTTGTAGAGAGATACATACCTGAAGCACGATCCAGCGGATCTCAAATCCAGTGTCACAGAGAGGCCATGGTTGATCGAATGAACTTGACCCTCAAAGCAGTTGCTGATTGGGGAGATGCCAATCTCGTCAAGTTCAATGCTTCGAAAACCCAGGCGTGTCTATTCTCTGCTAAAAGGAGTCCATTTCAGCTGACTCCTACTTTCCAGAATGTGTCTGTACCGATTTCCGACCACCTCGAGCTTTTAGGATTCACGCTCACCCCCAAGCTCAACTTTGGCTCGTTCATTGAGTCCAAGGCTAAAACAGCTGCGAAAAAGCTAGGCATATTGTCAAAGGTGAGAAAGTACTTCACACCGGGACAGCTTCTGATTCTTTACCAAGCGCAAGTCCGATCGTGTATGGAGTACTGCTCTCACCTTTGGGATGGCTCTGCTAAATACCAGCTTGAGGCCTTGGAGACCATAGACAGACGAGCTAAAAAGCTCATTGGTAACGATGCGTTGGTCGAGGCTAAACTCCTGAGCCTCGAGCATCGTCGGAAAGTAGCTAGCCTGTCGGTATTTTACAAGATACTTTTTGGGGAGTGTGCAATGGAACTCTTTGAGCTTGTTCCCCCTTCCCCATTCCATCACCGGACCACTAGGCGTACGGAAACGAGACACCCGTTCATGGTTGATATGCCACCAATCCGCACTAAACGCTTTGCGTCTACATTTATTATGCGGACAGCCAAAGAGTGGAACTCGTTGCCGGCGTCTGTGTTCCCGAATGACTATAATTTGGAAGTTTTCAAGAGTAGAGTGAATAGGTATCTTCTAGGTAACCGTGCTACATCGTAGACCACATCATTGCTTAACATCAGGTGAGATTGTGGTCAAACGGTTGCCTATATTGTATAAAAAAAAAAAAAAAAAAAAAAAAAAAAAACATCCATTCATCCATTCATCCATCCATCCATACAAACTTTCGCGTTAATAATTTTAGTAGGATTAAGTAGGATATATAGTAGGGTACTTTAATTAGTACTATCTTTTTTAAGTTTTTGAATTCTTAGTAGGTATATTCTGCATATTTTATCAAAAGTAGCTTAACAACTATGGTCGCCAAATAACCTGAACAATTAGCCTTAACCTTTAGCTTTTTTCCATATTTATTTATTTTATTATTTTACTTACTTCCATAATAATATTCGTCAAACGTCTTCACCCAGCCAGCGTCCATGTGTGAATGGGCTATGAGGTGTACATTTAAAGCGCCATCTCTGGTTAGAGGGCATTGCTAGCAAGAAAAAATAGTTTTATTGTTTTTTTTTATTTTAAGTGTCAAAGAATTAGGTCGTGATCGTCAAGCAAGATATTTATTAAAATTAAATAATTTATTTAAATAAATATGTACTCATGTTAATAAGTAGATATTATGGTAAGTAATGGCTATTTTTCTGAAATACATGCAAAGTATTATTATGTTGATTACTTTCTTAAAATAATTTAATCTTTAGATGTAAATATTCTACTACTTATAGGGTGTTTTATAATATATATTTTAATAAATAAGTGTACGCAATTAAATAAAGAATTGTATAATAAATATATTAAGTAAATTTGACATAGGTAATTACCTTGTATCCACATTCAATTCTAGTTTTCGCACACAAATAAGGCAAAAATTGAAAATAGAAAAATATTATAGTCCCAATTATTTTTTCCATTTTTATCAACGAACACTAAAACTTTATTCTATTTTTCATTGTTAAATTAACTTTTTATTACTTAATCTGGCGTAATTATTATTATTTTCTAATAATGATCTATCTATAATACTTTTTCATTAAAAACTTTTTACTTTATGCAATTTTTGAAGATTAATTATAACGACTATTCGATTGAAAACTCAGTTAGTAGACTAACTTCTGAAGTATACTCTCTATTGCATTTCAAAAGGTAAACTTTTGAAATAAAGGTAAGTTCATACTGTTCATAGATTATTGAGTGACAACTGAATATTCCATAATGAAATATATTATGTTGTTTTATAGATGTTGTACAAAAGGTCTTGATGCTTTCGAAAAACGAACAATGTATGAAACGGGGGTCAAAATTTGAATCACGTTTCATACAAAACGAGATTTTCAGTGTGTAATTTTGGTAGAATGGGAGTCCCGCTTCTTCTTACGTAGGAACTACGTATTACATACTAGCTGATACCCGCGACTTCGTACGCGTGCGAGACTTTCCACCAAAATATCTGTCAACCAGCGTCCAGCATATGATGAACCTCGGGCTGCTTCTGGTTTAGAGAGGTCAAGCTGTATATCAGAATCCACGTCTTTGATATTCATTGGTAGACAGTTTCGCACGTGTAAAAAGTCGCGGGTATCAGATAGTCTTCTTCTTCCTGCCCTTATCCCACTAGGTGGGGTCAGCACAACATATTTTTTTCTTCCATTCTCCTCTATCATCCGTCATCTCAGTGTTCACTCCTCTTCTATGCATATCATCTTTTACACAATCCATCCATCTTTTCTTGGGCCTACCTCTTCCTCTATATCCGTCCACATTCATACTTAGCACTCTCCTCGTTACATGACTCTCTTCCCTCCGCATGACATGCCCATATTGCCCATACCACGCTAACCTGTTGCTCCTCATTTTCTCTGTCACTGGTGCCACTTTCAGACTCAGTATCAGATAGTGTATAACTAAAATCAAAAAACGCCTATTATAATAATGCAAGCAATTTTATTACTGTTTTTTATGTAAACAATTTGAGGAATCTGAAAATTTTAAAACATTATTCTTTTTCCATGTTTTTTCGTGTTATACTCGGGGTTATTTATAGAAAGAAGTAGAGGTAGGCCAAAGAAAAGATGGATGGACTGTGTGAAAGAAGATATGAGTCAGAAAGTGAACAGCGAGATGACGGCTGATAGAGGAGAGTGCAAGACGAAGACATGTTCTAGTCATAGTCATAGTATTTTATTGATAACAAAAAACTGTTACAAGTACATAATAGGTAGGTAGGTACACACAATGTAGCTACTTTATGATAATTGTAAATAAACAACATTGAAAAAATTAACATTAAAATTCTTATTTGAAATAATCTTCGAACTTATACATCGCCTGATCCACAAGCCATGTTTGAGCTTTTTTTTGAATGATTGCATTGAAGTAGCACTTCTAACACTTTCGGGTAGTGCGTTGTAGATTGTCGGAGCCATGACATGCACCAGCTTTGAACTCTTGGTCAGCCGCCTCTGCCCGCCCGCAATTTTTGGGCGTTTCGCGTATTGTACCGACCCCACTTAGCGTGGGACAAGAGTAGGAAGATTATGACTCGGGGCACAGATTATATAGGTAATACTATGTACCTCGGGGTTATTTATTATTGAACCAAATAATACCCTGTGTTGCTTTTCAAAACATTACCATAGAAGTTCAAGATAATCTAGATAATTTATACAGTATCAGAGGCTTCAGATACCTACGTCCAGCAGTGGACTGATATAGGTTGATGATGATGATGAGAGGCTTCTATTGACCCATAATCCGTAGTACTTGACGCTGCAGTGCCTAGGACATTGTTTAGATGCAGTAGGCTTGTAATACTATACCATCTTCTCAGTCTAGTCCACATACACAAAGACAACGTCAATACGTAACGAGCTGACTAATAATTTCATCATGATGTTTTCCTTCACCGTTTGAGAGGTCTGGCATTGTGCACAGACCATATCATTCTCATAACAACTGAGCTCGCGTCTGGTCTAGGAAAGACAAGGTCAATACGTGCGGAGCTGACTAATAATTTCCTCATGATGTTTTCCTTCACCGTTTCAGAGGTCTGGCATTGTGCACTGACCCTAAGCTTCTCATAACAGTTTAGTTCGTGTTACTGGTCTTCCAACAACGCGGTCATATTCACGTAAACATTCAACAACTCTCCACCTTTACCTAAAAGCATAACAATACTGACCCACACAACACATGGAACATAAGTTGCTTAACAACTCGTGTCAGTGTGTACCTATTTTTGTTCAATAATAAATAAATATTCTTTGACATTACGCACAACGCTCTCTAGTCCCATCACGAGATCTCAGTTCGGGGCGAACTACTAGTTTTATTTCTATGTATTATAAGTATGTATTTACAAAAAAAAATGTATGTATGTATTCTATCAGCCATCTAGTTCCCATCGTACAAGCTTTGCTTAGTTTGGGACTAGAAGGCGTTGTGTTAAGTGTCCGTGAATATTTATTTTATTTATCTATTTATTATTTATTAAGGAGTATGTAAGCTATATAGCATTCATAGTTTCAACCATATTCAAGTTTTTATTCATGACCCGGAATTTTTGCTAGTATTTATAATTTGTTGGCCATTTTGTCACGAATATTCAATTACATAGTGATCTGCAAAAATAAACGAATCATTTTATTGACTTCAATAAAAATCCGGAACCGGAAATAAACGTTCAATTTTTTATGTCCGGTGAAGCAAGGCTGCTTTAAGTATTTAGTTATTTCTTGCTAATAAATTCACTTCCGAATTTGTTATATCTACTGTTTAATGATGCTTTAAAACTATGTACCTACTATGCTAGAATGCGGGTTTGAGTCTCGGAGCATTGACTGTATATATTTTTCATGGTCAGAAAATTAAGAAATATAAAGCAAGCAAGCAAGATTGAGTTTTTAGGCCGCCTTAAGGCCTCCGTCGTGGCTTAGCGACTGCTAGAACCGGGACAACGTGCCCTCCGAAGCACGGAAACGCTCAGATTGATGTGCCACTAATGGTCACCAATACAAATAGTGACCGCGCAGAACATCGCTTAACTTAGATAATCGGTGAACATTGACTAAGGGCCGCAAGATCAATAGTGGTTTAAACCACGAAATAGAGTTTAAACTCCAGTCTCTGATTATTTGATAAGATCAATGGTAGTTAATCGACCATCGGTAGCTTAAACTGACCGATGGTCGATTAACTGAATTGAATTTTGCGACATCGTGGTGAAGGTGGGTGAATGACCTGTATTGCGGTGTTATTTGGTACCTACTATAGTGTGTTACTTGTGAGATGTGACACACTATAATATTATGATCTGTGCGCTAGTAGGTAGGTATTTGTAAGTGTGTGGGTGTCCCATAAGTTAATGTAGGTTTACATTTATTTTTGCAATGACCTCACATTCTACAAGGCGAGTTTGTCGGTTTCCGAAATAAGGTGTTCAATGGACAGATAGGTAGGTACAGTCGTACATTCAACACAAGTTATTTAACAAATAAGCGCCGTTTTTTTAAATAAATATTGGAACGAAGTTCCTTATTGCGCGTTGGGGTCTAGACCGGACTGGCGAAACTCTCGAACTAGACTCGACTCTTTCGAAGAACGAACAATGTATGAAACGGGGGTCAAAATTTGAACCTCGTTTCATACAAAACGAGATTTTCAGTGTGTAATTTTGGTAGAATGGGAGTCCCGCTTCTTCTTACGTAGGAACTACGTGTTACATTCTTTGGTCTAGACGGAAAAAATGAAGACCAAAAGTTGTAGCGACACTTTTTTCAAACTTTGACAACGTCATTCGAATAAATTGGTGCAGGAAGTTTTTTTTTTTAATGTCGTGTGCCTGTACGTTCTCAACCGAAACAAATGAATGTAGGTATTGTTGGAAGTTTTTGTTTTTAGGGTTCGTTAAGGTTCTTATAGAAAATACTAGCTGTCGCCTGCGGCTTTGCTCGCGTGCAACTAAGGGGTATGAAAAATAGATGTTGGCCGATTCTCAGACCTACTCAATATGCCCACAAAATTTCATGAGAATCGGTCAAGCCGTTTCGGAGGAGTACGGGAATGAACATTGTGACACGAGAATTTTATATTTAAGATTTTAAGAAAACAGGAACTTCGTTCCATCCCTTGACACTTCTCAAGTTTTTTTTTTTAATTTTTCATCTTTTTGTAATTTTTCTTTTCCTACCTAGCAACTCACCTTCTTACCTACCAACCGTTTACGTACCTACCTACCTATCCTACATTATAACACTCCTACCAAATCGGACGATGATCTGCCTAACCGCGGAAATTTCCGGAACTAAAAATTAGTTGTCAGGTGCTGTTAATGTGTTCGGATGCTAGTGCGTTTTTATTTGGTTTCTGTGATCAAAGTCCTGTTTTCAATGCCTAAAGTTGTTAAAAGTGCTGCCCGAGAAATAATACTTAAGGTCGACTACAGCGACGCGTCTGCGGGACTTCTTTCATGGAAAGAACTCTACGTCTTATTTTTAACCGACTTCAAAAAAGGAGGAGGTTCTCAATTCAGTTGTTTTTTTATGTTTGTTACCTCAGGACTCCGTCATTTATGAACCGATTTGAAAAAATCTTTTTTTATCTGAAAGGCTGAAGCTTCCAGGTTGGTCCCGAACTGCCATCATCATCATCATTTGATGATGAAGGCGTATCAAATTGAAGTCGGTTTTTCCAGTTTTTTAAACTTTAAAATTATATCTATGAATATTTACGCTAAATAACTATTCGCATGTAAGTTACTATTGTCTTTTGGTGAATAAATTTATTTAAACCTAAACCTATTTGACTAATAAGCGCAATTTTTTTAAATAAATATTTTTTTATTTAATACCTACTTATGTATTAAGTACCTACTTGTTTAAAAAAAAAAGAATTATAGGGATTTTAGCAGTCTAGTTTCCGTACTACAAGCTCTTGTGTGAAATAACCAAGAACGCATAAATAAAAAATATGCAGTCGAAAATGGTTAGAAGCAGTTCTACCACTGTTACCTAGTACCTAGTACTTATTGACAGGCGTCATGGCTCAGTCGGTAGTAGCTCTGCCTTCCGTGCTGTGGGTCGTGGGTTCGATCCCCACCGAGAACTAACATTTGTGTGCGGCTAACATAGATGTTTGTTCTGTTCTGGGTATTATAAGTATGTATTTACAAAAAAAAAAAAATATATATATATGTATTCTATCAGCAATCTAGTCCCATAGTACAAGCTTTGCTTAGTTTGGGACTAGAGGGCGTTGTGTTAAAATGTTCGTGAATATTTAATGTATATAAGAACCTATTCTATCAGCAATCTATGTTGTTCCCACAGTAGGTACAAGCTTTGCTTAGTTTGGGACTAGAAGGCGTTGTGTTAAAATGTCCGTGAATATTTATTTATGCAACGCCCTCTAGTCCCAAATTAAGCAAAACTTGTACTATAGGAACTAGATTGCTAATAGAATACTTCTACAAGCAAGTAAATCAGAATGTCCTTGGAGATAAAAGCATGCAATATAACTCAGAGACTACTTGTCACTTTCATTCATACTCTTGTTTATACAAAGTTCAGATCACCTTGACGACAGTGAAGTGAATGCTGGTACTATAGTAGGTGCCAAATAACACCGCAATACAGGTCATTCACCAACCTTCACCACGATGTCGCAAAATTCAATTTATGAATGGCTAATTCTGTCGCTTTTCATACAAACCTGTCGTTAAGACGGTAATCGCTCGAATCTCGTAGTACTGTTAGTTTACCATTCATAAATTGAATTTTGCGACATCGTGGTGAAAGTGGATGAATGATTATTGCGGTTATTTGGCACCTACTATAGGTCTTACGTCTTACAAACTTTAATACCTATAATAATTTGCTAAATCTGAGCGCTTCCGTGCTTCGGAGGGCACGTTAAACTGTCGGTCCCGGATCTAGCCGGCCTAAAAACTCCGTCACCAGAGTTGGCCACTAACTCATACCGAGTTTGCTTAACTTTAAAGCCATCCCAACTCAGTCGGTAGTAGCTCTGCCTTTCCATGCTGTGAGTCGTGGGTTCGATCCCCACTGAGAACAAACATTTGTGTGTGGCTAACATAGATGTTTGTTCTATGTCTGGGTGTTACTATGTATCATAATATAATAATAAATAAATAAATATTCACGGACACCTATCACAACGCCTTCTAGTCCCAAACTAAGCAAAGCTTGTACGATGGGAACTAGATGGCTGATAGAATACATACATACATTTTTTTTGTAAATACATACATATAATACATAGAAACACCCAGACACAGAACAAACATCTATGTTTGCCACACAAATGTTTGTTCTCGGTGGGGATCGAACCCACGACCCACAGCACGGAAGGCAGAGCTACTACCGACTGAGCCATAACGCCTGTCTTAAGTATGTATTTACAAAAATAAAATGTATAGTTAACTCGTTCCCTGCCATACGAATATATTCGTAGTAAAAAAAATCTATATCTATTGCCATCCATACAAAATCATCATCCCGAGTATATACGTCATTATTTTGTTGCCATGAAAAAAATATATTATGGTAGAGTTCTCATTTTATTTTGAAAGTTTTATTTCCAATGCCAACTCATCGATTCCCGTCCTGTTTACACTGCCAACGCTTTTAATATTGTAGGTAGCCCCAACTAAACATCTACGAATAAACTCGTAGCTGGCGCTAGATCCTGGATACGCTACTATAGTAGGTGCCAAATAAAACCGCAATACAAGTCATTCACCCACCTTCACCTTGATGTCGCAAAATTCAATTTATGTATAGTAAACAAACAGTACTACGAGATTCGAGCGATTAGCGTCTTAGCGGCAGGTTTGTATGGAAAGCGACAGAATTAGCCATTCATAAATTGAATTTTGCGACATCGTGGTGAAGGTGGGTGAATGACCTGTATTGCGGTGTTATTTGGCACCTGCTACGTATATTTTCGTAGTTGGCAGGGAATGTGTTAAGTACTTAAGTATTATAAGACAAGTATTCTATCAGCAATCTAGTTCCCATAGTAGGTAGATATCAGCCTTGCTTTCGTTTGGGACTAGAGGGCGTTGCGTTAAATGTCTATGAATATGTATAGGCGACCAAGAAATTGGTTTACCACTCTAAGGCTGAATATCATTTGCACACGTACAAAACATCAAGGGCTATTTTCGCTTGACAGATTACCGCTACTTATAGCTGCTACGTCAGAATCTGTCATTCCTGTTTATTTAAACTCCTTAGCGAATAATTATGTTACTGGGAGATGTGATCAAAAGTGGTAAACCAATTTCTTGGTCGCCTATACCTATTAGAGTCCTTTTCATGAAAGAAGTCCCGCGGAAATTTCCAGAACTAAATTTTAAAACTAAATTTTAAATTAGTTGTCAGGTGCTGTTATTGTGTTCGGATGCTAGTGCGTTTTTATTTGGTTTCTGTGATCAAAGTCTTGTTTTCAATGCCTAAAGTTGTTAAAAGTGCTGCCCGAGAAATAATACTTAAGGTCGACTACAGCGCCGCGTCTGCGGGACTTCTTTCATGGAAAGGACTCTAGTCTTATTATTAACCGACTTCAAAAAAGGAGGAGGTTCTCAATTCGGTTGTTTTTTTTTTTAGAAAGAAGTCTCTTTCATGGAAAGGACTCTAGTAAACAAACTTACGTGTAACTAAGTAATAAATAAATATGAATTATTATTATTATAATCATGTGAAATCAGTCACGTGAGTTCCGTAGATAATTCGATTAAATTGTCTTATTCATTCATTTATAAATTGAATACTATAGTTTTTACTGAATTAAATTCCGGCGGCATATTTCATTAATATGTAAATGAATTACCTACAAACTCATTCACTAGTGTGATTACTTGTTTATATTTGTCTCTTGTTTTACTAGTTTTTTTATGTAAATCCAGGTAATTATATCCATTTTTGGTAAAGCTCTGACTCAGTGGTAGGTAATTTGAAAGTTCTGTGCGGAAGTTGGAATGATGAAATAAAAAAAATAAGTTGAAAACTTAAACATTGGTTTACATTATCTGGTTTACCACAGAAAATGCTACCAATAATGGTGCAAAATATCTTCTTCTTCTTTTCTACCTGGCCTCTGTCCGTCATTTCGACAGATCATTTTGCCAGTGTCAAGTAAAATATATGGAATAATATGAGTCAAGTCGGCTGTCGTTTGTTTTCAAGAGAAAATGGTGGATTTTCTCTTCAAAACCTTAAAACGAACTTTTACATTGAGAAAAACACACATCACACCATACACACATTCATTCCAATGGCTCACACATTATGCCACGATCACAAGTAAGTATTATTGGTTTAAATTCCACCAAAATTAAACAACAATACTCACTATAACACAAGAAAAACCATTAAAATGAAAGATACGATGTTTCCCTAAAAATTACAGAATTCGAATTCGAATTCCTGCAAAATATCTTCATTTTGACAGGACGAGTAGACCAAATATCTCGCGTGAGCCCCGCTGAGGGCCTAGTTCAAGTTTTGGTGCCCACTGGTGTGCTGGGCGTCAGACGTTTCACACCAGATTTACACACCAAAACTAGTACTAGGCTCTCTGGTGTCGTATTATTACACTGACCGACACTGTGACGCCATTGTAGACCGTATAGTCACCGTATTGCAATAGACATTTACACGATAAAAACTAAAAAAATATGAACGCAGTTGATAATTTTACTTATTTATTTAGTATTGGGACCGTCAAAGTCCATAACAATGCTGCGGCCCTACATTGAAAATTACGAATTGTACACATTCTAGTGAGGCTGACTGTAGTTTAATTTTTTTTATGAATACTAATAAGTAGCTCTACCCGTGTGTCGATTTAATGTCGCCATTGTAGATACACGTTGTATGTAAAGTAGGGTGTGAATTATTCGTAAAACAGATAATTACGTGTAACGTTATTAGGCACATTACAAAAAAGCTAAAATATCCGGTCTGTCCTAATTTTGAAGGTTATGCACGCAAAAATGAGGTTGTATAGGCCTGAGGGCTATTTAACATGTAGGTAGATTTTGTTTAGTTTATCACTTCCGTTTCCTGTATTTTTTGAATTCAACTACCTGTCAAAAATTATATTTCATTACTTATTTTATTTAATCCAGTTTTATTTTGGGCCTAGAGGGCATTTAGTGTAATTTATTTATCTACTTACCTAAATGTAAATAATCTTGAAGCTTGAAGTGGAGATAGACAGGACACTTTGGCAAGAAGGAATGATGGACGATGGACGACAGCGATTACGGAATAGTGGCCAAGGGACGCTCAAAGACCACGAGGCAGACCACCCGCCCGATGATGGTCCGATGATATTGTGGCTGTAGTGGGACAGTGGAGAAGACTCGTGCACGACCGGAGAGACTGGCGTACTAAAGACGAGGCCTATACCCAGCAGTGGGTGCATACAGGCTGAATAGATAGATAGATAGAAATAATCTAAAATGGCGCGTCTTGGGAGAGACCTACGTCCAGAAGTGGACCAATATAGATGATGATGAAAAAATGAAAAATGAGTTTACATTTACATCTGAGCGCTTCCGTGCTTTGGAGGGCACGTTAAACTGTCTCGGCTCTAGCAGTCGTTAAGCCACGATGGAGGCCTTAAGGCGGCCTAAAAACTCCGTCACCAGAGTTGGCCACTAACTCATACGAACGTATGTACGTAGTTCACATATATAGTACAAGTTTGGCTTACTTTAGGGCTAGAGGTCGTTGGGTGGTAATGTCCATGAATATAATATTAATTATTTATTTCATTTAAAAAATTATAATTTATAAATAAAAATTATAAAGCCAATTTGTCATAAAAAGTACATTAGAGTTAAAAATAAAATGGTTTTTCTATAAATAATTTTAATTTAAGTACTGGTTTGACCCTGTTACAGTTTTATTATCAATAGAAGTTGTTGTATAGTCTGTGGCGTGGATCGTGATGACAAACGAACCACGGTCAGATTGGTCAGTTCCTTTCAGGCTGGTGAGGGTGACAATGGTTTAGACATCTAGGCCCGTAAAGATGGAACCTGGGATTGCTAAAGTTAGTAAGCTGCTAACTTAAAATAAAATAAAAATAAATATAATTGGACATTACCATTATATCGACAGGCGTCATGGCTCAGTCGGTAGTAGCTCTGCCTTCCGTGCTGTGGGTCGTGGGTTCGATCCCCACCGAGAACAAACATTTGTGTGGCAAACATAGATGTTTGTTCGGTGTCTGGGTGTTTCTATGTATTATAAGTATGTATTTACAAAAAAAAAAGTATGTATATATTCTATCAGCCATCTGGTTTCTATCGTACAAGCTTTGCTTAGTTTGGGACTAGAATGCGTTGTGTTAAGTGTCCGTGAATATTTCACACAACGCCCTCTAGTCCCAAACTAAGTAAAGCTTGTACTATGGGAACTAGATTGCTGATATAATACTTATAATACTTTTTTTTGGTAAATTCATACTTATAATACATAGTAACACCCAGACACCGAACAAACATCTATGTTTACAACACACAAATGTTTGTTCTCGGTGGGGATCGAACCCACGACCCACAGCACGGAAGGCAGAGCTACTACCGACTGAGCCATGACGCCTGTCAACTTGATGCTAGTTTGGCTTTTAAATAAGAACACCAGCGGGCCTAGGATGCGCACCGCGAGATATTTGTCATGTCGTTCTGTCAAAATGTAAGCATTTTGCACCAGGTTTGTGAACTATTGCATTATCTGTGGTACCTAATGGTGTCGACAAAACGCGCCATAATGTACACTTTTGACACTTGTTAGTCGTCGTACCTCTCTGAGGACGAGATAATAGTCACGCAGAAATGTCAAAAGTTGAACATTCAAAGGCGCGGTTTCTCGACAACATTACCACAGATAATGCAATAGTTCCTAAACTGGTACAAAATGCTTACATTTTGACAGAACGACATGACAAATATCTCGCGGTGCGCATCTTAGGCCCGCTGGAAAAACACGTCATTCACGTACACGACATTGCGTATTTTTCTTTCCTGCGACTTTTCAGTGCCTACGATCAATAGAACAGTCCCAATGAACTGCCATCATCATTATCACCATCATCATTTAATTGTGATGATGTAGGCGTATGTATAATTGAAGTCAGTTTTTCCAGGTTTTGTTTTTCGAAAACCAAATTGACAGCCTCCTCCTTTTTTGAAGTTGGTTAAAAATTTAAGAATATCGTACCATCATGGTCACCTCAAAAATCCATCGATGTGGTCAAACGTGGTTAGGTTATTACTCATAACAATTTAAGTTGTTAACCTTACGTTTTGTGAATGGTTCAAAAATAGGTTCAAAAGTCTCCCTTTGACTTGCTGACGTTTCGGACAAAATATTTTGGGACAAATTGTCCCAATTGTCACTTTTGATTTTAATATTTTGGTACTGACGTTTCGGACAAAATCAAAATGGAAGCTCATCCCTTTTTGGTGATCTATCTAAATCTTCTTAAATATATAAAACTCTTTTGAAGCTGACTGACAATCAACGCACAGCCTAAACTATAAGTCCTAGAGGTATGACATTTGGAGGGTAGTATCCTTAAATAGTGTAGGGGTGCACTAAGAAAGGAGTTTTGAAAGTCGCACCAATTCAATTCAATTCATATAATCTTCTTTCGACATTTTACAATGTTCTAAGAGTAGTCATAGCACAGTAAATAGGTTATAGCATTACATTTAAATTAGCATTTAAATAAAAACGGTCCTAAACGGTCTGAAATTAGGATCAAAGATTTTAACCAAATAATGCGTATGCTGCTACCACGCGAGCAAAGCCGCGGGCGGCAGCTAGTAATTTTATATTTTTACTAAAAAAAATGACATAAATTTGCATCTGGCTGGGAATTAAAAGAGCTTCATTTTTTGGCATGAAAAGTAGATAAAAAATCTTTTAGAAATCTTTTTCGGGCATAACTCGATTTCTTAAGATAACCAGTTGTTAAACAATGTTTATAGGTATGACCATTATCGCATAGGTTTAATGAGTTACTTCTAACGAAGCAAAATGTAGTACAAGGCTATTGCAGTACTAAACCTAGACCTATAGACGTCTAGATACCTAGATAGGTAATCTTCGTGGGTTCTGTAGATACTATTTTATTTTAAACTATCTGTCGCCCGCGGCTTTGCTCGGGTGGTAGCAGCATACAACATCTTTGATCGTAATTTTAGACTCATTAAAACTTGTTCTCATTACTCCGATCCGGTGATTCTACCGGCACTTCGCAGTGAAAAAACGCACAGATTTGCCCGGCAGATTTGCCCGGCAGATTTGCCGGTCCGGCGTAGTGGGAACCCGGCTTTAGGGTACGACTTTTCATAATTCCTTTCTTAGTGCACCCCTACACTATATAAGGATACTACCCTCCAAATGTCATACCTCTAGGACTTATAGTTTAGGCTGTGCGTTGATTGTCAGTCAGCTTCAAAAATATTTTATATATTAACGGGTGTTTTGTTTTACAATTTGGTGGGTTCGATTCCCGGTTCAGACACGCGATTATTCAAAATTCTTAGAATGCAGTTTCAATTGTTTTTAAAAATAAAATAAAGTCAGTCAAATTTTCTAAATCGATCAGTAAAATTTTCTATCTACATTATTAAAGACTAGCTTCCGCCCGCGACTTTGTTCACGTCCCGTTGATTTTCCGGAATAAAAAGTAGCCTATGTGTTAATCCAGGTCACGGACAATATATATTCCAAGTTTCATCCAAATCGGATCAGTCGTTTTTGCGTGAAAGAGTAACAAACATCCATACATCCTTAAAAATTTTTGCGTTTATAATATTAGTAGGATACTTTCGCTCCGTGTGGCATAGCAGTGGGACGCCCTGTATATTCAAGGACATTATACACAACGCCCTCTAGTCTCAAACTAAGCAAAGCTTGTACTATGGGAACTAGATTACTGATATTAATACTTGTATAGCCATTTAAATAGCTATATCATATTTTGCTTAAAAATTGTTTACCTGACTGTACTCAACAGCTTCCATTTGATTTTGTCCGAAACGTCAGTAACAAAAATATTAAATCAAAAGTGACAATTGGGACAATTTGTCCCAAAATATTTTCTCCTTTTCGGAGAAAATATTTTGGGACAAATTGTCCCAATCAGCTAGTCGTTTTTTTTTTTTGTAAATACATAATGTTTATAGTACATAGTAACACCCAGACATAGAACCAACATGTTTCCCACACACAAATGTTTGTTCTCAGTGGGGATCGAACTCACGACACGACACGACCCACAGCACGGAAGGCAGGGGCGCGATCGGTGTGCTGCCTTGCACTGTTTTCATACTAAATCATAGATATTCTGTGACTAAATAGTGACATTAGCGCGTTTCAGCGCGTTTTTCGCCGTCAAAAGCTTCTTGTTTTCGTATATCTGTAGCCACGTCACTTGACATGTTTAAACCTGGCAGGTTTTTATGAGACAACGATACCCCCACAGAGCTTGCGATACGGGGGCAGAGCTATCACCGACTGAGCTGTCATGCCTGTCTGTTTGTTGTTACTAACTACACCTAAACAGCTGATCGGTCAAGCAAGAAAAACGCGAATTAATTCTGTACTACGCTCGATAGCACTATATCAAATTACTAACATGTGTTCAACATTACAGGATTAGCTTCCGCCCGCGGCTTCGTTGTCCTCCCGTTGGATCCCGTTGATTTTCCGGGATAAAAAGTAGTCTATGTGTTAATCCAGATCACGGACAATATATATTCCAAGTTTCATCCAAATCGGATCAGTAGTTTTTGCGTGAAAGAGTAACAAACATCCATACATTGTTACCAACTTTCGCGTTTATTATATTAGTAGGATAGTAGGAATCCTACTCGTAGATATTAGAAAAATCAGTGACATGCGTCCAGCCCCCGTATCGTAAGCTCTGGGGCATTATTCTGTATGACTTAGGAGATTCCTTGCCGTAACCGTATGACGTCACCGTAAGGAATGACATTTATGGCATAAGAAATACGGCATAGGCATAGGGCGATTTCACGCCGCTGTCTTGTGCTGCGTAACGCGCTTGTATTGGTCATAGTAAATAAGGCCCCTGAACGGCTTTCGCTGCCCAGCATAATGTCAAGCGACGTGGCTACAGGGGGCAATCGTTATCTACTAAAAACGTGCCAGGTAAGCTTGGCAGGTCTTCTCAACTGTTTTCATGTTAAATCGTAGGTGTTCTGTGACTAAATAGTCACATTAGCGCGTTTCATCGCGATTATTTGGCGTCTTATGCTTCTTGTTTTCGCATATCTGTGGCCACGTCGCTTGACATTATGCTGGGCAGCGAAAGCAGTTCAGAGCTTACGATACGGGGACAGATATACAAAAGCAAGAAGATTTTGACGGCAAAAAACGCGCTGAAACGCGCTAATGTCACTATTTAGTCACAGAATACCTATGATTTAGTATGTAAACAGTTTTTGAAGTCAAAAACAAGTTTCTAATGGAACGCACCTTTTTGGAACATTCCTTTGATAGAAAAAAAAAGAAAAAAAATCAGCAAATTATATTTTCCAAAATAGGTAGTTCATAGTTTTGAAAATATCATTTCCTGATTTTTTATTTTTTTAAGTTTCTTAATCTCCAGCGATTGTAGAAGTGCCGTCTAAAAACCAAGGTTTTTCAAAAATATGTGCATCAATTATTGATATTTTTATTTCATTTTAATACTAACTGATACCCGCGACTTCGTACGCGTGCGAAAATTTCCGCCAAAATATATCTGTCAACCAGCATACGATGAACCTCGTAGCAAATGGCGCTTTTGGTCTAGAGAGTTCAAGCTGTATCTAAGAATCCACGTAATTTCAATAAAATATAGCCTAGAAAAAGGGCTTCTGGAATGGCATAAGTTTCATTGAAATTGGTCCAGTAGTTGATCCGCGAACAACTCGACTTTCAGAATCAGAATTGTTTATTTAGTAGATCTGCATATTTAGTTTATCCATATCTTTAATTTTAGTTTTTGGCTTTTTTATAGTTTTATAATAACATCTATCTATAAATATTTACCTGTTTAGATAAAATACGTAATTTATGATCTCATCTTTATTTTTTTATTAATTATAAAAACCGTTTCGGTTTTGTTATTTCTAATTTGAATTTTGCAAAAACTCTTCCGGACCAATTATAAGATGGCGGGAAAAAATATCTTCGTGCCTTCTTCGTGCTATATTTAATTATCTGTTGGAATGACGGACAGAGGCCATAAAGAAATAAATAAGTGTCCTTGGACATTACACACAACGCCCTCTAGTCCCAAACTAAGCAAATCTTGTACTTACTAGAGGCCATAAAGAAATAAATAAATATTCTTGGACATTACACACAACGCCCTCTAGTACCAAACTAAGCAAAGCTTGTACTATGGGAACTAGGTTGCTGATAGAATACATAGGTATATACATTTTTTGTACATACATACTTATGATACCTACATAGTAACACCGGTTTATTGTCATAATCCCCACTAAGTTAATACAATCTTCAAAAAATGTTGGCGTTTTCCCACTATCCTAGCTGGTGGGGATTATATGACAATAAAGACAATTACCCAGACACAGAACAAACAAAAGTAAACATCATCAAAACATAAAATTACTAGCTTCCGCCCGCGACTTCGTTCGCGTCCCGTTGGACCCCGTGGATTTTCCGGGATAAAAAGTAGCCTATGTGTTAATCCAGGTCACGGACAATATATATTCCAAGTTTCATCTAAATCGGACCAGTAGTTTTTGCTTGAAAGAGTAACAAACACACTCACAAACTTTCGCGTTTATAATATTAGTTCGCGTCCCGTTGGATCTCGTTGATTTTCCGGGATAAAAAGTAGCCTATGTGTTAATCCAGGTCACAGACAATATATATTACAAGTATCATCCAAACCGGATCAGTAGTTTTTACGTTTAAGAGTAACAAACATCCATCCATCCATCTTTACAAACGTTCGCGTTTATAATATTAGTAGGATAATGGAATCGAATTAAGAATGTCCTCTTCCTAAAGTTGGTTAAAAATACTCCAACAAATTCTATTCTAAAAGAGTAAAATGTAGAAAACCTCTGAAAAAGTGACAAGTATTTTAGATGGGTAAATTTTTTGCTCCAACACCCAACCAAGCATCAACCAACGCTTGGTAGATAAGTACCTAACAATGAACAGAGTAATAAAACCAACATCATCATCATCATCATCATCAACCTAAATCGGTCCACTGCTGGACGTAGGTCTCTCCCATGACGCGCCACTGAGCCCGGTCTTCGGCTCTTCTCATCCAGTGTTTGCCGGCTACATGTCTCAGATCGTCACCCCACCTAGCCGGAAAACCAACATACCACGTGTAAAATACTGTTCTTTATATCCCTGGCTCACTGGTACACCGAGCTGGTCCTCCACTGTCCTCCCGTCCGTGACCGTATCCATCGGCCCTCCGACCCCCTCGTCTCCCACTATCCCGTACCGGTGACATTGACAGGTCGGGAGCTTGACACTGACAGTTACCTAACCACTCGTGCATGTGAGACAGGGTTACGCATCTACTGAATAGATGCAAACACCACGGTTTCGCTGGACCATTATTTTATGTACTTTAAATACTGTTGAAAAAGAAAATGCTAGGCGCTTAAAAATAAGCTGTCTGCCTTTATATCTGTATTAATATTATAAAGAGGAAAGATTTGTATGTATGTTTGTAACGAATTGGCTCAAAAAGAACATCCGATTTCGATGAAACTTGGAATATATATTGTTTGTGACCTGGATTAAGTTAGTTAACGAACAATCTACGAATTTAGTTCATCTCAAGAGATTGAGATTCGATGAACTAAAGTTTATTCTTCAAGATCTGATGATGACCAGAAACTAAGAAGAGGTTCTAAGGAGATTGTCATGGATGAAGATTTTTTTTCATTTTTGTAAAATTAAGTTTCTACCAATACGGGTAATCGTTGTTTCATAAAAACCTGGCAGGTTTTCTGAACTGTTTTCATACTAAATCATAGGTATTCTGTGACTAAATAGTGACATTAGCGCGTTTCAGCGCGTTTTTTGCCGTTAAAAGCTTCTTGTTTACGTATATCTGTAGCCACGTCGCTTGACATTATGCTGGGGGCAGCGAAAGCAGTTCACAGCTTACGATATGGGGTCGGGAGTTGAACTTTTGTGCTTGTTGCTCACTGTTCGTACCATAGTCCATGTGAATGCGATTCATAGTTTGCTCATTCACTCTCAGATTTTAACCCACTTTTAATTGGTTTTTGCTAAATTTAGCCAAAAATTGATGTTCTTAATTAGTTTAGGTCCTAGTTTTATTCTGACCTTCATGGTTATTTACTTTTTTTATTGTTAAATCAACTTATTCTATTTTTTGACATTTCTTTTGACAGTATTTAATTGTTGATTTTTTCGCTCCTCTGAGAAGGCTATAGTTTTAAAGCCATACCGCCTAGTCTAACGTTATGTTTTAATACTTATTTTGTGTGCCTTGCGTGTTTGTCTTGCGTAAATCTCACTTTCTAGTTCTCCGCCATTTTTTTTCTTGACAGAATTTAACTCCTATTTCATAGGTAAAGTATAAAAAGTTTTAATGTAGTTGCTTATTTTTGTTCTGACTTGATTGAACAAGGTCGAATTTTGTCATTTTTTAAAACAACACATAGCATTTTTATTTTAATAGTTTTTCTTGTGTTATTGTGAGTATTGTTGTGTAATTTGAGTGGAATTTTAACCAATAATACTTAGGTTGTAACATAAAGTGTGAGCCATTGGAATAAATGTGTGTAAAGTGTTTTTTCTGAATGGGAAAATTCGATTCCGGTTTTGGAGCGAAAATCCACCATTTTCTCTTCAAAACAAACGACAGCCGACTTGACGAAGACTTGACTTGACTTATAATTTTACGCAAGACAAACACCTAAACAAACGAACTACGAACATAATAGGGGAAAAAACAATAACGTAAGACTAGGCGGTATGGTTTTAAAACTATAGCCTGCTCCGAGGAGCGAAAAAAACAAAAAAAAAATGATTGAACAAAAAAAATATTTGAAATGTCAACCCTTATACCTCAAAATGACGTAATTAAGAAATAGCAGTATCAATTGTACCTAAATTGCAACAAAAAATGATCTCTCAAACCAACCAATTTTACAAAACCTCTAAATTCCATAGACAAAAGTTCCCAAACTCAGCTCAATCAATTCTGGACATAACAGTCCAAAACTTCAAGACCTACAATTACATGCAACTACTATTTCAAGGTAGGTCAGACATTTTGGCCGGTACAACTTAGTTTAAATAAACCAGCCAAGTATGAGCTAGCGTGGCGATGGTTTTAGAAGGGTAGATAGGTCTACTCAGTTTAGTTTGGCGGTGATCAATGATAGAATTTTATGCACTTAAAGCAAGGTTGTGGATTATTCTATCAGTAACAGTAGGCGCAGCGTAGACTGCGTTTGCTTCGCGCGTTTAAAAAAAAACAAGTAATTTTACTAATAGTATAGTACTTGTGTTGTGTGGAATTAAACTGTGAAGTGATTTTGTTGTGTCCAGTTTTCGAAGGGTTTTTTGAAAAGGGAACAAAGGTATGTTTTGTGGGCCATTTTTACTCATGGAGTTTGATTAAATATTTTGTCATTTTTACCAATAGATTTGAATTAAAAATGTAATAATTCAGGCATACCTATACATAGTAGTACGTAGGTAAATGAAATTTATATATAAAAAAATCCAGAAAAGTTAGCAATTGAATAGATTTCTAAGATAGATGAGATAAATAGATATAGATAGATATAAATTATTTAAAACATAATTTGGATCACTTTGAAAAAGACTACCCGCAAAAATGTTTTGTAAAAAAATACAGTATGTATGTAATGTTTTCTAACACTACACCGTTTTCTTAGTGTTTTTTTTCGTTTAGATAAAAATACCGGATGTAATAAGAGTCAACCAGCAACAATTTGAGATGTAAAAAAAAACCAATGCAAGTTCGAAAAATCTCACTGAATATTTTATTTAAAAAATATGTAAGTGTACGAAATATCTTGATGATAATTTTTGATATTGGATTTACTCTTAATACTATTAGATATTGTAGATCTTGATTGTAAGTTTTTTTGCTTCGTACTGTTTACATAATATGTTATTAAGTTTTTTGTACAATGGCTTCCTTATAACTAAGGCCGCTGTCTAACAAATAGTTTTGTATGCTGTAGCAACATACCATAATTATATTGCCAATTTTCTAAATAATATAAAACTCCTTTGAAGCTGACTGACAATCAACGCACAGCCTAAACTATAAGTCCTAGAGGTATGACATTTGGAGGGTAGTATCCTTATATAGTGTAGGGGTGCACTAAGAAAGGAATTTTGAAAAGTCGCACCCTGTAGGGTCCTAAATTAGGATCAAAGATTTTAACCAAATAATGCGTATGCTGCTACCACGCGAGCAAAGACGCGGGCGACAGTAATTTATATTAAGTTTAATAAAGACTAGAAAACCCTACTGAATTTGATTACCTTACTGCTTCATCATCAGATGATGATGGCAGTTCATTGGGGTTCAATTGATCGTAAACACTGAAAAGTCACAGAAAAGCAAACGCAATGTCGTGTACGTGGATGAGGGATTTTTTCCAGTTATTCTTATTTAACAGACATACTACTTAACCGATTTTGATAAATTTTATATGGGACTACTAAATTATGATCTACCAAACAAAACAAGAATCATCAAAATCGATTCGTAATTGGCAGAATGATCGCGGAACACAAAAAAAACATAGTCTAATTGAGAATCTCCTATTTTTAAACTCGGTAAAAAAATTGTGCTTTGACAGATGCAACCTTTTAAAAGTTGAGGTAGGTCTTTTTTTTATATAATATAGGCAACCGTTTGACCACAATCTCACCTGATGTTAAGCAGGTGTAGCACGGTTACCTAGAAGATACCTATTCACTCTACTCTTGAAAACTTCCAAATTATAGTCATTCGGGAACACAGACGCCGGCAACGAGTTCCACTCTTTGGCTGTCCGCATAATAAATGTAGACGCAAAGCGTTTAGTGCGGATTGGTGGCATATCAACCATTTAGGTCGTTCAGGCTCATTCCACTTTTCCCCTGACTAAGTCCCCTACGTGGGGGATTCATGAGGTTAGGTTCTGTGAATTAAAATTCGTGTTCCGTAATACAAAAAATAATGAATAAAAACTTGTTATATTTAGCACATTGTGATAATTATCTGTAGCTATCTTCCCAAGTCAATAATACTAAACATATCGTTGTTTTCAATATAAAATAAACTAGATGAAAAAATAAATACGCAATATTCAATTTGCTTACATTTTAAGGTTATAATTTTGGAACGCTCGTGGCTAGGCTTGCTTAGTCAATCTTCACCGATTATCCAAGTTAAGCGACGTTCTGTGCGGTCACTATTTGGATGGGTGACCGTTGCATTTACATCTGAGCGCTTCCGTGCTTCGAGCACTTTAAACTGTCCCGGCTCTAGCAGTCGTTTAGCCAGTACGGAGGGCTTTCATTGGAAAACAAAACACTACTAGAAACATAGAAAAAAAACGGTTTGTAGATAGCTCAACTGTTTCATGTGTATTTTGCAAATATTGTGAATATTGTATACTGTATTAGTTGTAATTTTCTTTGTGAATAAAAGCTTTTAGCGACGCGTAACCCGAGGGCTGGTGGTTATCTAGGCCAGCGTATCAGCATTGCTATTCAGCGCGGCAATGCAGCCAGTGTCTTGGGCACGCTTCCGATTGATACTGATTTGGGCCAGTTGAGCTATCTATAAATCGTTTGCAACGGTTTGTAGATAGCTCAACTGTTTCATGTGTATTTTGTAAATATTGTGAATATTTTAGAAGAATACTATTTTTATCTAAATAATGTCGCAATATTGTACAAATATGCTAAAATCAAGTGATCTTGGTATTACGTTTGTCCTCCACAGACCTCTTACTATCTAGGACAAGAGCATTGTCCTAGATATTAAGTTATTGAATTAGGCATCTCTTTGTACTAGAACCTAGATAAATACCTAATTCTTTCCATGTAAATATTTAAATTCTTCTAAATATTAGTACGTGATATAAATTATTTGTTTATTAATTCGTAATTCTTTTGTAATTTATTCAAATGTATGTAATTATAAGTGAGGTTATATTTACAAGCGTCACAGCTCAGTTGGTTTTTCTGCCTTCCGTGCTGTGGGTCGTGGGTTCGATCCCCACTGAGAAAAAACATTTCTGTGTGGCAAACATAGATGTTTGTTCTATGTCTGGGTCTTACTATGTCTTTATGTATTGTGTGTGGTAAAACATTGATATTACTTAAAATTTGTCCTATGTCTACTATGTATTATAAGTATGTATTTACAAAAAAAATGTTTATAAATATTATTCCAGCAATCTGGTTCCCATAGTACAAGCTTTGCTTAGTTTGGGACTAAATGGTACTGCGTGAAATGTCCATGAATATTTATATATTATTTTATTCCTATCGTAAGTATACTAAAGCAATTGAATAATTATATATTCAATTGCTCACTCTAAAGGGTCTAGAACGCGAGCAACGCCATGGGCGACGGCTAGTCAATATAATAATATATAAAACTCTTGAAGCCGACTGACAATCAACGCACAGCCTAAACTATGTATAAGTCCTAGAGGTATGACATTTGGAGGGTAGTATCCTTATATAGTGTAGGGGTGCACTAAGAAAGGAATTTTGAAAAGTCACACTCTAAAGGGTCTAGAACGCGAGCAACGCCGCGGGCGACGGCTAGTTTGAAATATAATCAAGTCATTCGTCAATTCGGCTGTCGTATGTTTGGAAGGGAAAATGGTGGATGTTCTCTTCAAAAAATGTCATAGTATAGAAGAAAAGAAGAAGAAGCTGAAGTTTTATTTGAGTGTAATTGTTTCCTATATCAGTTGTACACAATTTTCCTCTGCCGCCAGTCGCCGTGGTACCTAAGGGGATTTTTGGACAAAAGTTCCAGAAATCCCCTACGCAGGGGACTTAGTCAGGGGAAAAGTGGAATGAGCCCACACTATTTAGAGTTTTTACCAACCTTTGCTTGCATGTAACGTATATTATTTTCTAGATATGATTTTCTAGACTTATTTATAAAAATAATGTAGGAAAAGAAATAATATTAGTTCAAGAAGTTTTTATAAAAAAAGTGCGCGTTTATGTCCTTTGTTCGAATCTCTAATTTAGTTTGCTTTGTTTAAAAAGAAAATTACAACTAATACAGTATTCACAATATTTACAAAATACACATGAAACAGTTGAGCTATCTACAAACCGTTGCAAACGATTTATAGATAGCTCAACTGGGTCCAAATCGGTAGCAATCGGAAGCGCACACTTTGCATTTCTTTGTTCTTTTATGTTGCTTATTTTATCTGTGGTAAGTAAGATGTTTTTTTTAATGTTTTCTTGGTTTTAGCCGTGTGTCATTTAAATAAAAAAAAAGAAATAGGTATAATCCACATTCAAAATTCAAAAGATCATTTTAATTTTGAAAAGAAACAATATTTTTTAAAGTTCAATATATTCTAGTTGTCCTGAAGGTTGTATTTAAATTAAAAAAAAAGTGTATTTTCGAAAATGTATCGCGTCTTCTAAATAGTCAATTATTAATATATACTGAGTATACAAAGCAGTTAACATTTCGAATAAGGAAGTGATGTTATCATAATATCCGCCATTTTGCGCATGAGTGTCTTTTGCATGGCTCCATTTATCTATACATCTATACAAATATTATAAAGAGGAAAGGTTTGATTTTTTGTTTGTTTGTTTGTTTGTATGAATTGAATAGGCTCCGAAACTACTGGACCGATTAAAAAAATTCTTTTACCATTAGAATCCTACATTATCCCTGATGAACATAGGCTATATTTTATCCCGGAATTCCCACGGGAACGGGAATTACGCGGGTGAAACCGCGAGGCGCTGCTAGTCTACAATAAATTGCCAATGCCATGGAGAGAACTGCCAACGTCGTTGTTTACTAAAAAGCTGAGAACATTATTATGTACTAAATGTTACCACACGGTAAAATATATTACTCAAATATTCAAACGCCACTCAAACCCCACTCAATTTAAGTCCCGCTTAAATTATTGCCATCTCTTACAAATGAGTAATGTCAAACAGAGGCAGATCAATCTTAAGTGATGCTCAAAATTGAATGACTTTTGAGTATTTCAGCCTAAACTACTGACATAATCATATTTTAATATTAATTTGACATCCTATAATTTATTTCAATACTGTATTTAACCGCGACATGAAGGAATGCAATGTTTCCGATGACGACGTCATGGATAGGGCGAAGTGGAGGAAGAATGTGAGGAAGGCTGACCCCACCACCATGTGGGACCAATAGTCTGGAAGAGAGAGAGAGAGAGACTGTATATCTACTACTCGTAATTTCTATTCTATAATTCCTATCGTACCTATTAATGCTCATTCTATAATTCTAATTAATTTTCATTTTTGTATTAATTATTTTTGTGTTTTGCACACCCTGTAGGGTAGATTTACATTGATACAATGCTACTTTATAACATCTCTACACACATGTAATTCTGCAAATAAATATACTTTGACTTTGACTTTGAATTGAATTTAAAACTATTGACCGAGCGAGCGAAGCGAGCGAAGCGTCTCAGTTTCCACATTGGCCAAAAATGCGTTTGTCCGGATGTCTGTCTGTCTGGCTGTCTGTCTGTTCTCCTCTACAGGTCGCATTTTTCAACCGATCTGGACGAAACTTGGTACACAGATTATATGACTTATTAGATTTTTTTTGTCGTCGGGGATTTTTGATTGGAGGGGTACTTCCCCCAAAAAAAGGGCAAAAAGGGGGCTATTTGATATACTGGATATCTCCACCAAATGAGATCCGATTTCGATTATTCTTTTTTTATTTGAAAGGTAGTAACTATAGGTTGGTCTCATAAAAGTTTGGCGAAGATCTGATAAGGATCTTCAGCATGATGAACAGGATAGCTCATCAAACAATCGATGGTTTTCAATCAAATTTGAGAGAAACACAAAGGACCTCATTCTACACAAGATGATGCAAAAAAAAAAAACAAAAAAATTACTAAACGGAAAATGCACTTGCACATTACATTCCTCAAAAATTTACAAAATTAAATAGAAAAAACATCACATCACACACACACACACACAACATTTTGCATTATAGTTAGTTTTCAATACGTGACAGGATGCAAGCGTTTCGTCGCTGTTAGAATACTAACTGATATTTATCTTCATGATGTTTTCCTTCACTGAATGAGAGCATCAGCATAATAATAAGCCTTAAATTAGAAATTAATAAAAGTGCACTTAAAGACTTTCAGAAAACACCTTACACGACATTGATGATGTTGATTGATGATGTTGAATATTGGAATATTTAGTATGCTCGCGAGGTCTACAGCTCCCAGAGCCACTAGTTTTTAAATATGTAGGTTGTAAAGAATTTGTTTATTTATACTTACTTTTGAATACGTTAGCGTATCCGAGATACATTGCGCGGTGACGCTACAAAGTTTGTCAATCGCGCTGACGTTGACGCGCAATATGACTCGAATTAGTTTGTCCGTTTTTTTGTTCGCGGATCACGCCTTAACTACTGGACCAATTTCAATTAAACTTATACCATTTAGAAACCCTTTTTTCCAGATTAAAACATAGGCTATATTTTATTGAAATCAAAGACGCGGATTCTTAGATACAGCTTGAACTCTCTAAACCTGTCTGTGTTCCCGAATGACTATAATTTGGAAGTTTTCAAGAGTAGAGTGAATAGGTATCTTCTAGGTAACCGTGCTACATCGTAGACCACATCATTGCTTAACATCAGGTGAGATTGTGGTCAAACGGTTGCCTATATTGTATTAAAAAAAAAAAAAAACGCAGCCATTTGCTACGAGGTTCATCGTAAGCTGGTTGACAGATGTTTTAGTGGAGAGTTTCACACGCGTACGAAGTCGCGGGTATCAGCTAGCATTTATACAAGAATACTTACTAACTTAAAAAAAATACTGGCTTGGTGTTCCAAGACAAAAAAAAAGATTGACAGTTTTAGTCAGTTTGTATGAAGTGACAGAAAGTAATTAATTACATTTATGTAATTAATAGCGGTGTTATAACACCGCCTTTTTGCCGCAGTCGGTATAACAAAGCGGGTAATTAATCGACGCCGGCGCAGCCTCAAATCAAGGTGCCATGTTGGTAGTACGAAAATATGGATGCGGCATAATACACTGAAAATATTTTGAAACAGGCGTCATGGGCTCAGTCTGTCAGAGACTGCCGGCAGGAGAAAATTGGAAAAAAATCCAAATATCCAGATATCAGGGGTTCATTTACACCGTTTGCTGATAGAATACTTATACATTTAGTTTTTGTAAATACATTCCTACCTACTTATAATATGTGTACCTAATTTGACTGTTTTAATAATAATGCCTTGTGAATTTGTATGTGTATATTTAATGTGTTCTTTATAATAATTAGTGTAATTTGTTTGCCATCGTACTAGTTATCAAATAAAGAAATAACATATAGTAACACCCAGACATAGATAGAACAAACATCTATGGTATTTAATACCGCATCCATTATTTTGTACGTACATAATTACTTGTACATAGTCGTGATCATGATCAGTTGCTATCGAGGTCATTGTCGTCTGTGCAAAATTGATGCTAAAATACACTCTATTAGAAAGGAGTAAGGTAGCTCTTCGCTTAGCAAAACTGAATTTAAAAATTGACAGATATTTTTAATTTAATTTCGCACAGCGCCATCTAGTCTCAAACTAAGCGAAGTTTTTACTATGGGAATCAAATACGGTCTCATTACGTTATCAGATTTCTCTTGGATTTATCGAAAAACCCCGTCTCTAACTCGTGTTTTGGACTTAACTAAGGGTTTTTCATATTACGTTACATATTTAGTACCTTCAACCTTAGGCTTTCGCTAAACCAACCCCACTCCAGGTTTAGAGTCCTTTTCATGAAAGAAGTCCCGCGGAAATTTCCGGAACTAAATTTTAAAACTAAATTTTAAATTAGTTGTCAGGTGCTGTTAATGTGTTCGGATGCTAGTGCGTTTTTATTTGGTTTCTGTGATCAAAGTCTTGTTTTCAATGCCTAAAGTTGTTAAAAGTGCTGCCCGAGAAATAATACTTAAGGTCGACTACAGCGCCGCGTCTGCGGGACTTCTTTCATGGAAAGGACTCTAACTCGGGTCTAACTTCACATCATGAAAATCAATTTGGTGACTGTTTTTTCTCAATTATTTTATATTATTCACTACGTACTGTTTTCTTGACAATATATTCGACATTGACATTAACATTGATAAAATCATTGACCGTAGGTACCTACCTATCCCTTATTTTAGCTTGTTTTGCCGCTAAAAATTCTTTTTTGACTTCATTTACTGATCAGTTTTGAGTGAATGTATGACTAATGTCACAAAAGAACGGGTTTTTCTAAAACTTCGTTGAAAGCCTTTCATAATTACGTCTCAAATTTAACTCGAGCCTAACTTTAGGCCGAGCCTAGCTAGGCCGGGTCTAAGGGTGACAAATCAACATCGAGCTATGCTGCGCTGTACTGCGCTGTGCTATGTTTGGTCAACTCGCTCGTCTAATATTTTAATGAGGATACAAACAAACCATGCTGTGCTGCGCTGTGTGAGGCTACGCTCTGTTTAAAAACGCAGTAGTCTCGAGCGAGGCGCGCTACCCGCCGTGCTGAGCCGCGCTGTGCCGAACTGTGCTATGTTTTTAATACTTAATACTTTGAATACTGAGCTAAGCAAAGCGTGCTAAGCAAAGCGTAGCACAGCTTGATGTTGATTGTTAACAAAACGTAGCCTAAGAAACACAGCACAGCACAGCGCAGCATAGCTCGATGTTGATTTGTCACCCTAAGCCCTCGAAACTTTTTGAAGAAGGGTTCGTGTCGCTTCTACAACTATTAATAGGTAGGTACTTTTGTTGTTACAGTGACTTTCAGTGTGTTGTTTTATCGAACCTAGTAGTTAGTTGATGACCTAAAAACTTTTGCACGCCAATCACTTTGGTAAAAATATGCGGCACTTATTTATACTTTTACATCTTTGTACTTATATTACCATATTTTTATGCAAATAAATGAATTGAATTGAATTGAATTGAATTGAAAAATCCAAGTTAAATCCGATAACATAATGAGGCCGATATGGTTTATGCTTGCGACCTAAATACTTCTAGACTGCTTTTTGGACTAATATTATCTAGCCTTAATTTATCACTGATATCAAAATAACTAGTTATTAATATGAGTTTGATTTATGTATAAATCGTTTGCATCGGTCTGCTGTTTCAAGTAATTTTATTTGTGAGTAAATATTAATTTAGCTTCCCAGTCTAGGATAAGACATAATGGTATCGATTCGGTTGTTGCCTTTTTCTAAACTAACCTAATTTGACAGCTCTAAAATTATAGCCGTCCTTGTCGTTTCAGTTTATGGGAAAGGGACGGCAACATTTTTAGTGCTGTCAAATTAGGTTAGTTTAGAAAAATGCAACAACCGAATCGATACCATTTATTTATTTAAGTAAGTTTAAAAATTGGAAAACCCGCCTGCAATTTGACACGCATATTCATTGGGACTGTTCTATTGATCGTAAACACCACAGAAAAGCAAAATACGCAATGTCGTGTACGTGGATGGCGTGTTTTTTCCAGTTATTCTTATTTAATTGCCAAATTACTGAATCGATTTTGGTGAAAAAATTATGGAACCAATGTGGAAGCATACCCTTTCAGATAAAAAAATAATTGTTCAAATTGGTTCATAAATGACGGAGTTCTGAGGTAACAAATATTAAATAAAAATAAAAAAAAACAACCTAATTGAGAACCTCCTCCTTTTTTGAAGTCGGTTAAAATCGGTTCATAAATGACGGAGTCCTGAGTAACAAACAAAAAAATACAAACGAATTCAAAGCCTCCTCCTTTTTTAAAGTTGGTTAAAAAGGGGAATGTTCTTAATCAGGGTAAAATATCTGGACTTAATTTTTTTTTTATTGACTTTAATTTATTATACTTATTAATTGTTAGTCAAAGCACAGTGTATCTTAGGTAGAGTAGAGAAGTAGGCGAGGTTGCGTTTTGCAATAACTAGCAGAGTCATAGTTTTTCAAAGACGGTCACCGTATCGGTACAACGCAAATAAAAAAAAATTACAAATTGCAAAAAAAACCAATTAATGAAACTTTCACCATATACCGGGTGTAATAGAACTACTCTTGAAAATAAATTTTCCGGCTTGAAGTACCTACTTGATACTTATTCTTTTTTAACTACAAAAAAGAAAAGGAAATTCTCAATTAGGTTGTATTTTTTTTTGTTACCTTAGAACTCTGTCATTTACAAACCTATTTGTAAATTTCTTTTTTTATCTGAAAGGTAAAACGGTAGGTACTTTTAGATTGCACTCATAATTTTTTTATCAAAATGAGCTCAGTTAAAAAATAATAACTGAAAAAAAAACATGCCATCCACGTACACGACATTGCGTATTTTGCTTTCCTGTGACTTTTCAGTGTTTACGATCAATATAACAGTCCCAATGAACTGCCATCGTCATCATCATTGATCATAAAGCCGTTTCAAATTGACGTCGGTTTTTTTAGTTATAAAGTAGGTAAAACTTAAAAATTATTCGTCCGCGTCCCGTTGGATCCCGTTGATTATTCGGGATAAAAAGTAGCCTATATGTTAATCTAGGTCACGGACAATATATATTCCAAGTTTCATCCAAATCGGATCAGTAGTTTTTACGTGAAAGAGTAACAAACATCCATCCATCCATACTTACAAACTTTCGCGCTTATAATATTAAGTAGGAAGTAGGACTAGCCGTTGCCCGCGTTCTAGGCCCTTTAGAGTGTGACTTTTCAAAATTCCTTTCTTAGTGCACCCCTACACTATATAAGGATACTACCCTCCAAATGTGATACCTCTAGGACTTATAGTTTAGGCTGTGCGTTGATTGTCAGTCAGCTTCAAAAAAGTTTTATATATTTAGAAGAGTTACTTGAGTAGGGTGTTTAAGTAAAATAATGTCGTAAAGTGCTTTTACGACAGTTTACGTTCACTTTTTATTAGAAATAGATAAAACCTTCGTCAATACCTATAGGTCATTTAGAATGGCCTAGCCTAGGTTTAACTTTAAATTAGGAACAGTGGTGTAGCGACTTTATTAATAGTTACTTGTGTTTTTATATCGCAAAAATAGTTTTAAAAATAAATAGTTTTTAGTGGTAATACTTTTAGAATGTTAAGGATACATTCCACTAAAGTGGCACGGACATTATTATTTAATAGGTATTTAAGATAGAGCCTAGGATATTAATTGTATATTATGTATATAAATGACTGAAGAATACTTAAATATTGTACTTACAACTAAAACTATTGATAGGTAATTTACCAATTAAATTTACTTATTACTTTTTTCTTACTTTTGGTATATTTTAATTTTTTGTGTTTGTAAATATAAATATTGTTTTTTATTTAAAGTTTGATCCATAACATGCTCATAAATGATTTCTTTGTTCCAGAAAAAAACAAAAATCAGTCATAGCATGATCTAAAAATGGCTCCACAAGAAAGAACTACGTACGAGCAAGAGGATAACTCCCGCCAAGACGCGCCCATAGACAACCTATCAAACGTAGATTTAGCATTCGTCAACAAAGGCTATCAGAATGACAGCACTGACACTGACAGCTCACGAACTGTCAACAATAACGTAGAAAGAAAGAAAGCTACGGATTTTGATGACCTACTGCCGTATATTGGAGAATTTGGACTGTACCAAAAGATATTGTTTCTATTAATGATCCCGTTTGCATTTTTTGTTGCATTTGTGTATTTCTCACAAATATTTATGACTATCGCGCCCGAGCAGCACTGGTGTTGGGTTCCGGAGTTGGCTAATCTGACAGTTGAAGAGAGGTGAGTTATTTTTCCTTTTCTTTTTTCTGTGCGCCTGCATTTTTTTTTCTGAGTCAAGAACACAAACTGGCCAACAATGTAATATTTATGACTATCGCGCCCGAGCAGCACTGGTGTTGGGTTCCGGAGTTGGCTAATCTGACAGTTGAAGAAAGGTGAGTTATTTTTCCTTTTCTTTTTTCTGTGTGCCTGCATTTTTTTTCTGAGTCAAGAACACAAACTGGCCAACAATGTAATATTTATGACTATCGCGCCCGAGCAGCACTGGTGTTGGGTTCCGGAGTTGGCTAATCTGACAGTTGAAGAAAGGTGAGTTTTTTTTCCTTTTCTTTTTTCTGTGCGCCTGCATTTTTTTTTCTGAGTCAAGAACACAAACTGGCCAACAATGTAATATTTATGACTATCGCGCCCGAGCAGCACTGGTGTTGGGTTCCGGAGTTAGCTAATCTGACAGTTGAAGAAAGGTGAGTTATTTTTCCTTTTCTTTTTTCTTTGCGCCTGCATTTTTTTTCTGAGTCAAGAACACAAACCGGCCAACAATGTAATATACCTAGTCAGACTGGCGAAACTCTCAAACTACGACTCGTGCTTTCGAAAAACAAACAATGTATGAAACGGGGGTCAAAATTTGAATCACATTTCATACAAAACGAGATTTTCAGTGTGTAATTTTGGTAGAATGGGAGTCCCGATTCTTCTTACGTAGGAATTACGTATTACATATTCTTTCATATAGTCGAAACACTTGTATTTACCAAGATTCAAGCATATTCCTACAATATTGTGATATTATTTAGATTTGAATTGTATTTTTCTGTCCCTAGTAATATTTTGTTTTTAAATACACACACCTAGTTAAGAAATGGTAGGAAATTGAATTTCGCGCATTTTAACATGCACTATAGAGACACATTCTCATCAGTTTGTTTCATATTAAAAACAACGATATATTTAGTATTGTTGATGACATGGGAAAACAGCTTATATCATCAAGTTACAGATTATCATCATACAAAACCCAACAAGTTTTCATTCATCATTTTTGGTATTACGGAACACGAGTTTAAAGTCGCAGGACACTTAACTAACCACTGTACTTATCAGTGTGTAAATCGGCTTTGTTTTTTGCACTAATCAAGCCTCATGAATATATAAATAGAAATATTAATCGGGACTTTAGATTAATAGTTATTACATTAAGGGGCTCATTGTTTTATATGATGAACACGTAAGGCGTGGGAAATATCTAACAAAGAATATTCAAGGACAATCATTACCTACGTATATAATAACTAGATGTCGCCCGCGGCGTTGATCACGTGGTAGCAGCATACGCATTATTTGGTTAAAATCTTTGATCTTAATTTTAGACCATTTAGGGTGTGACTTCTCAAAATTCCTTTCTTAGTGCACCCCTACACTATATAAGGATACTACCCTCCAAATGTCATACCTCTAGGACTTATAGTTTAGGCTGTGCGTTGATTGTCAGTCAGCTTCAAAAGAGTTTTATTATATAAAAAACAAAAAGGTACAAAGCGGTTTTGTCATTTTGACAGATAACAAAGTATGCATAATTAATTAGTTATTATGCATACTTTGTATCTGTCAAAAAATATTACATATATGTTTTGTTTTTAAATTTCAAATAAAAAAAATCAAACCTAAATGTCTGTATAACCAAAATAAAAAAAATGTATGTTTTATTACGATCTAACCCAAATACAGACTAATGAGTAATATAACTCTAAATTAGTATAATGACGGGCGAATATTCAAACGCTGCTTATATTAATTTCATGCTTAAATTATTGCTATCCCTTAACAAATGAGTAATTTCAAACAGAGGCAGAGCAATTTTAAGTGGTGTATAAATGTGAGTGACGTTTCAGTATTCGGCCCTTAGATTATTCTAATTTCCGCAGCTTCGATCGACAGATGCCTTAATTAAAAAAAACAGCTGACCAGACAAATATAGCACCGCAAAATAACAAAAAAGTTGAAACTGGACTCAATACTGTATTTCTTAGAGTAAAAAAAAACTGGCGCTTGATTTTAATTGAAGTTCGTGTTAGACAATAATGAGTCAAGGATTACATGAATAATTATTTTGATAGCTTCATTGTCATCGGAAATCTTAGGAAGCCATCAAAATGATATAATTTGTAAAGTCTGTGTTTCCGAATGAGTATAATTTGGAAGTTTTCAAGAGTCAAAGTCAAAGTCAAAGTCAAAGTCAAAGTCAAAGTCAAAGTCAAAGTCAAAAATGTTTTATTCAACAAAATCTCACTGATCACTTTGAATCGTCATTACGTTTTGTATGATTAGGTATGATTACATTTTTTTTTATTGGATGAGTTGGAGCTAGTTCGTCCCAAGCTTGTTTGTCTTCTAAATAATCAGATATTTAATAGTATGCTTTTAAAAGAAGTCTCTGTTTTATTACGTTTTTGAACTTGCCAATCGACAACTGAGACACATCACTTGGGATTTTGTTAGAGAAGCGTACACATTGCCCTTTGAAAGATTTACTAATTTTTGTGAGCCTAGTGGTGGGAACAGCGAGTTTGTCTTTATTTCTATTGTTAACATAGAGTAGAGTGAATAGGTATCATCTAGGTATCCGTCGACCACATCATTGCTTAACATCAGGTGAGATTGTGGCCAAACGGTTGCCTACATTGTATAAAAAAATAGTGATTTTATTAGTTTAGCGTATTATATCTGCGCGATTTGTAGCGATCTTTGTTAGTAACCTTGACCGCTGAACCACAGATCGGTTTTGACGGTATTTTTTTTGTATTGTATGTTCCGCGATCATTCTGCCAATTATGAATAGTTTTTGATGCTTCTTTTATGTTTGTTAGATCATACTTTAGAGGGAGTCCCATATTAATTTTATTAAAATCGGTTCAGTAGTTTGGCAGGTATATAAGAATAACTGGAAATAACACATCATCCACGTAATGTAATGATTTACTAAAACCTTTTATTTTAGTTAGGTTTTTTTGCTAGTACTACCTATTTCTAATATTTGTTATGAAAATTATACAAAAATTGGGTTTTATATTTTATTCTAACTAGTTTTAATCTAAATCATTATTTATATCATTATAATCATTATTTCACTGAATGAGAGCATCAGCATAATAATAAGCCTTAAATTAGAAATTAATAAAAGTCCACTTAAAGACTTTCAGAAAACACCTTACACGACATTGATGATGTTGATTGATGATGTTGAATATTGAAATATTTAGTGTGCTCGCGAGGTCAACAGCTCCCAGAGCCACTAGTTATTTAATGTAACCCATTTTGAATTAAGTACCTACCTTCATTAAATTATTCTAACCTTGTAACCAAAACATAATTTTATATTTTTACTAAAAATTTAACTACCTAGGTAACCGCCTTAAGTTTTAAAATTAGTTTTAAAACTTATGGTACTTAATTTATTTATTTATTTTACTTTAACTAACACTGTTAGAGTCATTATATTAGTTAAAGAGATAATTCTATCTAATAAGCCACATACATAGAAAAATAATAATAAAAATAACATGCCTTAAGAATAGAAATAGTGTTAGAAATAAAATTAGTCAATATCTAGGCTCATTCCGGAAATCCCCTGACTAAATCCCCTGCGAAGGGGATTTCTGGAACTTTTGTCCGAAAATCCGCTTAGCTACAACGGCGACTGGCGGCAGGGGAAAATCGGATAAAAGTTCCAGAAATCCCCTACGCAGGGGATTTAGTCAGGGGATTTCCGGAATGAGCCAATATCTAGTCATAAAGTTCTAGTTAAGGTATACTTAAGCCTATTAGGGCCGTAAGATCAATAGTGGTTTAAACCACGAAATAGAGTTTAACCTCCAGTCTCCGATTATTTCATAAGATCAATGGTAGTTAATCGACCATCGGTAGCTTAAACTGACAGAGATGACAGTAGATTAATCCATCGATCATATGTAATCGTAGTTAACGAAACCCATAGTTTAAACTGATTTTGATCTTACGGCCCTAAGTAGGCTTAAATTTATATACTATAGCAGGTGCCAAATAACACCGCATACAGGTCATTCACCCACCTTCACCACGATGTCGCAAAATTCAATTTATCCATGAATGGCTAATTCTGTCGCTTTCCATACAAACCTGTCGCTAAGACGGTAATCGCTCGAATCTCGTAGTACTGTTTGTTTACCATACATAAATTGAATTTTGCGACATCAAGGTGAAGGTGGGTGAATGACCTGTATTGCGGTGTTATTTGGCACCTACTATACCCACTTACTTAAATAAGTAACATCGTAAGTATGTAGGTATTATACCTACTAATCTGTAATTAAGTTTTAAATGTATGTATTTATTTTTTTAAGTGTATGAAGCGCTCGTTAGGCTTGTTTAGTCAATCTTCACCGATTATCTAAGTTAGACGACGTTCTGTGCGGTCACTATTTGGATGGGTGACCGTTACATTTACATCTGAGCGCTTCCGTGTTTCGGAGGGCACGTTAAACTGTCGGTGCCGGCTCTAGCAGTCGTTAAGCCACGACGGAGGCCTTAAGGCGGCCTAAAAACTCCGTCACCAGAGTTGGCCACTAACTTGCTATGTATTTATTTTATTACGGGTTTCGAAACGCTTATGGTCCGTCCGTCCGACTGTCACAAACCGTATTATCTCAGAAATTATTATTTTTTTGCCATGACCTGTAGATGTAGAATACCCCCTCTTCGGAAATTATGTTACAAATTGTTTAGTCCAAATGAAAACTGCATTTACACATAATAATATAATTTGCCTTTTGCACATAAGGCACGAACACAAGACCAGAAAAATGTTGTATGGCGCGTGTCTTATCCGACATAAGATAATTTATAAGTTTAAAAAAATGGAAAAACCGACTTCAATTTGATACGCCTTCATCATCAAATGATGATGATGGTGGCAGTTCATTGAGACTGTTCTATTGATCGTAAACACCACCGAAAAGCATAATACGCAATGTATCCGAGATACACTGCGCGGTGACACTACAACGGTTGGCAGTCGAGCTGGCATTGACGCGCAATGTAACCCGAATACGCTAACGCGGCGACTGTCAGATTTGTTCGTGGGTACTTACGTTCTATTGCTCGTAAACGTCACAGAAAAGCAAAATATGTAATATCGTGTACGCGTATGACGTGTTTTTTCCAGTTATTCTTATTTAACTGCCTAATTACTAAACCGATTTTGATAAAAAAAATATGGGATAAATCTGGAAGCATACCCTTTCAGATAAAAAAAGAATTTTTCAAATCGGTTCATAAATGACGGAGTTCTGAGGTAACAAACATCAAAAAAAAGTATACAACCGAATTGAGAACCTCCTCCGAAGTCGGTTAAAAATATATCTTGTAATATGTACGGTCTCATATAAAACAATCAAGCGACTGAATGTCTTATCGATATTTCTCATAAGACACATGAATAATATCTTATAATGTGCAAAAGGCCTAATGAGAACGGTACCGTCCCTGACTTCACACGGTACAGATAATATTATAAACGATTTTGACGTACAGACAGACGGACATCCGGTTACGAAGGTTAGGTAACGTGAGTTCTGTCATGGTTTTACTCACGCGTATTTTTACAGCATTGAAAATAAAATACACCCTAGGTAAATAATAAATAAATGCCCTTGGGCATTTCACACAACGCCCTCTAGTCACAAACTAAGATGTGAGATTGAATTACGGGACACAAAAGCCTCAATCATAAAGAAAATGACAATTAATACTCACAATATTTACATAATTTATAAGTTTAAAAAACTGGAAAAATCTACTTCAATGTGATACGCCTTTATCATCAAATGATGATGATGATGGCAGTTCATTGGGACTGTTCTATTGATCGTAAACACCACAGAAAAGGAAAATGCGCAATGCCGTGTACGTGGATGACGTGTTTTTTCCAGTTACACTTATTTAACTGCCAAACTACTGAAAAATAATGCAACCGAATTGAGAACCTCCTCCTTTTTTTAAGTCGATTAAAAAAAAATAGTGCGTGGAGTCCCTCCGCGCGAAAGAAGTTATACTTCGAGTGCCACGCATTCACTCTCGCTCTGTGTTTAATGTGAAATTAATTTAATATTTATTTTTATGTACTTAACCAATATGCAGTACTTATTTAGTTAGAAATGGTTCTATGCTCATGTTGCCTAAATCAGAACTAGATGGCGCTGCTAAGTTTGATCGGATCCTAGAACGCGCTATCGAAGTGTTTTGCGTTTTGTGGGGGTCTCCGTATGTGGAATAGAAAGAGACAGAGACTAACGCTTCCCGTTTAACGCAACCTTGTTGGAAGTCGCATTAGAAGTATACCTTCAATACATACGAAACAGTTGAGCTATCTACAAACCGTTGCAAGCGATTATTAGATAGCTCAACTGGTCCAAATCAGTATAAAAAGTTTTTAACTTTCATTTATTTATTTTTACAATTTGTACAATCGTATTTAAAATTTATTTAACTTCATAAGTAAATAAAGAAGAAGAATGATAATAAAGATCCGTAAAGAACCACAATAGGTACTTTTATGTTATAACGAGCAATGTTGCGGTAAGTACCTAGTATTCTCAATAAATAGTTATTTGCCTCACTAACTTCAGCATATGGTTTTGTTTACGTGATGTCTATACCTACGTATGTACTGGCACTAATTCCCGTGTGGTGATTTACTGCTCAAACACTGATCCGGACATAGATTTTTGTATGAAAATCTCTACTCAAATCTATGCGTGAGTAGTTTGAGTAACAAAATATGTACGCAATGTCGTGTACGTGGATGACGTGTTTTTTTCAGTTATATTCCTATTTAACTCCCAAACTACTGAACCAATTTTGATAAAAAAATTATGGGACCAATCTAGAAGTATACTCTTTCAAGATAGATTTTTTTACATCGGTTCATAAATGACGTAGATAAAGTAACGAACATTAAAAAAAATATTGCCGAATTGAAAACCTCTTTTTTTAAGCCGGTTAATTAATTTATTTATTTATTTATTTATTTTATGGAAAACCAACAGCTTAAATTAACTAGATAAACATTTTTATAGCAGTAGAAAGCCAATTACAGGTTTTCACGGATACGTTGACATAATAGTTACACATACAACTGTGAACGTCTGGTCGACGACAAAGTGACTACAAATTTAACTACGTACACTATGATCTTAGAGAGGGATTTAAATCCCCAAAGAAAAAAATATAATTTATAAAAATACAACTGAACTGAGAACCTCCTCCTTTTTTGAAGTTAGTTTAAAAGTACGTTCCTGTTACTACACAGAGTGTCATGTTATTCTACGGCTACAGGCAGACAAACTTTTGTATATTTTTATAGTTATCAATCTATCGTAAACAAAAAATGAAACGTGCGTTGTGGTTTTAACAATAACTATTAGGTATTAATGAAAAACCACATGTTGGGAGCAATAGATTTTTATAAGAATTCAGATTATCTTTACCTTATAAATGGAATTAGTTTGAAATTATTTACATAAAAAATAACAATCTATTCAACAAAAAAAGTGATAATCATAATGTTAACACTAGAAATAAAGACAAACTCGCTGTTCCCACCACTAGGCTCACAAAAATTAGTAAATCTTTCAAAGGGCAATGTGTACGCTTCTTTAACAAAATCCCAAGTGATGTGTCTCAGTTGTCGATTGGCAAGTTCCAAAACGTAATAAAACAGAGACTTCTTTTAAAAGTATACTATAAAATATCAGATTATTTAGAAGACAAACAAGCTTGGGACGAACTAGCTCCAACTCATCCAATAAAAAAAATATGTAATCATACCTAATCATACAAAACGTAATGACGATTCAAAGTGATCAGTGAGATTTTATTGAATAAAACATTTTTGACTTTGACTTCGACATACTTGGATAAAAACAGCGACAAGATTGTAAATCGAATTTTAATATATCACGTTTCTTGAAATAAAACGTCAAAGCTCTGAAAATCTTAAAATTTTTATTTCTTCGTGTAAAATTAATTGATATACTTACTTTTGATACCAATTTTGGTTCTGACTTAATTGACGTTATTTGATTAAAAATGACAAGTTTTGACGGGAAAATATCCACCATTTACCCTTCAAAACAAACGACAGCCGACTTGACGAATTTAAATAAATAAATAATAATAATAAATAAATATTCACGGACACTTAACACAACGCCCTCTAGTCCCAAACTAAGCAAAGCTTGTACGATGGAAACTAGATGGCTGGTAGAATACATACATACATTTTTTTTTGTAAATACATACTTATAATACTTGGAAACACCCAGACACAGAACAAACATCTATGTTTACAACACACAAATGTTTGGTTCTCGGTGGGGATCGAACCCACGACCCACAGCACGGAAGGCAGAGCTACTACCGACTGAGCCGTGACGCCTGTCATCTTGTTTGTTACCGTAACGCCTATGTGACTAGCACAGAGGTCAACTCACTTGCCGGGTACTATTTTTATTACAAATGTATATGATGAATGGTAATGATAGAATGAATCGTGCGGAATGAGAAACGTGACTTAGTGGTGTGCAAGGTGATTCAAAAAAAATTATAGGTACCTACAACTACCTAAATAACTAATAGTTCGCCCCGAACTGAGATCTCGTGATGGTCGGAGGTTAATAAAACCCAAACAATTTTTATTGACTAAGTACCTGTCTTACTTGAACTACAAAATCATTGAAACTGCAAGAAATGTTAGCTCACGTTATACTGGGTTTTTCAATTTTATAATTTTTACAACAACTCAAAAACTATTAGACCTAGAATCAAAATAAAAACGGTTTTGGAATGTCTAAACAAAACCCTATCATATGACACCCCACTTGATATTTTTGTACGATTTTTTTTTTAACTCTCTTTGGACCCTCATAACTTCACGACCCCTTGACCGATTTACTTCATTTAACAAACCAATAAAACTTAAGAGTACTATCCGTATACCTATCAAATTCTGTGAAGATTGGATAAGCGGTTCAAAATATCTCGAAGAACAAACATACAAAGCATTTTTGCCCAAGTTGTCACTAAGATCTCGTTCGCTTCGTTCACTCGATCAATAATGGAATAAACTTGTAACCAGTGCCTATAACAAAGCATTGTCTTACTGAACACGTCCGTTGAAGACGTCCCTGTGATGCATTGCACTGCGTCCACACTTGTTCCTCTTTCACGCAAATACTACTAATCCTATTTGGATGAAACTTGGAATATATATTGTATGTGACCTAGATTAACACATAGGCTACTTTTTATTCCGGAAAATCAACGGGATCCAACCAAGATCCAACGGGATGCGATCGACGTCGCGGTTGGAAACTAGTTCATACATAATATATCTCCTACCATAGTTATACTTATTAAACATGTAGGTAGGTGATTAAAACCTTGATGGTGATTGAAATAAATCAATACTGATGCCGCATATTTTTCTAAAGACTCGCATTTTTAAGATCTATAACCACATTTTAACATAAAATAGTTTTATAACGAAGCAAAAGAATCTTTTGATTGATTTCATCTAGGTATAGATAATATTATAATCTACTACCTGCGGGCCTAAGATGCGCACCGCGAAATATTTGTCATGTCGTTCTGTCAAAATGTAAACATTTTGTACCAGTTTAGGAACTATTGCATTATCTGTGGTACCTAATGGTGTCGACAAAACGCGCCATAATGTACACTTTTGACACTTGTTAGTCGTCGTACCTCTCTGAGGACGAGATAATAGTCATGCAGAAATGTCAAAAGTTGAACATTCAAAGGCGCGGTTTCTCGACAACATTACCACAGATAATGCAATAGTTCCTAAACTGGTACAAAATGCTTACATTTTGACAGAACGACATGACAAATATCTCGCGGTGCGCATCTTAGGCCCGCTGGTAGTAGATTATAATATTATCTATACCTAGATGAAATCAATCAGAAGATTATTTTGGTTCGTTATAAAACTATTTTATGTTAAAATGTGGTTATAGATCTTAAAAATGCGAGTCTTTAGAAAAATATGCGGCATCAATATTGATTTATTTCAATCATCATCAAGGTTTTAATCACCTACCTACTTACATGTTTAATAAGTATAACTATGGTAGGTAGATATATTATGTATGAACTAGCTTCCGCCCGCGACGTCAATCGCATCCCGTTGGATCTTGGATCCCATTGATTTTCCGGAATAAAAAGTAGCCTATGTGTTAATCCAGGTCACAGACAATATATATTCCAAGTTTCATCCAAATCGGATCATTAGTTTTTGCTTGAAAGAGGAACAAACATTATATATACGTATAATATACCTCCATACATCCTTACAAACTTTCGAGTTACTAATATCAGTAGAATGAATAGGTACCTAAGTATATGTAAGTATAAAAAAAATAAGAAACTTATAATTCTACAGACTTCAAAGAGTCACCTTGTTTATGCAAAGAAAATAAAATTACGACTAATACAATATCTACAAACAAAATACGCAATAAACAGTTAGATGCAAAAGCGATTATTTTGACCAACAATGGGTGGCTTCATCAAAAGTACAAAGAACTAATTGACTCATCAAAAATTGTACATAATTGTGTACTTATTTGCCTATTAGGCGCTTAAGAAAACGGAAATCACGCGATAGTTTGGCGGTCAATTTAGATGCGTATCTACGGCGCAACATTTTTTACGTTCAAAATTAGCTTCGTTCTATATTGAGCCCGATTCTGATTTTTATTTTCCTAAACGAATAATAGGCCTTTACATCTATTGAAGATGATTTATACAACATCGAGCCTTGGTCTCGCGATCGTAACGCACAACACAGCGGTATGCAGCATGCAGCGCCGGACACATAATTGTATGGAAAACGTCTAGTATGGTCTCTTGTTACGTCGCAGTCTGCGTCAGCGGTGAGGAGCAAACGCGGTACTCTGCGTTGTGCTGCACACCGCAACGTTGTGCGTTACGATCGCGAGACCAAGGCTTCAGGAGGCAACCTATGCCACTTAACGACACACTGTAGTGCCTGGGACAATGTTTAGATGGAGTAGGCTTGTAGGAATACCATCCTCTCAGCCTAGTCAGCCATATCCACAGAAAAGACATACGTCAATACGTGCGGAGCTGACTAAGGCAAGGGTTTCCTCACGATATTTTCCTGTCAACGCCTGTCTTAGGTGTCGTAGTGATAGGATTAAATGGAAGTAATTTTTTCGGCAAAACGGAAATCCTCATTTGCCAGCACCGCTTCATTAGCAATGACCTTAGAATTGCATGAAATGACCTCTGTATTGTTCGCGTGACCTCAGCTGAGGTCGACGTCTGGTTGATACTTTTTTGTTCTATCAAAAAGTGCTCAGCTGTCTTGAGTTATTTGCGCAAAAAGTTACAAAGGGAAGATAAAACTGGACATCTTGGGAACGTAAGCATGAGCGGTTAGTATGCTGTAACTCTATCACGAACAAATTGACAGTCTCCGCGTTAACTTTTTCGAGTTACATTGCGCGTCACTGCCAGCTCGACTGCCAACCGTTGTAGTGTCACCGCGCAGTGTATCTCGGATACGCTAGCGTTACGTATTCGAGTTATATTGCGCGTCAATGCCAGCTCGACTGCCAACCGTTGTAGTGTCACCGCGCAGTGTATCTCGGATACGCTAGCGTTACGTATTCGAGTTATATTGCGCGTCAATGCCAGCTCGACTGCCAACCGTTGTAGTGTCACCGCGCAGTGTATCTCGGATACGCTAGCGTTACGTATTCGAGTTATATTGCGCGTCAATGCCAGCTCGACTGCCAACCGTTGTAGTGTCAACGCGCAGTGTATCTCGGATACGCTAGCGTTACGTATTCGAGTTATATTGCGCGTCAATGCCAGCTCGACTGCCAACCGTTGTAGTGTCACCGCGCAGTGTATCTCGGATACGCTAGCGTTACGATACGTTTGCGATAGTCACATTTACTCGTGATCAAGGCACTGATTTATCTACTGCTCAAGCAATCTGCACTGAAGCATAAAATTGTTTATGAAACCTCTCCTCAAATCTATGCTTGAGTCGATTTCTGGATCGGTGTATAGGCCTTAGTGTACAATTTTGACTTAGGTAACTTAAGCCCGACCAAGCTGAGACTGCAATCGACACAAAAAGATTTTTTGTACATGCTAACATGTTACCAGGTAGTCACAGTTTTCAAATCGTTTCCGTATTGCAGAGGTATGAATTATGCCATATATTAATTCTAATGAGTTTACGTGATCAGACTATACCCTACCATGATGCAAAAAATAGTATATTCCAGAAATCCCTACTGCTAATACGCCATGGATAGCCATGCGCCCTATCCTCTGACCGTTGTTAGTGGACGTGCACTGTGAGGTAACGCGTTATTAAAGACTGAAGGTACTTGTTTAGCATGAGATGTGCCCTGTTCCATCACTTCTCATAATACCGCGTTCACACTCAGCCGCAGTCGGCAGGGAAATGGGCATGAGCATAGTCTAAACACGATCATGCCTCTGCCCCAGCATGTGCATGCCCTTGCTCCTTAAAGATTAAAAGCGATGTTGCTGTGGCAATAAGTCCGGCAGCGGCATGGTCTGAGTTACTACCTCGTTCAGATGTATCAGTGTTACATACTAATGGCGAAGCCCTGATAGTTTCTAGTGATAAATTTAATCTGAAAGGTCTTCCTTGCTTGGGAGTTCACGTCTATCTTCATCTCTTTCAGACGAGCCCTATCCATCCCTCCAAGCACAGCCGGTCTGTACGCGCACGAACGATGCCGCATGTATGCTGGTGACTGGTCCAAAGCCCTGGCTGAAGGAAGAACAACTCCTGACGACGAATGGCCAATTATACCTTGTACTAACGGCTGGGAGTACAATAGAAGTGATGTTCCGTACCATACGATAGCTTCTGATGTGAGTACCATACGATAAACCCTTGCGTTTTTGTTCATAGCTCAGTTAGTTTTTGTGTTTAGGTAACTTTTTTATATACCAAAATACTCCTTGATTTATTGTCTATGTGATGGTTAAAACACCGTTCAAATCGGTTAAGTAGAACTCGAGTTATTAAAAATAAATCTGTTGTAAGAACCGAGTAGTGTAGCCCAGGGATCTTTCTTTGGTCCTTTCTTGTTTGCTATATTTTATGACAAATTCTTTGCAGTTTTGAGGCTTTTTTATCTAGTGACATACTCATTCCTTTAAATAATTTTATTCAACTGATAAACTTAACTTTATCCTCGCATGCTCAACGGATAAGAATACTAAAAAACAAGATCTTTATTTCATAGAAATAATGTTCTAGAAATGATTTCGCAATCAACCTTTTGGGATATCGCAAACCAACAAATCTACAAAGGCCTTCGAACTTGAACAACCCTCTCTTTCCCTCTTACAGTTAGACTGGGTGTGTGAGCAAGACAACCTAGCAGCGACAGCTCAGTCCATCTTCTTCTGCGGTGCTATTGTCGGTGGTTTGGTCTTTGGCTGGATTGCTGATAAATATGGAAGAATTCCTGCTTTGGTTGGTAAGTTCTTGAAGTTCAATTTACTTATTTTATTTAGTAGTATTATACATGTGTTGTGGCACCTATATGTAAGAAACTTGAAGTACTACGTTATTTAGAAGTATTATACTCTAAGATATTTACAGCCCGCGCAAAAGCGTCCTAGTTTACGTTACTTACTACTGATGAAAGACAAATCATATTCCGCCTCCTTCTTTTAGGTAAAAATGACAAACACAGTTTTGTCTTTTCCTCCGTAAACAAATCTCTGTCTCAAGCGCTCATGCTATAAGCCTGCCAATTGTAATAGTTCTGAGGGCCTAGTACGAGTTTTGGTGTGTAAATCTGGTGTAAAACGTCTGACGCCCAGCACACCAATGTGTGCTCATATGTATGGAGACACTGAGCAGATTCTTTGACAAGTTTGGTCTACACCAAGCCCGTACTCGCATGTCGAGCTTCTCAAAGAATCCGCTCAGTGTCTCTATACAAATCAGCGCACACTGGTGTGCTGGGTGACAGACGTTTCACACCCACACTATACACTGGAAACTCGTATTAGGCCTGCAAGTCGTTACATTATATTCTTCTGGTTTCCAGGAACTAACCTGGTTGGCTTCGCGGCCGGTATTGGAACCGCCTTCTGCAGCAGTTTCTGGAGCTTCGCGCTTTGCCGTTTCCTCGTCGGGTTGGCGTTTGATAACTGCTTCACCATGATGTATATCTTAGGTGAGTGTCTCTTATGATACATCATTATCATCAACAGCTCGATTTTACTACTAGGCCTACTACACTGATATTTATTTATTTATTTATATAAGCCTTTCATATTCTGAATTTTTTGTTTCCCTTAAGGTGCATTGGGGTAATTGCGAAAATGGGTATATTCCGAAAATCCATAAAATCTAGTAACATAATGCGATATTTTCCTGTTGGCACGAGGATATATAGGACTGTCACGGCGATGCCAATCAAGATGGCGTCTAGACCAATGTTGCCAACAGGAAAATATCGCATTATGTTACTAAATTTTATGGATTTTTGGAATATACCCATTTTCGCAATTACCCCAATGCACCTTATGTTACAAAATATCCCTCAGTTCAGTGTGCCTTTTGGCAAAGGCCTCCTCCAGCGTCTTCCACTGTGATCTGTCTCTGGCAACTCTTCTCCAAAGCCAGCTGTGAGTTTGAGATCATCTTTCCATCTCCGTTGGGAAGATGATCTCAAACTCACAGCTGGCTCCAACAACAGAGATGGGAAGACTACACTGACATAAGTCTCCCTGAGTTTGTACCATCCATCACTTAAGATAGGTTTATGTAAGTTTTGCCAAAATTGTCTTCTAGTAATATCTATGCGCACTACCCTAATAAATTGTTAGCCCCACTACCCAAAGGTTAGCTGGTAGAGAATGCTATTTCAGCATTAAGTACACTACTTTAAGTTGTGCAATAAAGAATTTTCTATCTATCTAATCTATCTATAAGTTAGTCTATTCTTGTCTGTTTTTACCCTACTTTGACAATTATCGTGTACCGATCTCGTTGGATCTACGACATTTCTATAACCACTTCTTGGCCAACATTCAGTTGTAGTAGGTATTCGTAGTAAGTACCTATAGGTAGTATTCCTAGTATTCCTTGAAAGAACTCTTCCACAAACCTTGCTGATGATGATAACTTTGATTACAATACCTTCAACTTGCACTTGATATCTTCTAAGTAACATCGAAAAAACTTAAACGATTTTTCTCCTACCCAGTCATTATCACCACGAAGGTAGCAACCGTCAGATAAACTCACTGTGAATATTTTAACTGTCACTTTGAACCAGATCACGCGCATCCTTGGATACTACGTGACTGTCTGAATGATTTAGAGGAATGACGCAGTCCAATCACCCTTCTAGCTTTAGTAAACATTCAACATCCTAGCGATGATGAATTGAAAAATACATTATCAATAATGTGGAAATGACTTTTTTAAATGATACTTGTAATAGGTTCTGGCACGGTTTAATAACAACTGAATCACCTCATGCCGCTGTCGGCATTATTGCCGCGGACTTATTGCCACAGCAACATCGCCTTTATTCTCATTAGAGAGCACGGGCATGAACTTGGGCCGGGAGCCGGGACAGAGACATGTTCGTGTTCACACTGTGTTCGTGCCCACTTCCCTGCTCAAGTCCCTGCCGACTGCGGCATAGTGTGAACGCGACATGAGACGTATCCTGTGAGGCATCAGACTGCGTCCATCTCTCTGAGATATAAAGATACTAGCTGGTGCCCGCGACTTCATCATCTCAGGATTAGAAGTGCAATTTGAAATGCGATATGTTCTAGGCGTTTCTGAAGAGTTCGCGTCTCGTTGATAGATTGATAGATAAACACTTTATTGTACAAAAAAATATTGTACACAATGAGAAATAACATAAGTCCAGGAAATAGCATAAAACAGACAGTACAATGGGCGGCCTATCGTTACAAGCGATCTCTTTGGATGGACAGGAATAACGAAATCAATAGAATTGGTTGGTAGAAATTCTCTGGACGAACTCTTTTCCAAAGAGCCCTAATACTCCAATACTTAAAATTGAAACATGATTTCAAAATGTTATTATTCTATAGAACAATATTTAAAATACAGAGACAATGATCTATGAAATACTTACCCGACACCTAATTTGTAATGATTTTTATTATTAGTTATATGATTATTATGATTATTATGTTTCCATTTTTGTACCTAATCTATGTTATGTGCTGTTGGTTTTCCTATAAATAAATAAATAAATAAATAAATTATTGTAAAATTGATTCAGCTTTAATGTAAATTCAATTCTAAGTATTTGCATGCCCATTAGGTAGAATATAATGCACTATTCCTACACTTAAGACCTAATCTGTAACATATTGACAGGCGTCATGGCTCAGTCGGTAGTAGCTCTGCCTTCCGTGCTGTGGGTCGTGGGTTCGATCCCCACCGAGAACAAACATTTGTGTGTTGTAAACATAGATGTTTGTTCTGTGTCTGGGTGTTTCTATGTATTATAAGTATGTATTTACAAAAAAAAAAAAAAAAAACTATGTATGTATTCTATCAGCCATCTTGTTTCCGTCGTACAAGCTTTGCTTAGTTTGGGACTAGAGGGCGTTGTGTTAAGTGTCCGTGAATATTTATTATTATTATTTATTATATATTCTTGCAAATAAACATATCTTTATCTTTACTAATATTGGTATTTTCTTCCAGTCCTCGAATACGTGGGACCAAAATGGCGTACGTTTGTTGCAAACATGTCAATTGCTCTATTCTTCACGTGCGCTGCGTCACTGTTACCCTGGATAGCACTATGGGCTGATGATTGGAGAACCTTCGCGTTGTGGACCAGTGCTCCGTTCATATTGGCTGCTTTTACACCCTGGCTGGTTCCGGAGAGTGCCAGGTTAGTCCAAAGTATCTGGCAATTGCCAAAAGCTCTCGACAGGTAAGATCACGTGGCTGGTCCCAAAGAGAGCCAGGTAAGTCCAAAGTATCTGGCAAGTGCCAAAAATTTAGCTTTAGATAGATAAAATCATGTTATTGAGGAATAGTCCATACTGACTGGTCCCAAAGAGAGGTTAGTCCAAACTATCTGGGAAATGACAAAACTTAGCTCTAGACAGGTAAGATCACGTTATTGAAGAGTTTTCTATTCATATTGGCTTATTTTACATTTGGCTGGTCACGAAGAGTGCCAGGAATACCTATCTGGCAAGTGCATAAATTCAGTTCTAGATAGATAAAATCAAGTTATTGAGGAGTAGTCCATTCATACTGGCTGATTTTACATTCTGGCTGGTCTCGAAAGTTGCTAGGTCAGTCCAAACTTTCTCGCATGTGCCAAAATTTTACTTTAGATAGATAAATAATATCACGTTTGATGTTTGTTCAGGGATCGAACTGACAACCTACAGCGCTGAAGGCAGAGCTATATCCACTAAGCCGTGAGATCTATCAAGACTATAACCACCATCTATTTCTTTATTCCAGATGGCTCCTTTCTCAAGGCAAAGTGGACAAAGCACTCTCAATAATGAAGAAGTTCGAACGAATCAACAAAACTAAAATACCGGACAAAGTACTGAGCGAATTCACTGTGAGTACTTACTATCAGTATTACCTACATTAAACTCAAATTTATAAACGACTAGCTGTCGCCCGCGGCTTTGCTCGCATGGCAGCTTACGCATTATTTGGTTAAAATGTTTGATCCTAATTTTAGACCTTTTAGGTTGCGACTTTTCAAAATTCCTTTCTTAGTGCACCCCTACACTATATAAGGATACTTACCCTCCAAATGTCATACCTCTAGGACTTATAGTTTAGGCTGTGCGTTGATTGTCAGTCAGCTTCAAAAGAGTTTTATATATTTAGAAGATTAGTTCTCGCCTGCAACTTCACATATTCAATATTCTGGTGGGAGGGATCAAACCCACGGCCACGGAAGGCAGAGCTGAACACTGAACAGTCACGCCTGTAACAGTGGACATGTCTCAGACTAACCCTTTGACATTTCCAGGAGTCAACAATGAAATCTATCAAGGAGACTGAGGCAGAATCTCGTACATACTCGGTATTGGATCTATTCCGGACTCCAAGACTTCGTCGGAATACAATTCTTCTCATCATAATCTGGATGGCGATATCTCTGGTCTTCGACGGACATGTCAGGAACGTTGGTTCTTTAGGCTTGGATATATTTCTAACGTTTACAATCGCTTCGGCCACTGAGTTACCGGCGGATACATTTTTGACTGCTGTTTTGGATAGGTAAGTGAAGATTGAAATCATCATCATCATACCTAGTATAGTATAGATAACTAGCTTCTGCCAGCGATTTCGTTCGCATCCTGTTAGATCCCGTTGATTTTCGGGGATAAAAAGTAGCCTACGGACAATATATATTCCAATATCGATCCAATATCGTTTTATCCAAATCGGATCAGTAGTTTTTGCGTGAAAGAGGAACGAACATACATATACAATACATACATACATCCATACATCCTTACATTAGTAGGATGTGGTTTCATCATATTGTAACAATATTACTTGCTAGCTTTCGCCTGCGACTTCGTCCGCGTCCCATTTGATCCTGTTGATTTTCTAGTGCCTACTACGCTCCCTCTCAATATCTTCTTATTCTTCTTCTATAATATGGCCTCTGTCAGTCATTTTGACAGACAATTTTGCCAGTGTCAAGTGAGATACCTATTTGAAATAATAGTCAAGTCATTCGTCACGTCGGCTGTTGTTTGTTTTTAAGAGAAAATGGCGGATTTTCCCTTCAAAACTTGAAAACGAAATCTATCATTTAGGAAAACCACTTTACACACATTTATTCCATTGGCTCACACTCTATGTTACGACCTCAAGTAGGTATTATTGGTTAAAATTCCACCAAAATTAAACAACAATACTCACAATAACACAAGAAAAAATGACAGAACTCGAATCTCTACGCCTTGTTACCTAGTTGGATTTGCAATTGACATTGACATTTGCTATTTCAGATGGGGTAGGAGATGGCTTGCCTGTGGCTCTATGGTCGTCAGTGGTATCTTCAGCTTACTGGCCACAGCTGTACCTGTTGGTAAGTACAAATATTCATGTAGATACTAGCTGAGGGCCTAGTACGAGTTTTCAGTGTATAGTGTGGGTGTGAAACGTCTGTCGTCCAGCACACCATTGGGCGCTGATTTGTATGGAGACACTGAGCGGATTCTTTGAGAAGCTCGATTTGCGAGTACGGGCTTGTTGTAGACCAAGCTTCTAAAAAAACCCGCTCAGTGTCTCCATATAAATCAGCGCCCACTGGTGTGCTAGGTGTCAGACGTTTCACACCAGATTTACACACCATAACTCGTACTAGGCCCTCTGATACCCGCGATTTCGTACGCGTCCGAAACTTTCCACCAAAATATCTGTCAACCAGCATACGATGAACCTCGTAGCAAATGGCTGCTTTTGGTTTAGAGAGTTCAAGCTGAATAGATTTCATACTAGCTTCCGCTCGCGACTTCGTCCGCGTCCCGCTTGAACCTGTTGATTTGCCGGGATAAAAAGTAGCCTATGTGTTAATCCAAGTTACGAACTATATATATTCCAAGTTTCATCCAAATCGAACCAGCAGTTGCAGCATGATTGAAACACAAACATCTCAACTTTGACTTTTATATTTTAAGTGGGATAGTAACACCCAGACATAGAACAAAACATCTGTTTGCCACACAAATATTTGTTATCAGTGGGGATCGAACCCACGACCCACAGCACGGAAGGCAGAGCTATTACCGACTGAGCTGTGACGCCTGTAAATGTTCTGTTTTGGTCTTCCAGGTGGACCATCAGCTTCCTTAGCCATAATGGGTCGCTTCGCAGTGAATATTTCATACAATATCGGCCTACAATACGCAGCTGAACTCTTACCAACCGTAGTAAGGGCCCAAGGAGTTGCACTGATACATATTATGGGCTATGTGGCTAGTATTGTCGCACCTTTTATAGTTTACCTGGTAAGTAAAGAGTTTATGAGATAAGTATTTTGTTTATCTGGTGAGTATTTGGTTTATTTGATAAGTATTTGTATATCTGGTATGTATGTAATTAATTTATGAAGTAAGTGTAAGTTTATAGAACAAGTAAATAGTTATTTGATGAGTAACTGAAAAGAATTAAAATTTTGGTTGGTCTGGTATCAAAGTAATGAATGAAAAGGTAGGTAATAAATAAGGTCTAATCTAAAAAATAAAAAGGGTATTCTGGCAAGTAATTCGTTTATCTAATAAGTAACTTGTTTATGTAGCGATTAAATTGGTTATTTGGCAAGCAAACCTTACATACACAAAGGTCCTTAGATATGAATATTTAATTGGATTCCTGAGATTCTAAATAAAACTTGCCAGATAATATTATATAACCACAACAATATTATTTATCTACCATTAGCCGATCTATGATATTTTTCCAGGCGAACGTATCAGTTGACCTACCCCTCATAATTCTGGGAGTTCTGGGTATAGCCGGGGGGATGCTATGCCTCCTACTCCCGGAGACCATGGACACGGAGATGCCTCAGACCTTGCAGGATGCCGAGAACTTCGGCTTGGACCAGAGATTCAGCGATATACCTTGCTTTCCGAGGTGAGGCTTCATGGCTTAGAGCTATTAATTTTCGTCATGGCTTAAAGACTGATAAAGGTAGGACCGACTGTTTAAGCTCAAACAAGATGAAGCTCTTCTAAACCAGGAGCAATAGCTTAAGTTTCTGTCATGGCGTAGTGTCTGTTATAGCCACGAAGTCGCGGAAAACAGTAGCTTCTGTCCATCCAAAGATTGTCTGGAAGAGATTGCTTATAGCGATAAGACCGCCCATTGTACCTCATAATTTAAACTTATTTCTCTTTTATTGTTTTTCTTCTTTACTTGGTGTGCAGTAAAGACATAATCTATCTATCTATTTAGTCTAGTAAATAAATAAGTGAAGCACTCGTGGTTAGGCTTGCTTAGCCAATCTTCACCGATTATCTAAGTTAAGCGAAGTTCTGTGCGGTCACTATTTGGATGGGTGACCGCTAGTGGCATTTACATCTGAGCGCTTCTGTGCTTCGGAGGGCACGTTAAACTGTCCCGGCTCTAGCAGTCGCTAAGCCATGACGGAGGCCTTAAGGCGGACTAAAAACTCCGTCACCAGAGTTGGCCACTGACTCATACGAGCTTGCTTTTAATAAATATGTACCTAAGTATATCTCTTTGTACAGAAAACGGCCACAACCCATCGACTTGGAAAACACAGAGCGATACACAAAACGGGCATCAATAGCAACGCAGGAAGACCACTTCATCAGAGCCTTACCTTCTATCAGTTCACGAGCATCAATCCGCGCCTCTATACGAGCGTCCACACGAGAATCTCTACGAAAGCGATCGAAACAAGACGTGGTTTGAGAAAAAATACTTTTGGTGTCATTTTTGGCTTTTGGTATCTATGCTGGCTTCTGGTATCAATGCTAGCTTTTGGTATCAATGCTGGCATTTGGTATCAATGCTGGTTTGTGGTATCAATGCTGGCTTTTGGTATCAATGCTGGCTTCTGGTATCAATGCTAGCTTTTGGTATCTATGCTGGCTTCTGGTATCAATGGTAGCTTTTGGTATCAATGCTGGCATTTGGTATCAATGCTGGCTTGTGGTATCAATGCTGGCTTTTGGTATCAATGCTGGCTTTGAGTATCAATGCTGGATTTTGGTATCAATGCTGGACTTTGATATCAATGCTGGCTTTTGGTATCAATGCTGGCTTTTGGTATCAATGCTGGCTTTGAGTATCAATGCTGGATTTTGGTATCAATGCTAAACTTTGGTATCAATGCTAACTTTCGGTATCAATGTTGGCTTTTGGTATCAATGTTGGCTTTTGGTATCAATGCTAAACTTTGGTATCAATGCTAACTTTTGGTAGAAAACGTGGCATTCGGCAAAGATCTTGGTACGAAGTTTGTGAGGTCGACTTTAGTGATGTTATTATATGCCTCAGTCAGGTGGCGTAGATGAAAATGTGTGATTTTTTTATTTATTGGACAAACAATTCATGACATTATTATTTTGCAATTGATTTTTTTTTATTATATCGTATATGAATTCTTGCCAATTGTGTACAATAAATTGTGATAAATATAACGATGTTAAAATAATGTTACATTTAAATTATGAATGTGAAAGATGCGTTTGTGAAAAAAACTTTGACAGGTTGTAAAAGTGGTAGTTTTGTAAGAATTACCTTATTGCTCGACTTATAAATAATAATAATAATGACTATATATATATATATATATATGTTATTTTATTTGTTAAATATTATATGGGTCAAATTTAATTTAAAGTGGTTAAAGACTTATTAATAATTCAAGGTTTTTTTTTGCAAAATGGTCTTTGCAATATGGTAACATTATTAAAAAAATACAATAATGAAGACCTACTTAATAATCACCAAATCTTTACGGATTTGGTGATTATTAGGTAAGTCTACACTTTTCAGTATTATGGAACCTCTAGTAGGTAATAAATAAATCTCTATCTTGAAAATATGATCTTCTGCAATACCCCCTAATCAGTACAGACTCATATTTAGAAGTATGTATTTACAAATAAAAGTATATAAATATTCTATTAGCAATTTAGTTTCCATAGTACAAACTTTGCTTAGTTTGGGACTAGAGGGCGTTGTGTGATTATGTCTAAGGATATTTATTTATTTAAATTATGTTGCCAATTAAATAGTTTTTTTGCAAAATTTTTGTAATTAGTTGCCATTATATTCGGAGCGAAATGTTTAATCGATATTCTGTGATATTTATTATCGTGATAAAAATGTAATAATAAAGAAACAACTGATTTTTATTTCAAATTCTGAAATTATTTAGTGGTTCTCTAGTTTTTTTTCTAAAACTTCTCTCCACGAAAGTTTGTAAGTATGGATGGAAGTATGGAGGGATAGATGGATGGATGTTTGTTACGCTTTCACGTAAAAACTACTGATCCGATTTGGATGAAACTTGGAATATATATAGTCAGTGACCTGGGTTAACACATAGGCTACTTTTTATCCCGAAAAATCAACGGGATCCAACGGGACGCGAACGAAGTCGCAGGCGGCACCTAGTACTACTTATATAAGGGGAAAAAGATGGGAAAAAGTACAGAGTTGAATAATATAAGACCACTCACAAAAACTTTGAAGGGGTAATATGGGCACTTTAACTCTTCGAAGTTTTTTGGAGTAATCTTACCCGGTATAGGTAACTAAAGACTTCGGGGGGGTTAAAAGTCTATATATAGAAAAAAAACATATTATTAGGCTCATTCCAATTTTCCCCTTACTTAATCCCTTCCTAAGCTACCACGGCGACTGCCGGCAGGGGAAAATTGGATAAAAGATCCATAAATCCCTTTAGTGGTCCATTTACACCGTTTTTTTCTAAAAGTCAAATTATTATTAATGGGTCAATAATAATATGTTTTTTTCATGGGTCAATAACAGTAAAATATGTTTTTTTTTTCTACAGAACATTATTCAGTTATTCATTTACTTTAACCCTTCGAAGTTATTAAGCAGTCTTGTTAGAATCCTGTAGGTATATACTGGAGTAAAATGCACTTTAAGTATCACAACTAAAATAGACAAACAATTACTTAAATTGAAGGGTACCTACACGCATTTCATCAGCTGTGTACACAGACGTAAAAACTAACAGAACTGACTTGTACAAATAATGTCATATATTTACTAATCTTTGGCCAATCTACCAGAAATTACTGGGGTAAATAATCACGTTATTTACTGACTAAACTATGTACACATCTAGTTAGGATTGCTTTATGTACTTATTTACGCACATGTCTCTACATGTGCGTCTAAATAGATTGTATGTAAGTCACTTATAGTAACTTTGTGACATTTTACACTTAATATAATGTACATACAAAGTATATATAAACACGGTGTAACATAAATACCCTATAAGTCCGAAGGGGGCGTATTTTATAGGTCATATGGCGAACAGTGTTTGTTCAACGACTTTTGAGATTTCGAAGATTTTCATTCATGAAATGAGCTCGTAACTTTTACTTAAACAAACACTTAGAGCTGTCGCAAATTTCTAAAATAATAAAAGTTGTACTTTTGTATGAAAATTTCAGATAGGTACACGATTTATTGACCCTGTGCACATGTCCAAGCACTCAGGTGGTCGGTCTGATTACGCCTCCTTAGGGCTCATAGGGTAATTATGTTAGACATATACAATAAGTCTATAATAACCTCGTGAAGTATCCTGAAAGTAGGGCTTAGTGGGCGATTTTAATGCGCCTTTTTATTAGTAAAGAATGTTATCTGCAAGCCTAGGATGAGCACGTGAGATATTTGTTACGTCTTTCTGTCAAAATGTAAGCTTTTTGGGTCAGCTTTTTGCACCAGTTTCTGAACATTGCATTATCTGTGCTAGATAATGTTGTCGAGAAACCGCGCCTTTGAATCTTCAACTGTTGGACATTTCTGCATGACTATTATCTCGTCGTCAGAGAGGTACGACGACTAACAAAAGTGTAGGTACAATAAGAAGGCGCGTTTTGTCGACGACATTACCACAGATAATGAAAAAGTTCAAAAACTGGTGCAAAATGCTTACATTTTGACAGAACGACATGACAAATTTGTCGCGTGCGCATCCTGGACGCTGGATCGCTGGATTCACACGCATAGACTACTTTTCATTCCAGAAAATCAACAGAATCAAACGGAACGCGGACGAAGTCGAGAGCGAAGGCTAGTAAAACATAATTGACTTTGGCGTTGGCTTTCAACAGCTCATCTTCATATCTTTTAGTTACAAAAAATCTCTATATAATAATATGTATATAAAAATGAATCCCTATTTTCCTTGGTCACGGCATCACGCGGCTGGACCGATTTCGCTAATAATTTTTTTGTTGTGTTTCCTTTTGTCAGGAGAAGGTTCATATGAAAGAAAAAAATTAAGAGAATTGCGCGTAAAATTAGAAAATTTAAGAATACTTAACCACCATTAAAAAAGTAGTTATAGCGCGATCACACTATGCCGAAGTGGGCAGGGACTTGGGCAGGGAAGTGGCGTGAACACGAACATGCCGCTGTCCCGTCTCCCTGCCCAAGTTCATGCCCTAGCTCCTTAATGAGAATAAAGGCGATGTTGCTGTGGCAATCATTCCGGAATAATCGCGGCAATCATTCCGGCCGCAGACAGGACAACGCCTGTCGGGTCAGCTAGTTTGTCATAAAAATAACTTCCATTCTAACATATTCCGATATCTATGGTCGTTTATTAAAGTTGGTTTATCACCAATTTAGCCACTTGCTGCATCCACACAAGAACTATAACACACTCACGCTCTCTCAATCGGTGATGGAAAACATCGCAAAACTGTCCCTTCTCAGACAGGCGTCACACACAACTCAGTTGGTACTAGCTGTGGCTTCCGAGTAGGTGGGTTCGATCCCCACTGAGAACAAACATTTGTGTTACTTTACTATGTATCACAGACATGTATTTACAAAAATAAATATATAGGTACGTATTCTATCAGCAATCTAGTTCCTATAGTAAAAGTTTTGCTTAGTTTGGGACTAGAGAGCGTTGTATGATATTATGTCCAAGAATATTTATTATTATCCATTTGTCTGGGTGTTACTATGTAGGTATCTTATGTATGTATTTACAAAAAAAAATACTTTCTGTAACTAGGTAGGTAGGTTCTTGATACATTACCTTAAAAAGCACAACACTGTAGACGTCACCTGTGTGTGTGTCGTATTGCATCGACTCTGACTGCGTGTTTCCACACAAAACATTCACAAGAAAACGTTCACAACACAATCCACACGATTTGTTTTTACAATCAAGAAAACAAGATGTACAAGATTCAAAATGTCAAACATGCACAAGGTTTGGCAGTGGAAACGCAAATCGATATCTTCACAGAGTTGTGCATGTTTTTAGTGAATGTTTTTGATTAGAATGGAAAACAGTGAGACGTTAAAGCCTCGTTTTCACTAAGGGACATGTCGCGGGAACAATGTCAGTAGAAAAGTTGTGGAACAATGTCCCTCGACATATGACTTGTTCACACTAGCCAGTCGTGATCAGTATGTCGCCCGAGGAGGTACATAGGAGGTACATTCTCACTAGTCAAAACCTGTCCGGCGACTGTCGAGGGACACGAAGGTCGTGCGACTAGCGACAAGCTGCGCGACTCGTAAAGGTCCCAAGCGACGTAGGGCGACGTCGGGCGACATCGCGCGGGACACGTGAATTTCGTGTCGAGCGACAGAGTCGCAGAACAAATGTCCCCTAGTGAAAACGAGGCTTACTAAAGCCTCGTTTTCACTAGGGGACATTTGTTCATTTGTCTAGGGTCTGTAATATCACCGGCGGCGGCCCCACACTTGTTCAAACTGAAACAGAGGCCCTAGTACGAGGTTTGGTGTGTAAATCTGGTGTGAAACGTCTGACGCCCAGCACACCAGTGGGCGCTTATTTGTAAGTAGACACTGAGCGGATTCTTTGAGAAGCTTGGTCTACACCAAGCCCGTACTCGCATTTCGAGCTTCTCAAAGAATCCGCTCAACGTCTCCATACAAATCAGCGCCCACTGGTGTGCTGGGCGTCAGACGTTTCACACCCACACTATACACTGAAAACTCGTAATAGGCCCTCAGCATATGTCATTTTTCGAAAACCACTGACGTCATATTCATAATAACAAAGATTGAATTTCACGATCATTCGATACACCGTCTTATTCATTGTATTCCTCTTCATATAAATATGAATATGTAATCGTAGGTAGCTGAAATCGAGTGAAATCGAGGCTGGAAAATCAGCTTGCAAAAAGATGTCTCAGCGCGAATTATTTATTAATATTAAATATTATTATATCTTTATTATAAAACTGTAAAAAAGCCAAAACCAATAATTAAAGATATGGATAAATTAAATATCATAATTAACGGATCTACTAAATAAACGATTCTGATTCTGAAAATCGAGTTTGTTTGTTTGTTTGTTCGCGGATCACGCCTAAACTACTGGACTAATTTCAACTAAACATATACCACTTGGAAGCCTTTTTTCCGGATTGAAACATATAGGCTATATTTTATTGAAATCAAAGACATGGATTCTTAGATACAGCTTGAACTCTCTAAACCAAAAGCAGCCATTTGCCACGAGGTTCATCGTATGCTGGTTGAAAAATATTTTGGTGGAAAGTTACACTACGAAGTCGCGGGTATTTAGCTAGTATTCAAATAAACCTAAGTACAACCATTAGCAAATAACTTAATATTTTCTTCAGTGAAAATCGTTGTCATGCCTTGTCAGGGTTCATGATGGAAGCCATTAAGTAGGTAGGTACCTACTTTATTTAAGACTAGAGGCCGCCCGCGACTTCGTTTGCGTCCCGTTGGATCCCGTTGATTTTTTCGGGATAAAAAGTAGTCTATGTGTTAATCCAGGTCACGGACAATATATATTTCAAGTTTCATCCAAATCGGATCATTAGTTTTTGCTTGAAAGAGTAACAAACATCCTCACAATTATAATATTAAAGTTCGCGCCCAGTTGGATCCCGTTGATTTTTGGGGTTAAAAAGTAGCCTATGTGTTAATCCAGGTCACGGACAATATATATTCCAAGTTTCATCCAAATCGGATCAGTAGTTTTTACATTTAAGAGTAACAAACATCCATCCATCCATCCTTACAAACTTTCGCGTTTATAATATTAGTAGGATCTCCTGTACCCACAATACGAATGCAATAAAGTACTTGAACTTGAACTCGGTCTACGGAACACTCATGCGTTGCTAAAACACTCTTGCCCGTTCCACAGTTCCGCGAATCGATAAAAACCGTGCTGAAACTTCAGTGCAGTCACACACAATAGTTCGACGAAGCACGCGTGTTGTGATTTCAAACTGTACTTCACTATTAATTTATTTTATTTTATGTGTTTTCTGTGAAATCATCGGAAAACGCTGGTGAGTTATTTATTCTTCTAAATATATAAAACTCTTTTGAAGCTAACTGACAATCAACACACAGCCTAAACTATAAGTCCTAGAGGTATGACATTTGGAGGGTAGTATATCCTTATATAGTGTAGGGGTGCACTAAGAAAGGAATCTTGAAAAATCGCACCCCGAAGGGTCTATAATTAGAATCAAAGATTTTAAACAAATAATGCGTATGCTGCTACCACGCGTGCAGAAAACTGTTATTATAAAACTGTAAAAAAGCCAACAACTAAAATTATATGGATAAACTAAATATGCAGATCTAGAAGCTTGGTCTACACCAAGCCCGTACTCGCATGTCACTTCTCAAAGAATCCGCTCAGTGTCTCCATACAAATCAGCGCACACTGGTGTGCTGGGCGTCAGACGTTTCACACCCACTAATACACTGAAAACTTGTACTAGGCCCTTAGGACAATGCCGTGTGAAACCAGGCTAAGGGCGCTTGTAGACGTCCGTTTTTTTCACCGGATACCGGACCGTGTTTTTTGTCGGATTCGCGGTGGTGTTTGATTTCTGATGAATGTGTGTACACGCGCCGGACATCGGTCCAGCGACCAATTAAAGGATAGCCGTTTTTGACGGTCCGTGATACGGTGAAATAAACGGACGTCTACAAGCGCTCTAATGGTAGATATAGTCCTTGACAACAGTTTACAGTTTTTTTCTAATGTGCTGAGTAGTCTAATCAACTAACAAAAATCTATTTTTAGAAATGTTATGATTGACGTGACGACTACAAGGTGTAATAAGTCTAAGTAGGTACAACTTCGTGGGGTAAAAGTACCCATCAATATGGAAAAGTATAATACTGTTGTTAGCAGTATGGTTGGCAACCCTAGGTACTATGTAGGTATTTAATTGGTTATTTACACAGTAAGTACACAGTATTTACCGCATGCTGTAACTAGTTATCACTAGTTGACGCACAATGAGAGCAAATAGCAAATACTGACAACGATTTATTTGTCTTTTATTATCATAAGTACCTAAACTATAATTATTTGTTCATTCATAAAACGATATCTTTATTTAGATAGTTACATTTAGGTACCGTAAAACGAGGCGACTTTCAAATTACGGGGCGTCTTTGATGATAACAAAACCGAATACGAATACCAATATTTCTAGGACCCGTCTTCCGTTTTGTTATCATCAAAGACGCCCCGTAATTTGAAAGTCACCTCGTTTTACGGTACCTATAGCTATACTCACGATTAGGTACCTACCTACGATTTATTAACGTAATAAGTAGGTAGGTAGGTACCTATAGCTAACTATTGCTTTATGTTGCGTTCACACTACGCCGCATTCGGCAGGGACTTGGGCAGGGAAGTGCGCACGAACACAGTGTGAACACGATCAGGGTGACAAATCAACATCGAGCTATGCTGCGCTGCGCTGTGCTGTGCTGTGTTTCTTAAGCTACGTTTTTTTAACAATCAACATCAAGCTGTGCTACGCTTTGCTTAGCACGCTTTGCTTAGCTCAAGTATTAAGTATTAAAAACATAGCACAGTTCGGCACAGCACGGCTCAGCACGGCGGGTAGCTCGCCTCGCTCGAGACTACTGCGTTTTTAAACAGAGCGTAGCCTCACACAGCGCAGCACAGCATGGTTTGTTTTTGTCCTCATTCAAATATTAGACGAGCGAGTTGACCAAACATAGCACAGCGCAGTACAGCGCAGCATAGCTTGATTTGTCACCCTCATGCCTCTGTCCCGGCTCTCGGCCCAAGTTCATGCCCTTGCTCTAATGAGAATAAAGGCGATGTTGCTGTGGCAATAAGTCCGCGGCAATGATGCCGCCAGCGGCATGGGAATAATGTGAACGCGGTATTACTTACACCAGAAATAAATACTACCTATGTATAAACACAAAAAAAAAACAGTTTGTAGGTAGTATTTTGTTTAAAGATCATTATTTTATTATGTATTTCATCAAATAACTACCCAAACCGGTATTGTAAGACAAAAAGTCGGCTGTCTACCATTGAGCTACTAGGAGAAAAAAAATCACGATCGTAGACCTATTAACTTGGCTACACTTGGGACATCCAGCCTAAAATCGGATTTTGACCAAAATTTTACCAGCCTCCCAGCCTAGTCCACTTACAAAACACAACTTCAATACTCGTACGTAAGGAGCTGACTAAGCCAAGGTACCTACTATTATAGTATTATATTATGATCTGTGGCCAAGGGTTTCCTCACGATGTTTTGATACATCGTGAGGAAACCCTTTTCTTTTACGATCCTTGTCTTTTACATTTTGTCTGAGAAAAAAAATTGTTTCAGCCCAGCGCTCACCACTTCAGTTTCTAAGCCCAGAAATCACGTCGCGTAAAGTGTCTTACAAGGCAAGGGTGCTTTTCGAGGATGGAGTCACATGAGAAGGCGGTAAACGGCGCGGTGAACCCCCGTGCTGATCTTAACGACTCCATGGAGATGCGAGAATCCAAAGGTGAGATATGACACGTCTTGGCCTTGAGTGACCCTTGACATTCTGAGAGTTTTGACTGATGATGTGGCCTGTGTGGCATAATTACAGAAACCTAAGCTGACAAATAATTGTAGGTCAAAAAATACTTGACTTAAATTAACCTTTGACCGAAAATAAAGTGTCTGGTTTAGCCTTGAAGGAATAGTTCTGAGCCTCTCTCTGTTCTGGGTTCTTTCACATTAAGTTTAGTGACCTTGGTCCTAATAGTAAGAGATTGCACTTAAGTGACCTTTGGCCTCTAAAAATAATTACATATATTCCAATGCGGTAGGTAACCTTACCCTGGCTGAGTTTTTTATAAGATAAAATAAAGGCATGAACATCATCTATAATTCTGACACGTCAAGACTTCAATTACCTTTATTCTAGGAAAAAGCAGGCGCCTCAAAGATCTGGATGACTTGCTCCCGTATGTCGGAGACTTTGGCTGGTACCAACGGATCCTGTTCCTTCTGATGATACCATACGCGTTCTTCTTCGCTTTCGTCTATTTTGGCCAGATCTTCATGACCGTGGTACCAGCGGAACACTGGTGCTATGTGGAAGAGCTTGGGAACTTGACGGTGGAAGAACGGTGAGTGGTATTTCAAACCTGAGTGACAAAATTTAACATGTTCCTAGTACAATGTTGTGTAATTCGAGTAGAAGACAGGGCCCATTTCGGAACTGTAGAGAAGAATGTCTGACTGAACATCGTACAGCACTTATCCATTGTGGCTTGAAGACGTGCAAGGTTAGGTCCACCTTCTGGTTTCAGATGTGTTATTTTCTTATTTCAGGCGCCATCTTTCAATACCACTGGCGGAAGACCCCACTAGCTTCATCTACGATAAATGCAGAGTGTACGATGTGAACTGGACACAGCTGTTACAAGATGGCGTCCGCATACCCGATACAAAATGGCCGACTAAGAAATGTCAGAACTGGGAGTTTAACTACACTGATGTGCCGTATGAGACGATCGCTACTCAAGTTAGTTCATTTGCAGTCTACTTAATAAAGTCTGCCCAATATCGTAAGGTAAGCCTTGGTGTTAAGACCTAGGAACGTAAATTGTTTTGCTATTTCTTTCCAACAGGAGGGTTGGGTGTGTGACCGAGACAGCTATCCCGCAACAGCTCAGGCTATTTTCTTCTGTGGAGCCATCGTTGGAGGGTTCATATTTGGATGGATAGCTGACAGATACGGAAGAATACCAGCTTTAGTTGGTAAGTTCAGTTGATTAGCATGTTTTGAATAGAGCGCCTGAAGGAATTGACTTGTTCTTTGTATCTACCACAAGTCATACCTACAGCCTAAGCCAGTAATGAGTCTCTAAGATTAACACTGGTCTTAAAATATTAGACGCGACGTATCAGTATTCTTGTATTTTAATTTGTTTTTACCAGGAGCAAATCTATCAGGCTTCATCGGAGGAGTAGGCACGGTGTTCACTAACTCCTTCTGGTCGTTCTGCTTGTGCCGGTTTGTGGTGGGGCTGGCGTACGATAACTGCTTCATCATTATGTATATTGTGGGTAAGACAGCTTGTATTTCTTCATGAGAGATGGTGACGAGATCAGAAATATTTTACTTAGTAATAAAAGATTAGCTTAATTTCAATAATGGTTGTTTCCAGTGGTAGAATACGTGGGTCCGAAATGGCGAACATTCGTAGCGAACATGTCTATAGCAGCGTACTTCACATTCGCGGCATGCATGTTGCCATGGCTGGCGCTAGCGGCTGAGGACTGGCGGGTCTACACGCTGGCCATTAGCGTGCCACTTGCACTGGCTGTGCTGACGCCCTGGGTTGTTCCTGAAAGTGCTAGGTAGGATTATTCAAGATTTCAAAGTGATCGATGTGTTTTCAATGTAATTCTGACGTAAAAATAGATTTCGGTAAAGGCCATCTTTGAGACAGGAGGAAGGAGGACAGAGACGAGACTCCAATCCGTACCTAATTATACCTATTATACGTATCTCAACATCATAATTATAAGATAAACCCGTTGATTCTTATTTAATTTGTCTCTAACCATAACTTTGCTTTTTGTAGATGGCTGATTTCTCAAGGACGCATCGACGAGGCCCTGAAAATCATGAAGAAGTGTGAAAGAATCAATGGAAAGAAAATACCTGATGAAATTATTAAAGAGTTTAGGGTGAGTTTGTACTTTACGTACGTTATCAATAAGTAGGCAAACTTGTCTTACAAGTACTAACGTCCTATCATAAAGGTGGGTGTCAGTGAGGTAATGGTAAACGAAACTTAGGGAGGGTCACAAATCATAATATTAGGTATACCTCCGTTACTGCCATTTTTCTCATCACAAAGACTATGAAGAAAAAAATATGTGGGTACCTAAGTTGTACGCCAAATATAAGGATATTTATCAAAAACATACAAGATTTACCCACCTACCTACTTCTTGTTAACCATATTCTTTATTTCAGGAAACGGCTACCGAAATAGCCAAAGCCGAACAAGAATGCAAGAACTATAGCGTCGTGGACCTCTTCAAGACCCCTCGGATCAGACGCCAAAGCATCCTCTTAGTGGTTATCTGGATCACCATATCCATGGTGTTTGATGGCCATGTCAGGAACGTGGGCGCTTTGGGGCTGGATCTGTTCCTGACTTTCACTGTCGCTACAGCAACTGAGTTCCCAGCTGATATATTGCTCATTCTGATTCTTGATGTGTGAGTACTATCAAACACTGCTCACAAGGTGTAAAATACATTTCATTACATACGGAATAACGTGGGCATAACTTTTTACTTTGTTTCCAGCCTTGGTCGTCGCTGGCTAGCTTTTGGTTCGATGGTGATCAGCGGGGTCTTCAGTCTGCTAGCTGCTGCAGTGCCTATTGGTAAGCATACCTAACCAAATGTTTTCAAAACCTATTTGAAGGGATCTCAGATATTGATACTAGACAATCTATTTTACCATTTTATCTTAGAGTTCAAACTTTGTCATCGACTCATTTATATGCAATGTTAAAGTCAATAGGTGTTCACTGCCAACAAGATCATTTATGCTAGGAGACTATTCAGCCCCTAGCTAGGTAGTCTATGACTGGGTTAATCTGTCCACAGGTATACCATCAGCGTCTTTAGCCATCGTCGGTCGGTTCGCCGTCAACATTTCCTTTAACATCGGCATGCAATACGCGGCTGAGTTGCTGCCAACTGTGGTTAGGGCCCAAGGACTGGCTCTCATACATATCACGGGATACGCAGCCACTATTCTGGTGCCTTATATCTGTTATATGGTACGAAATAATCTTTATTATAGCATGCATCACTTTGTTATCATGTATCTATATGTTTAATGTACCGGCAATCATGTTTATTATATTATTTAATCTCTAACAATGCTCTTGTTTAACTATTACAAAACACTTTCCCCATAATAACAGAAAGTATGTGATAAATTTACATTAAGTACACTGCACCTACAATAAAGAACAAAGCGGGATCCATCTTCGGTTCGGTGTCATACAAAGTCTTAAGAGGTCAAAGGTCACGCTAGGTTAAGTCACTCAGTCAAAGGTCACATTAGTACAAGGTAACAATGTTTTGGTTATATGGTGTGCCATCATTTACCTACCTTTCTATTTAATGTATAACTTCTGTCTATTATTTCGGCAAACGATTTTGGAAATATAGGATCATACAAATGGTTACAACTATTAAATTATTTTTTAATCTTCATTTGTCAAGTTAATCGTTGAATCGACTATCATATATTTTAAAGATGCTTAGATTCGTTTGAACTAGATGTCGCTTGAAATATCCAACTATTATTTCAGGCAACAATAGCCACCTACATCCCGCTGGTCATCCTAGGAGTCCTAGGCGTTCTAGGCGGCTGTCTCTGCCTATTTCTGCCTGAGTCAATGGGCAGAGCAATGCCGCAAACCATCCAGGATGGTGAGGATTACGGCAGGGAGCAGAGGTTCTGGGACTTCCCCTGCTGTTCTATGTAAGACAATATACTATAGATAAATAAATAAAAAAACCAGTGCGTGGAGTCCCTCTGCGCGGAAGAAGTTATACTTCGAGTGCCACGCTTCACTCTCGCTCTGTGTTTAATGTGAAGTTACTTACTTACTTTACTTTGTGACTTATTTAATTAGAAAAGGTTCTATGCTCATTTTGCTTAAATCAGAACTAGATGGCGCTGCTAAGTTTGGTCTGATCCTAGACGCTATCGAAGTGTTTTGCGTTTTGTGTGGGTCTCCGTATGGGGTAGCGTTAAACGCATAACGCAACCTTGCTGGAAGTCGTATTAGAAGTATAACTTTAATAAATAAATATTCTTGGACATATCACACTTAACGCTCTCTAGTCCCAAACTAAGCAAAGCTTGTACTATGGGAACTAGATTGCTGATTGAATACTTATATACACTTTTTTTGTAAATACATACATAAGATAAGACATAGTAACACCCAGACACAGAACAAACATCTATGTTTGCCACACGCAAATGATTATTCTCGGTGGGGATCGAACCCACGGCCCACAGCATTATAAGTAGAGCTACTACCGCCTGAGCCATGACGCCTGTACCTACAAAAACTTATAATAAAGTTTTTTCATTGTTTTTTTTTTTGTTTTTTTACAGGAAGAAAGAAGAACCGCAAAAAGAAATCCAAAGATTCTGAGAAAAGAATTCGAAATTCAGTATTTTTTTTTACTTTAAATATTCTAATATCTAATATCTTTGTGTTTGCTTTTATCTAGGTAAGTAGGTACGTGTATAATTTATAAATTTTTTTGTTACTATTCAGTTTCTATTAATTTTTCAATGTCCATAATACCTACCTATATTAAAATAGGTATCTATAAATCCCATTAAGTAATGTAATAATGAATGACGTATTCAAATAACAGAGATACAACCAATTTTAAGTAATAGTGATATTGTCTATGAGTGTTAATCCTGTATTCAAATAAGAAACAAAGTTATTCACTTGTTTTATTTGTTGTTCTCTACATAAAAAAGTAATTTTAAGTTGTAAACTTAGTTTAATAAATAAATAAATATTTTCTTTAAAGTTTAAATTTGTAATTATAATTTCCTGGACTTCATTCTGTTCAAGATATCTTCTTGTAACCTGAAATGAATTAAAAAATATATTTAGAACTAACTTCCGCCCGCGACGTCGTCCGTCGTTTGATCCTGATGATTTTTCTGGATAAACAGTAGCCTAATTGTGTTAATCCAGATTACGAGGTATATTCCAAGCTTCATCCAAATCGGACCAGGAGCAGTTGCAGCGTGATTAAAACACAAACATCCAAACTTTGACATTTATTTTTATTAGTGGGATTCGTTTGTCGAAACGAGTGAATTAAAGAAATACTTACGTAAAAGAGTTATTTTTAAAAAGTTCACTTGTGACATGTACCTACTAAGACCACTTCCCAAAAACTCTGTATAGGTTAGCGCAACAGCGCTTGCGATATGGGGGCGATAGGTACATACCTTTTCACATAAGCCCGTCTTTTCGACTGTAAGTCTAAAGCAATAGGGTACATTTCCTCTTGCGTGTTACCATTTAAAAGTCCTGGCATGACGTCTGACATTCCACCACTATCATGAGCTTGAAAAAAATTCATTCTATAACGGCAGAATCCAATAAATAAAATAAAAAATATTCATGGACACACAACGCCCTCTAGTCTCAAACTAAGCAAAGCTTTTACTATGGGATCTAGATTGCAGATAGAATACCTACTTATTCACATTTTTTTGTAAATACATTTAGACATAGAACGAAAATAATAAAATGTTTGCCACACACAAATTTTTGTTTTTAGTAAGCAAGCAAGTTGTTTTTAGTAGGGATCGAACCCACGAACCACAGCACGGAAGACATACATAGTAACATCCAGACAAACACAGAATAAACATCTATGTTTGCCACAGCAATGCAAGCACCACTGTGTAACCAGTTTTTTTTATCTCTTACCATAATGTCCTAGATCACTGAAATGTAGACTTCCATCATCATAATAAACGTTGCCTTCGGTATCTGGGGTCAAATCTGAAAAGGTCACCAAAATTAACGTTCACTCCCGTCTGCTCCACTGGTTAGACGAATGGGAAGATTTTAAAATAACATTGGTATGTTTTCTAGTGTGAAGATCGCAGTATAGTACATAATAATACATAATAGTAATAATTATATTTGCCAGTTATCAGCCTGTCAAATAAGTAACCAAGTTAAAAGTTTTTTTTTTGCTTTAATAAACTTTTTTTAGTCCCTGACTTTTGTGTGGTTTAGAAAAAAAACAAAATCTCAGAGTCGTTTTTCTTATTTAACATTGACTTTCTCCTTGAGTGACCTTGATATCCAAAGCAGGATATTGAGGTCACTCAAGGTCGAGTCGAGGCTAAGGATAATTTGGGCCCTATTTACTAACCGCTGTACTTATAATCGTCACATAACTTTAATCAGCGGTTTGAATTTAGCTAATTCGTGTTTATAGGTATAGTATTATTATAATATAAATACATAGAGGTAATATTAGATTTTTTCACGTACCATATTGTTTCAAATTAGTTTCCAACTCTTCGTTATCTGTAAGAAATATGATTTTTAATATTCGTGAATATATTTGACGTTACTTTAGACGTAGATTTTACTAAATAATTATTCGGAGTAGAGGCCCAAGGGGGCAGTCGTTGTCTCATAAAAACCTGCCAGGTAGGTTTTCTGAACTGTTTTCATACTAAATCATAGGTATTCTGCGACTAAATAGTGACATTAGCACGTTTCAGCGCGTTTTTTGCCATCAAAAGCTTCTTTTTATCGTTATCTGTAGCCACGGCGCTTGACATTATGCTGGGCAGCGAAAGCAATTCAGAGCTTACGATAAGGGGACAGTAAACTTACCTGGGAAGAATATTTCTTGATTCGGCACAGCGTACATTGGTGTGCTGATAGGATCCACCACCGTGCTCAGCCACACTGTTGATAAACCTACAAAAAATGCGATAATTTATTGGTATAGAGAACGAGGTCAAGGTAATTCACAATTATTATTAAAGGTCATTTTAGGTCATAGGTCAAAACTCCGAGTTATGACCTACTATGTAAGGGGACATGAGGTCAAGGTCATTTCTAATCTAAGTTATTTAAAAGCGGTAAGCAAGCCAGCTCGTATGAGCTAGTGGCCAACTTCAGTGACGGAGTTTTTAGGCCGCCTTAAGGCCTCCGTCATGGCTTAACGACTGCTAGAGCTGGGACCGACAGTTTAACGTGCCCTCCGATTATATAAGTTAAGCGACGTTCTGCGCGGTCACTATTTGGATGGGTGACCGTTAGAGGCGGTTGGACGTTACGACTTACTGAAAGGGTATGGTGTGACATCAGGCTTCATCGTAGTAGGTTGTGCTTTAATTACTTGCTGCAGTTTCTGTGGTTTTTTTTCTTTCATGACAGTCACTGGCTTGGAAAAAAGTTTTTTATCTGTGGGAATATTTCTTTTTTTAACAAAATTATGCTAGAGTACTTTTCATGAAAAAAGTCCCGCGGAAATTTTGGAAATAAATTTTAAAACTAAATTTTAAGTTAGTTGTCAGGTGCTGTTAATGTGTTCGGATTCTAATGCGTTTTTATTTGGTTTTTGTGATCAAAGTCTTGTTTTCAATGCCTAAAGTTGTTAAAAGTGCTGCCCGAGAAATAATACTTAAGGTCGACTACAGCGCCGCGTCTGCGGGACTTCTTTCATGGAAAGGACTCTATAGGCGATATTGAGTTTCACAGAATAGGTACGTAGTTATCACTGTTGATTTAGTGGGGGTATCGCTGTGTTATGAAAACCTGCCAGGTTTAAGCCTGGCAAGTTTTCTGAACTGTTTTCATACTAAATCTTTGGTATTCTGTCACTAAATAGTGGCATTAGCGCGTTTCGGCGCGGTTTTTGCCGTCAAAAGCATCTTGTTTTCTTATATCTGTAGCCACGTCACTTGACATTATGCTGGACAGCGAAAGCAGTTCAGAGATGCGATGCGGGAGTTTCTCTATAAAGCTCAGTTTTTGCATGAAAACGCGTTCAGTGAAATATGTGAAACCAATTACATAAGAACCTAGTATATCTTATGAACTTGTAACCATTCTAGCAAATAAACCATTTCAATTCACTTTCAATTCACTTACTCATAAATCGTAGTATTCTCAAAGCCTTTTCAACACATTACAAAGCCTGTGTTAAGTGAAATATGGAAAACCCTAGGTACCTATAACTTATGAACTTGTAACCATTCTAGCAAATAAACCATTTCAATTCACTTACCCATAAATCGTAGTCTTCTCAAAGCCTTTTCAACACACCACTTCGAAGACTGTGTTCAGTGAAATATGTGAAACCAACTAGGTATAACTTATGAATGTGTAACCATTCTAGCAAATAAACCATTTCAATTCACTTACCCATAAATCGTAGTCTTCTCAAAGCCTTTTCAACACACCATTTCAACGACTGTGCATTCATATCCTGACCTATTTCAATACAAAAGCTATTAGCCATGGTCAAAAACGGATCGGTTTTAGTCGAAACTTTTGGAAAGTCTGGATTTTTTTGATTCTGCGTGGCTTGATGTCTGTTATATTTCTTATCGTTAGAATTTATCCATCTACGCACCCGGTTTTTACTGCCTTTATTAGTAATAGGTAGTAGAATTGTAGTTTCTAATTCGTCTCGTTTGTTTTTGACGTTTCTAGCAATTTCTATGTTATTTGTATTGCTAGCGTAGTTATTTAATATTTTACTTTTCATCAGATTGTCTATAAAAGTATTGTTGAAATAGTATTTGTATACTAAATCGTCTACCGTTCGTTCGTCTTTTTCTTTTATAATAAGTTCGTCTTGGTTAGATAGTTTATTCTTTGTTGGTATTGAGAATAGATTGAGTTTCATAGTTTCAGCTGTTGTTGGAACTGTTGTGGTTTGAACAGGTTTCACATCATAAACAACGTCGGTTACTTTAGCAATATTGTCGTTAACATTCGTGTGATTCAGTTTTTTGCTATCCATGAATAATTGCTTAGTTTTCTTCAGAATGCGAGCGAAATTGTTCTGCCTGTGAGATATTTCGCTTTGTGTTTTTGCGATCGTGTTTTGTTTCGTATGAATCTTTTCGTTCTGAGCTAACATTACTTTTTGAATGCTGTAAAATTGTTTTTGCTGAGCCAAGAACTTCTTCTGCTGATTTTCAAACTCTACAATATTATTGTCCATTTCCTTGTGTTTCTTTTTTAGATATTCCTCTTCGCTTATCAGTTTATCTTCTATTATCTTAAGTCTATCGTTAAACTGGATCATGTCCGAGTATTTAGAATCAAAGTCTTGGAACTTCATGTTCATATTGTTAACTTGTTTGATGAAATCATCGTTTATATTGTTGAATTGGTCGTAAATTCGTTTAACTTCATTGTGTTGTTTCATTATCTTCTTGAAAGTTTTGGTTAGCATTGAAATTACTTTGATCAGACCTTTTTCGGTGACTGTCTTTGGTTTATCTTTAGGTACTATTTCGTACACATTAGTGTCGGGTATGGGTGCGTTTTCATGCCAGATTTTATCGCTCCTATCAAAGGCATTGCGGTTTTTTTTAGTTTTCTCGTTAACGGTTGTTTTATTAAAATCTTCGATTAAATCTATTTCACCATTATCTATGCCAAAGTTGTGTTTTCTACTGCGTTTTGGAGATATATTAATTTCTGCAGTCGTTGCTTCAGTAACATTACTTTCATTAACATCCACGGTAGTTACATTACCTTCAATACTCTTATCAGTAATGGTATCATTAACAGTGCTATTATTTTTACCATTAATAATGCTTAAGAGATCTTTTCTATTATTGTTAAGTAGAATAGCTACTTCGTAAGGATAATCGTTGAAAACTGAAGTGGGTTTAAGATTGGGTACTTGGGTTTTTGCGTTATTTGTGAGCGCAGATTCAATGCTGTGTTTAAGTTTCTTGCTTTTTATACTTTTTCTAGAATGTCGTTTTCGAATCTCTGTAACAAAGTCAGTAGTTTTCCCTTCAGTTGAACTAAAATGTAAAACAAATCCGATTAAAGAATTATTTTTCGGATTGTTCAAATCCGTCGTTGTGCTTTGGTCAATGTCATGTTTTACAAAATATCTTTCAAACAAATGACCAAAGATATGAAATAAATGACAATAGAAAAAAAAAACATTTTTTTTATCAAAAAAATGACAAACTATACCTATTCATACAAATGACAGTCGAAAAAAAAACTAAGCACGCAAAGTAAATAGGCAGGTAGGTCTTCAGCTCAAGATAACAAATGTAAATGAATATCGACACTTTAGGCCCGTATTTATGTAAATACGGAAATCGTTACTCAAGCATAGATTTGAGTAGAGATTTCCAAACAAAAATCTATGTTTGATCAGTGCTTGAAGCTTTGGTCTCGCGATCGTAAAGCACAACGAAGCGGTATATGACATGCGGCGCCGGACACATAATCGTATGGAAAACGTCTAGTATGGTCTCTTGTTCGCAGTCTGCGTCAGCGGCGAAGAGCAAACGCAGTACTCTGCGTTAAGCCACATACCGCAGCGTTGTGCGTTACGATCGCGAGACCAAAGATTGAGCTGAGGGCCTAGAACGAGTTTTGGAGTGTAAATCTGGTGTGAAACATCTGACGCCCAGCACACCAGTGGGCGCTGATTTGTGTGGAGACACTGAGCGGATTCTTTAAGAAGCTTGGTCTACACCAAGCCCGTACTCGCATGTCGAGCTTCTCAAAAAATCCGCTCAGTGTCTCCATACAAATCAGCGCCCACTGTTGTGTTGGGCGTCAGACGTTTCACACCCACACTATACACTGAAAACTCGTACTATAGGCCCTTAGTATATCAGCATACGAGCGTTAGACTGGTTTAAAAAATATAAATACTTACGCTCAGCTGATCTGCGCGCCCTCTCAACATACCCAGACACAAGTGGAGTTTCGTCCATAACATTGTCTGCAAACGTGTCAAAATTCGTCTGTAAGAGGCGATCAGCATCAAGCGAATTTGGCTTAAAAACAAAGTTACCCAGCGACGACTTCTGAAAATGACTTTCCCTGAACTTATTCCTGACCCAAACCCCCTTGTTGACAATATTATTCCTCTCTAGCTTCGGTTTTAGGTAATTCGATTCAGCGGCTAAAAAGTTACTCGATGTAAGTTGTATCGGCAAAAGAATCGATATAATTAGTAGGAACATTACTAGTGTAGCGATCGCATGACAGCGAAGCGACTATTGAAAGGGTGGTAGGAATTCTAGGTGTAATTGTTGCAAATATTTTGGTATGTTTGTAAATATGATGTAGTGTTGATATACAGCGATGTTATCGATACCGTGCCAAAATTCGATGAAGTAAAATACCAAGTGAACAGTAGGTAAGGTGCATTGGGGTAATTGCGAAAATGGGTATATTCCGAAAATCCATAAAATCAAGTAACATAATGCGATATTTTCCTGTTGGCACGAGGATATATAGGACTGTCACGGCGATGCCAATCAAGATGGCGTCTAGACCAATGTTGCCAACAAGAAAATATCGCATTATGTTACTAGATTTTATGGATTTTCGGAATATACCCATTTTCGAAATTACCCCAATGCACCTTACACAAATCTATGTTTGAGTAAGAAGGGGTAAAATATACCCCTAAACAGCGTGACTCCGGACTGCGTAGGTATTTCATTTGAAATATGCCTTTATTTTCCGTCATAGCAAACAAACAGTAACGTAAAATAAGCTTTGTCGCCTTGGATATCAAGACGCGTCATTAGACACATAATAATGTCAAAATCTGTTGACGGTTAGGAGCTGTGTGGGACCAAAAACTAACTTACCACCCACCTTTTGCTTCGCACAGTCGGGTAAAAGTTAAATCCTCTGACCCTGAAAAACTCTATAGATCCTCTTCATCACTGCTGTTCATCATCAGACCCTGGAGTATGGATTCCAGTTCATCAAATCTACGACTATACCAAAACAACTTTTTAAACAGCATTTAAGTACTTATGCCTTAGATTCCTCAAAAGTAGTTTTCAAAACGGCTGCACCATTTTTCACCAAACATATAGTTCATAGATCACAGAAAGACAGATAGAAACTTAAAACAATCATTGTTTTTCAATTCAAAGGTTAAAAATAAAAATCATCGACTATTTTCATCGACAAAACACATCACTAACCGACAAATTCAATTCCTACTAAGAAAACACAAACGTTTACATTTTCTCGAAATTTTCTTTTTATAAACATCTGAATTATATCGCTGCAAGAACACTCCATCTTAATCTAAACCGTAATTTACTGGAAATAAGAACTAGATTTGTGTGACAAATAAAAATGGCCTAGCGTATTTTTTTATACTTTTTAGAGTTAAAAAGAAAAAGATGATTTTTCGATATGATAGTTTGGAAAACACAGGTTTTACTAACCACTTGGTTAAAGGAATTGGTTTGGTACATGTCAAAATAGGTAAGTGATATAGTAGGTACCTACTAATAGGATCACCTTAGGCACCGCACGGTAGACATTATTTTATAGTTAGCTATCTAATATTTGACATTGAATTAAAACACTCGTTCGATATTCCGTGTGGGTCGTGGGTTCGATCCCCACCGAGAGCAAACATTTGTGTGTGGCAAACATAGATGTTTGTTCTGTGTCTGGGTGTTTCTATGTATTTACAAAAAAAAATGTATGTATGTATTCTATCAGCCATCTAGTTCCCATCGTACAAGCTTTGCTTAGTTTGGGACTAGAGGGCGTTGTGTTGAATGTCCGTGAATATTTATTATTATTATTTATTATATTTTAATACTATATCTATCTATTTAAACATACTATTATAAAACTGTAAAAAAGCCAAAAACTTATATTAAAGATATTATGGATAAACTAAATATGCACATCTAATAAATAAACGATTCTGGAATCCGAAAATTCTGTTTGTCTGTTTGTTTGTTCGCGAATCACGACTTAACTACTGGACAAATTTTAACGAAACTTGTACCATTCGGGAGCCTTTTTTTCGGATTGAAACATAGGCTATATTTTATTGAAATCGAAGACGTGGATTCTTAGATACAGCTTGAACTCTCTAAACCAAAAGCAGCCATCATAATGCTGGTTGACAGATATATTGGTGGAAAGTTTCGAACCCGTACGAAGTCGCGGGTATCAGCTAGTAAATATATAAAAATTCTAGAAATTATTTACTTTCCTATTTTTACTATTTATTTATATACCGATATTATCTGATTACTACCTTACCTACAAATTGATATTTTGATTGAAATTATTTTTTCATCAAAAATTCAATTTACTTGAATCTTTCAGATAACACACCCTGTACATTCCGATGACGCGATGGGACTACGACACTGTATTCTACAGGGTGTTCTGCACCGCGCTGTTGTGCGTAGCATTGACGTTTACAATCATACTGACAAACGTTTTTATAGATATAGATGGGTTGCTGTATAAGAATAAAGGTATACTAATTCAATTTCTTGAAATTAATTCGGAAGCCCTTTTTCCGGATTGAAACATAGACCATATTTTATTGAAATCAGTGTCAAAGATTCTTAGATACAATTTGGACTTTCTAAACCAAAAGCAGCCATTTGCTACGAGGTTCATCGTATGCTAATAATGGTGACAGATATTTTGGTGGCAAGTTTCGCACGCGCACGAAGTCGCGGGTATCAGCTAGTTTTCAATAGATGTAAAGGCCTAATGATATATAATGTATACACAGTTTTCGTGAATTTGTTTTGTTTGACAGCTGACACAAACAAGTTAGAACCAGTACAAGCTGAGGATGAAGCCACCAGCCTCATGCCAGATTATGTTTACGATTACAAGGACTACGGAGATTCGTCAGCGGGTGAAAGAACTAAAAGATCTTTAGGTAACGAATTATAGTAACTAAATAATCTTTAACTATAGAACTCTTTTGAAGCTGGCTGACAATCAACTCACAGCCTACTCTATAAGTCCTAGAGGTATGACATTCGGAGGGTAGTATTCTTATATAGTGTAAAGGTGCACTAAGAAAGGAATTATGAAAAGTCGCAACCTAAAGGGTTTAAAATTAGGATCAAAGATCTTAACCAAATAATGCGTATGCTGCTACCACGCGAGCAAAGCCGCGGGCAACGACGGCTAGTAAATAAATAAATCCTTGGAGATTACAGCTGTGACATTACACACAACGCCCTCTAGTCCCAAACTAAGCAGAGCTTGTACTATGGGAACTAGATTGCTGATAGAATACTTTTATGGCTAGCGTCCACAGGCCCGCATCGCACGCATCGGACGCATCGCACGCAACGGATTTTAGTTTGCCTTGTATAAAAACTCGTCCGTACGGTGCGGATCAGTGGACGCAGTTGTATGAGTTTTTATACAAGGCAAACTAAATCCGTTGCGTGCGATGCGTCCGATGCGTGCGATGCGTACGATGCGGGCCTGTAGACGCTTGCCTTTTAACATACTAGCTGACCCGACAGACGTTGTCCTGTCATTCAAACTCTCACTGTCAAACCACTGACAGTTATCTATTTCAAATGTGACACTAAAAAAGTTTTTATGGAAAAGGTTAAGGAACTTTCACCCCCTCTTTCAACCCCTTACAACCCTGTTTTCGCATTAAAAAGTAGCCTATGTCCTTTCTCAGGCTCTAGACTATATGTGTACCAAATTTCATTCAAATCGGTTCAGTAGTTTTGGCGTGAAAGCGAGACAGACAGACAGACAGAGTTACTTTCGCATTTATAATATTAATAAATAAGTATGGATTTTTTTGTAAATAAATACTTATGATACATAGTAACACCCAGACATAGAACAAACATCTATGTTTGGCACACAAATGTTTGTTCTCGGTGCCAAACTATAGCCACCAGCCACGGTAGACAAGACCTTAAGGCTGAAATACTCAAAAGTCATTTAAATTTGAGCACCACTTAAAGTTGCTCTTCCTCTGTTTGACATTACTCATTTGTAAGAGATGGCAATAATTTAAGCGGGACTTAAACTGAGTGGGGTTTGAGTAGCGTTTGAGTATTCGCCCACAAGTCTCTTAATGGTCTATCTAATATCTAAGCCTTGTAATTATAAGATTCTTTTAGTGATGAAGTTCAGCTTGTTTGTTCAAAGTAAAAAGTAAGTTGTTCTAAGTAGATACAAATTAACTAGAGTTCGCCCCGAACTAAGATCTCGTGATTTATTTATTTATTTATCACACAAAACACATTACAACCAGAAACAAAATTAGAAAAAATTAAAAACGAAATACTAAAAGTACTAACAGTTTTGAGCTTGGTTGAAACGTAACAACATGTGCGTACAACTAGTTAGGTATGTAGGTAAAAAAAAAAGCAATGACCTTTTTTTTTTTTTGAATGAGCAATGAAACTTTGTATGAGCAAAGCGTAATGAGTGATGGTCGGAGGGTTATAAAACCCAAAGAATTTTTATTGACCAGAATGGTTGCAATGAACTTTGCAAATCGCATCGAAATCGCCGTCTAGCTAAGTACCTGTCTTACTTGAACTACAAAATCGTTGAAACTCCAAGAAATGTTAGCTCACGTTATACTGGGTTTTCCAATTTTATAATTTTTACAACAACTCAAAAACTATTAAACCTAGAATCAAAATAAAAACGGTTTTGGAATGTCTAAACAAAACCCTATCATATGACACCCCACTTGATATTTTCGTACGACTTTTTTTTTTACTCCCTTTGGACCCTCATAACTTCACGACCCCTTGACCGATTTACTTCATTTAATAAACCAATAAAACTTAAGAGTACTATCCGTATACCTACTAAATTCTGTGAAGATCGAATAAGCGGTTCAAAATATCTCGACGAACAAACATACAAACATAAAAAGTATTTTTGCCCAAGTTGTCACTAAGATCTTCGTTCGCTTCGCTCACTCGATCAATAATTGGTTACAGAAACGCAGGACTTTTCCTTCCAAATAAAAGATCCGAAAATGAAAAATGTTATTACTAATCGCTTGGCTGAACTTTTAGAAGATTTAGACAAAGAATCATCTAAAACGAATCACGAAGTTAAGAATAAAGCTGAAAATAATCATAATAACATCGAAAAAAGTGGAAAATATATAGAAGTCAATGATTCTAAATATAAAAATATGAGACGGTTCAAAGCTAAAGATATTGAATTGCTTGATAGTAAAATATCAAAAGAAGAAGTCGACGAGAATTTGAAAATAATAGACGATATCAAAAGGATCAAGAAAGAAAAGGATAAGAAACAAAAATTAAAAAGAACAGAAGACGAGTTAAAACATTTAGCGATGCATAACATCATCTTACAGGGTATAATAGGACACATGGATTTGGGAGATGTTTATGCAAAAGTACATGATTTAATCAATAATTTTGAAACTACTGATTTTAATAAAGGTAAACCACATGTCATACAAATTAAATTCACTGATATTATACTTAACACTTTAAAAACAGCTATTGTGTGTTATATTCCTACAGACAATTTAAAGGAAGCTAAACATCAAGAGCAGGATAAACAGTTTTTTAACGAACTCATGAATTGTAATAAGCTGAAGGAACAGATAGTTGAAACTGCAAAGCCAAAACTTGAAAAAAATACTATAAATCCTCCAGGTAAGCTTATATCCTATGAAAGTAGTCACGCGTATTAAAAAACCACACCATATAGAAAAAGTAGTATGGTTTCCACAATAGCGAAATAGGTACATAATTAAAATAATGAGTGCGATAACTACACCGCACAAAATGTATGATTAATAGCTCTTAATGTTGCAGGTCGGAACGTAATGATCAAAACGATTATTGATATCACTTCGCTGGCTAATGGCAAAACCAACCAAGATGACGCGTCAGTATGAAAGACTATTACTTTATCAGTAGATATGCCCTATAAGATAAATACTAATAGATCCAAACTTATAGATGAGCTTAGGTAGCGAACTGCCTTTTATAATTTTATTATTATTTTCAGAACCTCAAAAGAAAATGTTAATGGTATCGTAAAGTTAATATATAACGGCAAATCGCTGAAATTCAGAAGAGTCGACGAAGGTACTACAACGATGAAAGCAATTAGACAGACAAATGAAAAAATATCTGCAGATATTCGTGTTGATAGTAGTAATGGAGAAAACATTCATATAAAAGAAGCTGAGGATAAAATTCTTAACACTGGTACAAGTAGAACTTATGTGCCGAATGTTTACATGAATAAGATGATCAACGAGTATTTAAAAAGGTTGTCAAAGGAATCGGAGAGTTTAGAGAATATAAAAAACTTTACCACCAAACGTCTTAAAAGACACATTAAAATTCAATATGACAATGAAGAAGCGACTACAACTACAACTGAAATGACAAAAGTCAAGGGGCAGAAAGAAGATGATGAACTGTTTGTGGAAATTGAAACACATTTTGATAGCAAAGGTTATAAAGGTGAGAAAAAAAAGAAACTTATAAGAGATCTTATAGAAAAAATACAAAAAGCTATCCACGCTGAAAAAGAAGTCAAGAAAAAGAAACATAAGCACCTGCACGTCAAAAAAAGGATTCAAAATCCTTTGGACAGTGAAAACGCTGCTATTTTCGTCAGTAAAATGCTGATGCCCTGGGATAATCTTATACACCGCGATATAGACCCCATTAGTAAATCTGTTCCGGTACACGAAAAGCTACCATATGTATCTGATAACAAAGGCGATGAGTGGAGGAGGAATTCCATTGGGCCCAGATTTTTAACTGTGTCTAAAGCAATAAACTCTGCTGAGATTAGCGAAGTAGACACGGATTACAACAGAATTATGGAAAATGGCATTCCTCAAAGACATCAAAAGCCACTAAACACTGAGAATAACGATGAACTATTTAATAATGCCCAAGAGCAAGGAAGTTCTAAATTCTTAGTTAAAAACATAGCTGGTTCAGGGTTTTCTATAGGTTTTAATCAGTATGTGGATGAACCACCAGATGCGGAATCAATGAAGCTATTTACTGGAATTGAAAACATTATACAAACATATCACCAAAAATATGACGAAGATGCCAACGCTAATGCTGATAATACCAATCTCGAAAATCCCACAAACCAAAGATACCTTCAAGCGCAGGAAGGACCAACAAACCAAAAAAATCCCACAAATCAGAGATACTTACAAACTCAGGAAGAGCCTACAAATCAGGAATATCCCGTACCTGGAAGAGACGGCCATTTGATTGTTCGACGTTCTACAAAAAAGATTAAAAGAGATTACCACTCAAACGAATACAAAGTGATATTCGATAAAAACTTTTTAGATTACGATAATTACCAAGACGTCTATAACAAAGATCACTACACGGTCACTAAAAACAGTAAGACTAAAAAGGACACATATCCATCGTTGGTAATTGACGATAATATATTTAACAAAAACCTAAAACCCGCTGAAATATTTGGTTTAGCAAATATACTAGAACGGAAAAAAAGATCTTACAACGTGCCGAGGATTTCAAACATAAAAAACAAGAAAAAGCTCAATCGTTATTTGAATACAAAAACAATGGCATCTAAGAAAATATTTCAACAGAATAAAAGAAGCAAACGCCAAATCGATAAAATACGAATAATAGCTAAGGACCGTTCAAAAAACCACAGACATAACTCAGAAGAAGATATATTCGTTTTATCAGACGAAAAAATATTTGCTGATAGAGCTATAGTGAAAGAAGTAGAAACACCAGACATGGAACCTAACGAAAGAACTAACGAAGAACAATACGATGTTATGGCTTCTCAAAAGCCAGATGAAGATCATTACGATATCATTGCACCCCAAAAAGTAACAGAAAATCATTATGATATTATATCTCCGTACATTTTCGAAGCGCCACCTTTACAAAATAACGTGTTTACTAGAAGATCTAGGCACAACTCATTGATGTCAAAATATCCACATCTTTTTATGGATGAAATATCTAGATCTAAAGAAGAAAACATCATGCCCGAAAGTCCGGTAATGTATGGAAAAGTGAAAGACAAGTTTTCAGCTAACATTGAAGTTACTTCTCACGCTGCACCAACAATAGTAGAAATGTCAGAGCCTAAATTGATACCACAACCATTCGTACCACAAGAAAACTTCAATAACCCAGATATTCAAGAAATTTCCGATAACTATCCTCTTCCAGGAAAGAATAACTACAAAGTAACAGTGAAAATAATGCCAAAAAACAACACCGGACTTAATTCTGGGTTCAAAGAAATCCACACCAGTATCAACAAAAGCTACAATAAAAACGGCTTGGTTTATACCTCGTTAGTCAACGTATCTGAAATATCCAAAGTTGAGAAGGCCAATAAAACGAAAGACAAATACGAGATACTTCATCCTAGTGTAAAGAAACTCAAAAAAGAACAGTTGAAAATGAAAACGCTGATACAACAACATAAAGACAGAATTGAAGAACAGCTAGCGCATTTAAATAGAGAAAAGGAAAAATTAGAGCGCATGGATATGAGGAACAAAGAGTTTTTAAAAGATCCTCCGAAAGAATACATAGAAGTTCCTTTACCAACAAACCCAGCACGGACATTACATCTAACTAAAGAAGACCTAGGCCGATTTTTTGAGTACCAGGAAACCACAACGACCGAGCAACCTACAACAGTTCTAACAACCACAGAGTATATAGAACCTATTACCGTAGATCCAGATAAAATAAAAATAATAAACACCATTGAAAGAAACGAAGTAATAACTAACGAAATCCTAAAGAAGATCGATAAAAACACTGACATCCTTCAACAGTTCTTAGATAAACTTTTAAGCAAAATGGAAACGCACGAAACTACAAAAAAACCTGAAGAAATTAATACTACAATAGAACCTGTCAATAATTCTAATATCTACGAAGAGGAGCCACGAAAGAAGCCGCCACAAGCACCTAGAATGAACGAAATCTATGAACCAAATACACAGAACTTATTTTTTAATCCAATACCAAAAGAAGGGAGTAGAAACGGTTCAGTTGGTATACCTTTTCTATATGCTTTCCAACACCCTATGCTTAACGGTGATAATAAAGATGTCCCTATAGCCAACGTAGTTTACCAAGGGCATATACACACTAACACAGTTAACATGAGACCAGATAATAGCAGAAAGAATTGGAATGAGAAAGTAACGAACGTGAAAAGAGAAGAGATCGACACGAAATCAGAAAGAAACAACTTTGAAACGAAGAATAGTACTAAGTTTTTTATAGATGATTTAGAAAATGATTATAAAGTATTACCTGTAGGTAAAGCTGTGTATCAAGGAAACACAACTAAAGTATAGAATGTAGATTTTATCATTGTATTAGGTTTTTTTTATTTGATACTACCTAGTATTTATAAATAACTTATTTTTACGCATGAGTTTTATTTTTTTACCTAGTGTTTGCATCCGCGTCACTAAAAGACACTTTGTAGCTTTTTGGAACTGTAACATACAAACACACTGACTGTCATATGAATTAGGCATCTATTACCGTAAAACGAGGCGACTTTCAAATTACGGGGCGTCTTTGATGATAACAAAACGAAAGACGGGTCCTAGAAATATCGGTATTCGTATTCGGTTTTGTTATCATCAAAGACGCCCCGTAATTTGAAAGTCGCCTCGTTTTACGGTACCTACTAATATAAAACTGTAAAAAAGCCAAAAACTAATATTAAAGATATGCACGGAAAAAAAAAATTGTGTAGAATCAAGAATATATCTATTGGTCAAGACATTCCGTGTTTCATATATGGGGAAAACAATATATTCTTGTCATTAGTAAATATTTGTCTTGCTAGACATATTTCGTCCAAGTATATATTTACTATAACCAATATATCATTTATTATTAAAATAAGAAAATAATGTAGTCTCTACTTAAGTAAATCATTTATTCTTAAAATAAGAAAATAATGTATTCTCTACCTAAGTAAATCATTGTTTTTAAGTCAAGGATCTTGAATTTTTGAATCAAATCGAATTCGGTCTTAAATCTAGTAGTCCGTCATACTAAATTACTCTTGGCCAAATCAGCACAGGTTTTTGTTCAAGAATTTCTTTATTGGTCAAGACATTCCGTGTTTCATATATGGGGAAAACAATATATGCTTCTACCAATATAATATATTCTTACTGTAAGTAAATATGTAGTTAAGTGAAGATATTATTCTTACATCTAGTAAATATATACTTAAGATTAAACATTATTGTACGAATAATATTATTCTTGGGTAAACAATTTGTCAGATTAGGCAGTATTGTCTTTCTCCAAGAATAATAGTTTCCGGTAGAGAATGAAGAAGGATTTAGAACAAAAATTATAATTATTTGATTGAAACATATTACTTTAGTTTCAAGTACCGGTTACTCATTGGAAAATTTAATTCTTTTATTTTGAAGACATTCTTTACTTTATTTTGTATCAATATTTTTCAATGAAAACATACGGAATTCTTCGTTCAATAAAACTAAATTTGGTCCAAGATTTGTCTCAGTTAAACCAAGTTTTAACAATCTTGTTTTAAGAAACGCAACTATTGAACGAAAAATGAACTGCTTTAACTGAACTATAATTAGTTATTCAAGGAAAACAAATCTTCTCATCTAAATACTATGAAGTGTTAATTTGAAGCAGCGCCAGTTCTTGCTTCAAACAATTCTAGTTTTCATACGGAGATCTGTTTATCTTTGATGAAGAATCTCAATAATCTTAATTTAATCATCGATGTTCTTTAGTGAAATATCTTAAGCTCTTTGTTCAGTAAATGTGTGCTTCAGTGAAGAAGTTTCAGTTCTTAGCTCAATTTATTACACGTTTCGTACGAAGATTAGATTGTTTATTTTATAGAATATGAATTGTCTTGGTTCAATAAAAATATATTTTACTGTAAAAAGTATCAGTTCTTGGTTCAATTCTTTAAGTGTTTCATACGGAGATCAGTTTGTCTCATTTGAAAAACCCTATTCTCTTGGTTCAAAGATAGTACATATATTTACTGGAAGAAGTCTTAGTTCTTGGTTCAATTCACTACATGTTTTAAACGGAGATCAGATTGTCTCATTTAAAGAAAACCTATTCTCTTGGTTCAAAGATAGTATATTCACTGGAAGAAGTCTTGGTTCTTGGTTCAATTCACTACATGTTTCAAACGAAGACCAGTTTGACTTATTTGAAGAAAACCTATTCTCTTGGTTCAAAGATATTCACTGGAAGAAGTCTCAGTTCTTGGCTCTAGTCGGCCCGGCATTGCAGTGCCGCCGGGATCCGGCGGCACTGCAATGCCCGAGACGGGAGTGGAGCGAGCTCCGAACATCCCGGCGCTTCACAAAAATCAGTTTAATATCAGTTCCCTCAGTGAGGGAACTTTCAGATACTAAGCTGAGAAGAACAGAACAGATACTACTTGATCTTAGCCAAGAGGCCGAGAAGCGAAAGCGGGTCATTCAAAGCCGTGTGTTTTCGTCAGCGCGATGCAGGATTTGGTCAAATTGAACAGCGACATCTAGTTGTGAAATTGGAACTAAGCGCGCCGCTTACACAAAGCCACAAAACATAACTAGAGTCTGCGCCACCACTGAAGTCCGATAGACGCGGCGATGCTTTCGCAGAAAATGTTGAGTGGGTAACACCGTTCCGCGGCGCTTTTTAGCTCAAGTGCTATTCAAGAAAACGATTATTTGGATAAAGAACCGGTTCTCTATCCAAGATAATGGTTTTTTAGATCCAAGATATGGTTTTATAAATCCAAGAATCATGTTATTGAATTTTCTTGGCAAATATAATTACGGACGAGAACTTATGTCATGTCATGTTTCGACTTGATAAAATTAGTAATGTCGTAAGCTACATGAATTATGAAATTTTTAAATAAATAAATGTAGTCTTTTTTGTCATCTCGTTTTGTTGAGTTTTGCGAGTTTGATGTTATAGTCCGGTCAATATAGACACTTCAAATAACAAAAATTTAATAATATAATAAATTTAATTTAAATAACAAAATTTGAGTCAAATTTTGACCTTTGACCCCTAATAACTTTTGTAGCACACATAGGATCGATGGAACCTTTGAAACTTTATTTGTAATGGCAAACCTCAGCTCTCCGCCAATATTTGGCTCTCCGGGAATTTTGTTATTTGACGACTATTTTTATTTCTAAATTGACCGGACTATTAGTTTTAATGTCTAATTTTCAAGTTGCTTGATTTTTCCTGCGCTCGCTAGAATCAGTAACGTTTCGTTACACGCATACGCAAAAAATCGAACGTTTTTTATTTGGCCAACATTATACCTAATATGAACTTACTAAATGACGGACTTACTAACTTCCTAAATGGCGTTATTGCCTACCTACTACTTACCTACAGCACAGATCATATAATACTATCCTACAGGTAGGTAGGATGTATTTACCTACCTACCTGTTCAATTCCGAGCACGATGAAATAACTAGGTAGATTAGGTAGGCACTACCTACCTAGGTGACAGTGGTGTGATTTGCTGATGGAGTCAGAAGCTATTTAACAGAACTCCTCATTGAATGCTGGTGGTGTGCAGTGCATACCTACTTAGGTAGGTAGGTACATGTAGAGGATTTTTGATACGTAACTATATTACCTACTGAAACAGAATAACTCCAGGAAAACTGTTACACATTGTTTATTTTCATCAATGGTATATAAAACAAGGGTCAGGCATTATCTTTTTACAATCCAAACTCAATAAACTCAAATCCAAAACATTTCTTTAACGTCCCTTCTTTATTTCAATTGTCTACTTCATCTTCTTTTTTTTATAAATCCACCAAATCGATTACAAAGTTTTATGGGTTGAAAGAAATATAAAATTAATTGAGAATAGAAACTACCGATATAATGTCAGTCATTCTTTTTGGTGGATTTATAAAAAAAAGAAGATGCAGTAGACAATTAAAATGAAGTAGCAGAAGTAGTAACGTTGGAAAAAATTTGGATATGATTTGAGTTTATTGGGTTTGGATTGTAAAAAGATGATGCCTGACCCTTGTTTTATATACCATTGATGAAAATAAACAATGTACAACAGTTTTCCTGGAGTTATTCTGTTTCAGTAGGTAACTACCTAGGTATATAGTTACGTATCAAAAATCCTCTACATGTACCTACCTAAGTAGGTATGCACTGCAAATTATAATACCAACCCAAATATTGACACAAACAGTTACAGATAAGAATTGAATATTGATAAGAAAGCTGCATTATTTTTAAGTTAAAATGAAGAGTGTTTACAAAGCGAAATATATTTTTTTAGTTGGATAAAAACTTTGTTTTGCTATTAGTTTAATATATCTTATTCAAAGAATTCCAATGCAATAATTGGTCAAGAATGAACGCTTTCAGTTAAGAATTGTATTCTTTGTTGAATAGTAATATACTTTTCAATTGAGAATATAATATGTATTAATTGACTTGAATACTTTATAGGCTTCAATTAAAAACTACCAGTGTCTTAAATTAAGTTATTTTTTATTGGTTGAATTACAGTTTATTTTAGTCAAAGAATATCAACCAATAAAAAACATTTTCAGGTAAGACATCTTTTCACTTCGTTGAATATTGATAAGCATTTCAATTGAGAATAATATTTATTGACTTGAAAGCGGCATTATTTTTAAGTTAAAACGAAGAGTGTTTACAGTTGAGACATTTTTTTTTGGTCGGACATATCTTTGTTTTGGTTTAAGTTTAATGTATCTTATTCAAAGAATACCAATGCAATAATTGGTCAAGAACGAACACTTTCAGGTTAAGAAATGTATTCTTTGTTGAAAAGTATTATGCTTTTCAATTGAAAATATCTATTATTTGACTTGAATACTTTATAGGCTTCAATTCAAAACTACTAGTGTCTTCAATTAAGTTATTTTTTATTGTTTGAATACAAACATTATTTTGGTGTAATTACAATTTATATTGGTCAAAGAATATCAACCAATAAAAAACATTTTCAGGTAAGACATGTTTTCACTTCGTTGAATATTGATAAGCATTTCAATTGAGAATAATGTTTATTGACTTGAAAGCTGCATTATTTTTAAGTTAAAACGAAGAGTGTTTACAGTTGAGATTTTTTTTTTTTGGTCGGACAAAAACTTTGTTTTGGTTTAAGGTTAATGTATCTTATTCAAAGAATACCAATGCAATAGTTGGTCAAGAACGAACACTTTCAGGTTAAGAAATGTATTCTTTGTTGAAGAATATTATGCTTTTCAATTGAAAATATTCTCTTGGTTCAAAGATAGTACATATATTTACTGGAAGAAGTCTTAGTTCTTGGTTCAATTCACTACATGTTTTAAACGGAGATCAGATTGTCTCATTTAAAGAAAACCTATTCTCTTGGTTCAAAGATAGTATATTCACTGGAAGAAGTCTTGGTTCTTGGTTCAATTCACTACATGTTTCAAACGAAGACCAGTTTGACTTATTTGAAGAAAACCTATTCTCTTGGTTCAAAGATATTCACTGGAAGAAGTCTCAGTTCTTGGCTCTAGTCGGCCCGGCATTGCAGTGCCGCCGGGATCCGGCGGCACTGCAATGCCCGAGACGGGAGTGGAGCGAGCTCCGAACATCCCGGCGCTTCACAAAAATCAGTTTAATATCAGTTCCCTCAGTGAGGGAACTTTCAGATACTAAGCTGAGAAGAACAGAACAGATACTACTTGATCTTAGCCAAGAGGCCGAGAAGCGAAAGCGGGTCATTCAAAGCCGTGTGTTTTCGTCAGCGCGATGCAGGATTTGGTCAAATTGAACAGCGACATCTAGTTGTGAAATTGGAACTAAGCGCGCCGCTTACACAAAGCCACAAAACATAACTAGAGTCTGCGCCACCACTGAAGTCCGATAGACGCGGCGATGCTTTCGCAGAAAATGTTGAGTGGGTAACACCGTTCCGCGGCGCTTTTTAGCTCAAGTGCTATTCAAGAAAACGATTATTTGGATAAAGAACCGGTTCTCTATCCAAGATAATGGTTTTTTAGATCCAAGATATGGTTTTATAAATCCAAGAATCATGTTATTGAATTTTCTTGGCAAATATAATTACGGACGAGAACTTATGTCATGTCATGTTTCGACTTGATAAAATTAGTAATGTCGTAAGCTACATGAATTATGAAATTTTTAAATAAATAAATGTAGTCTTTTTTGTCATCTCGTTTTGTTGAGTTTTGCGAGTTTGATGTTATAGTCCGGTCAATATAGACACTTCAAATAACAAAAATTTAATAATATAATAAATTTAATTTAAATAACAAAATTTGAGTCAAATTTTGACCTTTGACCCCTAATAACTTTTGTAGCACACATAGGATCGATGGAACCTTTGAAACTTTATTTGTAATGGCAAACCTCAGCTCTCCGCCAATATTTGGCTCTCCGGGAATTTTGTTATTTGACGACTATTTTTATTTCTAAATTGACCGGACTATTAGTTTTAATGTCTAATTTTCAAGTTGCTTGATTTTTCCTGCGCTCGCTAGAATCAGTAACGTTTCGTTACACGCATACGCAAAAAATCGAACGTTTTTTATTTGGCCAACATTATACCTAATATGAACTTACTAAATGACGGACTTACTAACTTCCTAAATGGCGTTATTGCCTACCTACTACTTACCTACAGCACAGATCATATAATACTATCCTACAGGTAGGTAGGATGTATTTACCTACCTACCTGTTCAATTCCGAGCACGATGAAATAACTAGGTAGATTAGGTAGGCACTACCTACCTAGGTGACAGTGGTGTGATTTGCTGATGGAGTCAGAAGCTATTTAACAGAACTCCTCATTGAATGCTGGTGGTGTGCAGTGCATACCTACTTAGGTAGGTAGGTACATGTAGAGGATTTTTGATACGTAACTATATTACCTACTGAAACAGAATAACTCCAGGAAAACTGTTACACATTGTTTATTTTCATCAATGGTATATAAAACAAGGGTCAGGCATTATCTTTTTACAATCCAAACTCAATAAACTCAAATCCAAAACATTTCTTTAACGTCCCTTCTTTATTTCAATTGTCTACTTCATCTTCTTTTTTTTATAAATCCACCAAATCGATTACAAAGTTTTATGGGTTGAAAGAAATATAAAATTAATTGAGAATAGAAACTACCGATATAATGTCAGTCATTCTTTTTGGTGGATTTATAAAAAAAAGAAGATGCAGTAGACAATTAAAATGAAGTAGCAGAAGTAGTAACGTTGGAAAAAATTTGGATATGATTTGAGTTTATTGGGTTTGGATTGTAAAAAGATGATGCCTGACCCTTGTTTTATATACCATTGATGAAAATAAACAATGTACAACAGTTTTCCTGGAGTTATTCTGTTTCAGTAGGTAACTACCTAGGTATATAGTTACGTATCAAAAATCCTCTACATGTACCTACCTAAGTAGGTATGCACTGCAAATTATAATACCAACCCAAATATTGACACAAACAGTTACAGATAAGAATTGAATATTGATAAGAAAGCTGCATTATTTTTAAGTTAAAATGAAGAGTGTTTACAAAGCGAAATATATTTTTTTAGTTGGATAAAAACTTTGTTTTGCTATTAGTTTAATATATCTTATTCAAAGAATTCCAATGCAATAATTGGTCAAGAATGAACGCTTTCAGTTAAGAATTGTATTCTTTGTTGAATAGTAATATACTTTTCAATTGAGAATATAATATGTATTAATTGACTTGAATACTTTATAGGCTTCAATTAAAAACTACCAGTGTCTTAAATTAAGTTATTTTTTATTGGTTGAATTACAGTTTATTTTAGTCAAAGAATATCAACCAATAAAAAACATTTTCAGGTAAGACATCTTTTCACTTCGTTGAATATTGATAAGCATTTCAATTGAGAATAATATTTATTGACTTGAAAGCGGCATTATTTTTAAGTTAAAACGAAGAGTGTTTACAGTTGAGACATTTTTTTTTGGTCGGACATATCTTTGTTTTGGTTTAAGTTTAATGTATCTTATTCAAAGAATACCAATGCAATAATTGGTCAAGAACGAACACTTTCAGGTTAAGAAATGTATTCTTTGTTGAAAAGTATTATGCTTTTCAATTGAAAATATCTATTATTTGACTTGAATACTTTATAGGCTTCAATTCAAAACTACTAGTGTCTTCAATTAAGTTATTTTTTATTGTTTGAATACAAACATTATTTTGGTGTAATTACAATTTATATTGGTCAAAGAATATCAACCAATAAAAAACATTTTCAGGTAAGACATGTTTTCAGTTCGTTGAATATTGATAAGCATTTCAATTGAGAATAATGTTTATTGACTTGAAAGCTGCATTATTTTTAAGTTAAAACGAAGAGTGTTTACAGTTGAGATTTTTTTTTTTTGGTCGGACAAAAACTTTGTTTTGGTTTAAGGTTAATGTATCTTATTCAAAGAATACCAATGCAATAGTTGGTCAAGAACGAACACTTTCAGGTTAAGAAATGTATTCTTTGTTGAAGAATATTATGCTTTTCAATTGAAAATATGTATTATTTGACTTTAATACTTTATAGGCTTCAATTCAAAACTACTAGTGTCTTCAATTAAGTTATTTTTTATTGTTTGAATACAAACATTATTTTGGTGTAATTACAATTTATTTTAGTCAAAGAATATTAAACAATAAAAAACATTTTCAGGTAAGACATGTTTTCACTTCCTTGAACATTGATAAAAATTTCAATTGAGAATAATATTTATTGACTTGAAAGCTGCATTATTTTTAAGTTAAAATGAAGAGTGTTTACAGTTGAGATATTTTTTTTTTTGATCGGATACAAACTTTGTTTTGGTTTAAGTTTAATGTATCTTATTCAAAGAATACCAATGCAATAATTGGTCAAGAACGAAAACTTTCAGTTAAGAAATGTATTCTTTGTTGAAGAGTAATATGCTTTTCAATTGAGAATATGTATTAATTGACTTGAATACTTTATAGGTTTCATTTCAAAATTACCAGTGTCTTCAATAAAGTTATTTTTTATTGGTTGAATACAAACATTATTTTGGTGTAATTACAATTTATTTTGGTCAAAGAATATCAACCAATAAAAAACATTTTCAGGTAAGACATGTTTTCACTTCGTTGAATATTGATAAGCATTTCAATTGAGTATAATATTTATTGACTTGAAAGCTGCATTATTTTTAAGTTAAAACGAAGAGTGTTTACAGTTGAGATATTTTTTTTTTGGTCGGACAAAAACTTTGTTTTGGTTTAAGCATAATGTATCTTATTCAAAGAATACCAATGCAATAATTGGTCAAGAACGAACACTTTCAGTTAAGAAATGTATTTTTTGCTGAAGAGTAATATGCTTTTGAATTGAGAATATGTATAATTGACTTGAATACTTTATAGGCTTCAATTCAAAATTACCAGTGTCTACAATTGAGATATTGCTTCTTGGTTGGATAAAAATATTGCTTTGGTGTAAGTCTAATGTCTCTTATATAAAGAATAAGAATATAAACAATTAGTCAAGAACTCATTATATTGGATAGAGAATAAAGAAATTCTTTATAAAGATACATTATTTGTTTGTTGAATATAATAAGCAGTTTTAGTTTATGACTTATTTTATCTCTCTATTCTTATTAATGAAGAGTATTAAAGTCTTGTTTCAAGAATATTGTTTTTTTAATCAATTTCAATATTTTCTTATTCTAATAAAATTTTATTTGCATTGTCTTAAATATTTAATTTTCTTGAGTTGAGTTATTACATATTCGTGCTGAGAATAACGAAATTACTTCATTTAAAATAAAGGTATTTTCAACAGTCAAGAACAACACGACTTGGCATGAAAAAAATATTCTTGGCATAAAGAAATAAATTAAGAATATAATTATATATCAAGAAGAAATCCCTGTTACTTCAATTAAGATATTTTTCTTACTTTTAGTAAATATATACTTGAAATTAAACAAAACACTCAAGAATAATTTTATTCTTGATTGAACACATTTTCAGAGCCCATTTTTTTCCGTGTGGATAAACTAAATATGCAGATCCACTAATTAAACAATTCTAACTCCGAAAATTGAGTTTGTCTGATTGCCTGTTTGTTTGCTCGCGAATCACGCCTCAACTACTGGACCAATTTCAACGAAACTTATACCATTGGGAAGCCTTTTTTCCAAACTGAAACATAGGCTATATTTTATTGAAATCAAAGACATGGATTTTTCTTAGATACAGCTTGAACTCTCTAAAGCAAAAGCAGCCATTTGCTACGAGGTTCATCGTATGCTGGTGACAGATATTTTTGTGGAAAGGTTCCCATGCGTACGAAGTCGCGGGTTTCAGCTAGTTAGAAGTTATTTTTAGAAATCATTTTGTAGTGATATTACTTTTCCACAAATTTAGATAAAGGGTATATGAGATAAAATATCAATTAGTAGTATTTATATTGAGATCAATAAATTTTCTCTCAGAGTGTTTACCAAGTTCAAAGAAGAGTCATTCACAATGAAGGAATATACCGTGGTAAGTGAAGCGCTCGTGGCGTAGCTTAATTAGCCAATCTTAACCGATAATCTAAGTTAAGCAACGTTCTGTGCGGTCACTATATGGATGGGTGACCGTTAGTGGTATTTACATCTGAGCGCTTCCGTGCTTCGGAGGGCACGTTAAACTGTCGGTCCCGGCTCTAGTAGTCGTTAAGCCACGACGGAGGCCTAGAGGCGGCCTAAAAACTCCGTCACCAGAGTTGGCCACTAGCTTTATACGAGATAGATAGATAGTGAATCCTTCTATTTCTAATATTGCGTTCACACTATGCCGCCGCAGTCGGCAGGGACTTGGACAGGGAAGTGGGCACGAGCATAGTGTGAACACATGGCGAACACTCACCGACCCATTAAACCACCCCGGTGGCCGGCCTCTCTAGGAGGCTCCGGGACCTCTAAAGACCTACGCCGGTGCCCCCCTCGCAGTTTGCAGCACATCTTTAAGCACATCCCGGGAATACCATCCATTGACACCCCCGTGCTCACGGTGACATCACCTGCCACCAAGTGTCACCGCCTTCCCGGGATATGCATACTGACCGACCGGAGCCCGAACTCCTGCCGATCGCAGAGCCGAAAAGGCCCCTATGGCAGGAGCTACCATTCGCCCCCCGTGGGGGCAGGCAGCGCAGGGCCACTGTAAACCGCAACCCACCGCCGCCTCCATCCCGAGCGAGTACTACAAGCCTACTCCATCTAAACATTGTCCCGCAGGCACTACAGTGTGTCGTTAAGTGTAGGCATAGGTTGCCGGTTGACGCTCTACGTATTATCTTCAATAATGTAAAAGCCTATTGTTATTGTGTTTATCCTTGTACGGAGAGTTGCCGTAAAGCCCATTGCAACGTATGCAACAAAGTTTGTTATCCATTTGCTGATTAAACTTTCGGGACTGTAATCACAATATTTTTTTCCAGGTTATCTTACTCTTTCTAGCCGTCAATAGTAGTTTCAGCAATGGACATGCGCTATCGAAAATCGAGGTGAATATAAGCATTTTAAGGCAAGCGTCCACATGCCCGCATTGCGCGTATCGGACGCATCGCACGTAACGGATTTTAAGACTGCGTCCACTGATCGGCAGCGATCAGATTGCCGATGCCACCTTCATTCGGATTTTTGTAGTGATCGTCAAATGCAAATGGCCGACGATGAGAGCGCGCGGGGCGCGTCCACTGATCGGCATTCCGTATGACGTCATCGGTACGCATCGCATGTATTAGGCATTGCCGATGAGCGGTCCGTACGGTGCGGATCAGTGGACGCAGTTGTATGAGTTTCAATATAAGGCAAACTAAAATCCGTTACGTGCGATGCGGCCCTGTGGACGCTTGCCTTTAATCTATTCATAAGCGCCGCCGTAATGACTCACTTGATACATTTGAATAACTTTTAGTAGGTATAATTTTTAGGACCTTTACCTCTGACAGATCAATCTGACAGTCGTCGCGCTAACGTATTCGAGTTATATTACGCGTCAATGCCAGCACGACTGCCAACCGTTGTAGTGTCACCGCGCAGTGTATCTCGGATACGCTAGCGTTACGATACGTTAGCGATAGTCACATTTATTCGTGATCAAGGCACTTTATATCTCAAAAACCCACTGACTAATTTTACTCATAATGTTACTAGTAAATCTCTATATCACATCTTATCGACCTACCGAATTCCATGCAAATCGCATTGACAGTTATAAAGTTATCGAACAAACATTTCGATTCGCGGCTCGCTTTGCTCACTTGATAAATTGAAAGCGCTCGTGACTTGCTTGCTTAGTCAATCTTCACTGATTATTAGTGAAGCGATGTTCTGCGCGGTCACTATTTGGATTAGTGACCGTTAGTGGCATTTACATTTGAGCGCTTCCGTGCTTCTTGCACGTTAAACTGTCCCAGCTCTAGCAATGGTTAAGTCACGACGGAGGCCTTAAAGCGGCCTAAAAACTCCGTCACCGTGGCCACTAACTCATATACTAACTATAATTCGTTTGCAATGGTTTGTAGCTCATAAATTAATATGGAAATCGAACCACCTTAATAGCTATATCACATTTTGCTTAAAAATTGTTTACCTGACTGTACAATGCAGCTATTTTTAAAGTTGTCCGAATCGTCACAACAAAAATTATTAAAATCAAAAGTGACGATTGGGAGAATTTGTCCCAAAATATTTGGTCCGAATCGTCACTAAGTCAACTGTTTCATGTGTACATGTATTTTGTAAATATTGTAAATACTGTATTAGTTGTAATTTTCTTTGTGAATAAAATTTATTTGTAACTTTACAGATGAATAACGTGACAGTATACGAGGTGAAGGAAAATGAATCTGCCCTCTCTATCTCGCACCCGAAAGACGACAAGCCAACGCTCAGAGAGATCGTCTACTACCATATCATTGAGAAACCTTACGATACGGTGTGTATGATTCTACTTAGGAGTATCCTACTAATATTATAAACGCGAAAGTTTGTAAGTATGGATGGATGGATGGAGTTTGTTACACTTTCACGTAAAAAGTACTGATCCGATTTGGATGAAACTTGGAATATATTGTCCGTGACCTGGATTAACACATAGCCTACTTTTATCCCGGAAAATAAAATAGCTAGCAGAAGCTAGTAAGTAGGTACCTAATATTATAAACGCGAAAGTTTGTAAGAATGTATGGATTGTCGGGATCTTTGTTTTTCTTTCACGCAAAAACTACTGATCCGAATTGAATTGAACTTGGAATATATAGATACACCTCTATGTTGTAAGTACCAAAAAACCGTATTCTCAGTTTCTGTTACTGATCACTTTTATGTAGAAAAACTCAAAATTATTAATTAAAAAGAATATCCTAAAAAAATATAGTAATTAGTTACTCGTTATCCGTACGTGCCTACTGAGTCTAGTGACCCAAATCCCGTTCATAATTTATTGTCTCGCTCCGAACGCGCCGCTTGCGCATTTCGCGCAATACTAAGGCCCGTATTCCGTAGCCCTACTCAAGCACTGATCCGTACTCAAGCATAGATTTTTGTATGAAAATATCTACTCAAATCTATGCTTGAGTACCTAACGATTTCTGTCTCGGAATACGGGCCTAAATTGTGCAGGATTTTGGTTAAAAACAAACCTCAATAACTCGAAGAAAGTTAAATATTAAAAAAATGCCCGTAGCATTAGTAGCAACTGTTCTTTTTTTGGTAATTGCAAAATGGTGGTGTATAAATATCCATTGACCAATCACACAGCGCCCTCTAGTCCCAAACTAAGCAAAGCTTGTACTATGGGAACTATACTAATGACACAGATTATATAATACTATACTAGTACTAATGATAATTATTATTGCAATATTTTATTTCAGGATGACTCGAACGACGAAGATGATTATGAACAGCCAGATGATTATCAAAATGATCCATCAGAGTTAGATGATGATGATGATGAAGATGATGATGATAAACCTGTAAAAACTAATGAAGCTAACCATCATAATACAGATAAAAGCGAACTGATGCCTGCTATTGATAAACGAAACAGGATAGATGAAAATGATACACCTAAGCCAAATCAAATTAATAATGTAAATAATAAACAACCAGATAATGATAATGTTGAGGTAACTAAAGCTTTTGGATCAATGCCAGTCAATGATGATGATGATGCCGATAAAAACAAGGATAAACTTAGTGTTACTCAGGTAATTCAGTTATAAAATGAATCAAATGAACCGCTTATTTCATATATCTTAGGGCGAATTCGCCCAAAAGTCATCATATTCCTGAATAAGTATCCCTTGTATAACTTGACTCTTTGATTTTATTCTCAGATAAATTCGTTTTTGTTTTTCCATTGCAATCTTGAGAGTAGCCAATCCTAGGTAAGGTGCATTGGGGTAATTGCGAAAATGGGTATATTCCGAAAATCCATAAAATCAAGTAACATAATGCGATATTTTCCTGTTTGCACGAGGATATATAGGACTGTCACGGCGATGCCAATCAAGATGGCGTCTAGACCAATGTTGCCAACAAGAAAATATCGCATTATGTTACTAGATTTTATGGATTTTCGGAATATACCCATTTTCGCTATTACCCCAATGCACCTTATTGTTATTCTGTATATACATAAAAACCAACTTAATTCAAAATACAATTGCTTAGAGAGCGCAACACAATAATACATGTGCACACAAATTATCGGGGTGTCAAGTTGTCAATATCTATGAAAACAAACAGCTGTTTTGTGAAATGTAGCAGCCGCCATTAAAATATTCAACAGATAACTTGTTTATACCATAGATTTTGGCAGTATAACGATTTAGTCTCGGATAGACAAGTTATTCCTGGAATAAGACTTGGTAGAACAAAAAGTTTCTTATCACTAGAGTAATAATTGATTTTATACTGCGTATAAATAGTTTGGTCGAATCCGCCCTGATCCAATAGTTGACTCCGTCTCAATCCCTTTCATTACGTTACTGGATTTATCGAAAAACACTGTCTCTTAACTCGTGTATCTAATTATGCTTAACTAGGGTTTTTTCATAATACGAAATGTTTTAGCACCTTCACCGAGATCTAACTATAGACTTTCGCTTTTACATGGTTCAGTTAAGAATTTTGCTTGTATATTTTCACAACACTAGATAAAAATTACGCTGTAACTTGAAATAATAAAAGTCAAATCGTTCGAATATATTAAACTGATGAGTGGTTCCTATGCCAACATCAAAACCACGATTGTATACAAAGAAAATAAATTATATTAACAGCATTCTAATATGTAATTTTATTTTTGAAGTTATACTTCTAATGCGACTTCCAACTGACAAGCGTTAAACGAGACGGTATGTCTCTGTTTCTAAAACTAACTTATAGAGGGCAGTGCATTTTTTGAAATTATACGACTTTCAACTGACAGCGTTAAACAAAAGAAAAAGACATAACCATAATTTCAACCATCAGCAGGAGAGCTCTGTTGGCGGAACAGTGAGCTGTTGGACTGCGGTCAGACCGACAACGGGAGCAGGTTCAAATCCTAACCGACATTATAGACTTATTGCAACTTTTTACTTTTTATTTTGAAGTGAACATTTAGTTCTGCATATTGGTACATAAAAATAAATATGTACTAAATTAATTTCACATTAAACACAGAGCGAGAGTGAATGCGTACCACTCGAAGTATAACTTCTTCCGCGCGTAGGGACTGCACGCACTGGGTTTTTTTTTATATAAGGAGGAGGAGTCCAAAGACATTAGGCTCATCCTTGTCTGATGCATCTCATTCCCTTTCTGATAGATCGATAGATAAATGATTGATTTAGCAAACACACAAAACGAAATTAGCAGGTAACAAATCTGATTACCTAGGTATACAAAAAAGAAAAACGTAGTTCTAAAATAATAGGTAACTAAAAGTAAATAAGATATTGCATTACACGTACCCACCCAGGGGGTAGGTATGGGCTGGGCATTCACCAGATGTGATGCAAACTTTTCCCAAAGAGACAACACTGCGTCACATAAAATTGGCATCCGAGTGGCCAATATGGCGACTGCCATTTGCACCATTAGAATCATTAGAATCAAACTAGAATTTAACAAAATACTCGACAATCCGTATTTTGCGGATATATGTTGTCGACTCGAAATGTTATTTTTTTTTATTATTCCGGGAATGTTTCAATCGAGTCTACCGCACCCCTTGACGGAATTATTAATATAGAAGAATATAGATAAAATAAAATAAGATAAGATATAAGAAGAAGAAGATACTAATGTATTAAGCTAATTCAACTATGTATAGTTATAATAATTCATTGTTTTATTTTCTAGGAAGTCCCGAAGAGCAGAAGAAAGAGAGATATAAATGATTCAGTAAGTATACCTATCATTTACAACCTACATATTAAATCATCTAAATAATGTTTCAAAGAATAAATGAAACGTATTATAAGTATGTATTTACAAAAAAAAATGTATGTGTGTATTCTAGTTCCCATAGTACAAGCTTTGCTTAGTTTGGGACTAGAAGGCGTTGTGTTAAGTGTCCGTGAATATTTATTTATATTTATTATTTAATGAATGAAAATACTTTATTGTACGTAGGTAGGTACATCTTACAAACTATTATGCGAGACGATTATATTATTATTACGAACAATGGGCGGTCTTATCGCTAGGGAGCAATTACTTTCAGAAAAAAAAGAACCTAAAAAAGAGTACCTACCTACAGGTACCTACTTATTTACAGTACCTAAACTCTTTGAATTGTCATAGCAAGCAAGCTCATATGAGTTAGTGGCCAACTCTGGTGACGGAGTTTTTAGGCCGCCTTGAGGCCTCCGTCATGGCTTAACGACTGCTAGAGCCGAGACCAGTTGAATTTTGTGATTATAAAAAAATTTAATTATGATGAAAGCGAAGAAAATACGATAATTACTTCTACTTGTATATTATATTCATTTTTTTTTACAGAATATTCCCGATGCACCGACCCTACCCGAGTTTAATTTAGACTCGCTTCCAGAGTATATAAAAGCAGTATTCATGATGGACGCTGTAAGTACCTACACACATATTTCATTTCATTTTAACCGACTTAAAAAAAGAAGAAGGTTCTCAATTCGGATGTATTTCTTTTCACTAGTTTGGCAGTTAAATAAGAGTAATAGTCCAGTCAATTTAGACATTCGATGGTGCATATAAAGTCGCAACAAGCTGAAAATCAGTAAAATTGCTCAAAACATAACTAATAGTTCGCCCCGAACTTGAGGATCTCGTGATGGTCGGAGGTTAATAAAACCCAAACAATTTTTATTGACCAATGGTTGCAATAAACTTTGCAAATCGCATCGAAATCGCCGTCTAGCTACGTACCACCAGTCTTACTTGAACTACAAAAACATTGAAACTCCAAGAAATGTTAGCTCACGTTATACTGGGTTATCCAATTTTATAATTTTTACAACAACTCAAAAACTATTAGACCTAGAATCAAAATAAAAACGGTTTTGGAATGTCTAAGCCCAACCCTATCATATGAAGCATCGTACAAAAAAAAGTCGTACAAAGTGTCAAGTGGGGTGCCACTTGACACTTTGTACGACTTTTTTTTTTGTACTCTCTTTGGACCCTCATAACTTCACGACCCCTTGACCGATTTACTTCATTTAACAAACCAGTAAAACTTAAGAGTACTATCCGTATACCTATCAAATTCTGTGAAGATCGGATAAGCGGTTCAAAAGCTCTCGAAGAACAAACATACAAACATACAAAGCATTTTTGTCCAAGTTGTCACTAAGATCTCGTTCGCTTCGCTCACTAGATCAATTATAAACAACATTATGTACCTAAGTTCCCCATCATTCCCGTGGAAGGAAAAAATTTTACTCGAGGTAACCACCTACTACCAATATTTATTTTATATTCTTCATATAACAGGACAATTCTAAATCAAAGCAAGCAGATATTTTAGAGAATGAAATAGACAAGAAGGTATCTAAATTGGAAGAAGCGGTTAACTATAACCACCCTGCAGATAAAAGTGGTAATAATGGTTCCAAAAGGAAATCAAAAACATATGGGATGAGTCTGGCAGGCGAGAATGGCGTCGTTTGGAATGTAAGTAACATTTTCAAACACGTAACAATAAAAATTGCATCGTATAAGAATCAGACTCTAATAAGAGAACTACCTCCTTATCTATCTATACTATTATAAATCTGTAAAAAAGCCAAAAACTAATATTAAAGAAAAAACTAAATATGCAGATCTACTAAATATTCTAATAATTCTGATTCCGAAAATCGAGTTTGTCTGTTTATCTGTTTGTTTGTTCGCGGATCACGCCTTAACTACTGGACTAATTTCACCGGAAGCCCTTTCGGAACATAGGCTATATTTTATTGAAATCAAAGACGTAATTTCTTAGATACAGCTTGAACTCTGAAAACCAAAAGCAGCCATTTGCTACAAGGTTCATCGTATTCTGGTTGACAGATATATTGGTGGAAAGTTTCGCACGCGTACGAAGTCCCGGGTATCAGATGAGTAGTCTAAATATATAAAAATATACTTTTAATTTGACAGGACGTTAGCGTCCCACATCTCGAATATCACGTCGGTAAACCAGAAATCGTTCCTACTACAACTTCAAAACCCGAAGAATACACTACTATAAGAACCACAACCACAGAAAAGCCTACAAAAGAAACATCTTATGAAAATAACTATTCTAGCGAAGCAGAAGATGAAAAAACTAATTCAGAGGAGTTAAAAGATATAGAAACATCATTCAAAGAAATAAATAAAATGCTTGATCAGCTTATAAAAGAGAATGAAAGCATAACAGAAGATGACGTTACTAAAACACCTGACGAAAATTACAAAACAGGCACACATACGTCCAGTAAAGATAAAACACATCACAGTTCTACAGAAAGTACGAAATTAGAAGAAAAGAAGGATATAAATGATAGAAAAAACAATGTAAGTTGTAAAAAGTTGTTCGGTTTTAAGCTACCTACCCATTTACAAATGTTACCTAACTTATATTCTAATTTCAGAACAAAGAAATGAGCAAAGACAGAAACGAGGACTCAAAGCAGAAAGAGTTTGTAAAGGAGCTAATGAAAAATGTATGTATAATACTAACGTAATTTTATATCTAGTAGGTACTCAAGTAAGAATAGAAACAGTAGGCAGGTAATAATAAATTGTAATAACCAAGATTTGTTGTAATTTTTTCAGAAATATTTCTGGCAGTGGCTGCAGGACTCATCGACGGCATATTTAGGAGTAGTGATGAAGGTAAATTGATAAGAATTTTCAATACTGTTAAAAACAATACAAGACTACCCTCTTAAATAATATTTTATTCACAGAAACTGGACGTTTTGATCAAAGAAGAAGTGGCGAAGCAAATCAAGACGTATTTCGAAGAACATAACAACGTAAGCAACCAAATACCAAATAAAAATAATGCAACGCAAAACACAACATCAGAAAAACCTATGCAATCAAATGTTACAGATGTAGACGGCAATACAACTCAAAAACCGAATGTGACTAGTACGGAACTGAATGCAACTACTTCTAACAACACTACAGATGAAGAGCCTACAAAAAATGGTAATAAAACCGAAAATTTAGCAAACAAACATAATAATAAAGAATCAGATGCTAATAATAAAGAAAATCCAGTCAGAATTGAAGCTAAAAATATATACGGCAACTCTGTAGGTAACGATAAAGTCACTAACATCTTTATATTTAATATTGGTAAAGATACGGATTTAGAAAACTTAAAGCCGATTAGCAATGGAACTGACGGCGTGTTTGCATTTGGACTGGATGACAAAACACCTGACCAACATAAAGATAATGATAAAACTGAAAATGATAAAGATATAGCTAAACCAGACGCAAGCACAGAAAAGCCTGAAAAACCTATTGATGATACAATTGAATCTACAACATCCAATGGCGTAAGCGAAACTACAGAAAATGATTACACGACACTAGAATCTAAACCTACTCCTCTAAAACCAAACAACGATAAAGATTCTACTACAAGTACTACAGAAAAAGCTGAAGAAACTACTACAGAGGCTGCTAAAGAACCTTCGAAAGATCAAAGTAACAAAGAAAGTGATACTACTACTCCAAAACCAAATGACAATAAAGAATCTACTACTATTATAGATAAAGTTGAAGAAACTACTACGGAGGCTACTAAAGAACCCACAGAAGATCTAAATGACAAAGATAATAGTGCTACTACTCTAAATCCCAATGGCGATGATCAATCGAGTGATAAAACAACAGAAGCTGAAGAATCTACTACAGAGAACCCATAGAATAGAACCCATAGAATATAACCCATAGATAAAGAACCCATAGAAGATATAAATGACAAAGATAGTAGTGCTACTACTCTAAAGCCCAATGGCGATGATCAATCGAGTGATAAGACAACAGAAGCTGAAGAATCTACTACAGAGGCTAATAAAGAACCGTCAAAAGATCTAAGCGCCGAAAGTACAACTGAAAGTCAACAAGACAAAACGACACAATAACCAAAAGACGAATGACAACGAATCTACAGTATCAACTAATAATGCCGATGAAACTTCATTCCCAAATGAGAACATTGATAATAAAAATAGGAATATGGATGAAAATAGCACTATTAGGTAAGGTGCATTGGGGTAATTGCGAAAATGGGTATATTCCGAAAATCCATAAAATCTAGTAACATAATGCGATATTTTCCTGTTGGCACGAGGATATATATGACTGTCACAACGATGCCAATCAAGATGGCGTCTAGACCAATGTCGCCAACAGGAAAATATCGCATTATGTTACTAGATTTTATGGATTTTCGGAATATACCCATTTTCGCAATTACTCCAATGCACCTTACTACAGAAACCACAAAAAAGGGTGATAAAATTGATACAACAAAAATAGATGAAAAAGATAAAGAAAATGAAGTGGATCCTACTAATATTATAAACGTGAAACTCTTTACTCTTTCACGTAAAAACTACTGATCCGATTTGGATTAAACTTGGAATATATATTGTTCGTGACCTGCGGGTCTAAGATGCGCACCGCGAGATATTTGTTATGTCGTTCTGTCCAAATGTAAGCATTTTGTACCAGTTTAGGAACTATTGCATTATCTGTGGTAATGTTGTCGAGAAACCGCGCCTTTGAATGTTCAACTTTTGACATTTCTGCATGACTATTATCTCGTCCTCAGAGAGGTACGACGACTAACAAGTGTCAAAAGTGTACATTATGGCGCGTTTTGTCGACACCATTAGGTACCACAGATAATGCAATAGTTCCTAAACTGGTACAAAATGCTTACATTTTGACAGAACGACATGACAAATATTTCGCGGTGCGCATCTTAGGCCCGCTGGATTAACACAGGCTACTTTTTATGCCGAAAAATTAATGGGATCCAACGGGACGCGAACGAATTCGCGAGCGGCACCTAGTAAAAAATAATAATTAGATAGAATAAATGCTAGATAGTATAATGTATCCAAGTAAACCATTATGTAAAAGAGTTGTGTCTAGCTTTAAGAACAGTAAAAAAGTAATTTCGGAATTAGTGACAAACTCTCGTGACATCGTTTTTAGGCCGCCTTAAGGCCTCCGTGGCTTAACGACTGCTAGAGCACGGACAGTTTAACGTGTCCTCACGAAAGCGCTCTGAAATAAATGCCACTAACGGTCATTAATCATAATAGTGACCGCGCAGAACGTCGCTTTAGGCCGTACTCACTTTGGACACTACTTTGTTCGTACGTAAACGTACGAGTAATGTTCATACGAATTGTGTGCTCACACTGAATACGTTCTTCTCCGTCAAATAGTACGACTGCGTGATAAATCCCAACAAGCTGGGATTGTATTCGGAGGTCGTAAGTAAACGTACGTATACGTACGACTGATCGCATGCAGTGTGAGCGCTCCCATACTCCTTGGAAGGTCGGTATCATTCGTGCGTAGTCGTACCAATCAAATTCGGATGAAATCGTATCCAAAGTGAGCACGGCCTTAATCGGTGAAGATTGATTAAGCAAGCAAGCCACGAGCGGTCAAGTAATATAGAATATACCTATTATAATGAAGAATGTTAGTAAGAAACCTATAGGTATATGTGAGAAAGTTGAAAATAAAACAAAATAATTATAAAATATAACACAATTTATTTATAAACTACTAAATAACAATTCCTGATTATTGATTATGGCACAAACATATTGAAATAAGAGTTACACTAAAGAGGTCCTAGTAGAGTTCCTAGGTTACTAAAAATAGTTTTAACTATAAAAACGTTATACACATATACACCACTATTTTGTAAATACCAAAAAAACCCGTAATCTCTGAGTCTGTTACTTACTGATCACATTTAGGTAGTAAAAACTCGTTATTAATTAATAAAATATCTAAATAAAAAGGTTCCTAAATTAGTTACTCGGTATCCGTACGTGCCTACTACTGAGACGGACCCAAGTCCCATTCATAATGTATTGTCTCGCTCCGAACGCGCCGCTTGCATATTTCGCGCAATACTAACTAAATTGGGCAGGATTTTGGTTAAAAACAAATCTCGATAACTTGGTGAAAGTTAAAATGTTAAAAATCTTGACAGTGCCAGCCTCTAGTAGCCTCTGCTGCAACTGTTCTTAAATTTATTTTGGTAATTACAAAATGGTGGTGTATTTCTACAGAGTGTAAATATACTTCCATGAAACCACAGAATCGTAAGTGGTATTGTAATCATTGTTAACCAAGTTTGAACCCTATTGCATCTTAGGAAATTACACACTTAAATAATTTATAAGTTGAAAAAGCTGGAAAAACCGACTTCAATTTGATACGCCTTCATCAATTAATGATGATGGTGATAGCAGTTCATTGGGAATGTTCTATTGATCGTAAACACCACAGAAAAGCAAAATACGCAATGTCGTGTACGTGGATGGCGTGTTCTTTCCAGTTACACTTATTTAACTGCCAAAATACTGAAAACCATACAACCGAATTGAGAACCTCCTCCTTTTTTGAAGTCGGTTAAAAAAGGTGACAAGAGTGACCATAAATATAGACTTTTCAGGATAATCTGGATATATTTGGCTGAAAAAATAAATATATTTTTTTATAGTAAGTAATTTGTTTAAAAAAATAAGGTTCAACTTTTATTCATTACAATTATGAATTTGCTTATATTTATTTCATTTAATTTCTATACCAAAAGCGCTTAACTATTGCGTTGTATATAATTGTAGTTCATTTTATAGTGAGTTTGAACTAAAATAAAATAATGCTAATTTTGTTTATCTTTCAATGATTTACATTGACTATTATGTTAAGATAATGATTTGGGAAGACACGAGTGTATAACTTAATCTACTTCTAATTCTATAAAAATATATTTATAAAACCAATTCCCATACTTAAATATAAAAGATCGATTAAAATCAAATTACGATTATTATCGGTTTGTTCGATTAAAAGTTTTATAAAATATTTGCAACATGATTTATAATATTTATGGATAAATATAAATTCACTGGGCAAGATAGTTTATCTTATTATATTTTATCATAAAATTAAATATACATGCGTCTTTAATATAAAAATATATTTTTAATTTACAGGAACTCATTAGGGATAAATCTAGTAAAAATATAACAAATATTTACTTAAATGTAATCAAAACCTGAACAAGGTGTACGATAGATAAATTCGGAGATATATTTATGGGGCAATAAACATTTTTTAAATATTTTACGCTGCCCTGTATGTAGATTAAATAAAGACAGTCATGGTGCTATGCTGAATGACACTAATTAAAAAAAAAACATTGTCGTCCAAAACTTATCCCAACTTTTTGGTGCAACTTGGATACCCTGGCCGAATGAATGGTAAAAAAGTTCAAGGGTAAAATGCGTTGAAGCAGTATCTAAATATAAAATTATGACGTGACTGGTGTCGATTCTGTTGTTTGTTTTCTAAACTAACCTAATTTGGCAGCGCTAAAATAATAGCCGTTTTTCTTAGGCAACAGTTTCAGTTCTGTCAAATTAGGTTAGTTTAGAAAACAAACAACAGAACTGAAACCACAGGCATAAACGCACAGCCTCAAAGTTCTAAGGCCCGTATGCTGATTTACTACTCAACCAGTGATCCGGACTCAAGCATAGATTTTTGTATGCAAATCTCTACTCAAATCTATGCTTGAGTAACGATTTCTTTATATACGGGCTTAAGAGTATATTTAGAGGGTATATTTTTTTATTACATCTCAAAATGGTTTCCAAGATCGCTGCTATTCCCAATCTAAATGAAACCACATAACTGATAGAATACTCAAAATAATATTGAAACTACCAAACACTAAGGAGACCCTGCAACCTACAGCGTAGAAGGCAGAGCTATAACCTACTGAGCTGTTAGACCTCATCACCACGCGGACGAAATAGGTGTTCTATCTAGTACAAATATTTTTAATTATCGTTGATTCTCAATTCAGCGAGTTCTTTTTCCTCGTCCACTTCATCCTCGTCATCAGAGCCGTGGACTGAGGCGGCCGGGGTTGTACCTCCTGTAAATAAATGTTAATAAATATCTATCCAGGTGTATACACATAATAAAACAACATCGGATAGTTGATGTAAATGAACATCTTTTGTTATAGAACCTTAGCAAAAAAATCTACTGTTCCATACAAAATACAATAGCTAGTATTTAACACAACCACAAAGAGTAAAACAGGTTGCAATACAAATTCTACCAAGGGTAAAACACGGTGCAAAACTTCTGCTCTATTTAAGGGTAAAATGATAAAACACAAGTTGATCACACAAAACCAGTGCTACAGAGAATAAAATCGTGTCGACCCAGTGATATAATCTATTTAAGCTCTCAGTGCTCAAATCACACAATAAATAATGACGAATATTTTGATAGGATACGAAGTGCTTCTAAAGATAACCTTAGCCGAAGTTCGAATACAAACCAGAGCTTGCATTGTGATAACCCTAGGTTTCAAGCGGCAAGCTCCAAGTACTAAATAGATTTATAATTGTCTACTACAGTAGTGGTTCAAATAAGTGTCAACCTTAGCAGAAAACGTCCGAATATAAGCCAGAATTCGCATCGTGATAACCCTAGATTCAGGGCTGCCATTCGTTCGAGATGACCCGGGTTGCGAGAGATCGCTTTCAATGTCACAGCTCTCGTTTCTTCAACTGTTAAATGTTGACAGACGTTTGAAAAACGGTATTTGATTGGCCTTGAAGATTTACTTTTTGGTAGTCAATGACTAATACCAATTTTCACCAAGTTACAATTTAGTGACGGAGGTTTCACCTCACCAAGCGACTGCTATAGCCAGAACTGACAGTTTAATGAACCTTGAAAAGCAAGGACGGACTCAGATTAAAACACCAGTCACTTATTGTAACGATGAACCGCTCATGGCGTAGCTTGCTTAGTTAATCTTAACCGATTATCTAAGTTCTGCGTGACTATTTTGATGGGTGACCGTTACATTTACATCTGAGTGCTTCCGTGGTTCGTAGAGCACGTTAAACTGTCGGCTACAGCAGTCGTTAAGCCACACAGGAGGCCTTAAGGCGGCAAAAACTCCGTCACCAGAGTTGACTACTAACTCATACGAACTTTTTTTATGATGATCAGTGCTTGGTGAAAATTGATATTAGTTAATTAGTTGTCTATTGTAATGCCACAAATTTACAAACCAATAATCCAAAAAGTAATAAACCAATTGTATAAACTGTGGCATTACTCACACACATTCAAATTACGCACACATTAATACAGCATACTTCATCAGACACGGTGCATATCAATGTGCGCGTAAAATGAATGCGTGCAAACACAAATAAATCCTTTCTTGTCTTGTTTGGAATGTTTCTTTTATTTCAAATTCCACTTAAATGTCTAGCCAATCAAAATGCGTGTCCAATGAGTTCAAACGAATAACAACCCATTTAAAAACCACTTTAATCATTCTTAGTTATGCCTAAAGTATACTATTTTAACCAAAATCAAATCTAATTTGCAGTTAATTTCAAAGGCACAGTGACTTTTAAACTACTACTTTACTTTATGCTTTTTATCAACTCGGTAATTTAGGTTGAGGTTCTTTCTTTTACTCTAATTTTACCCTTTTCAACCCAATCACGAGTACGTAACAAAACGAGATAAAAGACGAACATTTAAATCAATTGTCAGAGCAAGCTGAGCGAAAAGTTTCGTATGGTTTATTCGTCATTCACTGCTTATAGACACTAATCATTTAATCTCGACTCTGTTCTGCCCAAATTAATCATTACAACCCAAATTACTCTACTCAGAATAAACCAGCACTATTGAATTAAAATAACTCTTCAACCCAAATTACCCTTGACCCAATTAACCCATCAACCCAATTCACCCTTCAACACGAACTATACTTCCCAACTCCCAACAAACCCGAACCTATTCCTGTACGCAATCGTTCAACTTCGCAATCAGCTGATCGATCTGTTCCGCAACCGCTTCATTCAGCGGCTCGAGAAAATCGCTCGGCGTTCGGTAATTCTCGTGTTCGGATTCGGTAAAGTTCGGCTTTTCGAAGCTGATTTCTAGACTGGTGTCTTCGACGTCAGTTAATTCGAGAATTTCGAGGGATTTTTGCAGGGTTAACTTTTTCTGGTCGTCGGTTTGGACTTGCTCGTCTTTTGTGGTGATTTCTGATGGATGTTGGTCGTATCGACCCCCTGGATAATGAATTGAGGGGGTCAAGAATAAAAGATCAATCCTATCCTACATAAATTACAAACGCGAAAGTTTGTATGTATTGTATGGATGTTTGTTCCTCTTTCACGCAAAAACTACCGATCCAATTCGGATGAAACTTGGAATATATATTGTCCGTGACCTGGATTAACGCATAGGCTACTTTTTATCCCGGAAAATCAACGCGATCCAACGCTACGCGAACGAAGTCGCAGACGGAAGATAGTATGTTCATACTTAGGATTAGTTATTATGTCATATTCGCTACCTCTTATCAAGATCTGAATGCATAATGTGTTTGTGTGTACGTACAAAGTTGAGGTAACCTATATTGTTGTATAGAGATTGAGCAGCGCCGCTAGCGGATAGCTTATACACTGATGATTCTACATACAACATTATAATGTTGTACGTTTACGTGACTTTGTAGTAAACGTCCACACTCGACATACGGGAGACTAGTCAGAGGCAAACATAAAACTTCTATGAAATATACACAGTCATACTTCCAAAAACTTCAAGGGGTTAAAGTACCCATCAATACAAACAAAAAGCTCAGTTGTTCCATACATTTTCTTCAGCGGCAATGCACCCAGTGTCTTGGGCACGCTTCCCGATTAGTACTGATTTGGACCAGTTGAGCTATCTACAAATCGTTAGCAACGGTTTGTAGATAGCTCAACTGTTTCATGTGTATTTTGTAAATATTGTAAATACTGTATTAGTTATAATTTTCTTTGTGAATAAAAAGCAAATTTTTCTTCAGTAGATTTCTAAGTTATTTATTTATTTATTTATTGATTGCATACATGGGTTATATATATAGCTTAGGTCTTATTTAGCTAAAAGAACAGTCATGTACCCCGTGAGGGCGCAGCAATTGTACTAAAGTAGATAGCAGTAGTCAATTAATATTATAGATTACCTGCATAATGAAATAGTGATAATGTCATGGTAAAAGTTGAATGAATGTCAATAATAATGGGAGGTACTTAAACAATTATCAAGCGGATGCAAAGTCAAACATAAATTCATAACATTATCTACGTATTTACAATATAATTTAAATGTCAAAAATAAGTTGTAATTTAATTAGAATAATGGTATCGATTCGGTTGTTGCATTTTTCTAAACTAACCTAATTTGACAGCACTAAAAATGTTGCCGTCCCTTTCTCATAAACTGAAACGACCAGCGGGCCTAAGATGCGCACCGCGAGATATTTGTCATGTCGTTCTGTCAAAATGTAAGCATTTTGTACCAGTTTAGGAACTATTGCATTATCTGTGCTACCTAATGGTGTCGACAAAACGCGCCATAATGTACACTTTTGACACTTGTTAGTCGTCGTACCTCTCTGAGGACGAGATAATAGTCATGCAGAAATGACAAAAGTTGAAAATTCAAAGGCGCGTTTTGTCGACACCATTAGGTACCACAGATAATGCAATAGTTCCTAAACTGGTACAAAATGCTTACATTTTGACAGAACGACATGACAAATATCTCGCGGTGCGCATCTTAGGCCCGCAGGACGGCTATAATTTTAGAGCTGTCAAATTAGGTTAGTTTAGAAAAAGGCAACAACCGAATCGATACCAATGTCAGTTTTTATTATGCGCTACAATGTTATGTAACAACTGATGTTTTCGTCCATACGCTTTACCCGTGCTCACACAGTTCTACATTTCAATAGAATTATACTAAACTGAAGTTATTTATGAAAAATCGCAAACAACAGTGTCGTGTGCAACAATTTTTTTTATATTTTTCACAAAATAAGTGAAAAACACAAAAAAAACATAATATTTTTGTCGGAAAACTTGTTTGAATCAAAATTATATGTATGCTAGCAAGCAAGCAAGCAAACTCGTGTGAGTTAGTGGCCATCTCTGTTGACAGAGTTTTTAGGCCGCCTTAAGGCCTCCGTCATGGCTTAACGACTGCTAGAGCCGGGACAGTTTAACGTGCACGAAAGCACGGAAGCGCTCAGATGTAAATATAACGGTCACCCATTCAAATAGTGACCGCGCAGAACGTCGCTTAACTTAGATAATCGGTGAAGATTGACTAAGCAAGCCTAGACACGCGATATTTACGCTGAACCTTGTGCAATGTTATTGCACACAACATTGTTGTTTACGATTTTCCATAATTTCAGTGATTTTATATATTCAGAAATGTTTAAGGCTCGCACATTTCAAAATTTTTGAAGATAATACAGTGAAACCTGGTTAAGTGAGACATCAAGGGACCTGCAATGTCGTTTCACTTATAGAGGTATTCCACTTACCCAGTGTCTCAGATATACAGGTATAAATAAATATCTGTCTCATTTACAGAGGGTTCCATTGTATGATAGTAAAGCGAAACTAAAACGGAAGGTAATTGAAGCTCAAAATTTGTACTTACGTACTTGGAATTACGTGTGGAATTTGTGGGTAGAATAAGAATGAGTAAACAAACAATGTTATCTCAGTTACAGAGGTTTATGCATATAAAATTTACTCGCTGTCTCAGTTATAGAGGTAACTATGATGATAAATCGAAAGAACAAATCCCAGATATAGAGGTTTACTTCGTCCCACTAACAGAGGTAATTCAGTGCCAAAGTGTTGGGACCTCAGCATGAGTTCCAGTTATGGAGGTTTCTCACTTATCCAGGTCCCACTTAACCAAGTTTCACTGTATAATATAACTAAATGTAATTATGTGAAATTGCAGACCTTCAGGGTCGAGAGAATAACAATGCAAAGGTTTCCGACCAAAAAACTCACACCAATGCAAATTTTTGGGTTCGAAAACTTGTTTGGATCAATGTGATATTTTTACTGAACCTTTGCATTGTTATTCTCTCGACCCTGAAGGTCTGCAATTTCACATAATTACATTTAGTTATATTATATCTTCAAAAATGTTGAAATGTGCGAGCGAGAGAGTTGTCTGCCTTATACATACGCCTTAAATGTACGAGCGACAAGATGTTCGATGGCTGTCAGCGTGTTAAGTTCTATGGTTAAGTGGTTATCGATGGTTACTTTAACATCTCAAAACATTCGAGGCATTTTATTATACCCTACATGAGTGAGTCTTGAGATTTTTTGAGCATACGAGACACAAAAATGGTGGTCACAGTAAACATAAACTTACTAGAAGTAGAAGGACTGGAAGGCGCTGAGAATGGCCTTGAAAATACGAAGCTGCCCTTGTCTTCAATAAAATACTCTAAATAATAACTTCATTATTACTTTAGAAACTTACTTAAAACACTAAAGAAGAAGGGTAATTTATTTTATAAGATTGTGTAGACACGTAAATATTAGTCAATAGTCAGTAAATAGTAGTCAATAGTCAGTAAATAGTAGTCAATAGTCAGTTATCTAGCTAAGTAATGCGCAACTAGCTAGTATTTAGATAGCGTTTATATAATGTTTAGCCAATGTCTAGACGGTATTAAGTCAGTGTCTAGACAGTAGTTAGCCAGGGTCTAGCTAAAGTTGTGTCTAGCTAAAGTTTAGCCAGGCTCTAGACAGTATTTAGCTAACGTCAGGGTATTTTGCAGCCTGTGTCTAGCTAAAGTTTAGCCAGTGTCTAGACAGTATTTGGTCAGTGTCTATCTAATGTTCAGGCAGCGTCTAGCTAAAGTTTAGCCAGTGTCTAGACAGTATTTGGTCAGTGTCTATCTTGTTCAGCCAGCGTCTAGCTAAAGTTTAGCCAGTGTCTAGACAGTATTTGGTCAGTGTCTATCTTGTTCAGCCAGCGTCTAGCTAAAGTTTAGCCAGTGTCTAGACAGTATTTGGTCAGTGTCTATCTTGTTCAGCCAGCGTCTAGCTAAAGTTTAGCCAGTGTCTAGACAGTATTTGGTCAGTGTCTATCTTGTTCAGCCAGCGTCTAGCTAAAGTTTAGCCAGTGTCTAGACAGTATTTGGTCAGTGTCTATCTTGTTCAGCCAGCGTCTAGCTAAAGTTTAGCCAGTGTCTAGACAGTATTTGGTCAGTGTCTATCTTGTTCAGCCAGCGTCTAGCTAAAGTTTAGCCAGTGTCTAGACAGTATTTGGTCAGTGTTTAGCCAGCATCCAGCAACTTTTTTTCCTAGCTCTCATCACCACCCAGATTTTTTTTTATAAAAAAGCTACTCACTGGACTGCGACGGGCTGGGTGGCTCAGAGATCGGTCTCGGGTAGTTGAATCGTTTCTCCAACTCCTGATCCATGTGGTCCACATAGTCAGGGTACACTATCTTGAGAGCCTGGGCTCTAGCTTGGCGGTAATACTGTAAATACAAAAATATAATAAAAATCGTTCTAAACCTATATTTTTTAATCCTATCAATATTATAAACGCGAAAGTTTGTATGGATGTATGTATGTTTCTTCCTCTATCATGCAAAAACTACTGATCCGATTTAGATTAAACTTGGAATATATACTAGCTGACCCGAAAGACGTTGTCCTGTCATTCAAACTCTTACTGTCAAACAACTGACAGTTATTTCAAATGTGACATTAAAAAAGCTTTTATGAAAAAGGTTAAGCAACTTTCACTCCCTCTTTCAACCCCTTACAACCCTTTTTTCGCATTAAAAAGTAGCCTATGTCCTTTCTCAGGCTCTAGACTATCTGTGTACCAAATTTCATTCAAATCGGTTCAGTAGTTTTGGCGTGAAAGCGAGACAGACAGAGTTACTTTCGCATTTATAATATTAGTAAGTATAGTACGTATGGAATACTCACAATACCAAGATTCCTCCAATCCATCAGATCAGAGAGGCGCTCGGTTCTGTTCCTCTGAATGATACGCTGACGACGACTCAGTCTGAAATAAACTTCTGGGATCAGTTTTGGAACCGACTTCATCATAAGTCAAAAACTGTGCATTATAGAAAAAAATTAACAAATATATCTTAAAATCTTAATTAACCTTTTAAATGATATATCAATCCGGTGGTACCACATTGAATTTTTTACTTTTAATTAAATTTTTGATATTTTGATAATGAAAATTCAAAAAAAATTGACGATTCTTTGTATACCTAGATGAACATATAATTTATAAGACTAAAAAACTGGAAAAACCGACTTCAATTTGATACCAATGATGATGGCAGTTCATTGGGACTGTTCTATTGATCGTAAACACCACAGAAAAGCAAAATACGCAATACCGTGTACGTGGATGGCGTGTTTTTTCCAGTTATTCTTATTTAACTGCCAAACTACTGAACTATTTTTGATAAAAAAAAATATCCGACCAATCTGGAAGTATAACCTTTCAGATAAAAAAAGAATTTTTCAAATCGGTTCATAAATGACGGAGATCTGATGTAACAAAAATTAAAAAAAAAACGGTCAGATAACAATACCGTTATGTCGTTTCTCCACTGCACGCCGGCACCGATAATGCACTACCAGGGCAATACAAAACGCGTGAACAGCGCAATGTGTTTTGAATGAATGAATGAATGAATGAATGAAAATACTTTATTGTACGTAGGTACACCTTACAAACTAATATGCGAGACAGATTATGTTATAATATATTACATTACGTACAATGGGCGGTCTTATCGTTAGGGAGCGATTTCTTCCAGACAACCTTTGTGTTTTGTACTGCCCTGGTTGACTTATCTGGTAAAATTGACTTATCTGGTAATGTTGATTTATTTGGTAAAGTCGACTTATATGGTAAAGTTGACTTATTTGGTAAAGTCGACTTATATGGTAAAGTTGACTTATTTGGTAAAGTCGACTTATATGGTAAGTTGACTTATTTGGTAAAGTTGACTTATTTGGTAAAGTCGACTTATATGGTAAAGTTGACTTATTTGGTAAAGTCGACTTATATGGTAAAGTCGACTTATATGGTAAAGTTGACTTATTTGGTAAAGTCGACTTATATGGTAAAGTTGACTTATTTGGTAAAGTCGACTTATATGGTAAAGTTGACTTATATGGTAAAGTTGACTTACTTGGTAAAGATTGACTTACTTGGTAAAATCGAACATGTAGTGCGCCAGCTGTTGAACAGAGCCTTCTAGCGAAATATAGCGCCGGTCGACTACGTAGATGCCGTACGACATTGGATCAGCTATGTGTTCTTGCATGAAACAGCCGAAACCTAGAAAATGGACGTTCTTTGTAAGATAATGTAATTGGATAGCTTGTAATTTTAAGCTATGAAAGTAAATGGCTTAATCTTCCAAGCTATCTGTATTAAGCCATTGTTTTTTACTTAAGCCATCTCATATTTTAAGCCATATTTCAAGTCATTTCACTTTGTAGATAGAAAAAAATTTATAGCTATATAGAAAATTCTTTATTGCACAATTTAAAATAGTGTATACAGGCGAACTTAATGCTAAAATAGCATTCTCGACCAGCTAACCTTTGGGTAGTGGCATTTTTAAGCCATAATTTTAAGCCAACTCAAATTTTTACTCACTTTTTCTCTTAAGCCATCTGAATTTCTTAAGCCATACATTAAGCCATCTCACCTGAAAGGTTGGTAGTGACGCTAGGGATGCCCATAACGGTACATTCGGCCGGCGTGTACCCCCACGGCTCGTAGTAAGATGGAAACACTCCCAAATGACAACCACGTACAAACTCCTCGTAATCCAATCCAAATAGGGGATTAGTAGAGGTAAGGAATTCAGGATGGAATATCACCTAAAAACAAAATCTATACTATTATAAAACTGTAAAAAAGCCAAAAACTAAAATTAAAGATATGGATAAACTAAATATACCGATCTACTCAAACGATTCTGATTCCGAAAATCGAGTTTATTTGTTTGTTCGCGGATCACGCCTAAACTACTGGACCAATTTCAACGAAACTTATAACATTCGGAAGCCCTTTTTCCGGATTGAAACATAGGCTATATTTTATTGAAATCAAAGACGTGGATTCTTAGATACAGCTTGAACTCTCTCAACCAAAAGCAGCCATTTGCATGTCAACCATTCTCTTTACCTGTCGTGTTGGCAGGTGTAAAATGCTTTTTCTCAAATATGCTTGGAAATTAAAGCATTATTTTGACAACCTTCTTCGAGATAAATCGAAAATGCAGTACTGGCCAAACACATGCGAGCAGCGGCCGCCAATAAATGTATGAAAATCCATTGCCGGCGTGTTTAGCGGCCAAATAAATTACATACAAAACTCATTACTGTCGTGTTATTTAAAAATGGAACGATCTTTTACTCTAAAACATGGCAACCAAGGAGGTAACTTATCAAAAGTTTTATTCATATTTCGAACAGGCTTTCAAATAGAAAGGCTGATTATTGAAAAAAAAAAACAAATGAACACTGTAACTTCGTTGTTCGTTAATGGTTTTGAAAAGTAATTGTATTTTCAACTAAAAAGTTTTGCCTAGGTACTTAGTTTTAATTTCCGCGCATTATTTGAGAAAAGTACTATACAAGCCTTGGCCACAACTAGGCAATGAGGGACTCACGTATGTGTGGCTCGTGTTCGACTCGGCCCACATTTATTACACGTTCGCGCCTGATTGCCTCTGTTGCAGGCCGCTGCAGTAATGTACTAATAGCATTAAGCGAACTTATATTCTTGTATTTATTTGTATGCACTAAATAATTAAATGATTATACATACCTTGACTTTATCGTTGACGGTATTGAATAATTCACATCGTCTTACTCCGTTTAGTACGGGATCACTCCAATCGTCAACCTAAAACATATAAATAATCGTTATTTATAAGATTTATTTATGATTATTATTTATATTAATTATATTGGTTAAACTAATTAATTTAAACTTATGAATTAAATTAATAACAGTTCATCTATACATCATACTGACTTTCTATACATCATGACAAGTCTATACTAATATTATAAAGAGGAATAATTTGACTGTTTTGTATGTTTGCATAGAATAGGCTCCGAAACTACTGGACCGATTTGAAATATTCTTGAAACTACTGAACAGATTTGAAATATTCTTAAAACTACTGGACCGATTTGAAATATTCTTGAAACTACTGGACCGATTTGAAATATTCTTGAAACTACTGGACCGATTTGAAATATTCTTGAAACTACTGGACCGATTTGAAATATTCTTAAAACTACTGGACCGATTTGAAATATTCTTGAAACTACTGGACCGATTTGAAATATTCTTAAAACTACTGGACCGATTTGAAATATTCTTGAAACTACTGGACCGATTTGAAATATTCTTAAAACTACTGGACCGATTTGAAATGTTCTTGAAACTACTGGACCGATTTGAAATATTCTTGAAACTACTGGACCGATTTGAAATATTCTTAAAACTACTGGACCGATTTGAAATATACTTGAAACTACTGGACCGATTTGAAATATTCTTGAAACTACTGGACTGATTTGAAGTATTCTTTCACAAGAATTAAAGAATTACATTCTCACCAAAAATTTATAGACTTTTCGGAATGCGAGGCTAGTAGAATTATTACCACGTATTGCTTACAATATTGTGCGTTGTGACGGGTGGCAAGCCGTCGCGCTGCAGCGAATAGATACACCTCTTCAGACGAACTGTATCTTCCTTCTCGAGAAGCTCACCAGCATCAGGTAAATGACCTCTGTAAATATATTTGAATGATATACATACATACTCCCACGAATTAAATTACAAGATACAAAAACCCAATGAAACCCGCGGAGATTCGAACTTGGTACCTTCAACTTCCTTCAACCTACACAAATTGCTACACTCATTCACACTCACTATGTTCCGACGAAATTAAAACTCACCTCAGACAGATATCATTCATCTTCAGCTTAGAATATCATAGATCAATGTCAAACCTTTGGTAACATCTTGTCCGTGAATATTTATATATTTATTTATCTATGCAATTTGAATTTCAGGATATACAAAAACCCAATCTACCCCATGGAGATATGAACTCAGCACCTCACGCACGCAAATCACTACACAAAACCGTTCGACCATTCATCCTCATTGAATACCTACAAAATTAAAACTCACTTCAAACAGATATCATACATCCGTTTCCCAACTTTCTGAACAATAAGTAACCCCTTTAAAGGTTTGGTAGCATTAACCTTTGTCCTTCTTTACCACAGACAATACGAAAAATCTTTTTGAATGATATACATACACACACGAATCAAATTTCAACCGAATAAAATCAGAATACAAAAACCCAATCAAACACGTGGAGATTTGAACTTACGCACGCAAATCACACATAACCGTTCGACCACACATCCTCTTTGTAATCCTTCGAAATTAAAACTCACCTCAGACAGATATCAATATCTGTTTCCAAACTTTCTACTTAGAATATCATAGATGTCAATAAGTTGTCAGATTTATATGTTACAATAAATCTGACAACTTATTGACAGGGGTTAAGTCCAAAACACACGCGGTTTTTGTTATATCCAAGATAAATCTGGAAACATAATTTGGGGGATTGAGATTTGAACTCGGCACCTCACGCACGCAAATCACTACACAACCCCGTTCGACCATTCATCCTCTTTGAAATCTTACGAAATTAAAACTCACCTCAAACAGATATCGTACATCCGTTTTCCAACTTTCTGTTGTATATCATGTATAGTGTCGCGCAGTGCCTTAGTAACAGCATGCCCTCTCAGACTTTCAACGTTGAAATTATTTGTTTTTGCGGGGAAGATCAGAAATGCGATTACTGTCATCTCTGAGCCCGACGACTGAAATATAAATCATAAATCATTCTCTCAAACATGCTTGGAAATTAAAGCATTATTTTGACAACCTTCTTCGAGATAAATCGAAGATGCAGTACTGGCCAAACACATGCGAGCAGCGGCCAGATAAAAATGTATGAAAATCCATTACTGTCGTGTTTAGCGGCCAGATAAATTACATACAAAACTCATTACTGTCGTGTTATTTAAAAATGGAACGATCTTTCAAACTGAACCGAAATTTTAACCGGCTTTTGCGCCGGTTGACGAGTTGGCAACCATGACAACCAAGGAGGTAACTTATCAAAGGTTTTATTCAAAATTCGAACAGACTTTCAAATAGAGAGCAGATTATTGAAAAAAAAACAAATAAACACTAACTTCGCTGTTCTTTATTGGTTCTGAAAAGTAATTGTATTTTCAACTAAAAAGTTTTGCCTAGGGACTTAGTTTTAATTTCCGCGCATTATTTGAGAAAAGTACTATACAAGCCTTGGCCACCACTAGGCAATGAGGGACTCACGGATGTGTGCCTCGTGTTCGACTCGGCCCACATTTACACGTTCTTCTCTCATTGCCTCTGTTGCAGGCCGCTGCAGTAATGTACTATTAATTGCCTGAATTTAAGTACGAAAGTTCTTACACTAAAATATAATTTGGGTTACAATCTACCTCAAGGTATGCCAAAATAATATACTTACAAATAATTAAATTAACAGAATAGATAATCAAAGTCTGACGCAGAGAAAAACTGGAATGAGCCAATAATGTCAGTAAAAATTTCTTAAATTATAAAAATTTTTTTAGAGAGACGTCATGGCTCAGTTTGTATAGTAGGTGCCAAATAACACCGCAATACAGGTCATTCACCCACCTTCAAAACTATGTCGCAAAATTCAATTTATGAGTGGTAAACAAACAGTACTACGAGATTCGAGCGATTACCATCTTAGCGACAGGTTTGTATGGAAAGCGACAGAATTAGCCATTCATAAATTGAATTTTGCGACATCGTTTTGAAGGTGGGTGAATGACCTGTATTGCGGTGTTATTTGGCACGTACTATAGTAGTTCTGCTTTCCGCGCTGGGGGTCGTGGGTTCGATCCCCATCGAGAACAAACATTATTTTTTTATATTAGAGAACTTATATTATTTTGACATACTGATCGCATAATTATTTTAAAGAGTTAAATAAATAAATAAATATTCTTAGACATATCACACAACGCCCTCTAGTCCCAAACTAAGCAAAGCTTGTACTATGGGAACTAGATTGCTGATAGAATACTTATATACATTTTTTTTGTATATGCATACGTAAAATACATAGTAACACCCAGATATAGAACAAACATCTATGCACAAATGTTATATCTGTGCGGGGATCGAACCCGCGACCCACAAAGCCAACTGGTTTACCTTCAAGTAATGATTGAGCCTGGCCAATGCTTCTATGAAGATGTCCGCCCCTTTGTTCCCGTACTCGTATCGACCGGCGATGAAGAAGTATAGGGTCTTATCGAGATCGAAGTTGAAATGACTGGAATAGAAGGAATATAGTTAGAAATAAATAGTGGTTTTTAGTTATTTTAGTATAAAAATTTGTTCATAGGTGGGTATTTTATCTCGTTTTATTGTTATGATGTTTTTTTTTTTTTTTTTTTTTTTTTTTTATGAGCAATAGCTAAGCATTTGGCTGCCAGCACACCTGGTGGTAAGTGTAGCTGCAGCCTAAGGTGGAGCACGCTTAGCTATAATCCACCTATTCACTCTTTTCTTGAAAATTCCTAGGTTATATCTTTCAGGAAATACTGATGATGGCAGAGAGTTCCACTCCTTGGCAGTTCGCATTATGAAGGTGGAGGCAAAGCGCTTTGTGCGAAGATATGGAATATGTACCATGATATTTGGCTAGTTTAATCATTTCGAAAACGTCTTCCTATATCTACAAAAAAACTATTCTTAAACGCATAAAAGTGTCTCTAAGACTTACCTATAAAAGTGTCACCTACATTTACCTATAAAGTGTCTCCTAGACTTGCCTATATAAGTGTCACCTTGACTTACCTATAGAAATATCCTTTTAGTAAAGACTTACCTATGAGAGACACCTATAAGTGTCCCCTAGCAAAGAATTACAAGATACAAGATGTTTATTTGCATAAATAAGTGTTACAATTTGGACTTACCTATAGCAAGCAAGTCACCTCATATGAGTTAGTGACACGAGTTTTTTTGGGCCGCCTTAAGGCCTAAGAAGTGTCGTCTAGCTAGACTTACCCATAAAAAGTGTCCCTAGCAAAATCAAGAGTCAAAAGTGTCCCATAGATTTACCTGACTTATAAAAATGCCCTTTACAAACTTTATCTATGAGAGTCACTGTACTAGATATCTAATACCTACCACAGCTATGTAACTATCTATAGTCTATACCTACTGAATGAATGAACAATAAAGAATAAAGGCAGTCCAAAGGAAGCCATCTTGTGGTGTACACGTTTACTGTTTACTTTACTTCAGTCACCTATAAGTGTCCCCTAGACTTACCCATAAAAGTGTCCCCTAGCAAATTCATTGATCTTCTCCTTGGCCAACGCGTGTAGGTTCTGAAACTCGTGCAGTGCTGAGAATTTCTTCACGTTCAATCCGTTGGGGGTTATTATGTCCGGCTTGCGACGCAGTAGGTGCTCTGCTTCGTATCCTACAATATTCATAAACTTAAATATATGAGCTTACTAGCTGACCCGACAGACGTTGTCCTGTCATTCAAACTCTTACTGTCAAACAACTGACAGTTATTTCAAATGTGACATTAAAAAAGTTTTCATGAAAAAGGTTAAGGAACTTTCACCCCCCCTTTCAACCCCTTACAACCCTTTTTTCGCATTAAAAAGTAGCCTATGTCCTTTCTCAGGCTCTAGACTATCTGTGTACCAAATTTCATTCAAATCGGTTCAGTAGTTTTGGCGTGAAAGCGAGACAGAGTTACTTTCGCATTTAAAATATTAATGAGCTTATAATAATACTAGCTGATACCACGACTTTGCACGCGTGCGAAACTTTTCATCAAAATATCTGTCAACCAGCATACGATGAACCTCGTAGCAAATGGCTGCTTTTGGTTTAGAGAGTTCAAGCTGTATCTAAGAATCCATGTCTTTGATTTCAATAAAATATAGCCTATGTTTCAATCTGGAAAAAGGGCTGAATGGAATGTTTCGTTGAAATTGGTCCAGTAGTTAAGGCGTGATCCGCGAACAAACAGATAAACTCGATTTTCGTAATCAGAATCGTTTATTTCGTAGATCTGCATATTTAGTTTATCCATATCTTTAATTTTAGTTTTTGGCTTTTTTACAGTTTTATAATAGTACTAGCTTCCGCCCGCCCGCGACTTCGTTCGCGTCCCGTTGGATCCCATTGATTTTCCGGGATAAAAAGTAGCCTATGTGTTAATCCAGGTCACGGGCAATATATATTCAAAGTTTCATCCAAATCGGATCAGTAGTTTTTACGTGAAAGAGTAACAAACATCCATCCATCCATACTTACAAACTTTCGCGTTTATAATATTAGTAGGATAGATCAAAATTGCCCTTAAGTACTAACCAGTGATATCAGATACGGTTGTGAAGATATGTGTCATATGAGCAGCCGCACGTTCCATACAATATCTGTGGTATATTTGACGTTTACCAGCCTCTTCGTCCACTGAAAACTGAAAAATAAACCAATATTCAATCAAAGAAGAAGAAGAAAGTAAGAAAAGACATTTATTTTGGACACACTATACATACATGTAGGAAGTGGATTTTATGAAAGAGAGCGGAACGTGAGATTTGTGTGTGAAATGGAACGTAGAAAGATTGGGAACGAGTGAAACGACTGAAAGATGATTGAATTATTTATTTTAAAAGAATGAGAGTGATTAGCGCTACCGGCTAGGACAAAGCTGCGTTGCAAAGAATTCCTAAAAATAAATTAGAAGAAGAAGATCTACAGAGTGCTTTCTATTCGCCACCCCCATCCGATTCCACATACATAACCGCACAACAAAAAAAAAACAACACAAAAATGTTTGTTCTCGGTGGGGATCGAACTCACGACTGAGCTGTGACAACTGTCATTGTACACCTACTCACCTTATCCAGATTATTGTAGAAATCAGTGTTTCCAGCGCACAAATATCTGCCCAGTAACGTGGCATGAGTGGTGAACACCGTAGCAACATCTACGTGACGTACTCTGAAAAAAAAATAGTAATATTACAAGTTATCTTACTATAATGGACAGGCGTCATGGCTCAGTCGGTAGTAGCTCTGCCTTCCGTGCTGTGGGTCGTGGGTTCGATCCCCACCGAGAACTAACATTTGTGTGTTGTAAACATAGATGTTTGTTCTGTGTCTGGGTGTTTCTATGTATTATAAGTATATATTTACAAAAAAAAATGTATGTGTGTATTCTATCAGCAATCTTGTTCCCATCGTACAAGCTTTGCTTAGTTTGGGACTAGAAGGCGTTGTGTTAAGTGTACGTGAAAATTTATTTATATTTATATTTATAATAAAACTGTAAAAAAGCCAAAAACTAAAATTAAAGATATTGTAAAGGGTCGCGTCCTCAAGAGGTTTATCAAATGAATGCAAATCCAGTATTAATTCAAAATTGCTTTATTGAACAGATAATTAGAAGAGATCGTTACAATGAATAAGCCGCAACACCACATTTCACCAAAACGTTTCGATAGCGCCTGCGGACAACTTTACTAGCGACATCTAGTTTGGTTTTCGGTACTATCATAAGTTTAACACAAATAACTACTTTATTGACCTAACTTAGACAATATAGATAAACTAAATATCAAAAATCTATTAAATAAACGATTCTGATTCCGAAAACCGAGTTTGTCTGTTTGTCGCAGATCACTCCTTAAATACTGGACCAATTTCAATGAAACTTATACTATCCAGAAGCCCTTTTTCCGGATTGAAACATAGGCTATATTTTATTGAAATCAAAGACGTGGATTCTTAGATACAGCTTGAACTCTCTCAACCAAAAGCAGCCATTTGCTACGGGGCTCATAGTATGCTGGTTGACAGATATTTTGGTGGAAAGTTTCGCACGCGCACCAAGCCGCGGGTATCAGCTAGTCAGCTAGTTATGAATAAAATATGCCCAAATAGCTATGTAATCGATTACCTATCTACTAAATCTTTTTCATCACATCTATTCGAAAAGAACGACTTGGTTCGCCTTTATGTGCACCCAAAGGTGGTGTTTTCTATAAGAAACTATAAGTGCGCCGGAATTTGCCGCGCACTTTTTGGATTTGGAATATCTTCGCTTTAAGTTCGCCTATGTACTTCATTTTTGTGCAATAAAGAATGTTCTTATCTTATCTTATCTTATCGTATCGTATCTTATCTTATCTTATCTTATCGTATCGTATCGTATCTCATCTCATCTTATCTTATCTTATATTTTATTTTCTCATAGTGGGTGATGAAAAGTAGAGTGTACCACTCGGGAGCAAAATATATTTTTGGCTCGGGCGACGTACTTTGAATCCCTCGCTACGTTCAGGATTCTACTAAAGAATCCCTCGCTAAGCTCGGGATTCTACTCTAGAATCCTTCACTTCGCTCTGGATTCAAAAAAGCGCCCTCGCCGTAAAAATATGATTTCGCTCCCTTATGATACAATCTACTATTCTGAGTCAGAACAAACATTAAAATATCACAAAATCTTTATGCTTCTAGTGGGGTTCGAGCCCGCAACCTACGGCACAAAAACCACTCTCTATACCAACTGAGCTATAACGCCTATGTAGTGCTATGTTGAAATAAGTGTATACCTCAACATGATAAGTCCAACGCCGGCTTGCCACTCGTGGAAATGAGCGACCACGCGTGGCGGTGTGTCGGCATAGCTCTCCGCTGCTTTGCGGAACTGAAATAATAACACTTTATTCGTAGATGCTTTTGGCTGTGAATGAATTAATGAATTAATATATGAACATACCTTATTGTACGTAGGTACACCTTACAAACTAATATGCGAGATAGATTATACTATATTACGTACAATGGGCGGTCTTATCCCTAGGGAGCGATTTCTTCCAGACAACCTTTGGATGTGCAAAGTTAAAAAAATCTTACCAGTCATTTATAAATCGATTTGAAAATATATTGTATCCTAAACGGACAACTTAACTTCCAGATTGGTCCCATAAAAATTTCATCAAAATTGGTTTAATAGTTTGGCTTATAAATAAGAATAGCTAAGAAAAAATATGTCATCTACGTACACGACATTGCGTATTTTGCTTTCCTGTTACTTTTCTATGGTGTTTATGATCAATAGAACAAACCTAACAAACTACCATTATCATCATCATCTAATGATAAAGCCGTAAGGTAGTCCAATTGAAGTCCAATTTTCTAGTTTTTTAAACTTATAAGTTACTAGCTTCCACCCGCGACTACGTTCGCGTCCCATTGGATCACGTTCATTTTCCGGGATAAATAGTAGCCTGTGTTAATCCAGGTCCCCCACATATATTCCAAGTTTCGTCTAAATCGGATTACTAATTTTTGCGTGAAAGAGGAAGAAACATCCATACATACATCCTTACAAACTTTCACGTTTATAATATTAGTAGAATAGGATTTTAAAATCGTACCGGCTGCGCCAATTTCTTTTTCTTACCTCACCAATAAATTGCGCGATCATAAAGCCCAAGATCACAGCATCGTTCGCCTCTGCATCGAGATGTGGTATACCAATGGATGTGGTATCCCATAACTCCTGTTTGTACCCATCTAACTGCCACGCCGCTGAACCAATGTCGAAGAGGATTATTTGAGGGTTGCCATCAACAAGCCATGTTCCTACGTGGAGCTGGGAAAAAAAACAATGATTACCGTACGTTTCCACTGCAAAACATTCACAATAAAACACGCACAACTCTGTGAAGATATCTATTTCCGTTTCCACCGCCAAACCTTGTGCATGTTTATCATTTTGTATCTTGTGCAGATTGTTTTAAGGATTTTCTTGATTGTAAAAACAAATCGGACCAAAACCTGCAGCGTCATTGAAACACAAACATCTAATCTTTGACATTTATAATATTAGTGGCATGTCCCCTAGCAAACTAAGCAGAGCTTGTACTATGGGAACTAGGTCGCATAATAAATATTTTTTTTGTAAATAAAATTTTAACACTCAAAAGATATAACAAACATTTATGATGGCCTATTTTTTGTTGTGTGGGAATTAAACCCGCAGCCCGGAAAGCAGAGTTATATTCAAACTTTATTGTAACGCATGTCCCCTGTTCTATCATCATCATCATCATCATCATCATCAACCTATATCAGTCCACCGCTGGACGTAGGTCTCTCCCAAGACGCGCCACTGAGCCCGGTCTTCGGCTCGTCTCATCCAGTGTTTGCCAGCTACATGTCTCTTCTCATCCAGTGTTTGCCAGCTACATGTCTCTTCTCATCCAGTGTTTGCCAGCTACATGTCTCTTCTCATCCAGTGTTTGCCAGCTACATGTCTCTTCTCATCCAGTGTTTGCCAGCTACATGTCTCTTCTCATCCAGTGTTTGCCAGCTACATGTCTCTTCTCATCCAGTGTTTGCCAGCTACATGTCTCTTCTCATCCAGTGTTTGCCAGCTACATGTCTCTTCTCATCCAGTGTTTGCCAGCTACATGTCTCAGATCGTCGCCCCGCCTAGCCGGAGGGCGTCCTACACTACGTGCGCCTAAACGCGCTCTCCACTCGAGTATTAGTTTGCTCCAACGATTGTCGGTTCTGCGGCAAACATGGCCGGCCCACTGCCACTTCAGCTTACTAATCCTCTGAGCTATGTCCACCACCTTGGTTCTCTGTCGGATAACCTCGTTCCGGATTCTATCCTTCAGAGAAATTTCGAGCATAGCCCTCTCCATAGCTCGCTGAGCGACTTTCAGCTTGTGGACCAACCCTACTGTCAGTGTCCACGTTTCGGCAGTTCTATGGAATCACAGAATGCTAGGGGACTGTTCAGCCCCTAAGACTATAACTTCAGTAGTTAATATCAACTCACCTTGTACCCTTGGCTTCGCATGACGTTGACAGCAGCTGTCAAAGGCGAATTGGGAGGAAACTCTGCTTCTTCGACTTCAGTACGGGCGCAATGTTCCTTATAGGGTCCTAGGATAAACATAAATTTAACAGTCGGGTTCAGAAACTTCAATGTAACATTAAGTATTGCTTAAAATTGTAAGAATATTTACTGGCGGCCCGTCCCGGTTACGCACGGGTATTTAACAAAAATTTCTTAGGTTAGAAATTTTTTAGGTCATTTTTTACACCTTAGGTTACATTATTGGAGTTTTAGGAAGGAACTCAATTTTTTTTGAAAATATAGCATAGCCATGTCACCCGGGGATAGTGTAGCTTCCCAACGATTAAGGAATTTTTCAAATCGGTCCGGTAGTTTCGGAGCCTATTCAATGCAAACCAACAATGAAATCTTTTCTCTTAATAATTTAAGTATAGATGGTTCATAAATTACCAAGTCTTGTTATCTAGTTATTGGAGTTGAGTGTCTTGTACACGCTTCCGATTGCTACTGATTTGGACCAGCTGAACTATCTATGAATCGTTTGCAACGGTTTGTAGATAGCTCAACTGTTTTATGTGTATTATGTAAATATTGTAAATACTGTATTATAGCAGGTGCCAAATAACACCGCAATACAGGTCATTCACCCACCTTCACCTCGAAATCGGAAAATTCAATTTATGCATGGTAAACAAACAGAAGGGGAAGACCGCGTAAAAGCTATACGAGTCAGCTGAAGGAAAAGATCGCTGTCATGTCGTATAAGGCGAGAACTGCATAATTACACCGACAAGAGCTGAGCTCTTAAGTTAGAAGAAGAGAAACAAACAGTACTACGAGATTCGAGCGATTACCGTCTTAGCGACAGGTTTGTATGGAAAGCGACAGAATTAGCCATTCATAAATTGAATTTTGCGACATCGTGGTGAAGGTGGGTGAATGACCTGTTTTGCGGTGTTATTTGGCACCTAGTATAGTTGTAATAATTGTGAATAAAAGTACTTACCAAGTAGGCAGTAGTTTTCGCCCATTTCTTCAGTAGACACGTAGGCCTTAGATCTGATCACGGTGTAGATACCGCCAACTGAAAATAACGAGTTGAATTTATTAAGATTCGAGCGATACCCGTCACAGCTCAGTCGGTAGTAGCTCTCCCTTCCGTGCTGTAGGCCGTGGGCTCGATCCCCACTGAGAACATTTGTGTGTCAAAGTCAAAGTCAAAAATCTTTTATTCAATAAAATCTCACTGATCACTTTGAATCGTCATTACGTTTTGTATGATTAGGTATGATTACATATTTTTTTTTATTGGATGAGTTGGAGCTAGTTCGTCCCAAGCTTGTTTGTCTTCTAAATAATCAGATATTTTATAGTATGCTTTTAAAAGAAGTCTCTGTTTTATTACGTTTTTGAACTTGCCAATCGACAACTGAGATACATCACTTGGGATTTTGTTAAAGAAGCGTACACATTGCCCTTTGAAAGATTTACTAATTTTTGTGAGCCTAGTGGTGGGAACAGCGAGTTTGTCTTTATTTCTAGTGTTAACATTATGATTATCACTTTTTTTGTTGAATAGATTGATATTTTTTTGAACATACAATAAGTTTTCATAGATGTACTGGCAAGGTACTGTCATTATATTTATTTCCTTAAACTTATTTCTTAGTGATTCTCTGGGACCCATGTTATAAATTGCACGAATAGCCCTCTTCTGCAACACAAATATGGTGTTTATGTCTGCAGCACTCCCCCACAACAAAATGCCGTACGACATAATGCTATGAAAGTAGCTGAAATAGACTGTGTGGTTGTTCTATCTCTGTGTGTTACTATGTATTATACGTACATATGTGTTTACAAGAAAATGTATACACGGTGTAACATAAATACCCTATAAGTCCGAATGGGGGGTATTTTACAGGTCACGGCGAACAGTGTTTGTTCTACGACTTTTGAGATATCGAAGTTTTTCATTCATGAAATGAGCTCGTAACTTTTAATTAAAATGTACGTACACACAGCTAGCGTGTGCGTGCGACGCGGTAGGAGGGTACCTATGTGTGCATGCGTATGTATGGGTTTACGCAACTAATAAACAAACACTTAGGGTTGTCGCAAATTTCTAAAAAAAAAAAAGTTGTACTTTTGTATGAAAACTTCAATTACGATGTATTGATCCTTTGCACATGTCCAAGCACTCTGGAGGTCGGTCTGATTACGCCCTCTTCGGTCTTATAGGGTATTTATGTTACACCTTGTATAAGTATTCTATCAGCGATCTAGTTCCTTTAGTACAAGTTTTTAGTTCGGGACTAGAGTGCGTTGTGTGATATATCCAAAAATATTTATTTATTTACCATTCTCTCAGCCTAGTCGGCCCTATCCACAAGAAAAACAAGGTCTATGTTTCCTCAAGATGTTTTCCATCACCATTTGCGACCTAGCATTTACGGAGTAGACCTTCAGGTGTTACTTATACCACATATTATACACCACCATTTTGTAATTACCAAAAAAAGTTAAGGACAGTTGCAGCAGAGGCTTCTAATGCTACTTATTGGCACTGTCAAGATTTTTAACATTTAACTTTCACCAAGTTATCGAGGTTTGTTTTTAACCAAAATCCTGCACAATTTAGTTAGTGTGGCGTCTAGCCACAAGTAAGTAACGACAAGTAAGTTTTTAACATTTAACTTTCACCAAGTTATCGAGGTTTGTTTTTAACCAAAATCCTGCACAATTTAGTTAGTGTGGCGTCTAGCCACAAGTAAGTAACGACAAGTAAGTTTTTAACATTTAACTTTCACCAAATTATCGAGGTTTGTTTTTAACCAAAATCCTGCACAATTTAGTTAGTGTGGCGTCTAGCCACAAGTAAGTAACGACAAGTAAGTTTTTAACATTTAACTTTCACCAAGTTATCGAGGTTTGTTTTTAACCAAAATCCTGCACAATTTAGTTAGTGTGGCGTCTAGCCACAAGTAAGTAACGACAAGTAAGTTTTTAACATTTAACTTTCACCAAATTATCGAGGTTTGTTTTTAACCAAAATCCTGCACAATTTAGTTAGTGTGGCGTCTAGCCACAAGTAAGTAACGACAAGTAAGTTTTTAACATTTAACTTTCACCAAGTTATCGAGGTTTGTTTTTAACCAAAATCCTGCACAATTTAGTTAGTGTGGCGTCTAGCCACAAGTAAGTAACGACAAGTAAGTTTTTAACATTTAACTTTCACCAAGTTATCGAGGTTTGTTTTTAACCAAAATCCTGCACAACTTAGTTAGTGTGGCGTGTAGCCACAAGCTGACGCGATAGTTTTATGTCCCGCGTCACCAGTCGTCTCTCCCCGCTAGCACAGTATAAACATGTAGGTACGTTGGTGAAATAAATAAGTAATTAGGTATGTGAAACACTGAACTTTATCATTACATCCCGAAAAATTAGTATGAAGATTAGAAGACTTCCCCCAAATCATATTATATTACCCTAAAGTTAGTATTGCGCGAAATGCGCAAGCGGCGCGTTCGTATCGAGTTTTTTGGTAATTACAAAATAGTGGTGTATAAACTTAACTAACACTTATACTGTAATACCTAAAAATACTATGTAGACTTTCACAGACGACCTAGATAATCTTAAGACCTAAACAAAAGCCAGAAACTAGTATTTCTAGTTTTAAGAGCAACGCGTCTTGAGCACGCATAATAATATCGAGTTTCAGAACTTGTTTGATACCTAAGACGAGGGTACTAGGAGACTAGGAATCTTTTGACTATAACAAATGTACCTATAGTCAATTAATGTTGACTTTTTATTTAAGTACATAATGTCAATGATATTTACTTTAATTGATGTATTTCTGAACTAATTATTAGATTTCAGTCAATTTATTACCTAACTCAATGTATTTGTTTACTATCAGACCGTCCCGGCTTCGCATGAGTATTTAACAAAAACTTTAAAAATTTTTTAGGTCAGTTTTTACACCTTGCGTTACTGGATTTTTAAAAAGAATCCCTAATTTTTTTTTTATATAATATAGCCTATGTTCCCTGGGGATAGCGTAGCTTCCCAACGGTGATATAATTTTTCAAATCGGTCCAGATTCCGGAGCCTATTCAATGCAAACAAACAATCAAATCTTTCCTCCTTATAATATTAGTATAGATGTCTCGTTCAAGTCCAAGACTCCGCACCCAAGTTGGTCGTTGCAAGAGCAATTTAGCCAAGTGGGGTATAACAGACCCATCCGAAGTACAGTGTGAGTGTGGAGCTCCAGTGCAGAGCATGTCGCACTTGTTTTCCTGCCCTTGGTGACCGACCACCTGCACCCGAACGCATCTCGCAGGGGCACTAGCATCCGCCATCCAAGTTGCCACTTTCTGGCAGAAACTAGTCTGAGTGACCATTAACGCGATGAATGAATGAAATGAGTCCAAGAGCTAGTTTATTGGTACTAGTTCCAAGTAAAGAGGTTTTTACCTTTATTCGCAGCCTCCCATGCAGTCTCAAATGTCCACCTATTCTCGTTGCTGGCAGCCTGGCCCTTATCCATGAAGGATAGCAGGTCGTGTGTGGAGTCAGCGCGGTAGAACCGCTTCGATGACCTATCACGCGACATTGTGACCTGCAAATGGGAAGATAAGGTTAAAAGTTATCTGGCAAGAGATGAGTAGTTGGGAGTTAAGCGGAGCAGTAGCGACATTGTGATCTGTAGGTGGGGAAACCAGGTTCAGAATTGAAAAATTGGTCAAAGTCAAAGTCAAAAAGGTTTTATTCAATAATATCTCACCGATCTGAGTGCCTAGCACGAGTTTTGATGTGTAAATCTGGTGTAAAACGTCTGACGCCCAGCACACTAGTGGGCGCTGATTTGTATGGAGACACTGAGCGGATTCTTTGAGATGCTCGACATGCGAGTACGGGCTTGGTGTAGACCAAGCTTCTCAAAGAATCCGCTCAGTGTCTCCATACAAATCAGCGCACACTGGTGTGCTGGGCGTCAGGCGTTTTACACCAGGTTTACACACCAAAACCCGTACTAGGCCCTCAGATCACTTTGAAGATTATGAATGCACTAGTAAATAAAACATATAATGCATCAAAATGTACTTTCTTCTTATACACAACAACAGACAAACAAAAAAATTGGATCACTTCCAACATCCGCCAAACATTACACAGTATCTCGCCAAAAAGATGAATAAATAAATAAATAAATATTCACGAACATTTAACACAACGCCTTCTAGTCCCAAACTAACCAAAGCTTGTACTATGGAAACTATGAATTCATATCCATACTAATATTATAAATGCGAAAGTAACTCTGTATATCTCTCTGTCTGTCTGTCTCGCCTTCACGCCAAAACGACTGAACCGATTTGAATAAAATTTCGTACACAGATAGTGTAAAGCCTGAGAAAGGACATAGGCTACTTTTTAATGCGAAAAAAGGGTTGTAAGGGGTTGAAAGTTCCTTAGCCTTTTTCATGAAAACCTTTTTATTGTCACATTTGAAATAACTGTCAGTTGTTTGACAGAAAGAGTTTGAATGACAGGACAACGTCTGTCGGGTCCATAGAGTAAGGGAAAAAAGAATAGAGATGACATACCTACGAAAAAAACGTGCATACCTAATCTGAGTCTGGCACAAAGATGGAGGCTTGCCGTAGAGCTGCGCGCACTATTATCGATATCGATAGTTGAATTGCACGGTGTTTACAGAATTTAAAAAATTCGCATCTGAGTTTCTTTTAGATTTCTTCATAAAGGCTTCTACGAGTAGTACACACACACAGTGCCGCCGGCTTAGGTTGCCGCGTGCGGCTCAAGGTTACTTAGCTTATTGATTGAGTTTCATGCGGACTGCCAGTTTTTGCGGCTTGTGCCGGGGCATATGTGTAGGAGCCTTAGTAGAGTATCACTATTACTGATCAGCATACCACGCATTCATAATTACCAATGGAAATAATAAATAAATAACTGCTACTACAGATTTTTTCTGGTTTGTCGGACTATACCTACTTATTCTTTATTAATCTATCTTCTATTATTTTTCTATATAATATATCAAAATGAATCCTATTTCGTTGTCACTCAATAGCTCGAGAATGGCTGGACCAATTTGGATAATTCTTTTTTTTTATGTTTTCTAAAAGTTCGTAGATGGTTCTTGCATTTAAAAAAAACTATGGTGGTACGTAGTGCGCCCGTGTCAACTTGTTACTTATATTATAATACTTAAGTGTAAAGGGAAATTACTCAGGTATAATTATTTATGAACTACTTGGCACGATCATTCCTAATAAAACGAAAATTATCATTTCAAACAGGTTTAATAAAAACTGTAAAAGCCGTTCCGGTTATAATCAAGTTCTAAAAATGCCTTTTACAAGTAAAATAATTATGTTCACAATAATCAAATATAAGGGTTCATAAAACCGTCGATCCCAGTCATAATCAAGTTCGAAAAATATTTAAAGTTCGGTTAAAACATGTCTCTTCAAAATGCAGGGAACAAATGAAAATATGTTTCGTTGATCTATTTAAGTTTTCCAACCCAATTACATCCAGCCACTGTTCTTTTTTTTTTAGATGTCGGCAATCTAAAATAATAAAAAAGAAATCCGAGTTTAATTATATTCACCTGTCGCTAAGTTATCGATATCGATAAAAATGAAAATGCCGTACTACCGAAACTCTATTTACAAGGGAGAATTATTTTCTTATAAAATCACATAATATTAATGGTAAAACAGTAAATGATTACAGAAAAGCAAGAATATCATTTTAAACATTCCCACTAATAGCAAAATCTTTCAAAATAATAGGAAAAACAAGATATTTTGAATGAATTCGGTAACTTGCCTGTGCAACGTTATAATGAGATGTTTTTTATGGTGTTTCATGCGGCAACCTAACACACTGCACCTACCCATAATAAATGCAGTATTCTGCAAGTTCTAGCACTACTAACAAGCACAATTTTCGCGTAGAACACTAAATTTTCTTGAGAACACTGAAAAAAACAAGTCGCTATGACAACTGATGTACTTGATGTTGGCTGTGCTAAAACATGGCGACCGGCCGCAGGGAGAACTGTTCATAGAGATGTTTAATGCCTGGTCCATAGATTCCTAGGTTCATGGTCGGGTCAGCTAGTAAAAACATAAATGATCGAGAGAGCGAAGCGAACGAACATAATGGCAACTTGATTAGATACGTTTATTTGCATAACTAGTAGTTCGCCGCGAACTGAGATCTCGTGATGGTCGGAGGTTAATAAAAAACCCAAACAATTTTTATTGACCAATGGTTGCAATAAACTTTGCAAATCGCATCGAAATCGCCGTCTAGCTACGTACCAGTCTTACTTGAACTACAAAATCATTGAAACTCCAAGAAATGGTAGCTCACGTTATACTGGGTTTTCAAGTTTTATAATTTTTACAACTCAAAAACTATTAGACCTGGAATCAAAATAAACACGGTTTTGGAATGTCCAAACAAAACTCTATCATATCACACCCCACTTGATATTTTTGTACGACTTTTTTTTTAACTCCCTTTGGACCCTCATAACTTCACGACCCCTTGACCGTTTTACTTCGTTTAACAAACCAGTAAAACTTAAGAGTACTATCCGTATACCTACCAAATTCTGTGAAGATCGGATAAGCGGATCAAAAGATCTTGAAGAACTAATATACAAACATACAAAGCATTTTTGTCCAAGTTGTCACTAAGACCTCGTTCGCTTCGCTCACTCGATCAATTATTACAATTTTGGTGTTAACTTAAATTAGGAAGCAATTGCTGATAATCATCATTTGCAATGATGGAATGATGATTACACTTATCATCGTGGATTGATGATGATAAACACTATTAAATAAACATTCTACAGACTAACCTATTAGTCTTGCCTTTGACCCTATCATTGCAATCGGTTATCCGAGCTATCAGTAACAAGTGAACCGCTCGTGGCTTTGCTTGCTTGGCTTTACCGCAAAACTACTGAACCAATTTTGATAAAAAAATTATGGAACCAATCTGGAAGTATACCTTTTCAGATAAAAAACTAATTTTTCAAATCGGTTCATAAATGACGAAGTATTGAGGTAACAAATATTAACAAAAAAAAAACAACTAAATTGAGAACCTCTTTTTTTGGAGTCGGTTAAAAAGTCTCGACGAATCTAGATCTAAGCCTTGTTTCGTGGGTATTGAACCTGCACTTTTACCAGCTATTTAATATGATAAAAAAGTCCCGACGAATCATCTAGCTAGATCCAATCGCTGTTTCGTGAATAATAATTAATCCTAATAATATTATAAACGCGAAATTTTGTAAGGATGGATGTACGTGTATGTATGTATGTTTGTTACTCTTCCACGCAAAAACTACCGATCCGATTTGGATGAAACTTGGAATAATGTCCGTAACCTGGATTAACACATAGGCTACTTTTTATCCCGGAAAATCACCGGGATCCAGCGGGACGCGATCGAAGTCGCGGGCGGAAGCTAGTAATTAATAACTCGCGTTTTTTTCAGGCCCGGCGCAGGATATTATGTTAGGACCACGAGAACCCTACAGAGGTCGTCAAGAAGCATTTAACGATCTTGACCGAATTATTATTGTTTAATTGTCGTGTCGACAAGCTCGCTATCTTATCACAAGTTCAAGTAAGTAACAGTATTACACATGTACCTATACCTAATCTACGCATGTCATAGTAGACGAGGCCGTACCGCAACGCTATAGTTTTCGAAAACATAGGTTTTTTATTCAGGCATTCCACTTTCCGCACCAAGATTTTATGCACCTACGCTATTCCACTTATGAGCACCAATCAATTGCTTGGTGCGCAAAAGTAGAATAGTTTTAATACTAAACATGTGTTTTACTGAGGCATTCCACTTTCCGCACCAACGCTATTCCACTTTTGAGCAACAATCGATAGCTTGGTGATAAGATCGATAACAATCGTCTTAATATTCATAATTCACCATTTCTAATTGCCAATAGATTGAGTTTGGCCACCAAGTAAATAAACATTCAATGGTCGGTGTCATGGCTCAGTCGGTAGTAGCTCTGCCATCCGTGCTGTGAGTCGTGGGTTCGATCCCCACCGAGAACAAACATTTGTGTGCCAAACATAGATGTTTGTTCTGTGTCTGGGTGTTACTATGTATCATTATGCATTTAGAAAAAAAATATGTATATAAGTATTCTATCAGCAATCCATTTTCCATAGTACAAGCTTTGCTTAGTTTGAGACTAGAGAGTGTTGTGTGATATGTCCAAGAATATTTATTTATTTATTCATATCCTTTACACAATCCAACCACTTCTTCAGCCCTACTCTACTTGCGTACCCAGCCACACTCATTCATTACTCTTTTGGTAACATCACAGATCATGTAATATTCAAATCAAATACCTATAGTAGGTGCCTAATAACACCGCAATACAGGTAATTCACCCACCTTCACCACGATGTCGCAAAATTCATGTTATGTATGGCTGATTCTGTCGCTTTCCATACAAACCAGTCGCTAAGACGGTATCGCTCGAATCTCGCAGTACTGTTTGTTTACCATACATTAGATTAGATTAGAAAATTCTTTATTGCACTTTAAAAAATCGTACAGAGGCGAGTTTAATGCTATTTAGCATTATCTACCAACTAACCTGGGTGTAGTGCGGAGATGATGGTAGTGCTTCTAAGGTAAAACTATAAAAAGAAACAACAACGCCTTTATAACTACATTAATCTACAAAAATATACTAATACACATACATAAATTGAATGTTGCGACATCGTGGTGAAGGTGGGTGAATGACCTGTATTGCGGTGTTATTTGGCACCTACTATACCAATACATTTAGAGGGGTTTCTTCCCTCGCGTGCGTGACACGGGAAAAGAATTCGCTAAATACCTAGATATACGGTTACGTAGGTACTTACGTCACTATAAGTGTTTATGTCGTATTGAGGTTTGATTATCTGACGTAGTCATTCATTCATTATAGGTACCTATTAGGTATATTCACGTATTATGCGCACAATCTGTGGTAGATATTCTTCAAATTCAAATTTATTCAATAATCAAATAACATAACAGATTGCTCCAAGGCGTTATTCTATTTTGGACTAGTTATTATTCATATTATTATGGACTCCCGTTTCCGCATTTAGACTCAAAGTTGGTCCATTATACGTGGGGGGGGGGGGTGAACTGGCTATGCGTGTAGCCAGCCTAACTCCTCCCAAAAGCACAGAAGCTTTCTGGGGGTATTTAGGACTAGAAAATAATTTTAAAAATTCTTAGATATTACGTGCTATTTGTGAGTTTACCCATCTATTTGTGAGTGAATCGGCCAAGAGTCAAGAGAGTACACACACAATCGAACACTTTAGTGAGATTTTGATGGAGATGGACTACTGCAGAATTTTACTATGTCAGTGGTATTTAAAGTTGATCCGTAATATAAAATTGAATGTCTGGGTGTTTTGATAGCTAAGACGATCTTCACTACATAGTATATATAATAAAGTTGCTTCCCGCTGTCTGTCCCTATGTATGCTTAGATCTTTAAAACTATGCAATGGATTTTGATACAGTTTTTTAAAATAGATAAAGAGTGATTCAAGAGGAAGGTTTATATGTATAATACATGCATAATATAGTAGAAACACTGATAATTTTAGAGATTTCTAATGTGATGTTGTAAAAAAACACTTTTTTAGCAGCTTGATATGCGAGTACGTGCTTGTTGTAGACCAAGCTTCTCAAAGAATCCGCTCAGTGTCTCCATACAAATCAGCGCACACTGGTGTGCTGGGCGTCAGACGTTTTACACCAGATTTACACACCAAAACTTGTACTAGGCCCTCAGAGTTCAGAAGAATGGGCAAGAAACATAGGGGTAGGTTCTATCTGTGTATTATAATTTTTCAAAGAATTTATACAAAGAATTTGTGTTTAAATTCAGCTCCAATCTCACCGATTCACCACTCTAGGGGTCGGATAGTAAGGTCTCTTTCATTGGGCACTATCTTTAGATATCTACTCAATTGAGTATCATACATAGGTAGGTATTTACACCAGAAGCAAAGAAACTGTTAGTCAATTAAAATAAAAACATATGATTGTAGCATACAAAGTATGTCTTGAATGTATTACATTTTACACTCATTGGTAAAAATTGGTACCTAAGCTTACCCGGCCTACGAGTGTAAAAGTTGAAATAAGTTCTAAAACACAGCTGACTGCAGACTAAAATGTTTGTTCAGTGATCTTGAACTTCTTGGAGGCTAAGCGACGATATTTACCATTCTACAACTCGCGGTAAAAACTATTTTTATCCACGGCATAGTGTGAATGAAACGTGCGCAAGCGATCATCAGAAAATGTAACTTACCGAAATGTTCACGCAGCACCCCGAAAAAGAGAGTTTCTCAGCGTATTTACACGTTAACACACAGTTTTAGCACTGTAAAATCTAGTAGCAACGTGGCAGTTACGCGTTTTATTCACTAAATACAAGGTTCAGAGTTATTTCGGGGATTATTTCGTGAAAAACATGTCTACGCGGGTAGGATAGGAATTTCAAATGAATTAGATTTTTCGTGACAACACGTCCGTACGTCAAACTCGTTTTCCATGAAGGTCACCTTGACGTGACATTTCTAGTGATGAGGTAAGTTAGTAAGTTTATTCATTTCATATCCAAAATGCAAACCGATTAAACCAGTAGGTACCTACTATTTTAACATAATAACTGTAATGATACTGTAATCAGGGCTCGTTGCATGCTTGAGTTACAATTTCTGTGTTTAATTAATTCCAATCTAACACAAAAATTGTAACTCAAGCATAAATTTCAGTAAAGTTCTCATACAAAATCTATGCTTCAGTCCGGATCAGTGCTTGGGCAATATAATAAGATGAGATGGCAGCCAAACGTTTGTACAATACTAATGTACTTTGTGCTTTGTCTAAAACCTTTTTGAAAAATGCTTACATAGTGTTTGATAGTATCGATTAATGATCGTCAAATCTCCATTAAATTTTCGTGTTTCGATTGTTGATCGAAGCTCATCACTAAGAAGTTATTAAAGTGTTGCCTTCATAAATATTTCCTACCATTTTGGAAGTTTAATATTTGAAACCACTACCAGTTGGAACGTTGGAAGTCAACATCAAGACTATTATCACCAGACTATCTTGGCAGTTTTAAAGCATGGTAATGATAATAAAAACACAAGGATAACATGTTTCAAAAATATATTTGCATCCTAAACATTACTATACAATATTACAGCCTTTTTTACAATACCTTTATAAAAATGATTTTGCTTTGCAAAACTATTTCTAACACAATCACACCTTAATCTAGGCTCAGAGGCGGACTTCCATCAAACTCTTCAGCGAAATGATCTACTGAATCATTATTATCATTTGCAAAGTTCAACTTAACTGGTACACTCCGAACAAAACCTCTATTCATTGATATAACAGGACTTTTTTCTCTGCCTTCTCTTGGGATAGTTTTAGGACTTTCATCGGGTAACTTATTTGATATGGTAACACCGTTGGTGATATTTGAGGTGGCAGCACTCAAGTCGCTTGATATAAGAGGGCTTTTAAACGATTTTTTGGCGTTTTCCGATTTGTTAATAATATTAATAGGGCTTAGGGGTGGCGGTTCACCATACATTTTTAATTTTGCAATCTTCTCACTAACTTTTTTCTTTCTCAGCAATGTTCTGGGTGATAGCTCAGTGGTATCTTGTTTGAATGACGACTCAAAATCTAATCCAGTAAGGTTGAAATTTAAATCTTCCATTTTATTTGATTTTACATTCGCGGGAGTGTCTATGAACATTTTATTTCGAGCAAAACTATAATCACTTTTATAATATCTATAAGGAGTTTCATTCTCAGTATTGTTCAAGCATCTTATAGCTGTATAGTTATTTTTAATAGCTATACAATCTTCACAGAATTTTCTTCTATCCAAACCAAACAGTTTCTTATCCAGTTCATCCACTATTTCTCTCGCTTGCACATTTCTAGGCGTTTTGGTGAAGTTTGTAAACTCAGTTACCCGATATTGGGGTATATTTTTCCCGGTATTGCCAGCTCGTTTTTGCAAATTCGCACACGCGACTACCTGCCCAGTGTCTAATATATTTTCGAATCCAAACTTTTTGAGACCGCCCCAAAAATTAACGCTGATTATATTTTTATCAGCATCAGCTAGGTATACGTTTTGGAAGTTTCGACTCGATTCGAACTCTCGATTGCTCGGTTCGATTAGAAACACGATGCCTACAGTATCAATTTCGTTATAATCGGTTGTCATGGTCGGGTTTTGAGTGACATCACTAATTTTGAAGCATGTTCTTTTGAGTGACTGTAGGAGAGGTGGATCTTCGGTTTTGCATTTAATTTGTCGGAAAACTGATTGTCTGCCTGCTGTTATTTGGAGTTCAGAATACCTGGAATACAAAAAATATAGGTAATTAAAAAAAATATAGTTACCATAGTACAAGCTCTGCTTATAGCGCGATCACACTATGCCCATGCCGCTGCCGGAATGATTGCCGCGATTATTCCGGAATAATTGCCACAGCAACATCGCCTTTATTCTCACTAAGGAGCTAGGGCATGAACTTGGGCAGGGAGACGGGACAGCGGCATGTTCGTGTTCACACCACTTCCCTGCTCCAGTCCCTGCCCACTTCGGCATAGTGTGATCGCGCTATTAGTTTGGGACTAGAGGGCAGACTGGCGAAACTCTCGAACTAGACTCGTGCTTTCGAAAAACGAACAATTTGAATCACGTTTCATACAAAACGAGATTTTCAGTGTGTAATTTTGGTAGAATGGGAGTCCCGCTTCTTCTTACGTAGGAACTACGTATTACATATTCTTTGCTAGAGGGCGTTGTGTGAAATGTCGACTATTTCAAATGTCTTTATTTCAGAAATATCTGAGATGAGACTACTTACAACTAGGTAGGTAAGTACATATACGTAGATATATAGGGACATATTTACCTTATAGCAGTAGGTACAGTATTCATGACCTCAATCCACGATCCCTCTCTGAATAATTCCAAGATGGCGTCGTTTGGTTTCCATATTGACAGCATTCCTGTAAAATTATTATAAAAAAAAGTAAGATATTTTTTACAAGTGAAATATCTAACTCTACGCATAAACCTAAGATAATCTTCTAAATACATGAAACTCTTTTGTATCTGACTGACAATCAACGCACAGCCTAAACTATAAGTCCTAGAGGTATGACATTTAGAGGGTAGTTTCCTTATACAGGGCGTCCCGCGGCCATGACACATGGAGGGAAAGTATCTTAAATAATGTAGATAGAACATTTTACTGAAAGAAGACTTTATTTTGATTTTAAAAACAATTTAAACTGCATTCAAAGTATTTAGAATAATTGCGTGCCTGAACCGGGAATCGAACTCACCAAATTGGAAAAACAAAACCGTTATTTTATGATACCGATCCAAAAGCTCAATCGTAAGGATTTTTATCCAAATAATAATAATAATAATAATAATAATAATAAAAGTTTATTCAGGAAACAAGTCTAGTTCACAAAGTAGGTGGAACGATGATATCCGCTGAAGTGTTAAACTGTGTCGCAGATACCATCGCCTTCCTTCAAAACAAAATAGTATGGGTATTTATCAGATAAGTTAGGGTTACAAAAATAATAGAATGTGTGTTTGTGTGTGAAAGAGAGAGTGAATTTGATTAGTGATTAAAGGTATATTTATGTAAGTATGTATGCATGTGTGTGTGTGTGTGTGGGTACTCTTGATAGTGTTAGTCTCTTAAGAGTCTAGAGATCTCAGGAGTACCCACGGGTGTGATGTGAGATAGGTAGAGAGGGTGTGTGTGAGGGTGTGAGGGTGTATTTGTGAGTGGGCTTCCATGATTCTCCCAGTCTCATAGGAGTCTGGTAATCACAGAGGGAAGCCGTCGGCAGGGTGAATGTCAGAAGAAAAAGGAACTTCATATAGGAGGTAGTTCATTACGCAGTGATTTTGAGAAGAGCTTCAGTGTCATCATAGGTTAGGGTAAGAAGCCAGTTAAGCGTCTTTTGTTTGCATTTGACAAGTGTGAGAGGGTAGATGTTTAATTCTTTATTTACTTTATTGTATAAGGATGGACTTATAAAGTGAAAGAAGCGGCTCGCTGTCGCAGTGCGGCGTGGTTCTATCTGACAGACTTTATCCGATCTTCTTTTTGCGTTAATTAGGTACGGATCATAGTCGATCTGTGCGTGTTTACGAAGAATCGTTTGGAGTACAAATAATTGACGCACTGTAGGAACTAAGCAAAGGGAGTATAGATCAGTGGTGGGGAACCAGATGGGTTTTTTTGTCATCACTTTGAGAACGGCCCTTTGGGCTCGTTCTAATCTGAGCATAGTAGTTTTGGGTAGACCGCCCCACGAGACAATACAGTAAGACGTGATGGACTGTGCAAGGGCATAATATATAGTTTTAAGGAGTTCGAGGGTTATAATCGATCTAAGGGTTTTGAACACATATATCAACTTTCTTACGCGCGAGACAGTGAACTCCGAATGCTGTTTCCATGTCAAAGTGTTATCAACGATGACACCGAGGTATTTGACGCTGGATGCTCGCTCCATGAAACAGGTGCAGTTGCAGGTGGTGGAGTCAGTCACATAATTACAAACGTGGGCACAGATAGAGAACGTAGAGGCCGGTTGGGTCGATTTGTTAGGTGTGAAGGGTATAAATTTACTTTTGAGGACGTTTAGGGTAAGTAGGTTAGAGCGAAGCCATGTCATAACAATACTTAATGCTTGTTCCGAAAAATTTCTAGCTTCCTTCCAATTACGGCCGTGAACTAGAAGGGCGGTGTCATCGGCGTAGGTAATAATTTTGCAGTTGGGGAGATCAAGATTAGAAAGTTCGTTTATATAGATTAGAAATAGAGTCGGTCCTAGGACACTTCCTTGGGGCACACCAAAGGTCACATATTCTTCATTGCTTCGAAAACCATCGATTACTACATACTGCGTGCGGTGTTCAAGGTAGGATTGAAATATTTTTAAGGCAATGCCTCTAATGCCAATGTACTCCAGCTTGTACAGAAGAATGGGGATCGAGACAGTGTCGAACGCTTTAGAGAGATCCAGGAAGATACCTATTGTCTTGAGCTTTTTATCCATATTCCTTATTGCAGTGTCCGTCAGTGCTAACACAGCATCATCTGTCGACATACCAGCCCTAAATCCGAATTGGTTGGGGGACAAGACCTTGTTGTAGTTTAAGTAACTTACTAGTCTTTTATTGAGGATTTTTTCCAGGATCTTTGAAAGCACTGTTAGGACAGAGATTGGCCTGTAATTCGTAACACTGTCTCGGTCTCCACTTTTGAAAATTGGGTGTACCACAGCTTTTTTAAAAGCGCTTGGGAAGACACCCAAGGAAAGAGCAAGGTTAAAAACATGGTTGAGTAAGGGAATAAGGATGTGTCGCGCAGCTTTAATGACTGAGGTGGAGATGCCGTCCCATCCTGTGGCACATTTCTCTTTAAGGTTTAAAATAATGCTTTCTATCTCACTGTTCTCAACGCTAAATAGAACCATTGAATTTCCAGAGGGTGAGGTGGTGGTAGAAGGTGACTGGAAGTGATTTAAATCCTGGGTGGTTGTTAAATGGATATTGTTTTCAGCTTCTATTTCTAGAGCCAGTTTTTTTCCTACGTTAGCAAAGGTAGTGTTTACTAGGTTAGTTGCAGTTAGAGGATTGTCACATAAATTCAAAAGATGTGAGGAGGATGCTTTTTTATTGTGGAGATTGGCAATCTGCTTTATCGTGTTCCAGGTGTCTTTAGGGCTACTCTTAACCTTCTGGATTTTGTCTTGTTGGTAGGCAAGTTTAAGTTTTTTTAGGAGATTGTTACAGAATGTTCGGTAGCGAATATAAATTAGTCTGTTAGTTTCATTGTCACGGTTTTTTTTAAATTTTCGGAACAGTTTATCTCTATGCCGTATACATTTCAGAATACCCGGAGTGATCCAAGGCTTCGTAATACGTTTCCTGCTGGGGATAGGCACATTGTGACTATGTTTAGCTACTATTATTGTTACACTCTGTATTAGTGCATTAGCAGCTGTATTTGGGTCAGACGACTGAAAAACAGTAGAGAAGTCGGTTTTTTCTAGTTCCGTTACAATAGCAGAGATGTTAGTTCGAGGATGTTGGAGACGTTTTGTGACGTGAGTTGTTCTGTTAGTGCAATGTAGAAGTAGAGGTGCGTGGTCGGTAATTGATGCGTCAAGCACAATAGTGGATGTATATGAAGACGTTCGAAGTATTATATGGTCGATGCAGTTATTTTCTCTTGTGGGGTAAAGGTGTGCGGGTAGCATAGCGTAAGAAGCAACCAGATTTAGGTATTCATCTGTTTCTGGTAGGCCATTGTTGTCAGACAGAAGGTTGATGTTGACATCACCTATAATAGCGACGGTTTTGAAGTTAGCTAGTGTGTGGAGCAATGCGTCAAGACTTATGAAGAAAGAGGATAGATTTTTATATGAGGGTGAGCGGTATAGGGCAATTATTGCAGTATCTTTGGCAAACTTAAGAGTCAAACAGTTGGCATCACTAAAGTCGGGTATTTCAACAGTACAAGATATGTTGTCCCTGACATACGCAACAACTCCATCGTTTTGGTTGTGATAGGTTGATTCATAATGGTGATACCCTGGGAGCGATGGACTGGGACCAGTTTTTTTTAACCAGCATTCAGATAGAACTATTACATCAACACAGCAATTTATTCGATGAAGTAGGATGGTTAGTTGGTCAAAATTACAGTTAATACTGCGTATATTAGTGTGGAAGACTTTTAAACCAGAGTGATCGTTAATGATGTGAAGAGGTATTTCTTCTGGGGTGCAGATTAGAGATTCCGATACAGAGATTTGATCAATGTCGGTGGTTAGTTGGTTTATGTCGTTCATAGTAAATGGAGTAAATAGTGGACTAATGTATAGGGTACAGAGTAGTTGGTAGTGTTGCTTAGTAACAAATAACATAACATTTGAAATAAAAGGAAGTCCATGAAAAGCGTTGGGGCATTTCAGGTTCCATTTAGTTAATTTTTAGATTAAAGTTTGTTATTTATAACTTTTGTTGATTTTATCATAATCTATTATGCGGTAGCAGTCACGAAAATGCAATAGTAGATTGTATTATAAGGGAGCGAAATCATATTTTTACGGCGAGGGCGCTTTTTTGAGTCCAGAGTGAAGTGGTGGATTCTAGAGTATACTATAGTAGAATCCTGAACGTAGCGAGGGATTCAAAGTACGTCGCCCGAGCCAAAAATAAATTTTTCATCACACCTATTCGAAAAGAACGACTTGGTTCGCCTTTATGTGCACCCAAAGGTGGTGTTTTTTATAAGAAACAATAAGTGCGCGGCAAAGTTCATTCCGCAATTTACTTTGCCGCGCACTTTTTGAACTTGGAACATCTTAGTGTTCAGCGCCAAAGAAATCGAACGAATAGAAAACATAAGAAATAAGTGGTTTTCATTATAGATACTATTTATTTTCATTTTAGTTGTTACTATATATGTTTTATTAAATAATAATATTACAATAAAATATGAGGCGCCTTTTATTTTCTCATAGTTGGTGATGAAAAGTAGAGTGTACCACTCGGGCGCAAAATATATTTTTGGCTCGGGCGAAGTACTTTGAATCCCTCGCTACGTTCAGGATTCTACTCTAGAATCCTTCACTTCGGTCTGGATTCAAAAAATCGCCCTCGCCGTAAAAATATAATTTTGCTCCCTTATGATACAATCTACTATTGCTCCCGAGTGGTACACTCTACTTTTCATCACCCACTATGAGAAAAAAAGGCACATAAGATAAGAACATTCTTTATTGCACAAAAATGAAGTACATAGGCGAACTTAAAGCGAAGATATTCCAAATTCAAAAAGTGCGCGAGAAAGTTAATTCCGGCGCACTTATTTAATAAGTGCGCCGGAATTAACTTTCCGGCGCACTTATTGTTTCTTATAGAAAACACCACCTTTGGGTGCACATAAAGGCGAACCAAGTCGTTCTTTTCGAATAGATGTGATGAAAAATAAAGTAATTATTTTCACGCAAACACCTGTAACTACGATAAGAAACATAGAAAAAGAAGCATTTTTCGAAGTAAAATGTCTAATAAGTAATGATTCCCGCTGCTTTATATATCATTGTTATCATTATATTCATTATATTTTTTTATCATTGTTAGATTTTTAAAACTGCATTGTAAGTGTATTGTAACATACAAAGTCCCATCGTTGCAAGTTTAAAAAAAATGTGGGACCAGCGGGCCTAAGATGCGCACCGCGAGATATTTGTCATGTCGTTCTGTCAAAATGTAAGCATTTTGTACCAGTTTAGGAACTATTGCATTATCTGTGGTAATGTTGTCGAGAAACCGCGCCTTTGAATGTTCAACTTTTGACATTTCTGCATGACTATTATCTCGTCCTCAGAGAGGTACGACGACTAACAAGTGTCAAAAGTGTACATTATGGCGCGTTTTGTCGACACCATTGGTACCACAGATAATGCAATAGTTCCTAAACTATTGCATTATCAATAGTTTAGGTAACTAGTGCTTACATTTTGACAGAACGACATGACAAATATCTCGCGGTGCGCATCTTAGGCCCGGGGCTCCATTCCATTTGCCCCAGACCCTTTGACATTTTCCACCATTTTGCTTGTTCTATCCTATAAGTTGTATAAAAATTGTCCTAATATTACCTTTGGTTATTTCCATTTTGTTATTCAAGCTAGCAATTCTACCCCTAGCTAATGTCACAACCTTTCTACAGCTGATTTTTTCTTGTATTTTGCATTGTATTGCTTCTAGCATTTTATCTCGGTATTTACAAGTGTGTTCTTGTAGGAGATTTACTTGTGAATTTGTGAGTTGTGCCTGTAAAAATATCAACTATTATAAAACTATAAAAAGCCAAAAAATAAAATTTAAGATATGGATAAACTAATCGAGTTTGTCTGTTTATCTCTTTGTTTGTTCGCGAATCACGCCTAACTACTGAACCAATTTCAATGAAACTTATACTATAGTAGGTGCCAAATAACACGGCAATACAGGTCATTCACCCACCTTCACCACTATGTCGCAAAATTCAATTTATGTATGGTAAACAAACAGTACTAACGAGATTCGAGCGATTACCGTCTTAGCGACAGGTTTGTATGGAAAGCGACAGAATTAGCCATTCATAAATTGAATTTTGCGACATTGTGATGAAGGTGGGTGAATGACCTGTATTGCGGTGTTATTTGGCACCTACTATATTGAGAAGCTTTTTTTCCGGATTGAAACATAGGCTATATTTTATTGAAATGAAAGACGTGGATTCTTAGATACAGCTTGAACTCTCTAAACCGAAAGCAGCCATTTGCTACGAGGTTCATCGTAGGTGACAGATATTTTGGTGGAAAGTTTCGCACGCGTACGAAGTCGCGGGTATCAGCTAGTAGGATCATAAAATTTACTATATAATAGTTACCTACCCTAAACTCCATAGGATCTTTGCTAATTTTCATCATTTTGGCGATCTGCGAACCACTGTCGTAGCATTTTCTCTTCCCAGAATCTTGGATCTCCGAGTCTTGTGATTCCTGAAAGATATTACAGGCTGTGATAAGACCACTCCAAAACCTTTGGGGGCTAAATTACCTATCAATATGTACAACATTTCCTATAGATTCTTTAGCGCGAAAAGAAAACCTCATTGAATACTAGCTTCCGCCCGCGACTTCGTTCGCGTCCCGTTAGATCCCTTTGATTTTCCTTGTTAAAAAGTAGCATATGTGTTAATCCAAGTCACGGACAATATATATTCCAAGTTTCATCCAAATCGGATCAGTAATTTTTGCGTGAAAGAGTAACAAACATCCATACACAGGCGTCATGGCTCAGTCGGTAGTGGCTCTGCCTTCCGTGCTGTGGGTCGTGGGTTCGATCCCCACCGAGAACCAACATTTGTGTGTTGTAAACATAGATGTTGGTTCTGTGTCTGGGTGTTTCTATGTATTATAAGTATGTATTTACAAAAAAAAATGTATGTGTGTAATCTATCAGCAATCTAGTTTCCATCGTACAAGCTTTGCTTAGTTTGGGACTAGAAGGCGTTGTGTTAAGTGTCCGTGAATATTTATTTATTTATACATCCTTACAAACTTTCGCCTTTATAATATTAAGTTGGAAAGTAGGATATCAAAGTTTAAATATTTGTGTTTCAATCATGCTGCAACTACTGATCCGATTTGGATGAAACTTGGAATATATATTGTCCGTGACCTGGATTAACACATAGGCTACTTTTTATCCCGAAAAATCAACGGGATCAAACGGGACGCGGGCGAAATCACAGGCACCAGCTAGTTTTTGCATATCTAAATGATATACTCTATTACCTGGTCAGAGAACTCCTTCTGAACTTCGTCATAGATCTTCTCCATCATCATCTCTCTCTCCGCCTCATACTTTATCTGATACAGATGTTCATGCCGCTCTGACCGTGTTACTGTTGAATAATAAGTTGTTAAGTTCCGAATTTATAGGCAGAGGTTGAACAGGCACTTAAACTAAACTATGTGTGTGTAAAATATATTTTTTCCCAATCTCTTTTTTTTTATACAGCACCCCTTGTATTATACCTTGAAGTCCTTTCCGTCTAAGGTTGTCTGGTAGAGATCGCTGATTAGCGATAAGACAGCCCATTGTACAATTAATTTAAGTTTTTTTTTTTCATTTAATGTAATCCCTAGGTTAAGGTGTGCAACAAAGTATTTTCTATTTTTCTATTTAACACATCCGGTTTCGGTAACTTATGATACATATTAACACCCAGACATAGAACAAACATCTATCATCATCATCATCATCAACCTATATCAGTCCACTGCTGGACGTAGGTCTCTCCCAAGACGCGCCACTGAGCCCGGTCTTCGGCTCGTCTCATCCAGTGTTTGCCAGCTACATGTCTCGTCTCATCCAGTGTTTGCCAGCTACATGTCTCGTCTCATCCAGTGTTTGCCAGCTACATGTCTCGTCTCATCCAGTGTTTGCCAGCTACATGTCTCAGATCGTCGCCCCGCCTAGCCGGAGGGCGTCCTACACTACGTGCGCCTAAACGCGCTCCCCACTCGAGTATTAGTTTGCTCCAACGATTGTCGGTTCTGCGGCAAACATGGCCGGCCCACTGCCACTTCAGCTTACTAATCCTCTGAGCTATGTCGATTTATCATTACCTGTACTACCATCTTCAAATTTCTCAACATACAACAAAGGATAAACCCTCGTGACGTAAGCTTTAAGCCGGCATATTTTCCCGCCATCTACTTTGACAGTTGACAGCTGATTCAAAATGGCGGCGCGGGAATAACCCAAAATGGCGTCCCAAGGCGCTGGCCGGGTAGAATTACCGAATATCTTTAAACGGACCGCTGAGGTATCCTACAATCAAAATAAAATATTATAGTATTAATTAATTATAATAAAAAAACAGGCATTTGCATTTAATCAATATGTTTTCTACAGTGTTGCCACTTTTTCACCCATACCCCTCTGAGCCCGTAGTCTAGGGTTTTGTTTTGTTGATCGAAACGTGTATCGAGAAGCGACTTGCGAGATATTTTGTATGCAAATCCGATAAGAGGCTTTAACGGGAGATTTGTAAACTATTATTCTCCGTACAAAAACTGCGAGTTTCTCGATTCTCGCGTGTCGCAAATGAACATAACAAAACTCAAACTTTGGGCTCAGAACGAGTATAGAAAATTGATAGGTGTACGTTCAAAAAAACTGAAAGGTTGCTACTTGCTACCACTATTAAGAAAGAAAGATTAGAAAGTAGGGTAATTTACCTCCCAAGGTGACATCCCTTCGCAATTGGTCAATTCCGCACCACACGTGACAATCTTACAGCCAATGACGATCCGGCGATCATAGACTAATTTACACAGCATTTTGTCTATGGAAGCCTTGATGAAGTACCAACCGTCTGTTAGTAGAAGCTCTACGTCTTTTGTGTTGGCAGCACTGAAAGTTTAAATTAAACTTCATTAAAAGTTATCATAAAAAGAAAGCTAGAATAGATTAAATGCTATTTTGATAAAGAACCATCATTTTTTATTTTTTTTTAGCTTCCATTCGTTCGCGCCATTTCATAGATCCTAAAATCATCATACCTGTTCACACTAACGCCATCTATGTAAATTCCAGCGACGCACAAAACCATAGTTTTACTGGGAACATCATCTCTTTCGTATATCTTCCTTAAAGCTGATCTTTCTGCGTTATACAACTCTTTGTCATATCTATACTTTAGCTGATCAATGACATTTTGTACTGTGCATACTATTTTATATAATTTGACTTCGTAAGACAATAATTTCCAAAGAATAAGTTTGAGATGATTGTCTAGCCAACCTTCGGGGACTAAATTTGCATTAACAGCACATAAAAACTCCTTTTTCAGATCATTGATACTCATTTTAGTATCTGTGACATCATTTCTTCGTCCCACAAACTCGAAATTCAGTAAATTATCCAAGTTAAAGTTTGTTATGTATGGATCAATATTATCACTATTAACAAAGTTGCTGATATCTTTGAGTTTGTATGTTTGGTTTTTTTTATAATTATCTGTGAATTTGAGCTTTGTTCCACATGTATTATTTGTATCTGTAATTTTAACAAATTCAACCTTTTTGAGTTTCTCATCTCTGTAAGGAGTTTCGAATCTTTTTCTTTTTTTAGCTCGTGGACAGGATAATATAGGACTACCAGAACGTTTGTTTTTCGGAGTTTGTTTAAAATCTTCCGTGTCTAGGCTTTCTTCGAAGTTATTCATAACTTGAGTGTTTATTATATTATCTAAATTGACAGTATTATCTACTTTCAATTCTTTTTCATTCAAAATCTTCTTTTTATTAAGATTATCATCTGTTGATTTTGATGTACCCTCATTTTTAAGTAGATTTTTAGATTTCTTCAAATCATCTTCAGAAACTTTAATAAATTTGTTATTACCAGTTTGAAAACTAAGCATACCCATATTATTTTGATTCTCTTCTCTTTTATCAGAATCTATATCATTCAATTTACTGTCAATATGTTTAAATATTTGTTTAGTTTTAGATAATGCATCCTCTGATACATTTACTTTTTTTTTACTTGCTGTTTCAAAACCTTTAAAACCCTTCTCTTTTATATCAGAATCTTCAAAATCATTGAAAAGTCCTTTAGCATGTTTCATAGCATCTTTAGATACCTCAACTTTCTTTTTATTTGCAGTTTTAAATCCAATAAATGAGTCTTTAACTTCTGACTCTTCAATATCATTGAACAAAACTTTTGATTTTAAGATAGCTTCTTTGGAAACTACGACTTTCTTCTTACTTGCAGTTTGGAAACCTTTAAAAATTCCCGTCTCTGATATTCCAGGCGTTTCCACATCTTTGAAAAGATTTTTAGTCATTTCCAAAGCGTTTTTTGATACTTCAACTTGTTTGTTATTAGCTGTTTGAAATCCAAATGCCTCAAACGCTATTTTCTCATTTCCAATAGCTTCGTTAGGTAAGTCATCTAAATTGTTAAATATTTTCTCACATTTAGCAAGAGCTTGTTTAGAAATATTCACATTTTTGTTGCTAGCCGTTTTAAAACCAACAAACGATGTTTGATTATCTGTTTTGAAATGATCGAGAAGTTTCTCACTAGCTTCTGCTTCTTTGGTTATTGCAACCTCTTTATTACTTGTTTGAAAACCTTTGAGTTTATTTTCTGAAGCTATATTTTTATTTAAAGTGTCATTGCTATCAATATCTTTGAATATTTTCTTACTTCTTTCTATTGCAACAGCTGACACACTAACAGGTTTCTTGCTGGCTGTTTGAAAGCCTTTGAAAATGGGAATGTAGTCTTTAGGTTCGTTAGCATTCGGTTGATTATTATTTGTATTAGGTGTTACTTTATCTTCCAGATTTTCAAACAGTTTCTTACTTTTAGCTATACTTTTTTCAGATATTAGTACAGTTTTATTGTTAGCTGTTTCGAAACCACTAAAACTTGCATTTTCTTTAGAAATATTAGGAATTTCTACAGTCTTTTCATTATTGTCTTTCATATCTTCAAATTTTGATCTGTTTTGCCGTAAAGTTTGTTTCGATATATTGGTATGCTTGTTACTTTCAGTTTTTAAGCCAAATAGAGTATTCGCCATTTCAAATTCACCCTCAAAATCTTTGGAACTTTCTTTGTCAATATCTTTGAATATTTGACTGGATTTTGATAGAGCTACTGCCGATATTTTTATACCTTGATTACTGGCGGTTTTAAAACCTAAAAATACAGGTTGACCTGTTGACTGGTTGGATGGTTGACTGCTAATTACATCTAGATTTTTATCTTTTAGTTCAGAATTTCTAGATTTTTTAATGTCTCGGCCAATATCTTCAAACACTTTTTTAGTATTAGCTAAAGCTTTGGCAGAGATTTCTATATTCTTATTACTGGCTGTTTTAAAACCGACAAACGCTGCTTCTGAATTACCTTCCTTGTTGATTATTGCATCATTCTTATTTATAGGGTTAAAATCTTCGGATTTATCGTTTATTTCTCTAAGATCTATATCTTTAAAAACATCTTTTATTTTCGCTTTCACTGCATCAGATATATCAATGTTTTTGTTACTAGCCGTTTTGAAACCTTGAAAATCAGCATTATTTCCATCAAAACTCTTTTCTTTCTCTTCCAGTGACATTTCAATATTTTCAAACTCTTGTATAAGCATATCATCGTTTATATTATCGTCCATATCATTATTAGAATCATTTTTATTACGAGAATCTTCAATTTTATTGTCAGCTGCTTCCTTTGCTTTATCAACAATAGTATCAGAATTCTCGTCTAACAAATCAAAACCGATATCTTTAAAAACAATCTTGCCATGATCAAACGCTTTATCTGTTATATCGACTTTCTTGTTACTTGCTGTTTTAAATCCAACAAAGCATTGTTTCTCTGGTGGCTTTTTGACTGTATCATCATAATCAATAACTTTTGGTACTTTTATTTGATCATCTTCAATCATTTCTTCATCTTTAGAGTTGTTTTCTTCTAAATTAGTTTGAGTACTCACTTTATTTTCTACTGGTTTTGATTCAATATTAGCTTTTACTTGCACTTTCAAACTAGCTGTGTCTCTATCATTAAAACTTTTTTCGTCACAAATTTCAACCAGCTCAGCCAAGCTGAAATCTTTACCATTTTTATTATCTTCATTAAGAATATCATTCGCTTTTTGTAACGAGTCTGCCGATATTTTTATCGATTTATTACTAGCTGTCTGAAAGCAGACATACATAGTTTCATCCAATACATCAGAATGCTTGTCAAATGATGTATCTAACTCTTGTGTTAACGGCATATCATGAAATTCTCTGTATATAAAGTCATTTTCTTCATCACTGCTGAATAAGATTTCATCTTTTAAACTATCGTTTCGTTTATCTCTTAAATTTATTATTAGATCAGTAACATCTGTTTTTACAGAAACTTTAGTATTATCCTGAATTACTTCAAAGTTTTCTTTAATAATAGGACTCAGCTGACAGTTTTTATTGAATATAACATCATCATCTGTATTTATACATAACTCTCCTCCTAATATTTGTGAGTTTATGAAATGTTTACAAGTTGCAAAGTCTTTATTACCATCTATGAGAGGTATAGCTAGTCTTTCAAACCTCTCAAAGGTGTCTAAAGGGACTATCAAAGGAGGTGGGACTGGTTTGCTTTTTGTGTTCAATATAGGACTTGGTGATCTTTCTTTACTATCTTCAATATTCATAGAACCACTAAGCATTATTGTATTATCTGCTATATTTATTTTATTTATATTTTCATTATTCTCATTTATTTTAAGATTATTCTCGATTTCTAGATTCATTTCAGAACTTGTGTTATCATTATACACTGTTTTGACTACAGATTGGTTTGCATCTAACACTTTATCACACATTTCTTTCAATGTATTTACATTTTTCATACTGTTCCCATCTCTAATTATCTCTTTAACATCTATTTGAGTCTGATCAATGTCTGCACATCGACTATTTCCCTCCATTTCTATTTTATCTTCTAAAAATGATACCGTTTTATCTACATTGGTTTGAGTAAATGTAGTTTCAAATTCTTCAATCTCAGGTTGATTGTCTCTGTCTAGTTTAACCTGTGTGAGTGGGATAGCACTTTGTCTGTGATCTACATTGGTGTGAGTGAAGGCAGTATCAAACTCTTGGGTTATACCTTTGTGTGTGTCTATAAGAGCTTCAGCATCTTCTATAATGTTTATCAGTTGTGTATCAGAGACACATTGGGTATCAAAATTGTTCATTGGTTTTGGTACCTGTAATATTTTAAGACTTCTTTAGTTTTCTTTAGAAAGTTTGTATGTATGGATTTTCGTTCCTCTTTTACGCTAAAACTACTGATCCGATTTGGATGAAACTTGGAATATATATTGTCCGTGACCTAGATTAATACGTCATACACTATTTTTTATCCCGGAAAATCAACGGCATCCAACGGGACGCAAACAAAGTCGCGCGCGGCATCTAGTTTTAATTATGTCCTAATGCCTCATATGCGTTTTTCGATAAAAATGTTTTGAAAACTTCAATAGGTAACGTTCACCAAGTTTTAACGTAATATAAGCTTTCATATTTGTATGAACCTAAGGGGTATGTATCTAAACATTGTCCCAGGCACTAGTGTGTCGTAAAGTGTAGGCAAAGGTTGCCTCCTGACGCTGTATAAATCATCACTACATAGTATAAAGCAAAGTCGCTTCCTGCGTCTGTCCTAATGTCTGTATGTATGTATGCTTAGATCTTTAAAACTACACAACGGATTTTGATGCAGTTTTTTTAATAGACAGACTGATTCAAGAGAAAGGTTTTTATTATGTATAATACATCATCATCATCACTGCAGATAAGATAATGATACTTCTTACCTCATTGTACAAAGGCAGTTTATTTACTGCTAAAAACGTAGATTTCGCCTTGTTCACTGTTTTACCAACACACGGGCTCCTTCTATCAGCCTGCTGCATAAATTTTATTTGAGAATACACACTATGAAGCACATCTTGAGGTTTTATTGTAGTTTTGTTTAGATTATTGGTTCTGTAGAGCGGTGAAGGTTTACTAGTGTTTTTCTTCAGAAGTTGTTCGAAGTTAGCGAGGTTATTTGGATCGTCCATTGCAGAAGCAATACGCACAAACCACCACCGGTGGTTCTAATCAGTAACTGTCTACCTAATTTCTTTGATTTTGTAGTAATTTCTTTGAGAAATAAGCAATGCAACGCATAAAAAAAACATTTGTTTTGAATTTTTTTGACAATAGCAATTCTTGTGACACTGACATATCTAGATATATGACATAGATAGTAGTATATGTACTGCCGAAGCAAGTACATGACATAGATATGCCGATAAGTTTTTTTGTGTACGCACTACTTTTATTTTGTCGATTTTAATCACAGACGAAGTATCATACTTCGTCTGTGATTTTAATAATCGAATGATTTCGTTTTGTACTGACTCCTTAGAAATCTCCTCATATTATTTTTTTAGTGTCAAGTCAAGTTTACAATCAATCAATAAAAAAATAAAACCAAAATATTTGTTTTCGTTTCGTGGATCGCTTTGAGATTGCGTAAAACATTGAAAATGTACACAGAAGTAGATGTTTTTGTGAGCAATTTCACGCTAATTGATCCGGAGATCTATCAGCTCTGGATAGAAGGATGCTCATGTAAGTAAAACACAGACTTCTCAGCGTACGATACTCATACGAAGACAACCATTTTATATTGAATATTTCGGACGATCCTGTGCTTTTTAACCTTCTTGCATCCCCAAGCAAGGAACCAAGGAGCTTCCGGAACATCCACCATGCTTGGAGACAACATTCATGGACCCATTAATTTTTCAGATACAAAATATCAACGACATTTTTTATTTTATTTTGATATTTTCAGCCAGCGAAGCAGTTTCCACTCTACACCAGAGAAGTATTATGAAGCAGATGTTGGCACCTGTGGATCTCATTGCCAGCGATGTATTAGATCATTACCGGTAGGTTATTTCCCTTGGTTTGTCTGCCTGGAAGAAATCGCTTTTAGCGATAAGGCCGCCCATTGTACTATACAAAATTAGTTTTAAGATTTTTACGTACCTTATCCTTGTGTACAATAAAGTATTATCTATCTACTAGGTGCCGCCCGCGACTTTGTTCGCGTCCCGTTAGATCCCGTTGAATTTTCGTACTAAAAAGTAGCCTATGTGTTAATCCAGGTCACAGACAATATATATTCCAAGTTTCATCCAAATCGGGTCAGTAGTTTCTACGTGAAAGAGTAACAAACATCCATCCATCCATACTTACAAACTTTCGCGTTTATACTATTAAGTAGGATTATCTATCTTTGTCAGTATTTAGTTGGATAGAGGTAGGTATGGATGAGAGAATGATATAGGTAGGTACTACAAGCATACTATATCTAAACATGTCCCAGGCACTACAGTGATAGGGTTTTGAGTGAAAATTGGCCCTTGACACTTTTAATAGGTACCTACCTATCATCTTGAATAGGTAGAACTTGTAAAGAAATACGTAAACCTTAACATGTTCCTTGTCCCCATACAAAATGATTTGACAACTTCATACGCCCAAGTGTGGTACAGTTCGAGCAAATCTTTATGAGCTCTCTGAACATCGTCCTTGCGCATGGTACAGTCAGGCGGACAAAAATTATGAAAAAAGTGAAGAGTAATATTATTCAAATAATTACCTACCTATCATTGTTTTATACATTATAGCATTGATTGTTGGTAGATATAAAACTAAACTACTGACCGATTTTTAAGAATTTACTATAGGACCACTTATAAAGTTTACGTTTTCAAACAAATAAGTAAGTATAAAATTTCGAAATCGGTCTAGGTATCTTCGAGTAACCGCGTAACAGATTCGGTGAAAATATAAATGGTTTACGTAAAGTAGGTAGTAAAAAACGAAAATATTGCACAATGTAGGTACACATTTATTTAAAACATTGAAATCTCAGCATTTCGTTCCTGTGCACACAACTCGGTATGTATCTGAAACATGTTAGTTTATAATGCGGAGACCCCTTCCATGTACATTTCTGGTTCTTTCGATGATGTAGAAGGAATTTCGTCATCTGATGACGAAGAGTAGTCCATTAAATGATCTGAATCAGAATCTTCGGTTTCTGATGCAGAATTATCTTCTGATTCACTTTCCCCAAGGCGAATTATAAATTCTTCAATCATTTGATCAATCACTGGTTCATTTTTTTTATATTCCTCTTCAGTGCTTCGCACTTTAATGCATAACCTGCTCCATTCCTGTACCACTTTGTGGGGCCATTGAAGTTGTGAGCCCATAGTGGAAGCACGGACTCCTGAAAAAAAAGCTTCATGGCCCCACATTGGGGGCACCTGGACAGGGAACGTGTTAATTATTATTATTATTATTAATTCTTTATTTCAGACTACAGCGGTCCATACAAGATTAAAATTAAACTAAAATTACTAGGTACACAATTATGTGAGAGCCTCATTTAACACTTCTAGAAAACTATAAAATAAACAACAAAATATATGTACTCTAAAACGAAATGAGATCAAAGAAAAATAATTATGTAGGTATAACTAACTTAATCCAGTGAATGAAAATTGGACAGTCAACCTTGTCCGCAACTAATTTCAAAATGCCATTAGGGCTGTTCCTAATGCGCCCGAGTAGCGAGGCTATTTTCTTTCGCATAATCGCCTGAAAGCCGTCAGTTCTCGCGTCTGCAAACATACCCGATGCGCTGCAGAATCGAGGTAGCCCCAATAGCATTCTGAAAATATTATTATATTGAACGCGAAGAGCGTTGATCGATCTTTGAGTGTATTGAACCCATAGGCTGCTGGTATAAAAACACTGACAATACGCTTTGAACAGAGTGATTTTAGCTTCTACAGAGCAGTGAGAAAACCTACGTGCTATCATATTTCCTCTTACCGCCATCGCTCTTCGTTCCCTTTCTATATCGGCATCATCCTTTAGGTCACTAGTCACTATATGCCCAAGATACTTAAATTGTTTAACAACATTGAGTGACGTGCCATAAAGTTTTACAGGAGGTACATTATCGGGAGTTTTATTGTTACCCGTAATAATCAAAATCTCGCTTTTCTTAACATTATACCTAAGGCCATGTCTTTCTGCGTATGCTTCACATAGTGAAACTAATTTTCTAAGTCCACTGATCGAGGGACTCAACAGGACCATGTCGTCCGCGTAGCTTATGTTATTGATCATTGTCCCATCAATTGAACAGCCGACATTGGTCCTATTCAATTCCTCAATCAGTTCATTTATATAAAGGTTGAACAAAGTAGGAGATGTCAGCCCCCCCTGCCGAACACCACATTCTAAGTTATACTTTTCTGATAGCTCATTACCCCATTTGACAAAGTTTACTTGATTTGCGTACCAGAACTTGAAAACATTTAATAGCTCTTCAGGCAGCAAACCTTCTAGTTTTTTCCATAAAATAGGGTACAACACCCATTGACTAAGCACATTATTTTTACAGTACATTTGCACTTTTGGAGAGGCTACTGACAGTTCCATCCAAGCTGTCAGAACAGATGATCTTCCAAATTGATGAACCTACCAAGCAGATGTTGATTGAGAAGTAAGCAACCTATAATTTGTTTTATTTTTAAACACGGTGTAAAATAATCCTACTAATATTATAATTACCCCATAAGCCCAAAAGGGGGGTATTCTACAGGTCATGGCGAACAATGTTTGTTCTACGACTTTTGAGATTTCCAAGTTTTTCATTCAAGAATTGCGCTCGTAAGTTTTACTTAAAATGTACCTACACACAGCATGCGTGTGCGTGCCAGGCGGTAGGAGGTAGACATGCGCAAAACCGTGCTTTGAAAAGTACATAGCATTACCTTTCGCACCGAGGGATATCACACTTTTGCATCACCTTAAACATCACCTGAGATGACTGCGTCAGACGCACTATCACTATCACTTGTGATAATCATTACATGAGATAGCGAGTTCTAATGTGATGTTATAAAAAAATAAACCTTATTATGTCTACGATACGGTTCTAAATCAAAATTCAATCAAGCGGCGAGAGCACGTGCGATTGAACTTGCTTCCTCTCACTCGCGCGAATAGAGCATAGAGATAGAGCTATCCGACCGAACACAGAACAGCGTGCAGCGCGCGGTGAGTGGGAGTCATGAGTCATGTATAGTGTGATGTGTGATGCTTGGTTTGCTCGAGTAATGTGTGATGCTACAGTACACGGTCGGGTACTATTACGCGTAATGTATCAATTACTTGCACATGTCTAGTAGGAGGGTACGTACGTGTGCATGTGTGTGTACGGGTCTACGCAAAAATTAAACAGACGGCTGTCGCAAATTTCTAAAATAATAAAAATTGTACTTTTGTATGGCAATTTTGATATATTGAATAGTTTGTAGAGTAGCTTTCTTAGTCAATGTTTGCCGATTATCTTACTTAAGCGACGTTCTGCGCGATCACTATTTGGGTGACTGTTTGTAGCATTTATTACTGAGAGCTTCAATTGTCTTTTCAGATACTATGACCTTGATGATGCAGTGATACGGGAGCTGCTTGGAAAGAAGCTGTCTTCCAGACACCGGAAGGACTTGGATGAGGTATATTCTAGCTGACTTATCTTAAACATCCTCAAAACACTAGAATTTTGCACTAAAAGTACAAAAAATTGGTTTAATTTTCGCGTTGCACACCATGTGTAATATTATTGCTCACAAATACTCTGAATCACTCGTTGCGTCGAAGCGCTCGTTGCTTGCTTGCTTAGTCAGTCTTCACTGATTATCTAAGTTAAGCGACGTTCTGCGCGGTCACTATTTGGATGGGTGACCGTTAGTGACAATTAGATCTGAGCGCTTCCGTGCGTCGGAGAACACTTAAATACATACTTATAATACATACACAAATCTTTGTTCTCATTGGGGATCGAACTCACGGCCCACAGCAATATCATACTAATATTATAAATGTGAATGTAAGTTTGTTTGTTACGCTTTCACGCGAAATCTACTTAAGGTGAAACATACAGGCTGTTCCCAGCCATTTTCCCGAGAGATGGCGTTAAACTCAAGATTTTTAGTTTAATTGAGTTTTTGTGTAATTGGAAAATTATTAAGTCGTAAAAGTAGAGCTCGCGGTTATCGGACATTACGCTCTATCGAATTGGATCATATCATTGCCACAAAATCCACTAAATTCGACATAAAGCTCCATTTTAACATCTGCCATTCAATATAGCGTCGTTTACACACACAGACGTAAGTGAGTACCTACAAAACTCGACACTAGATGGCGTGAATGAAAAAAAACAAGTCCTGGACACTAGATGGCGTTAATGAAGAAAGAAACAAGTCTTTAATTTTTTTTATGGGTAGATTGGGTTGGCAGAACTACACGCCACCTGCTACGGTATATCATCATAATTTTCCCACTGCTGGGACACAGCCCCCTCTCTATGAGGGTTGGTAGTGCGGGTTGGTAAATGTCACGTCTTCGAATTTTTGGTTCTAAGACATGCCGGTTTCCTCATGATGTTTTCCTTCGCCGTTTTGAGAGCAATGGTGATGAAATAAATTACACAAAGTAATGCGGCCGATCATCATGAAACTTTGTACACATATTCTTCGAGGTATTAGAAGTAACATAGGATACTTTTTATCCCGGAAAATTAACGGGATCCAATGGGACGCGAACGAAGTCGCGGGTGGAAGCTAGTACCTAATAAGGCAGAGCTAATCCTATTAATATTATAAACGCGAAAGTTTGTAAGTATGGATGGATGGATGGATGTTTGTTACTCTTTCACGTAAAAACTACTGATCCGATTTGGATGAAACTTGGAATATTATATTGTCCGTGACCTGGATTAACACATAGGCTACTTTTTATCCCGGAAAATCAACGGGATCCAACTGGACGCGAACGAAGTCCCGGGCGGCACCTAATTGTAATATAATAGAAGAACCTACTGTCAGGTATCGGAGCGGTCCGGCGCGCCACTACGCTGTTGCAGACGTCAATTCGATAATGTCCGTCGCGTTTTCAAAGCAGTTGAGGAAATGCCCGGGAATGTGGTCGCTAACATAAGAACTACATTTCTACTATCAGAACCATTGGCCAAGTAAGTCGTAAGTTATTGATCAAAATAATATTATACTTCTTTTAAAAGCATACTGGGTATAAAATATCTGATTATTTAGAAGACAAACAAGCTTGGGACAAACTAGCTCCAACTCATCCAATAAAAAAAATATGTAATCATACCTAATCATACAAAACGTAATGACGATTCAAAGTGATCAGTGAGATTTTATTGAATAAAAGATTTTTGACTTTGAATATATTCCAACCCTGAAAATACATCTATTATTCTCTTCCTATTAAATACACTTGGATATATCACGCAACACTCTCTAGTCCCAAACTAAGCAAAGCTTGTACTATGGGAACTAGATTACTGATAAAAATCATTTTTTCTTGTAAATTACTTAACTTACATATGCTAGCTGATACCCTCGACTACATACGCCTGCAAAACTTTCTGCCAGAATATCTGTTACCCAGCATACGATGAACCTCGTGCCAAAGGCGGCTTTTGGTTTAGAGAGTTCAAGCTGTATCTAAGAATCCACGTCTTTCATTTCAATAAAATATAGCCTATGTTTCAATCCGGAAAAAGGGCTTCCAAATGGTATAAGTTAATGAAATTCTAAGTAGTTAAGGCGTTATCCACGAACAAACAAACGGACAAACTCAATTTTCGCAATCAGAATAAGGTGCATTGGGGTAATTGCGAAAATGGGTATATTCCGAAAATCCATAAAATCTAGTAACATAATGCGATATTTTCCTGTTGGCAACATTGGTCTAGACGCCATCTTGATTGGCATCGCCGTGATAGTCCTATAATATATCCTCGTGCCAATGTTATGTTACTAGATTTTATGGATTTTCGGAATATACCCATTTTCGCAATTACCCCAATGCACCTTAGTTGATTTAGTAGATATGCATGTTTAGTTTATCCATATCTTTAATTTTAGTTTTAGTTTTTTACAGTTTTATAATAGTGTTTCGAGCTGTGGGTTGATTGAACTAAAAGATTGGTTTGACCAAAAATACACGTATATTTAGATACTTGACACAAACTTAGTACACAACAAAAACACTAGGTCACAACTACAATACTCGATAAAGTTCCAAAACACTTGTGCAATCGCACTAAATCACTCTTAGGACTCCGATGTTATCGCTTTCGTAGTCGAAAACTGAACTGTCCCAGTCGCCGCTCAAAGCTCCTTTTATATCCGAAAATTACGCGCCACTCGGTTCTAGCAAGTTCGAAATTTCGCGGGAATGTTCTAGTAATTTCCGGTGCGTGTTTGTTCTATGGTTCACAAAGTAGTTCCCCTACTACCCAACAGATGGCGTTACTTTATCGATAAAGCAATCAATTAGGACAATGACAGCTTTCAACCGATTTGTGTCTAGTGTTGCCACTATCAAACAGTATGTGTTGCCACCTGTTCATTCGACACCAGTGACGTCGGCGTAACAATAGTATAGATTTGTCTTGTTTGTTGTAGAAAATATGGCGCAGTGGTTTTCATAGCTTGCATGAGATTTGAGACGAGCAAGCGGAAGCTTCAGTACCTTACCTTTAGTGATTTCTACCATTGTGCACAGGTGAGAACTATTTCAAAAACTACTGATCCGATTTGGATGAAGCTTGAAATATATATTTTCAGTGACCAGCGGGCCTAAGGTGCGCACCGCGAGATAGTGTCGACAAAACGCGCCATAATGTACTCTTTTGACACTTTGTTAGTCGTCGTACCTCTCTGAGGACGAGATAATAGTCATGCAGAAATGTCAAAAGTTGAACATTCAAAGGCGCGGTTTCTCGACAACATTACCACAGATAATGCAATAGTTCCTGAACTGGTGCAAAATGCTTACATTTTGACAGAACGACATGACAAATATCTCGCGGTGCGCACCTTAGGCCCCGCTGGATTAACACATAGGCTACTTTTTATCCCGGAAAAACAACGGGATCCAACGGGACGCGAGCGAAGGTGCAGGCGGAAGCTAGTTCTTTTATAAATTACTAGCCGTCGCCCGCGGCGAAGCTCTCATTCTATAGAAGATGCCAAATAATACCGCAATACGGGTCATTCACCCACCTTCAAAACGATGTCGCAAAATTCACAGGTAAACAAACAGTACTACGAGATTCGAGCGATTACCGTCTTAGCGACAGGTTTGTATGGAAAGCGACAGAATTAGCCATACATCAATTGAATTTTGCGACATCGTTTTGAAGGTGGGTGAATTGCGGTGTTATTTGGCACCTACTACCCTTTAGAGTGTGACTTTTCAAAATTCCTTTCTTAGTGCACCCCTACTTATACACGGTGTAACATAATTACTCCGTAAGTCCGAAAGAGGGGTATTTTACAGGTCATGGCGAACAGTGTTTGTTTTACTACTTTTGAGATTTAGAAGTTTTTTATTCATGCGATTTGGAAGTTTTCACACAGCATGCGTATGCGTGTGACGCGGTAGGAGGGTACCTACGTGTGCATGGGTTTACGCAAATAGTAAACAAACACTTAGGGTTGTCGCATATTTCTAAAATAATAAAAGTTGTACTTTTGTATGAATATTTCAATTACAATTTATTGACCCTTTGCACATGTGCAAGCATTCAGGTGTTCGGTCTGATTACGCCCCCTTCGGGATGATAAGGTAATTATGTTACACCTTGTATATTAACATTTGTTTTCAGGCTATAATGGGCAATTGGACATACAGTTGCACGGGTCCTGAATACTACGACACAGAGATGGATCGCGAACTATTGTTAGAACTACGCGATCTACGCATACTGCTAGAGAAAGAGAAAGAGCATAAGCAGTAAGTATCTACTATTTACAAGGTGTTAGGTACCAAAATACAGGCGTCATGCCTCAGTCGGTATTTAGCTCTGCCTTCTGTGCTGTGGGTCGTGGGTTCAATCCTCACAGAACAAACATTTGTGTGTATCATTCATGTTTGGTTTGTGCCTGGGTGTTACTATGCATCATAATTATTTAAAAATGTATATAAAGGCGTGTTACTTTATCGTTAATTTACATATTTTGTTACAGTTTAGTGTGCATGCGGCTTAAGCCGAAACTTCTAGAGAAGTCATACCAAGAACTAGAGTTGAACTTCAGGTGAATTTTGCTTTTTAAATAATATTATAATTTCTTTTTTTTTATTGAAATATATAATCGGAAATTTTGTTTACCTAGTATAGTATGTTACGTCAATAAACTGTGGGTTAAATAATTTGATATTTAAGTTACTCAGTCGTTTGTTTTTTTGCCCTATTAGCGTCAAACAACGTCTCCCTCTCATATTTATATAGTGCTAGCTTCCGCCCGCGACTTCGTTCGCGTCCCGTTGAATCCCGTTGATTTTCCGGGATAAAAAGTAGCCTATGTGTTAATCCAGGTCACGGACAATAATATATTCCAAGTTTCATCCAAATCGGATCAGTAGTTTTTACGTGAAAGAGTAACAAACATCCATCCATACTCACAAACTTTCGCGTTTATAATATTAGTAGGATAGTTTAATCACAAAGAAAGTTACACTATTACAGTATTTACAATATTTACAAAATACACATGAAGTGAATATTTATTTATTATTTATTTATTTATTTATGAAACAATTGAGCTATCTACAAACCGTTGCAAACGATTTATAGATAGCTCAACTGGTCCAAATAATTATTGCATTTTATATTTTCAGATTATACACTCGTGCGTTAGTCGGGTTGGCTTGCAACTTACACAGGGGAAGGGAGCTGCGTTCGCTGTTCATAGATTTACTTGAAAGGTACATATTTCACTAGCCGTCGCCCGCGCCTTTACTCGCGTGGTAGCAGCATACAGTTTTGAATATTTTTTAATTCTGAATCACGTGTCGAGTCAATTTATTTGAGGAATCTATGTACCAATTTTCAAGTCTTCAGATGCGACTTTTCAAAATTCCTTTCTTAGTGCACCCCTACACTATATACAGATGCTACGTATGAGTTAGTGGCCAACTCTGGTGACGGAGTTTTTAAGCCGCCTTAAGGCCTCCGTCGTGATTTAACGACTGCTAGAGCCGGGACAGTTCAATGTGCACGAAGCACGGAAGCGCTCAGATGTAAATGTAACGGTCACCCATCCAAATAGTGACCGCGCAGAACGTCGCTTAACTAAGACAATCGGTGAAGATTAACTAAGCAAGCCTAGCCACGAGCGCTTCGCTTGTGATTTTTACTGAATAAAAGATTTTTGAATTTGTTTGGTGTTAGATGGCGCTACATAACCACTAGCTGTTCCCGCGACTTCTTCCGCGTGGAATAGTGTCTTTGGGTAGCATTTTTAATTATTTAGGCTATTTTTCTATTTTGTTTACAAATAAGACAGCGCCGTACCACCCCTCGCTCCTGACAGAAAGACAGACAGAGTTAATTTCGCATTTATAATATTATAGGAAATAGTAAAGAAAACCATTCATTAATTTACAGATGCATAGAACCATTGCGACTTGGTTCATGGCCTAAGACAGATTTGGGACAGTTTCTGAGCGCTTATGAGCAATGCGCACTACAAATGGATGTTTTAAGGTACCAACTATCTATAATTTAACCATTTAAATACGATTTTCTGGGATAAAAAGTTGCCTGTGTGTTAATCAAGGTTACAAACTATATATTGCAAGTTTCATCCAAATCGGATCAGTAGTTTCAGCGCGATTAAAACACAAACATCAAAACTTTGATATATATTATGATTAGTGGGATTTATTTTGAAGTAGCTTCCGCCCGCGACTTTGTTCGCGTCCCGTTGATTTTCCCGGATAAAAAGTAGCCTGTGTGTTAATCCGGAAAAAGGGCTTCTGAATGGTATAAGTTTATTCAACTAAACGTCTAAGAATCTAAGAATCCACGTCTTTGATTTCAATAAAATATAGCCTATGTTTCAATCCGGAAAAAGGGCTTTTGAATGGTATAAGTTTCATTGACATTGATCCAGTAGTTAAGGCGTGATCCGCGAACAAACAAACAGTCAAACTTGATTTTAGGAATCAGAATCGTTTATTTAGTAGATCTGCATATTTAGTTTAATTTTAGTTTTTGGTTTTTTTACAGTTTTATATAATTTACTGTTTTTGTTACAGAGAGGCAGACTTGAAAAGCGTCTGGGAAAGGTATATGCGTGTGATCAGCAAATGTCTCATTACTATGTATCATATTTAGATATTTGAAACTGTTGTCGAGTCTCTTGCGTTTTGTAAACTAACCTTTATTTTATATAGTAACTAAATATATGCTAGTCCAGTCCATGTATGTAAATAATTAGTTTTATGAATAATATTTTGTGAGGTGTGTTTAACTTTTATCTATTGTGAAGATGGGTCAGGTTTTATAGTAAAACTCGAGTGTAATCGCAAGTGAACTTATATTTGTGTGTGTTCGCTGAGAGCGTTACGATTAAACTAACTCGCTCGTCGGTCGAAATAATTTCCTGGACCTTTAAATATTACTTATATGACAAAGCATAACAAACTCAATACGAGGAACAATAAAGCTTGGCACCAAGAACTTATTGTGACTCTACATTGTATTCTCTCTAGTCAGCAACGCTCACACAGTTTCTAAGGAACGATTCCATATTATAAACAGTTGCTAGTACATTAACTGAGGCCCCGCAAAGGGAATAACGTAACACTATGTTATAATAAATGTTTACCAAAAATAATGGTGTTTATTTTTAAGAAAATGTCTCATCGAAACTCACTTTCACAAACTTACGAGTAAAACTTATAACTGAACGCTAACTAATAGCATTTGGCGCCTTTACAGACCTTTATTTAATAAGTTCAATATTAGTCTTGGATTAACACACATTTTAATGTCACAAAGCGCTCATGGCTAAGCTTGCTTAGTCAATCTTCACAGATTATCTAAGTTGCGACGTTCTGTGCGGTCACTACTTGGATGAGTGACCGTTACATTTACATCTGAGCGCTTCCGTGCTTCGTGCACGTTAAACTGTCCCGGCTCTAGCAGTCGTTAAGGCAGGGAGGCCTTAGGGCGGCCTAAAAACTCTGTCAACAGAGGACACTAACTCATACAAGCTGGCTGGTAGTGTCACAAAATCCAAATAGATACTCCAATCTCAGTACCTAGATATCCAAAATGGATTTAGTGAGATATTTTTTCCAGTGGATCATTTGGGAAGATACTATCAAAATAAAAACATTTTGAATAAGAAAAATCTTTAATTTTTATGCTTAATTTTACCTTACATCTAGACATTCAACAATTAGAAAAAAGAGATTAAACAAAAATGCCGTTTTTGGCTAAAAACTGGTTAGTACCAATAGGTAAGTTTTGGTACATAATCATTGCCTTTTATATCATAGTAGGTATTAGAATTGTTCCACAGAGTTAAGCCTTGGTCTCGCGATCGTAACGCACAACGCTGCTGTGTGCAGCACAACGCAGAGTACCGCGTTTGCTCTTCGCCGCTGACGCAGACTGCGACGGAACAAGAGACCATACTAGACGTTTTCCATACAATTATGTGGCCGGCGCTACATGTTGCATACCGCTCGCGAGACCAAAGCTTTAAGAGTTATTCAACAGAAGATGGATTTTTCAAGCACTTCTAGCATAAAAGTTACACAGTTGTTTCGAGTGAGTACACAGCACTATTTGTTGGTCTGGGTATAAACAATTACAGTAAAAAACCAGAAATGATTTATGTATGACATTTTTTCAAGAAAATAGCAGCCACACTGTACATACATTAAACTTTTTTATACTTATTATAGGTATAGAAAACTGTATTCTCACAACCAAACGGTGAATGAAAAACATTTTGTGGAAACACGAATAAACATGTAGATACCCATAGAGTATTAGCTAATACCTAAAATACATATTTGCTGTAACGGTCCTTAAATTTTTTTTGGTAGTGATCCATCAGCTTCAGTTAATACCCAGATTATCTTTAGTGCTCATTCACACCGGCGATCCGAGAGCCGTGCTTTGGTTATTCGCAGCAAGTCCAATGCAATCTCAATACGCCTTGAACTGTCTCACAAATTACCAGTGTGACATACCAGTCTTTTCCCGCCGACTTAATTCACCTGGTTTTATTCACCCAGGTGAATCAAGTATACTATGTAGTAGACTTAATATACCTGTCTTTTTCACTATTCTGTTCAATGCTACCCTAGTGATTGATGTCTTGAACATCTATTACAGAATTTTTAAACATAATGGGTACGAAAGGTAAATAAAATAAAATTTTTAAGGGCAAAAACTTCACTTTCCAAATTCGAATTCAAAAACAAATTCTCATGTTTACGCAACGTAAAGAGAACTAATAGGGGAAAAAATCTGTAAAAGACATTTAACACATCAGTAGGGTAGTGTCAAACAGAATAGTGAAAAAGACAGGTATATTAAGTCTACTAAATAATATACTTAATTCACCTGGGTGAATTAACATAGGTGAATTAAGTCTAAGGCGGGTGTGTTTTAGTGTAGGGTCGGAATCTATACTTTGAACTTCACTTAACCATCGCAATGAGTCGTCAAACTCATAAATTTTATACATTTCTTTTTACTAGTCGGTGTGCCCCGCAGCTTGGCGTAGCAGAACGTAGATCTTCTCTTTAATCCAATCTTTGTTATACGGCGCATATGTGTTTGTTGACTTTTGGTAGACGAGGCAACTTAAGTCTGCGAGCTAAAATATATAGTTTCATAATTCGCAGTCCAACTTTACCCATAGCTGGGCAAATGACTGTTTTATGTGAAAAGTAATGTTCGGTGGAGAATTGAATTAGAATTAGTTTTTTTTAGTCAATTTCTTGTTACAAAAGCAATCAACTAAGTTGAAGTCAATTTCGTTCTGCCGTTTGATCGGTTTTTTATGTTAAAATTCTTGTATAAGTTGAAATTTTTTGACAGATTCTTAAGTTTTAGTCTTTAGTTCAGCTTTAGCATAACCGTAGGTTCCCACTAAAAAACATTAACAACAAAACATGCACAACTCTGTGAAGATATCGATTTGCGTTTCCACCGCCAAACCTTGTGCACATTGAAGGTTTTATTCTGATGTTTTTAGTTGACACTCGCAGTAATGAGCATACTCTGCTCAAGTCATTGGGCTCATATTTTATTTTATTTTATAAATAAATAAAGAAACAAAACTGTACATACCTGATCTACGAAATCAAATAGCTGAGATATATCATAGGTTATTGTCGGTGTATTGGGATTCCGTCTTTTGAGATGTTCCTCGTATATCTTGCAAACTCCCTCCATACAGTCGTTTACACTCTCGTAATCGGAGTATGTACGTGTCTCCGGCCTGTGGCCAGGTTGAACCAACAAAATTGTATGCGACTGAAAACATAACCCCCTGTTACCGCCATTTTAGGACGCGAAATTATGTTTTTACAGTAAAATATTGAAAAACTTACCATTGTATAGAGTAAAGCTACGTAGGAGCAATATAATACGATTTCTGAGCCTTTTTACAGGCAAAAAACGCTGAAAATAATATTTTTGAAAAATGTCGACCAACCTAATTTTATGAATGAAATTTTTGCTTGTTTGCTTCGTTCTAAAGCAAGCTAAACACAGATAACATTAATGAATGAATGAGGTGACTAGCATTGCAAACGCAGTTCTCATAACATGCGCGTTTTTTTTTGCCGCTATACGATACCATGGGTAGGATAGGGCAACACTAAGCAGAGCAAACAGACAGACAGCAAGACAGAAAAAACGCAACAAAGGAAGAAGTACAAAAAACCAGAAAATTAATAATAATGAATCAAATGGCATTCCATAGAAAATAATTGTATCACAGCAAATAAATTATTACAGGTATGTATCCTAATCTACTGTAGTTGCTGTTTAAAACCTCCCGTGTTTCAAGACTTTCTGACTAAATTGGTGATGCCTCTTGGAAGAATGAGTTGTTTAATCTATTTTTTTAGGGAAACAAAACGAACAACAAGCAAGCAGTAAGACCACTTGCATTTAAGTCACACATATTTTTATACTTTGTTCAACTTGGTAGCTAATGCGAGTGTTCAACCAATAAGATCGGTATCGGTATCAAAAACATTTTGTTTTCTTAGTGTTTCTTGTTTACCTTTACTTTACCTAGGTTAGGTATTACCTACCTACATACCTATAACCTATACATTTTGCTTCTTCATAAAAATAAAATATATTCTTTTTGTCAACATAAACATAGAGCCTTGTCAAAAATAATATAATATATATATATATATAGCCAATATAGGTACTTATATATTTTGAATAGCATTAGACTGAGATCGTAGTCCGCCTTACTTGCTTGTAACTTGTAGAAATTTATAATAATCGAACAGGAGGTATCTTACAGATACCACATTTACTTTTACCTATAAAAATGAAAGATAGGTAGGTACCTACCTAGGTTCAGGTGCAGGCTTTCATTCATTTAGTCAAAAGTCATAAGTCTTAGTGTTTCCGTTGTTGTTATTTTATAATACTTTATACCTACCCACTCTACCTAATTGTAACTAATGTAAAGAAAATTTCAAATGTTAATACCACAATACCACCTATGGTAAAATATGCTATTAATAATTAGCTACGTAATACCATTGTATTGTTAGTCCATGGTAATACCAAATTAAAACTATGAACTTAAAAAAATCTTTCTAGAATAATGTCGGAAGATGAGTCTGGCTCTGAAGATCGATCAACCTCGACCAAAAACCATCCTGAAAATCAAGACATCTCAGGACTTGAAGAAGATAATTTAAACTTATTTACCAGTGTGTGGGTCAAAGTAGAGATAAATGATGATGATGATGATGATGAAACTACGGGTCAGACAACTGAACAAGAATTAAAGAAAGAAGATAAGTATGTACCTACTTACTTAATTACAATCCTAACATCCACAACACTTGTTTATTTTTACCTTTTAAAGATTGCAAAGATAATAATTTCTAAGTCTTCTGTAACATCTTATTCTCAGAAAAAATTATGTTGATTGATGTTTCTTTTTTTCTATTTATTTCAGAAAGAGACCATACAAAAAGTGCCATAACTTGCAGGATCTCAATTGTGAACAATGTGACTACAAAACGAAACACAAAAACTGTTTAGCCTTTCATATTTTAAGTCACACAAATTCCAAACCTTTCACATGTACACAATGTGATTACAAAACGATGTACCCCATGTCGCTAAAACGTCATCTTTCTGTAAAACATGGAGATTTAGATCTTATAAAGCCAGGATTACCGACTTACAAATGCAGCGACTGCTCATACGAAACCCAATTCAAATGGAATTTAAGTTCGCACCAGAGAAAACATGACCCATCAAAGCTACATAAATGCCCTCAATGCAGTTATTCCACAGTTTATAAGCATAGCCTTGCCAAACACAGCCGGACACATAACAAACCTGAAGAATCTACTTATTACTGCGAAAAATGTCCCTTTGCTACCAAATACGAAGGGCACATAACCAGGCACTTGGCAAAGATACATTTTGTGGTGTCTGAAAAGGCAAGCAGATGCGAGCACTGCTGTTTTTCTACTAAAACTGGGTGGAGATTGAATGTCCACAAGAAACGAAGTCGCCAAGACAATCCCATGAAGTGTGCTCATTGCGAGTACCAGACTATCTATCGGTGTGCTTTTAAACAACACAAACTTACTCATACTGAAGAAAACCGAAATGACCAGCAATGGTTAGATTCTCTCTTTGCAACCGATACCAACTTACACAGTATTCAGAACATACAAAATCCAAAAGAGGAACAAGCAATAGAGATTATGAAAATGTGCGAAATCCGATCTAAAATAGAGATTGATGCAGGCACCAATCTCAATGACAGTACAAAGATTTACGATGAACTTAAGAGCAAATTGAATAATCCTACTTACTACACCTTGAACTGTGATAATGACAGTGATAATGTAAGCTTACCGAATGTTTCACAACTGTCAGAGCATGAGAGAAATAAATACTACACGGTAGACCCCACCTGTGAAGTGACCTGGAGTAACATAAAAGTGAAAGAATCAACAAACCACGATCGCCCATTCCAATGTACAGCATGCAATTACACAGCTAAGTTCAAGGCCTCAGTTCAAAGGCATTATCAACGACACCACACCAGTCACAACCGACCTTACAGATGTGTGAACTGTGATTTTTGTACTAAAACTAAAGACCAAATCGCCTTACATAATAAAAGGAGTAGGTCTGAAGCAATACTTACATGCAAAATTTGTGGATTTACATCCGTTTTCAAATGTCAATTCTTAATGCACGAAAAAGAGCACTATCCATTCAAATGTGTTCGCTGTGAGTTTCGCTGCAAAAAGAAACCGGACATGCAAAAGCACTTTACTATAGTTCATCTTGGAAATGGGTTAAAGTGCAGTCATTGCGACTTTGTAGCGATTAAAAAAGAGAGTTTGCTTTGTCATGAAGCGTTACACACAGGAAAAAAAGCGTTTCAATGTCAACTTTGTGAATATACGTCTGTTAGACGTTCGCTTCTTGAGAATCACATAAATAGATTTCATAAGACATCTAGTATTAGAGAAGAAATAATTCAGGAATCGAAAATAGATTCATTGAAACGAAGTAGGGTTGCAAATCAATGAATGATGAAAAACATGGATTATTAACATATTTTGATAGTTAATAGGTATACGTATTTAATTAAGTAAAAGGGGTAATTTATTTTAGGTAGGTACCTCCTTACTATACATACTTACTACAGTAAAACGTTTTACAAGTATGCGAGGTATCTAGGTACCAACACTAACAACTCCAATACTGACAAAAGTATTGTAAAGTTAAAATACATAACAAAACAACATGATCTGCTGGCATAGCGTTTACTCGAAAAACTTTTCAGGCATTTTTAAAGATGTACCTATTTCTCTGATTGGTAATATAAATAAAAACACTGTACGAAACGTCATTAACATTTAGAGAATAATATTTTATTTTTAATTAGCTCAGAAACTGGTTCCATATTATGTTTAATTAATGTGTCCCATTTTACCGACTTATCTTCAAATACATAGTATTTTATTCAAATTCAGTAATATTTTATTTATAAAAATTAGGTAGGTATTTGCTTCTCAATTTAAAAAAATTGGTAAAGTAAGGCCTAGTAGTGAGTATAGTATCTGTCTACCTGAAGTTAAATGAGCCCGCACGGTGTGGTAGTCCGAATTTTAGGATTATTAAATTGATTTTAAAGTTATTTCACTTATTTATTTAATACTATAATGCACAAAATTATAAATTGGTTACAAAGGGTGGACATAATGCTAAAAGCATTGTCAAACTTATCCTACAATATTTTCTACTCGTGTACATTCTTCATTTTCATAAAAATTAATACTCTTTTAATTAGTACTCTGTGGTAAAGGTAGAGACACCGAACGCACCGAACGATTCGCTTTCTGTTCTGTGGAAGATGTTACGCACTGCACAAAATCTACGCGCGTTTATTTTAGTTTACTTGATTTGCTTGTTTGCTTGATTGATGTTTGCTTTGCTTGAGATCATTCACTTCATTTATTTATTTTCATTGACGATTGACTAAACGAAGAAGATCGAACTGATCGAACGACTTTTTTCTGTTTATTTATTAGAATACCCTATTGTTATGCTGGTTTTACCAATAAAATAAAGAATAAACACTGTAAGCGCACATATTTGCGTTGCAAAATTTGCAAAACAAAAGGTTTGCCTATACCTACACAAAATAAATCCTCTAGAGGTTAGAGAAGAAATACAATTTCTTCTGTGGCTATGCGTTTGCAGAGGTTGGCGTCACCCAAATGGTGTATTTAGCTGCATTCTAATATATCAGTCCCTATCTATTCAGTCTGCGCCCACTGCTGGGCATAGGGCTCTTTAGTGCGCCAGTCTCACCGGTCCTGCGCGAGTCTTCACCACTGCTGCCCAACTACGGCCACAATATCATCGGACCACCGCACCGGCCCTACTCCAATACAATGTCTTCTGATACTTTACAGATGTCTGAAACTCAGCCTGAAAACCAATCTGAACTAGACGAAAATGGTTATAGTGGACCCTACTTTGCTAGTGTATATGTAAAAGTAGAGGTCAATGAAGAAGATGAAAATGAATCAGATACTGGAAATCAGCAGTTCATAACCTTAAATCAACAAAAAAAGTATGTATCTACTACTTTTAGATTATTTATTTATTAGTTTATAGATGAGCAGCTTTCGCTGTTATGTCTATGTCACACAGTGTTGAAATGTCTTTTATCACTTATTTAGTCACTCTGTTTAAAGCACTGTATCATGTGTATTATGTATCCAAACTACTTCTAACCCCCGCAGTGGTGAATACCCCAGCTTGAGTCCTTTTCATGGAAGAAGTCCCGCGAAAATTTCCGGAACTAAATTTTAAATCTAAATTTTAAATTAGTTGTCAGGTGCTGTTAATGTGTTCGGATGCTAGTGCATTTTTATTTGGTTTCTGTGATCAAAGTCTTGTTTTCAATGCCTAAAGTTGTTAAAAGTGCTGCCCGAGAAATAATACTTAAGGTCGACTACAGCGCCGCGTCTGCGGGACTTCTTTCATGGAAAGGACTCTATTTACAGTTTTCCTGATAAATCCTAGTCCTTGGATAGCCCCTAGCTAGGCTTTTCTTGAGAGCTTGAGCCCTCGTCTCCCTATGTCTGCTACTGAATCCTCAAATTCATAAATAAACAAAACTGTCCGTTAAACTGTTTCAACCAGAATTTTGCAGAGTACAGCACCCAAATCTGCACCGGGAAGAGTTTTTCATCGTTTAAGAATTTTAGTGTTGGAGGTCAGTGGTACTGCTGCTGATACATATCTGGTTTATTTTAGCTTCAGTACTGACTTTCTTATCTGTTAGCTTCTCAAAAATACCTAACATTTCATAGGTTTTTTGCATATCTTCATTTCATCGACTTGCACCCTGTGTCTAAGCCTCTCACACCTATTTATATCCATTTGTGTCTTTATTTCAGACCAAGGAAACCATATAAACGTATACTTAAAGACCTGAGCTGTGACCAATGTGACTACAAAACTCCGTACAAGAACTGTCTAGAAATCCACATTCTAGGCCACTCGGACGCAAAACCTTTATCTTGTAGTTTCTGCGACTACAGAACCAGATTCCCTGCATCTCTAAAACGCCATGTAATCTTCAAACATGAAGATCCCGAAACCAAAGACCTACCGACTTATAATTGTAACATTTGTTCGTATAAAACTTACATTAAATGTAATCTGAAATCACATCAACGGAAACATGATCTTTCTAAGCAATTCAAATGCCCCGAATGCAGCTACTCTACCTCCTACAAGCATAACATCGTTAAACACAGTCGAAAACATACCAAAACGGAATATAAAACAACAGTACATAACAAACCGAAAAAACCTAAAGAAAATGCAACATACTATTGCGACAAATGTCCGTTTGTTACCAAATACGAAGGGCACATAACCAGGCACTTGGCTAAAATACATTTTGAGGTATCGGATAAAGCCAATCGGTGTGAACATTGTTTGTTCTCAACGAAAATCCGATGGAGGTTGAATATCCACAAGAAACGAAGCCTCCAAGATAATCCCTTGAAGTGTAGCTATTGTGACTATGAGACTGTATATCGCTGTGCTTTCAAGGACCACAAGTTGACTCACTCCGAGGGTTACAGAAACAGCCAGCATCAATGGTTCGATACTCTCTTTAGCAACAGCTCAAAACTAAACAATCAAAACACTAAAGAGGCACAAGCATTGGAGCTTATGAAAATGTGCGAAATCAGATCTAAAATAGAAAACGATGCCGGTACCGACAAAACTGAGTCTACTAGTATTTTTAACGAGCTCAAAATCAAGTCGGATTTAGATCCTGTATACTACACGTACGATCAGGACGAACACGTTGACCAAGGTGCACCGAATGTCATGCAGCAGTCAGACTATAAACAAAACAACGACTATCTAGTCGACCCAAACATCGAAGCAGCATTGGGTAATATAAAAGTCATTGAGTCACCAAACCTAGTCCACCCGTTCCAGTGTACTTCATGCAAATATACTTCAAAATTCAAGGCTTCAGTACAACGGCATTATCAACGACACCATACAAGTCTCAACCGACCATACAAATGTGTGAACTGCGACTTCCGTACTAAAACGAAAGACCAAATCGCGTTACACAATAAAAGGAGTAAATCTGAAGAAATACTTATATGCAAAAGCTGTGGTTATACATCAATTTTTAAATGTCAATTTCTTATGCACGAAAAGGAGCATTATCCGTTCAAATGTGTGCGCTGTGAGTTCCGTTGCAAGAAGAAATCGGATATGCAGAAACATTTTACTATAGTACATCTTGGAAATGGCTTAAAATGTAGTCATTGTGATTATCAAGCAAGTAGAAAAGAGAGTTTGTTATGTCATGAAGCGTTACATACAGGAAAAAAACCATTTCAGTGTGAGCTTTGTGTTTACAGCTGTGTTCGTCGGTCGTTGCTTGAGAATCATATAAAAAAATGCCACAAAAAAGCTATCGTTGAGACAATAATTGATGATTCTAAAATTAAGGCACTGAAAAAAGAAGACTGCTGAAGAAAATGTTGAAAAGATTATGATAAAATTGATAGCTACCTAGTAACTGTTAGTAATGCTTGGATTACTGTTTACTTTTTAGATTCGGTTCGTACTGACATCGCCGAGATATCGATAGGTACTTTTTTAGTAACGGTAAAAATTCTAGCGATTTGTTATAGCCGGTTCTATAGATCTTAGCCCGAAACAGATTCTTTCCCTAATACCGGTACTAAAGTATCGGTTCTTTCTTTATTTAAAACTTTTCTCCGCAGTATAATTTCGATATATTTCAACTTACAAAAGTGCAAGCGAGAGAGATGCAAGCGATAGTCGACGGCAGCGTACTTAACTAGATATATTTTGGCAACGCCGCAAGATGGGTAACAAAGACCAGATTAATGTTAATTTTAGCAAAAAATGCAGTTCTCAAAAAGAGACGTTACCTATGTAACGAAATGAAAAAGTACCGATAGTTACCGAAATGTCGGTATAGTTCAGTATAGTTTTAGTATCTGTCCGAGGGCTAGTATCTGGTTGAGTGTATTAGCATTGCTATTCAGCGCGGCAATGCAGCCAGTGTCTTGTACACGCTTCTTATTGCTAGTGATTTGGACCAGTTGAGCTATCTATAAATCGTTTGCAACGGTTTGCAGATAGCTCAACTGTTTCTTGTGTATTGTGTAAATATAAATACTGTGTTATGTACTTGTAATATATTTAAAGTAATAGAATAGATAGTAGAATATCGGTGATTAGAATGGCTGTTAAGGAAATCAAGTTGTCCTACATTTGTAAGATTAAAACCTGTACCTAATACTGAATGAAACCCTGCATGGATTAAGTTCCTACTTAAATTATTGTCATCTCTTACTAATCTGTAAGGTAAAAGAGGCAGGTAATATCTTCCAAAAAATCTGCAAAAGCAGGCTGATTGATGAACAAAAAAATGTTTTTATCTCTACCTCTAAAAAGCTTATTTTATTCACTGAAAACAGTGAATAAAAAGCACTTTTACTCACTGTTTTGGTGTTTGAATTAAGAACACACTAATATATTATTTGACTTCCATCTAATTATGGTTTTTGCGCAATGATTGGCGATACAACCTCCAATCTTTCTTTTTCTCGTAGTCATGGTATAAAGTATAGTATGCAACTCTTGAATAAAACGGATTTATACCGAGGGCCATGAATCACTCACGTCGTTCAGGATTCTCACTTGAATCATCATAGCCCTTCACTTGCTCGTGATTCATTTATGGCCCTCGCTTTAAATCAGTCTTTTAATTATTTCACTATTCGAGCAATACCTAATCTAATCTCATCTCACCGTTTTACTGTATTTTACCATATTTTGCCATCGTATCTTGTGTAAAATAATAATTTAATACCGAATCAATTCAGTGTTTTAATGTTTAGATTAGAAACTTATTCGTTTCGTCTACCCAAAAATACAATCTTTATACGGGAACAATACTAAAACAATGGCATTATAATACATTATTATTTATTGTTAACATTTTTACAATGTACAAGCTATAATTTAGGAATAGTAATAATAATAATAATAAAACTCCATAATGATTTTTTTTTAACTATTGAACATATTACAAGACAACTGAGTTCTAAAGCTATTTGTGAACATATTACAAATCGACTTGTGTTGTTTTCCTAGTTTGCTCCAATAGCCGCTTCTTTACTGACAAACTAGGTTAAGAGGATGATAGGTAGAAACTAGGTACTTAATAATAAATTAATTATAAGTGTCTGATTAAACGATGAAGGAAAACTAAGAAAAGTTTCCTAAATCTAAAATACTTTACAGCGAAAATACGTCACAATGTAATAAGTTGCTGAAACTTATTACACCCTGACGTGCAGTCGTATTTAGAACATACCTATTAGTTTGTGACATTTAGCGTTTTGTAAAAAAGTTTGGGAATGATACTAACTTCGGAATGTTAAAAGCAAGAGATTTTAAATGCTACCTACTCCTTAAGAATTAAGTTCTTGTGAAGAGAAGGCACATTTATTATAACTAGCCAAAGTGATTTTTAGGGATATGATTTTTAAGTACATTTTCATTTTTTATTACCTTTTTTATAAATTTTTTTAAACGGGTTTCACAAGACTGGCCAAATAACAAACCTACTAAATATTATGACAAACCAACTCTTTTTTATGAATACATATTGGATGGTACCATACATATCAGATACAATAGATTTGTCCTGCCCTACGCCTGTTACCAATAAAGCAAAGTGAATAAATAGTACGGCCTAAAAATAAGTTTCACTAATCCAAGGGATTTGTCAAACCTTAATTTTTTTTTCATTGACGCCAACTTTGACTTTCTATTGAAAGAGACAAAACACGGTACAAATATTTTAAGCTACCACCGGGCTTTTATTGGTAGAAAAACGTTGAAATTGAATTATAATTAAGTTATAATCACAAAATAATTAAGATTTCTTAAACAACTACGATCACATGACATAATGCTTCGCATTGAATTGCATTTTTGACTAAATTTAATAGAACCTAAACAAAATATTCACGCTTACTAACATGAATAACCAATAGACTTGTCTTCTTTACAGTTCAAACTAGATTTTGGTGTAGTGTTAAATTGAACAGATCTCATCGTCATCAACAGATTAATAAGCTTGCATTATGTACCTGTAAATACTTAAAAGGAGTCGAGACGTATTCAACTATAAAATTTGGTACGCAATAGAAATGTAAAGATTTTAAGCGTACTTTTAAATTAACTTATTTACCGAAGTAAAACATTTTATTGCGGCGCAGTCAATATCAAAATACTTAAAAATCTATGATTAAAGGGTTAGGGTAGTCGTCAATTTTGTGAACTTACTTCTAAAGTAGTGTCGTTTGTGCATTTTACTGCAAATCATGAAATACTTACTAGATTACTTAAAAACCCAGCTTAGTTGACGTAAAAATAACAAGCAGATTACCCACCTGCGTCTGTACTTATAGCAATGCATTACCTTACAAGGCACGTCTATTAAAACACATGTCTTGTACGGCGTAAAGCATGCCACTACATAACCTCTGAGTAAATCTTCGAAATATATAAAACTCTTTTGAAGCTGACTGACAATCAACGCACAGCCTAAACTATAAGTCCTAGAGGTATGACATTTGGAGGGTAGTATCCTTATATAGTGTAGGGGTGCACTAAGAAAGGAATTCGGAAAAGTCGCATCCTAAAGGGTCTAAAATTAGGATCAAAGATTTTAACAAAATAATGCGAGCAAAGCCGCCGGCGACAGCTAGTATTTTAAAATATTTCGTATCTTTGAATAGAAATAGAAATACATTCTGAGACATTTTTTAATTAATGTTGAAAGATTTGGAAAGATAATCTAATAAGTTACTCAAACATCTAGATAGTCGATGCATAAAAAGTTTAGTTTTGTACTTTTACACGAAGTAAATATGATGACATTATTTTGTAATGATGACATTATTTATTCAATTTAAGTGTCTCACTCAAAGATTTTTTATCTATATCTATACTAAACGTCAGTACACTTATTAAGAGTGCCTTACTGTACATTTCCACCAAAAAAACATTCACAATAAAACATGCACAACTCTGTGAAGATATCGATTTGCGTTTCCACCGCCAAACCTTGTGCATGTTTGACATATTGAATCTTGCGCAGATGGTTTTAAGGATTTTCTTGATAGTAAAAACAAATCGTTGCAAGGATTGTGTTGTGAAAGTTTTACTGTGAATGTTGTGGAAAGGCACAGTAAGACAACGTTTTTTTCTACCAAAGAGGAGACAAATAAATCATATTTTATCCCTTTTGTTTGACGGAAAAGGATACAAAGTTTTAGACTATTCTTTCGTAGACGAATCGCATTTTCATGCTAATGCTTGTTATACTTTCAGTATGATTATCCTACTGATTGCACAGTCCATATTTTACAACTTATTACACTTGATTATATTCCACCTGATTCTGATCAAATATTCCATTTCATCAAGTCCTGATAAATTCTTTCCGATCGTACACTTCGCCAATATTGAACTCTAAATACACTTTATTTGAATACATTGATAATTAAATTAGTTATTACACTGTATGATTACATTGCTCTGATTATATGGCCTACCTAAATTAATGTGTTTTATATTTTTAAATGAATACACTTTAAATAAACTGTTCACTGTACATTGTTTACATATTCCATTTGATTACACTGTTCTTTTTATCACACTTTCCATTTTTGTCCGTTCAAACTTATTCCAACTGATTATAATTCTCCTATTACATATTCCACCTGATTACACTGTCTTCATTGTCTCCTTGGGAGTCAAAGTCATCTCTTTAGAGGCTAAAACTATCTCCGTTAAGTCAAAAATTGTCTCTTTGGGAGGCTGAAATAGTCACTTCAAAGGCTAAAATTGTCTCCTCAGAGCCTAAGACTGTCCTTGGAGGCTAAGATCAGAGATACCGTCTCATATGTCCACTTCACAGATTTTTCTCTTTTGCGGAATACCATAGCTATCTTTCTTGATGATCTCCTGTTTAAGTCTTAAGTAAATTTCTAATCTGGATAGACCGTATTCCTGTAAAAAGGTGTGAATGATACTATTAAACAGTATTACTGGATGTTACTATGTATTATAAGTATGTATTTACAAAAAAAATGTATATAAGTATTATATCAGCAATCTAGTTCCCATAGTACAAGCTCTGCTTAGTTTGGAACTAGAGGGCGTTGTGTGTAATATCCAAGGATATTTATTTCACACAACGCCACAAAGTATAAAGCTTGTATCCACTATAGAACTAACATCCACGTCCTCAAAACTTAATTGTTTGGGGATCGAACCCACAACCTACAGCGCGGAAAACAGCTAGACCTACCAACTGAGTTGTGAGTCTAACTTACCCAGTATCCAAAGGGAATCTGGCTTTTGGAAGCGTTGACGAATGACCATAGACTCCACAAGAGATGACTCGCTAATGCAAACGCGTCAATCTGGAATAGTAAGGCGTATGTAAAAGGCAGACCACCCTCTCGCTCGCACATTTCAACATTTTTGAAGATAAACTAAATGTAATTATGTGAAATTGCAGAGCTTCAGGGTCGAGAGAATAACAATGCAAAGGTTCAGTAAAAATATCACATTGATCCAAACTTGTTTTCAATATATATTTTAATGTGTACTTTAGTTCTTGAAGTGCTTACCTCACTAAGTAAATGATTAACATCATCGATTGAAGGATCCTTATCTTCAGACAGATTTGAATTGTAGTGTTTCAGATATTCCTTTATGAAGATTTCCTGTAAATACAATGTGTTATTAATAGTAGATTAGTAGCCAAGGGCTGTAAGGCATCAATTGCAGCCCGAGATATAGTTCGAGGGTGCAATTGATGCTTACACCCGAGCTGACTACTCTGCTTTACATCTCGATTGTGAGGTAAGTAGGTCCTTATTACCCCCAAATGGGGCTTGTAGGTGACCAAGTAGCGCTCTATGGTAATAATGTAGCTAGAAAAGCCCTAGGGCGGTAAGTAATTTGAGGGAAGTACGTGTAAATGTGGGCCGCGTCGAAGACGAGGCACACATACGTGGTCCCTAGGGCTTTTCTAGCTACATTATTACCCTAGAGCGCTAATTGGTCACTTACAAGCCCCATTTGGGGGTAATAAGGACCTACTTACCGAATATGAGAGAAGTAAAATACATTAATTTAGTTTTTAAAAGTTTCATTTTAAAAATGTAGGTATTTGTTCAGACAAGACTTTAGAAGATATATTTTTTGTTATTATTATTATTATTATATTTTGAATTAATAAACAGAGGCTAAACAGTCAGTCAAACAAATTTCAATAAAAATCTGTAAAAAGGTGTTGTATTGAGGTTTTTTTAGCAATAATAACGTTTGTGTCCTACTTCAAGTAGTTTTCTAAAGTAGAATGTATATTGAAGGTTTTATTCTTTCTTTATACTTTATTGTACACAAAGTAACTAAACTACTACTAGTAAGTTAGTACTAGTAAGTAGTATAAGGGAACTTAAAAATAAGTCATGTACAAAAGATTACCATCTTATTTCGTTTTTTTCTCCAAAATATGACAACAGGTATACAATTAGGTATACAAGGTATTATCAAAAATCTTATTTAACTTTTTGCTCCAAAATAACAAATCTCATAGTTTTCGAAATAAGACCAACGTCCAGGGTTTTTTACCTTGTGCACCAACTTAGGGCAATTCTTATAGTTTTCAAAGTAATCTTACCTTTTGTTCCAACGTAGGGCAATTTTCATAGTTTTCAAAGTAGAACGGGTGTTCAGGGTTTGTGTAATCGAGCCCCCACTCTTGGAAATGGTTCGCCAAGTCGAAACCTCGATAGTTATAAGCGCAGTACTCGAAATCTATTAGAACTAATTTCGGTTCACCTATATCGGATATTCGACTTATTATGCTGTAAAAAACAAATTAAAAATAAATATTGGCTTGTTCCATTTAGCTGTACAAAAAAATATTGTAGTTTCTCTAAAAATTAGTACATTTTTAATTAATAATAAATAATCACGGACATTTCACACAACGTCCTCTAATCCCAAACTATAAAAAGCTTACAACTAGATTGCTGATAGAATACTTATATACTTTTTTGTAAACAAATGTTAGTTATATGTGGGGATTGAACCCACATCGTTCAACGCAGAAACTATGCCTTCTGCGTTTAATCCCAACTGAGCTGTAACGCAAGACAAGACAATTGATACTAAGTTGTATAACTAACCTGCCAGTTGTATAACTAACCTGCCACTTGTATAACTAACCTGTCAGTTGTATAACTAACCTACCAGTTGTATAACTAACCTACCAGTTGTATAACTAACCTGCCAGTTGTATAACTAACCTGCCAGTTGTATAACTAACCTGCCAGTTGTATAACTAACCTGCCAGTTGTATAACTAACCTGCCAGTTGTATAACTAACCTGCCAGTTGTATAACTAACCTGTCAGTTGTATAACTAACCTGTCAGATGTGTTAGCATCGTCATGTGCGGGTGAATCTGGAGGGTACGTCTGCACATACACTGGAGAAAGATCGTCTTCCGCCATTGTTTGTGGTTGATCTTCTAATAGTAAGATGTTGCCTGAAACAAACTCATAGTCAAATAATTATCTTTAGTCAACCGCCATTTTTAATTTGATTTAAAATTATTTTCATTAACCAGCTCGGTGAAGATCCTGTTATTAGGGATCTTCTTAGACTATAACAATCCATTACCATACATATCAAGTCTATTAGGGACGTGTCTTATAAGGCAATGCACTGCGTCCATCAGTGTTACATCACATGTTAAATGTCATGTGCGTGTAATAGCATCGACACATACACTTCAAACCGAAACACAGCAATGCGAGCATCACGGTGCATAAAAATAGGTACTAGTACTGAACCCGAACCAATTCGCACACCCTTACTACTAAAAAACATATGTGCACACACGGTAAAAGTGAAACCTTAAAAAAAACCAGTGCGTGGAGTCCCTACGCGCGGAAAAAGTTATACTTCGAGTGCCACGCATTCACTCTCACTATGTATTTAATGTGAAATTGATTTAGTATTTATTTTTATGTACTTAACCAATATGCAGTACTTATTTAATTAGAAAAGGTTCTATGCTCATGTTGCCTAAAATCAGAACTAGATGGCTAAGTTTGGTCGGATCCTAGATGCTAAAGAAGTTTTCACTTCAAAAATTACAACTATTAGGTACCTTCTTGCATATCGTTGTGGCAGAAAACAACGGGAGAGTCGACTGTGGCAATTAACTTCTTCAACCATTCGATTTCTTTCTCGAAGTCAACGTTCTTCAACTTTTTAATGATGCATTGTTCCTCTTCATTCTGGAAATATGACCAAATTAAACCTATGAAACATTTTTTATGTATGTATTGGCCGAATACTCAAACGTCACTCTAACCCCAATCAATTTAAGTTCCGCTTAGATTATTGCCATCTCTTACAAATGAGTAATGTCAAACAGAGGCAGAGCAATTTTAAGTGGTGCTCAAATTTGAATGGCTTTTGAGTATTCCAGCCTATGTATGTAAGTCTGTAAGGTATATATCAATATGGGTCTTTTATTAATACCTTGTATTTATAATAAGTGCCGGAAATAAAATGAATTGATTCGATTTTTAACCCACTTAAAAAAAAGAGGTTCTCAAATCGTTTTTTTTTTTAATGTTTGTCACCCCATAACTCCGTTTTTTATGAACCGATTCTAAAAATTATTTTATCTGAAAGGGTATAATTTTTCCAGATTGGTCCCATAAATTTTATATCAAAATCGGTTCAGTAGTTCGGGAGTTAAATAGGAATAACTGGAAAAAAACACGTCATCCACGTACACAACATTGCATTTGCTTTCTTGTGACCTTTTAATGGTGTTTATGATCAATAGAACAAACCCAATGAACTACCATCGTCATCATAATCTGATATTGAATTGAAGTCGATTTTTTCAAGGTTTTAAACTTATAAACTATAAGTTCGCCCCGAACTGAGATCTCGTGGTCGGTCAAGAAGTTGTAAAGACATGAGGGTTATTATTATTATTATGGACTCCCGTTTCCGCATTTAGACTCAAAGTTGGTCCATTATACGTGGGGGGGTGAACTGGCTATGCGTGCAGCCAGCCTAACTCCTCCCAGAAGCACAGAAGCTTCTTGGGGGCTTCGCAGGCTTGGAGGAGTGACCTAGGGGTGCTTAGGATTTCTTGTCGTTGTGTTGCTACGCCCTCGCATTCCAGGACTACGTGGGCAGCTGATTCTTCTTCGGTGAGACAGCCTCTGCAGAGTGGACTATCTGTGGCTCGGATGTTGTATAGATGTTTGTTCAAGGGACAATGGCCTGTCAGGGTCCCTACGATGATTCTAAGGTTTCGTCTATCCAGGCTCAGTAGACGGCGTGATAGTCTTGGTGTGAGGGTCCAAACGGAATAAAAAAAAATGCCGTACAAAAATATCAAGTAGGGTCCCTATCATATAGATAGGGCTTTGTTTAGACATTCCAAACCCGGTTCTATTTTTATTCTAGGTTAAATAGTTTTTGAGTTGTTGTAAAAATTATCATTTATCGGCCGCGAAATAATGATTTTTACTAAGATTTTCGTTCGCTTCGCTCACTCGATCTATTATCTTATTTGTGAGAGATTTATATGTGTTACAACCTTTCCATGTATATTTCCAGATAACCTCTCCTCTCGCACTGTTCTGGTCCATTTCCCCATAGTTTTCCACAGCCAGTTGGGTTCTTTAGACAGTGGTACGTCCATGGAATGAATAGCAGCCATTTTTTCGGCAATTTTCATTGACAGAGCTGGTTCGGCGAGTTCTTTTGTAAGAAGCGGTCGTGCCTGTGAGTTTTTATAAAATAACTAGCTATCGCCTGCGGCTTTGCTCGCGTAGTAGCAGCATACACATCAATTGATTAAAATCTATGATCTTAATTTTAGACACTTTAGGGTGCCATTTTTCAAAATTACTTTGTTAGTGCACCCCTACACTATACATGGACCGCCAAATTACCCGCCAAATGTGATACCTCTGGACTTATAGTTTAGGCTGTGCGTTGATTGTCAGTCAGCTTCAAAAGAGTTTTGTATAATTATTTAGAAGAAGAAAGATTTTTACAAAATACACATGTAACAGTTGAGCTATCTACAAAGAATATAAAGAAAATCTGGCTTTCGTAAGCGTTGATGAACTACTATAGACTGTAAAATAAATGATTGCCTAATGCATACGCGTCAGACTGGAATAAGTTTATATTACACTTCAACTTGTTCAAACTTTGAATAAACCAACTGAGCTGTGAGGTCAAAGTGAAATGTTAAGTATTTCTAAAAATAATGAATGGTTGCCTAATGCATACGCGTCAGACTGGAATAAGTTTATATTACACTTATATAGTGTAGGGATGCACTAAGAAAGGGATTTTGTAAAGTCGCACCCTAAAGGGTCTAGAACGCGAGCAACGCCGCGGGCGAGGGCTAGTTATTAATATTGTAAATACTGTATTAGTTGCAGTTTTCTTTGTGAATAAATTAATTTTTAGATACTGGGTATGTATTCATGAAAAAAAAAATTATCTGCCTTCTGCAAACGAAAACAAGTACTTACAGGTATGTACTGCTCTATCCGTCCTCCAGAGAAAACTCCATGTAACTTCGGACCCAGTCTTCGTTCAGAGAGCAATGTGAAAATGACGGATTCTGTCACAATTGCGTCCATTGCCCGCTCGCCGTGAACTTGCCCGTAGATTCGGAGTAAAACCTGTCGATGGATAGTAAAAATATTAAAAAATATAATAGTTGTCGATAATAAAAAATCGAAATATGTTTTGAGTACATACTCCATACTTAATTGAATTAAGCAACTGATCTTTTTGGCACAAAATTGGCTAGTAATTCTTAGTCGGCTTCTGGGAGTTCTGTGAACACTGACTACTAAGTTACCGATTTTGCCAGACGGCTGGCTAGAACTTTAATGATGGAATTAAATGATAATGATTCAAGTGAACTGTGACTCTGATATTTTTTGCTAAACTATAGTTTTCTTTTTTAGACACATCTATATTGAAAGAGTTAAAATCTGGCAACTGAAAAATTTGCCAGAGGGCTGGCTAAAACTTCAATGTTGGTCTTTGTGTGCTTTGGTATTTTTTAGCTAAACTAAGTTACCTTTTTAGGCACATCCATAGTAAAAGAGTTAAATCTGGCAACTGATAAATTTGCCAGAGGGCTGGCTAAAACTTCAATGTTGGTCTTTGTATGCTTTGATATTTTTTAGCTAAACTAAGTAACCTCTTTAGACCCATTCATAGTGAAAGAGTTAAAATCTGGCAACTGATAAATTTGCCAGAGGGCTGGCTAAAACTTCAATGTTGGTCTTTGTGTGCTTTGGTATTTTTTAGCTAAACTAAGTAACCTCTTTAGACCCATTCATAGTGAAAGAGTTAAAATCTGGCAACTGATAAATTTGCCAGAGGGCTGGCTAAAACTTCAATGTTGGTCTTTGTGTGCTTTGGTATTTTTTAGCTAAACTAAGTTACCTTTTTAGGCTCATCCATAGTAAAAGAGTTAAATCTGGCAAGTGATAAATTTGCCAGAGGGCTGGCTAAAACTTCAATACTGGTCTGTGTGTACTTTGATATTTTTTAGCTAAACTAAGTAACCTCTTTAGACCCATTCATAGTGAAAAAGTTAAAATCTGGCAACTGAAAAATTTGACAGAGGGCTGGCTAAAACTTCGATGTTAGTCTGTGTGTGCTTTGATATTTTTTAGCTAAACTAATTTACCTTTTTAGGCTCATCCATAGTAAAAGAGGTAAATCTGGCAACTGAATAATTTGCCAGCCGGCTGGCTAAAACTTCAATGTTGGTCTGTGTGATGATAATGATGAAACTAAGCTACCTTTTTAGGTTCGTCCATAGTGAAGGAGTTGGATCTGACAACGGATCGTTTTGCCAGTCGACTGGCAACTGTCTCTGGTTCGGTCTCAGGTGAGCTGTCACGTTGGGTGTAGGTTGGCAGATTACTGGTGTCTTCAGGCAATGCCACGTAGTAGAGGAAATTTGACAGACCGCCACTGTAAACGAATTCACAATTTACAATACCGTAAAACGAGGCGACTTTCAAATTACGGGGCGTCTTTGATGATAACAAAACCGAATACGAATACCGATATTTCTAGGACCCGTCTTCCGTTTTGTTATCATCAAAGACGCCCCGTAATTTGAAAGTCGCCTCGTTTTACGGTACTCAATATATTTATTGCTTTCACATGGTTTACATGAATTTTAGATTGGTTGTGGATATAAATAGGTGTCTCATGGACCCTGCTTAGGGTGTAGCAATATAGAGGCAGACCGAGGTTTATACGTAGGTAGTAGATTGAACTCTCTAAGCCAAAAGCAGCCATTTGCTACAAGGTTCATCGTATGCTGGTGACAGATATTTTTGTGGAAAGTCGCGGGTATCAGCCAGTTCAATAATTTCTACTACTATTAGCACCAACAGTACATATTATGAGCCAAGCGACAATTTTTGCATTTTTTTATGGAACAGCTGATTTTTTTCTCACGCTCACACTTCTTTTATAGGAAAACTTGTTCATTATTAAAGAGAGTGGTCTTATTAAAATCTGTATAGAAATCGGCCATAAATTAACCCTTAGTTTATCCGTTCATTCCCGTTCGTCCCACTGGGATTAGTTCGTTTAGTTAGGACGAATTGAAATGCAAAAAATAAACACCTATGACTTTATTCCTGTTCGTCCCACGGAGCAAGTAAGTTATTTTTAAATATTCCCATTCGGCCCGCCAGCGGTCTGACCCAGTGGTACGAACGGGAATGATCGTGTTTATAAATAAATAAATACTCATGGACACGTTACACAACGCCTTCTAGTCCCAAACTAAACGAAGCTTATATTATGGGAACTATATTGCTGATAGAATATGTACTTATATACATTTTTTTGTATACAACTTACTTATAAATACATATCAAGGTACATCTAACTAAATCATCGTAAGATTTGCATTAAAAACGTGTTTTTTCCTCAATTCATCAAACCACAAGTATTGTAATCAGTCAGTCAAGCGTTGAAAGATAAAAACAAATATTTGACGAATGTAGGCCGGTGGAAAAATACCCGCTGATAACTGAAGTGCAGCTGATCAAATATAGTATTTATTTTCTCTAATATAAGATTTGTTTTAGCAATCTTAGTTATATTATTGAACTAGCTGATACCCGCGACTTCGTACGCGTGCGTAACTTTCCACCAAACTATATATCAGCATACGATGAACCTAGTTGTAAATGGCTGCCCTTAGTTTAGAGAGTTCAAGCTGTATCTAAGAATCCACATCTTTGATTTCAATAAAATATAGCCTATGTTTCAATCCGGAAAAAGAGCTTCCGAATGGTATAGGTTTCATTGAAATTGGTCCATTACTTAAGGCGTGATCCGCGAACAAACAAACAGACAAACTCTTTTTTTGGAATTAGAATCGTTTATTTAGTAGATCTGGATATTTAGTTTATCCATATCTTTAATCTTAGTTTTTGGCTATTTTACAGTTTCATAATAGGTAGTATAGATAGGTACCTATGTACTTGATATAAACCTGCATTGAAAGAGGCTGGTGCCTGTGGTGGGTTTGAAAGAAACATGTCACAGGACTCCACTCCGCAAAATATTATCATGAAACACATTAACCAATAGGGATCGTTTGTTTTCATATCAAACGATTCCTATTGGTGGATGTCACACACATCCTTAGCAACATAGTTTAGCTCTGGTAAAAAAGCAACCTAATTGGTCACCACAGCTCACACACTTAGGTTCTTTTAGAATTTAGTTTTCAAATTTTTTGCCAGATTAAACTGGTTTTTCGTCACGATTCCATACAATAGAAGCTGTAGCAATTTACTTTTTACAGAAAAGAACATAAAAACTATGACTGTAAGTGTCAAACTAAACTGGTCCAAACTAGAATAACCAAAATAGGTTTTTAAAGGTACTTAAAATCAGAAAAATTGACGACCTAGAGATACAATAGTCTAAAGTCATGTATTCATACACACATACATTGGCACACATCAAATTAAATTACATTACTTGTTGTTCCTAGTCCTTCCCTTAATCTACTATAAAGATTACTCTACCAACGACGCTTTATAGATCTACTTACGGATGTTCGTAATACAGAAACAGGGCAACTTTCGGCCGTGAAATAAAAATAAAAATCTTCTAATATATAAAACTCTTTTGAAGCTGACTGACAACCAACGCACAAGTCATAGGCTGAAATACTCAAACGTCATTCAAAATTTGAGCACCACTTAAAATGTTAAGGTGCTCTGCCTCTGTTTGACATTACTCATTTGTAAGAGATGGCAATAATTTAAGCGGAACTTAAATTGAGTGGAGTTTGAATGGTGTTTGAGTATTCGCCCAATAGAGATATGAAATTTGGAGGGTAGTATCTTTATATAGTGTAGGGGTGCACTAAGAAAGGAATTTTTAAAAGTTGCAGGGTCTCAAATTACGATCAGTGATTTTAACCAAATAATGCGTTATGCTGCTACCACGCGAGCAAAGCCGCGGGCGACAGCTAGTCAGATATAAATTTCAACATGGGACAAAGTTTATTTACGTAAATTGTTCATTCGAAACACGTTTTTCAAGGTAATCATCATTTGTTTACGTTTTTTGTATGTCTTGCCTTTTTGCGTTTTGGTTTTTTGCGATTTTTTGTGCTTTTGTGTACATAATGCTTACCAAGTTTTTCTTTTTTTTCGAGAAAAGACACCATAAAGAATGAGATTTGATTTTTTTTTACCTTCACTTCAATGTCGTTTTTCCAGTTCTTTTTATGAACTTACCTAATAAACAGGCCTTTACATCTATCTACATACTATTATAAAACTGTAAAAAAGCCAAATACTAAAATTAAAGTTAAGGGTGAACTAAATATGCAGATCTACTTAATAAACGATTCTGATTCCGAAAATCAAGTTTGTCTGTTTGTTCGCGGATCACGCCTTAACTACTGGACCAATGTCAATGAAACTTATACCATTCAAAAGCCCTTTTCCTGGATTGAAACATAGGCTATATTTTAATGAAAACAAAGACGTGGATTCTTAGATACAGCTTGAACTCTCTAAACCTAAAGCAGCCATTTGCTACGAGGTTCATCGTAAGTTGTTTGACAGATGGTGGAAAGTTTCACAGGCGTACGAATTCGCGGGTACCAGCTAGGTAATCATCATCACTCTAATCAGTCCACTGCTGGATGTAGTTCTCTCCCAAGAAGCGCCACTGATAGATAGATAGAGATACATTTATTCAAAACTACCACAAAACAAAGTAAAAGAAATAACAGCATAAAAAAGCAAACTTAAATCTAAAATAAATTGGTACATAAAGAAAAAAAAGGCAAACTAATTGTAAATAACAGAAATAAGTAAGTAACACTGAGCTAGATTTTCGGCTCTTCTCATCAAGTTTATAATATTAGTGGCCTAGGTTGGTACTAACCTGATCCTCTGGAACTCCAAAGCCTGAGGGTCGACCGTCTTCCACGCGCCGTGGAGGTAGTTCCGGCAGATACGACCAGCGACCTCTCTCATTTCCTCCTCCGTTCCACACATCTGTAGTTTCTGGGGACAAACACATACAAACGTTTAAATCTTTCTAGACGTTTACACTCGTATTCAATAATAAGAAACTGGGAAGTAAAACGCAGATTAACGGTATTTTCCGGGATAAAAAGTGGCCTTAGTGTTAATTCAGGTTTAAAAGTACATTTATTCCAAGTTTCATCCAAATCGAACACGTAGTTCGCAATTGAAACACAAACATCCAAGCATTTAAAATTTTTAATCTCACTTCCCATCCCACTAATATTATAAATGTCAAGGTTAAGATGTTTGGATGTTTAGATGTATGTTTGGATGTTTTTATGTTTATAATATTATTAGTGGGAAGGGATAAAGAAAGAAAAACTTTTTATTGCCCACACTTATAAATAGGAAGGCGCAGGTACCCACATTGGGATGGGGTGGGACTCATCTGCTAGATAATCGCAAAATATATACCTACGTAAGTAAGTAGGTAAGTCTCTGTGCCAAACTTGGCATACGCATTTGGATTCACTTTTCACGATTCAACAATAAACCTCATACCTTCTACGGGCACAAGAGTTTAAAGAAAATACCAGACGATCCAAATCGTGGTAATAAAATAAGGTAAGTATACTTAAGTAATATGGAAAACGACGTTTTTCCTTATTGGTTAAAAATCGCGTAGGTTTTCCAAGGTCTTTCCATTGTAATACTTTATTGAAACATTGATGCAATAAAGGAATCTATTCTGGGTAAATTACAATAAAACTGAGTTATTCTAGTCTCTGACTACCGGTATCTCGTCCCACTGGGACGAAACAATAATTTTAAGTTTTATTAGTATTTCTATTACTGTTTCGTTCCAAGTGTTTCAATACAAACATGAAGTGAGTGCTACCTCAGAACTGTCATTTATGAACCGATTAGTATTTTTACTTTGATAAAATTGGTCTCACTTATAAAAATGTCGCCTAAATCTGTTCCTTCTAAAAATATATCATGTAAGTATATAATCCAGGTAAGATAAAACCGAAATGTAGTCATATCGTTTATTAATATTTCTATTACTGTTTCGTTCCAAATATGTTTTTTTCAATATAAAAGTGAAATGGGTACTGTCAGGGACAAAAGTGTCGATTAATGACCTTATTCAAATCAAACTAATGAATATTTTTCCACATATTTGAAAAGCCAACTAGTGTTATCAAACTTCTCTCTCGCCTATTTCAACATTTCTGAATTTATTAAATCAGTGAATTTATTTATAAATAAATTGGTAAAGTATTGTTTACTACCTTCCGCCCGCGACTTCGTTCGCGTCCCGTTGGATCCCATTGGTTTTCCGGGATAAAAAGTAGCCTATGTGTTAATCCATGTCTCGGACAATATACATTCCAAGTCTCATCCAAATCGGATCAGTAGTTTTTGCGTGAAAGAGTAACAAACATCCATACATTCTTACAAACTTTCGTGTTGATAATATTAGTAGGATAGCATTTTCATATCCCGTTTGCCACTCCCCCGTCCTTAATTTTCAGAATATTGCACTTGTGCAATATTCTGAAAATTAAGGACGAATTTATATTTTTACTGAACCTTGGTTCAGTAAAAATATAATTTCGTTCCATGAGGTTTTCCAAACGAAAAGAAGAAAATAAGTAGGTACACCTAGGTAGGTATTTAGGTATAATTTCTGAAGGTTTCAAATCTCAAGGCCGGGTGTACGTCTGATAAGTCAAATCAATAATACTACCCACGATTATCTTTTGTATTTCGACTAGGGCGTAGTAACATAATCTAAGAAATAGAAATAGAAAAATAATTTATTTGCAACACAAATAAAATGTAGCATAAGTAGGTAGAATAAACTAAAACATAAGATATAAATAATAAATAAATAAATACCTAATTATAATAACAAAACTAATCATCGTGCTGCAAAATGGATCCTAACTCAGCATAATGCGGATTGAGAACAACCCACGCTGGTCTTCCGTTAGGACCAATTTCCAATTTCTAAGGAGGTACCTACATAGATTAATGTTTTATAGACCGATTGATCGAACTGTCAGGAGTCTCAAGAACGCATGGCTCGATTAATCGAACCAACTGGAAAAAAGAGTTCACGTAGGCCGATTGATCGATCTATCAGGAGTCTCAAAAACACATGGTTTGATTAATCTAACCAACTGGAAAAAATTTTTACCTAGACAGATTGATCGAACCATGCAGTCGAACCACGTGGCTAGAAGCGTTTTTTATCACTTAAGTACTTTAAGATATCTTAATTTAAGTATTCCTCCAAGGATTTTTAAAAAGTTCTAAGATGGAACAGGCATCACAGCTTAGTCAGTACTTAGGCCTTTACATCTATTGAAGATGATTTATAGAGCGTCCACAGGCAAGCTATGCCTACATTTAACGACACACTGTAGTGCCTGGGACAATGTTTAGATGGAGTAGGCTTGTAGTACTATACCATCCGCTCAGCCTAGTCAGCCATATGCACAGGAAACACATCGTCAATACCTAAGGAGCTGACTAAGCCAAGGGTTTCCTCACGGTGCTGTCAGTATAGGACTGCTTTCTGGTCAGCCTCTTGGTCTACGAGCATCCCTTGGCTATCGAATCTGTGGCCGCTTTTGTCCATTTCCTGTCGTCCCTTCTTACCAATATTATTTCTTAACTAGCTTCCACCTGCGACTTCGTCCCGTGGGATCCCGTTGATTTTCGGGGACAAAAAGTAGCCTATGTGTTAATCCAAATCACGGACAAACTCCAACGAGACATATTCCAAGTTTCATCCAAATCGGATCAGTAGTTTTTGCGTGAAAGAGGAACAAACATACATACATACATACATCCATACATCCTTACAAACTTTCGTGTTCATAATATTAGTAGGATAGGATACGATAGGATTAATACTACCTACTCTGTAGGTATATGTATTTATGAAAGCTTACGAAAATGTATTCTTCCAGTTAAATCTGGTCCCTATAGTACAATCTTTACTTAGGTACTTTGAGAAATCATTTTAGACATAAAAAACCAATGACAACTGTAGTTCTGTAAATTAATAATAACTTTATTTACATTATTATTATTATTCCATCTACATTTTTCGGTCAGTTACTTCCAAAGACCTTCGGAATCTTGTTTACGTATCGGGTGGTACGAATTGTACGACATATCGATTCTAGCATGCGCCATAGTCTATGATTTTGCATTTCGAAATCATTGGTTATCTCAGAATCTGTGAAAGTTGGAAATGATACTTCTAACTTTTATCTTCGATTACGTGTTTTACAAACTCGATTGGTAATAATAATTGATAACATTTTTTTTAAATGTACATATTTTGCTTATTTGAAGGACTATCTATAGGTAACCTTAGTTGTATTTTATTTTTTACTAGCTTTTGCACGCGACTTCGTCTGCCTCCCGTTTGCTCCTGTTGATTTTCCGGGATAAAAAGTCATCATCATTCCCCTGCCCTTATCCCACGCTAGGTGGGGTCGGCCCAACATGTTTTCTTCTTCCACTTACTCCTATCGTTCGTCAATTCTGAATCTACTCCTCTCACATTCATATCTTCTTTCACACAATCCAACCACTTCTTCGGTCTTCCTCTACTTGCATACCCGGCCACACTCATGATTTCCGGGATAAAAAGTAACCAATGTTAATAAGATTGAATCAAATTTTCAACCAAATTGAATCACACATTTGTTTCTTATACTGCAGAAAGATAATATCCGAAATGACTATAATTTGTAAGTTTTCAAGAATAGAGTGAATAGGTATCTTCTAGGTAACCGTGCTACATCGTCGACAACATCATCGCTTAACATCAGGTAAGATTGTGGTCAAACAGTTAGTTATACCTAGTTGCTATACCTACCTAATGGCTATCGACGCTAAGACTCATGTAGCATTATTCCTATAAACCTTGTGGTTTCCTTAGTGCTATAGTACAAAATAAGTTATTATGTATTTCTAAAACAATAAATGAAAAAAAAAAAAAAAAAAAAACGGTTACCTAATTGCATAAAAAAAAATTAGAAAATCTAATTACTTTTAATTACATCAAATGATTCAAACCATAAAGCAATCCTGTTTAATTAAACATGACATTGTTCTTGTCTAAATTCTGTGCATTTAAAACAGTCTATGATATAATTGGAATTGTCATAAATAAATTTACTGTGGTATCTATTACGATGTTTTTATTGAAGTTGCTAGATTTTTCTCGTAGACATCAAAGAATATGTAATACGTAGTTCCTACGTAAGAAGAAGCGGGACTCTCATTCTACCAAAATTACACACTGAAAATCTCGTTTTGTATGAAACATAATTCAAAATTTGACCCTTGTTTCATACATTGTTCGTTTTTCGAAAGCACGAGTCTAGTTCGAGAGTTTCGCCAGTCTGGTAGACATCAACATTCCGGTGTGCATGTTTTTTTTATACCTACTTAAAAGTTCACTTAAACTAGGTATATTTTGTAAAGACATTTGAGCAGCGCCTCTAGGTGTTTATATAACTGATTTTTTTCCATACAAAAATATAGTTTAGTGACACTTATGGCCGAATACTCAAACGCCACTTAAATTAAGTTCACGCTTAAATTATTGCCATCTCTTACAAATGAGTAATGTCAAACAGAGGCAGAGCAATTTTAATTGGTGCTTAAATTTGAGTGACTTTTAGTATTCCGGCCTTAATGTTGTGTGATATGTCCAAGAATAGTTATTTATTTATTTTATAGTTTACATTAACTTTTAGTAAACGTCAAACCTGTCAAACGTAAACACTACTCACATTTTTTTGCGATATAAATATGAAAATGAAGGCAGAGAAGTCAGAGATGTCAGAGAAGACAGAGAAGTCAGAGAAGACCGAGAAGTCAGAGAAGATGGAGAAGCCAGAGATGTCTGTTTGGAGATCCATGATCTTTTACAACCCGTTTGGGAAATAGTTTGGATTTTTTGTGTCCATATAGTTCGTTTATAAAACCATGACTAATATTTACTTTAGTTATTGTAACATAACTTTATTTAATGATGTAGGTACCTACTAAACTAAAATGTAGGTACAAGGCCGACAATTTGTTTACGTTATTTTGTATATAAAAAGTATTGTAAACATAGGGAATAAACGTCCTAAAGTCTTATTAAACAAAACCAAAATATCTTGTGAAAATAAATACCTAGAATGCAAAAAAAATATTAAGTAGGTACAAGAAAATACTTTCTTCAAGAACGAAATTCCTTCAAGACTTCCTGAACCTTGGAATAATAAATAATATTGTTCTCAAAACTTATGGTTAGTGCCTATCACAATGCAGGCCTCAGATATCAGGGGCCACTTTTATCTATGAGTAGGTATGGGCCATGATCCATGAGTTATCGGCCATGACATCTCTGTAAACAGACAAACAGTACCTGGAGCATGATTTGGATGGAGTTAGCTAGTCCAACCACTTACTGAATGGCTAGTAATATTCCAACATGCTTGGAACGAAGAGAAAATCGATAAATACCAAACCAACCTATATGTTCGCTGACATACGTACCTAGAATGCCATAACTAGCCAATAAAACATCTCAACAGCTCTCAGATAAAGCATAAGGTCATTTCCCATTCATATAACCTTACGATACGTTAATCAAAATGCTAATACCTGTGAAATTCAGATGAGATCAACTAAGAAATTTATCACAAAGTTTCGGCTAAATAATCAATGGAAACATACCCAATAGCTACTCCGATTCATTTCAATAAAGCTCCGATATCTATTCCGCGCCTGTTTTAATAGATTTCTAATCGATAGAGACATTAATTTGAATATAACACACGAAAAGCCTGAATGAAAATATCGATCGGCGGATTCTCCGGTCACACAAATCATCTGATCTGACTGACACTGACATTGACTGCCATGACAGTTATGAAAAAGAAAATGGTTTTTGATTACCAGTGTTGCACCATTTAACCAAGATTTTTCCCCCATGTAATATAGGTAACGTATCGACACCGTAAACGTAAACCGTGTCATGTTAAGAACACGAACATAATTTATTACGGATTATACAAAACGGTAAGCCTCATAGAAATATGCCTACCTAATATATTGGCCTAAATAGCAACAAAATCGTTAAAAGTGTCGGTCGGTACTACTAATTTTTTCTACCTGTATTAAATTAGTTTAAAAAATTAGAAGATATTATTGTTAGTAGGCACTTGGTAGGTTGGTTTAATGTTTTGAGTAGTAGGTATGTGTCTTAGATAACATAAAATAATAAATTCATAGTTAGCTAATAATTTGCGTTGTTAAATGCATTAAAGAAAGGTTGTAGATAGCCTAGGTAGTACAGAAAAAACAATTGTGTTCTGTGATTTCTACTCAGTTATCTCGAAACCGTAGGTAAAGAACCTACTCATACGTCACCGGGTAGTGCGATGGATTTAAAAACAAAATATTTGTAAGATAAAAGTAAAACCTCTTAACAATGAATCACCTGAAAACATAATTACCTTGGCCATTATTACGATATTAGCACTGTATCAAATAACACAAATCAGCATTTAGAAGCAACTCATTCAGAAAATATCGCGAATAAATTGATCGAATGAACACGTCCGCAATATGCGTGTTAAAAATACGTACTGGATTGAATCACCACCACAAACAGAGCGAGAAGTAAAACTCAGCAAGCGAGAAGGAGGCAGCATGTTTCCTGAGTAGAAATTCGATAAGGCAGTTTCTAGCGTGCGAGACAGTGATAAAAATATAAATTAGCACGCAAGCGAAAGAGTTCGCGCGAAAAACCACCCTTGTTCATGTTGTATAAGGATAAAAACGTTACTATAGCACGGCCATTGAATAATGAGGGATTCCGTCTGACATTTAAACCGAAAAGGTGTTTTTACATTTGGCATGGTTATCGTATGTACTACCACATCATTATCTCAAAATAAACAACAGAATAATATTTAGTCATAAAACTTTCACACATATAGACACATATAGAAATAGAAATCTAACCCTATGTAGGCTAGGCATCTTACTAAATTTCACTATAACTTGCGTTGTTAGTTTGATATCGTGGAGTTTAGGTACCTACCTCCTACACAACTTATTAAAAAACTTTAATAGAAAGTCCTAAAATTAATTAAAAAGTACATTTAGGTGGGAGGTAATAGGTACTTCTATATTTTATTATAAGTATTTGTTTATTGTAGGTAAAAATACGTGGCGTTGATAAAAGTGCGTATAATTTCTTCAAACAAAGGCACAGAACAAAGAGCTAAGAGTAGGTAGGTATGCATGAACATAAAGAAAATATCACTTAGATCAGATACGTGGTGAAAAGTACAATTTTAGAAGGGAATATTTTACGTATTAGGGGGGATTTAAATATTTTCAAGGGGAAGGTCGCGGGTTTCAACCCGCTCGACTTTTGGAAAATTATTAAACTCTTTTATTTAACTAGGTAACATTCCAAGGTTTTAGGATCAAAAAAATTTAGTCGTTAGGTACCTGCATTGCTTATTTATACCTACTACCATTCATAATAATATTTCAAGTAAAAAACATATTTATGGTTATTCAGTGTTCAATCAACTAACTGACTGAATTCATTTTTAGTAGATACGTATAGGTAGGTAACATACGCTATTGATTTCTGAAGTCTTGACACAAAATGTCGACTCAATATTCAAAGTCTTGGAAATTTAAAAGCTTATATTAAATATTCATGAGATGTTATGAATCCCAGTTAATTTGAATGCGAAAGTAACAAAGAATATTCTGTTACCTACAGTTTTGTAACAACTCACTTTATGCAGTACTTTTATTTGACAATTGACAAGGCCAACGTACAAAGGCAAGTAAGAAAAAGTGCACGTGTACTTACATACACAAAGGAAATAGAAAAAAGTCCCTCGCACCTGCCTATCTGTTTTACGATTTTCTATTTATTTAAGGGCCCCAAATATATAGATAAGTAGTACCTATTTAAAATAGCAGATACCGATTTTAAAAACATAAAACTTAGAAGGTGGTGTCTAATAGCCTTCAAATTTTAATTAGAATATATATTAATTATAAATATTAATACAAATATTAATTAGAAAATATCTGAATAATAACTCACCTTTGCTTCTTGCTGAGTCTTGTGCGATAATCTCTTGTTTTTTTGTATTATAGCAGAGTATTTGCTTTCACTCTGAAAGAAATTAAAAAGATTAGGTACCTATGTATCTTAACTTGATTATTTACTCTGTACGTATGTGACATGTAAATTAGGTAGGTATACCTACCGTATCTAGTTGTAGCAGCGGGGTGTCTGTTTATATTTGATAACATCATAATAAAAAATTCTAATAGATTACAATCAAAATGATGTTAAAAATATAGCTCAGAGATTCAACCGGTAAACTCGCATTTCATTTTAATTTGTCAATATTTGGATAATTCATTAAGTTTAAAAACTAGAAAAACAGATTTAGATTTTATTTTTGGAATATACCGGCATACATCATCATAGTTTAAAACTCTTGCAAATGTATTGAGTGGCCTGGAAGAGATTGCTTTTATCAATAAGGCTGCCCATTGCACCTACCTCCTATAACTTGTTTTTATTGCCAATTTTGGTATTTTCATGTTAGTTTGTTTACTTATAGGTAAGTGGTGTACAATAAAGAATATTTTATCTACCTATCTATGCATGGATTAGACAATGGATACTCTGAAATTGCCACAAAGAGTAATAAATACACTGAGTGCAGCTATAACCATTAAGATAGGTAACCATAACCATAGATGCCAGTAGATTAGATGTTTTGACGTAAGATAAAGTCAATAGTCAGTACGCGTTAAGTCTGGGAGTACAAGGATAATTTCTAACTATGTTACTTATATTAGGTACCTACAAACTTATTGGTATCATAAAAGATTCTAAGTGCCAGTTTCTCATGCGCGACCGAAGTCGGGCAAGAAACTCATGGCATTGCTATTATATTACAACCCGCCAGTGACTTCGTTCGCGTCCCGTTGGATCCCGTAGATTTTCCGGGATAAAAAGTAGCCTATGTGTTAACAAATCACGGACAATATATATTCCAAGTTTCATCCAAATCGGATCAGTAGTTTTTGGGTGAAAGAGAAACAAACATCCATTCATCCTTACAAACTTTCGCGTTTATAATATTAAGTAGAACAGAATAGTTTGGCAATTTACTTCACAAACTGGATTAAAAATCACGCATTTTCACGGCCAAACCTTATCTTTTTTACGTGACTGTACAAACGTAAATAAATTCTTTATTACAATAGTTAGGATAGGACTTATGAGTAGGTAGGTACATCTTGTTTGCCTAAACACGTGTTGTGTATCTTCGTATTGAAATGTTTAGTTTTGTTAGGTACCTACCTGCAATACGAGGCCGATAACTACAACTACGTGATTTTTTATATTTTATTTATGGTCATTCTCTCTGAAAAAGAAGAGAGATGAAAAAATAGGTTTTTGTTGAGACCTCATAAGTATTTCATTGGTGGTGGTAGTCATAACAACAAGATTAAAATGTACCTATAAAGATTGTATAGATAGGTACATAGTTCCTTCAACCACGATTAGATTAACCCAGGAATGCTCGGTAGATTTGAATCACTTATCTACTAGTTACGTAACTAACTAGTTACTCGACTCAATCAAGTACAATATCACCCTTTGACATTAATTAGGGACTCTGTATATTCAGTGGCAACACCATAACATCCCTTTATTTTGCTTCGTCTAACAAATGAAATATTATTTCAGTCCATCCAAAGAAAAATGAAAAAAAAATTAGGTAGGTTAGTTTAAAAAAAAAAATTGTAGGAAATGCCTCTGACTATCCCACTTCCACATCGTCAGTCTCTCTTGAGTCCGTTAGGATATTAGTGTTCCGTGCTTGAGTCTCTCGGGGATGTGGATGTTACTTAGGTACATGTAGGTCGACATACTACTCTCCAGGAATGGGTATAAGTAGGTACATAATGGTATCGATTCGCTTGTTGCACTTTTCTAAACTAACCTAATTTGACAGCTCTAAAATTATAGCCGTCCTTGTCGTTTCAGTATAAGAGAAAGAGACGGCAACATTTTTAGTGCTGTCAAATTAGGTTAGTTTAGAAAAATGCAACAAGAGAATCGATTCTATTATCTGTATCGTACATGGGGTGCGTAAAGTGGCCTACATTTGAAAAACAACAAAATATCTGTACTTACTCACCCGCCATATAACTTGTCTTCGCTCGAGGCTCTGCAGCCGTTTTTCCATGGTGTTCAGCTTCACCTTGAAATCGTCTGCGATGCAGCGGCAAAGGTTTAAGGACTCGCCAAAAATCCTCATTTTGCATTTGAGATCTTCGAAATCGTTACGGAATCTAGAAAAAAAACACACACAGGCACTGGCGAAACTCTCGAACTAGACTCGTGCTTTCTAAAAACGAACAATGTACCTATGAAACGGGGGTCAAAATTTGAATCACGTTTTATACAAAATGAGATTTTCAGTGTGTAATTTTGGTAGAATGGGAGTCCCGCTTCTTCTTACGTAGGAACTACGCTACCTACGCATTTTACATATAATATATATTCTTTGCTTCTCATCTAGTGTTATTTTGCAGTTTAGCTAGAGGTGATCTTAGGAATCTACTCAATTACCTACCTATTTGTTTGCTTCTAATATTGTCGGATCTAATATGTACCTATGCTTCTACGGCAATTAGGGTACCTAGGTATCAAGTTATAGGTTAGGTTAGTTGCTACCTAGGTAGGTACTTAGTAGGTACCATCTTACTACGCCACCGTAGAGATGTAAAAAATAGACAAATAACTTTGTTCCCAACAGGGATCTAACCTGGATATGGAGGAAGACAGTGAAGTATTAGAAAAAGAGGTGGAAATATCCGAAGTAGACATATGAGGGGATAGAATGGAAGTTTCCAAAACCGGTCTCCCTCGTGGACGGGCATGTTCTTGCGGAATATTTGTGGTTCCATCACTGTTTGATGATGGCTCACTGGAGGAATTATCACACATTCGCACTTCCTGCTTGGCAGATGCGGTTTTTTTAGCTTTTTTCATTATTTTTGAGTTTGGTTACATGTGACAGGAATTTTGAGTTGCTTCTGGCAATAGACATTTTTGCGGTAAACGGGCGCGAAATTATGACAGTAGCCCCTAGTCTTTGTTGATCGGAAAACATCTATCAATCTATGATCGAAACTAATAATATTAAAAGGCTACTTGTGAGATATTTTGTATGGTAGGTAACCTGCTAAGCGCCTCTATCGGGAATTTAGCAAACGATTTTTCTCCATACAAAACCTTTACATTTATGCAACAAAATAAAACTCAAGGCTTTCTGATGATTCTCATTTAGCTACTGGTAGATATCAATATTATAGTTACCAGCGGGCCTAGGATGCACACCGCGAGATATTTGTCATGTCGTTCTGTCAAAATGTAAGCATTTTGTAACAGCCATGAACCTAGGAATAACAGCTTAGGAACTATTGCATTATCTGTGGTAATGTTGTCGAGAAACCGCGCCTTTGAATCTTCAACTTTTGACATTTCAGCATGACTATTATCTCGTCCTCAGAGAGGTACGACGACTAAGGCCCGTATTCCGTAGCCTTACTCAAGCACTGATCCGTACTCAAACATAGATTTTTGTATGAAAATCTCTACTCAAATCTATGCTTGAGTAACGATTTCTGTCTCGGAATACGGACCTAAGTGTCAAAAGTGTACATTATGAAGGCGCGTTTTGTCGACAGCATTACCACAGATAATGCAATAGTGCAAGAAACTGGTGCAAAATGCTTACATTTTGACAGAACGACATGACAAATATCTCACGGTGCGCATTCTAGGCCCTCTGGTATATCTAGCAAATGATCTCAAACAACCTCGATCATACCACAGAATGACCATACGAAGGATGGGTGTTTTAGCATATCTACTAAAAATAATAAGGTAGAAGAAGTCAAATAGCGCCATCTAGTTAATGTTACTAGATGTCTCATCTGATTACTCACTGGTACATACTTAGGTATAGTATTATAATCTCAACACTAGATGACGTGCTTAGGTACTTACAAACTCCTAACAAGCTCTGTGCGCCTGGTATTCGGAACAAAAAGTTCGCGCAATGACGTCGCCACTTGCGCTTTCGTTTGATTTCTTTTATGTAATTTCATTGGAATCAAACAAAATAAATATTTAATTAGTAGGTACCTAACTACCTAGTACCTACGAGACCCATACGAGTGGTGTATGTATAATAACGATCGAAACTTGTCTGTAATGTTATTTTTATCGCAAAATCGAATAATAATAATACAAGTATACTTACCTAATAGTAGGTACAGAATATTAGTGCATGATAAATAGGTAACAATTTTTCAACAACACAAAAACTATTTCCTAGAATAAAAAAAATAGGAATTTTGGAATGTTTAGGCAAAGGCCTATCTTATGACACCCCACTTGATATTTTGGTAGGTACGACTTTTTTTTACTCTCTTTGAAACCTCATAACTTTCCAACCCCTTGACGTGCCCTTGACCGATATACTTTATTTTCATTTACTATCAAACAGTGTAAAACATTCTGCTTCTTATGTTCAGAAGAAAAACCGTACGTGTGTACAATCTGCAAAGTGGGGTTCGAAAGGCGTTACAATCTCATAGCTCATATGAATGACTGTCCGCGCTTAGTGAAAAAGCGGACAAGAAAATGTGAATTAAGTTACTGCTGAATAATTAATAAAAACCATTATTTTAATATCAATTTATCATTTTTGTCACATTTTTGTACATTGTTTTGATGATACCAATTACCGTTGAGGTTCGACTTCGCAAAATGAATAGGGTTATGTGCATAAATTAATTGTTTTAAGTGCCATCTATTGAGTGTTTTTAATTTTACATAAGCGCCATCTATTGAGTGTTTTTTATTTTAATTAGGCGCTATCTAGTGTTGAGTAGCAATAACTAATGGTATTGCCATAATACAAAAATAATATTTTTTATTGGACCTCGCATCCGGTTGTCATTTGTTGTGTCAAAATGTCGGTCGTTTCGTTCGGCTCAATCACTCATTCATTTTATTAAATTTATTTCATTCGTCTGGTTTTATTCGATGTGACAGGACGGGATTCTCGTCGAGACACATTTTTTAAATTTACGAAAGTGTGTCGGTGCTATTTCTTCTAATTCAATACATATTACATAGTTTGATTACTGTTTTTGTAAATAAGTGCTTCCAACGTAAAGTTTAGAGTGTAATAAGTAAGTGATCACGGCTTGTGCTGTGAGCTTTTGTGGTGATATTCGGTCAGCTGTTTTACAGCTGGTAATTTGAAAAAAAAAACTTGGTAAGCTTCTATGAACTCTCAGAACTAACCTATTTTGTTACTTTATTCGTAAACCTAACTTCGGGGCGTGTACAGTTATCATTTAATTTGTCATAATGTTACGAAATAGCTAAGAGTTTTTTATGAGTTTAGGACCTACTTTTGTATCATAAAATAAAATAAAAGTATTTAAAATAAAACTTTATTGGTCCTAGACACAAATACACATCCTAGAGACAAATTCAAAAATATGTATTTACCTACCTACCTCCTATCTAAAGTAGGTACCTACCTACCTACCTACCTACACCTACCCTTGTTATTTGACTTATTCCCACAACTATACCACATGTGGGCTCTTTCTGCGTGATGGGTGGCGACTGATATTCCAGCAAGCCTACTTAGACAGTTAGAAAACTCTTTATTGTACACCACTTTTATGGAAATTATAAAAAAAACAGAGTTCATTAACCTTATGTGAAGTAGGTACAATGGGCGGCCTTAACGCTATGAGCGATATCTTCCAGGCAACCTTTGGATGGACTGGATTAGCTGTCTGTCTGTTTCATTTCAAGTAATGAGATGTCAAAGATGTGTTCGAATCAACTACTGATTGGTGCAACAATTCCCTTTTCTTGCTTCTGAGTCGGGTAAAATAACAGGGTGTTATTTTCCCTACTCTTGTTAGGTATATTACTGTCGGCAGATGGCAGTAGTTGGTAAAAATAGTGACATAAAAAATTCTGATTATAGGTACTTTCATTTTAAAAGTACTTAACCAAATGTTTGGTACCTTTAAGCTAAATACTATATTCACAAAGATAATTACAACTAATACAGTATTTACAATATTCACAATATTTACAAAATACACATGAAACAGTTGTTGCAAAAGTGTTATAGATAGTTCAACTGGTCCAAACCTTTAAGTACAAGTGCTAATTTCAATATTTAACAATATGTACTCGTCCTCTCCAAGCCCAGGCTTTCTTCTCTGTAGCTAGGTAGGTATATACTTGCCTATTCTATCCTTTTAAATTTTATTTATTAATTGCATATGTGGTTTATATTTAAATAGCTTAGGCTCATAGTAATATAGATTATCTACATCTATACTATTATAAAACTGTAAAAAAGTCAAAAACTAAAACTAAAGATATGGATAAACGAAATATACAGATCTACTAAATAAACGATTCTGATTCCGAAAATCGAGTTTGTCTGTTTGTTTGTTTGTTCGCGGCTCACGCCTAAACTACTGGACCAATTTTAATGAAACTTATACAATTCAGAAGCCCTTTTTCTGGATTGAAACATAGGCTATATTTTATTGAAATTAAAGACGTGGATTTTTAGATACAGCTTGACCTCTCTAAACCAAAAGCAGCCTTTGACACGAGGTTCATCGTATGCTGGTTGACAGATATTTTTTGGTGTGGAAAGTTTCGCACGCGTCGCACTTGCGGGTATCAGCTAGTTAGGTATAATTTATAAGTTTAAAACTTGAAAAAACCGACTTTAATTCAATACAGCTTCATCATCAGATGATGATGATGGTAGTTCAATGGGTTTGTTCTATTGATTATAAGCACCATTGAAAGGGAACAGGAAAGCAAATGCAATGTCGTGTACGTGGATGACGTGTTTTTTCCAGTTATTCCTATTTAACTCCCAAACTACTGGAACGATTTTGATACAAAATGTATGGGACCAATCTGGAAGTATTTCTCTTTTAGATAAAAAATATTTTTTTCAAATTTGTTCATAAATGGCGGGAGTTATGATTAAAACAAACATTTTCAACCGAATTAAGAACCTCCTTCGTTTTGAACTCGGTTAAAAATAATAAACTGACAATAAAAATGGAAAGAAAGAAAGAAACTATTTATTTGCGACACAAGACTTACAATGTATAATTAAATATAAACATAAGCAATTACTTACTTAAAACTGAGACATATACACTGAGAAAATCCTACTAATATTATAAACGCGAAATTTTGTAAGGATGGATGGATGGATGTATGTTTGTTACTCTTTCACGCAAAAACTACTGATCCGATTTGGATGAAACTTGGAATATATATTGTCCGTGACCTGGATTAACACATAGGCTAGGTACTTTTTATCCCGAAAAATCAACGGGATCCAACGGGACGCGAACGAAGTCGCGGGCGGAAGCTTAAAAAGGGAAGCACTTGCACAATAACCAAGAGGATAAAAAATCAAACATAATTTCATAACAATACCTCTACGAATCTTAACTCCAACTTCAGCAAATATGTATCTATAGTAGGTGCCAAATAACACCGCAATACAGGTCATTCAACCACCTTCACCACAATGTCGCAAAATTCAATTTATGAATGGCTAATTCTGTCGCTTTCCATACAAACCTGTCGCTAAGACGGTACTCGCTCGAATCTCGTAGTACTGTTTGTTTTTAACATACTTAAATTGAATTTTGCGCCATCGTGGTGAAGGTGGGTGAATGACCTGTATTGCGGTGTTATTTGGCACCTACTATAGTAGGTACCTATATTATTTATTTATTTATTGAATTCAGCTGCTTACTGCACTTAGAGTTTTCACCAACGCGCGCAGTAAGCCATTTAAATACACATAATATCACATTACCTTAGATCCTACTTACTTATAAAATTGACGCATAATCTTAGAAATTCGTTAAATTTAGAATAGATTAAGTCAACCTCTGGTGATTGAGCAAGAAAGGCGCTAAGCAGATTATGGGCCTGAGCCGTAGGAGCATACCGGGCAGGGCCCCGATTGCGCTAAATTTACACGGTCGACCGTGAGAGACGTAACGTGCAAGTAACGGTACGTCCAAACTACGTAGCGTTCTAATTTTTCCGGAAATCAGTATTGCGTTAGCTCAATATACGTTTATCATGCTTTTACGCTGCTGGTTCGTTGCCGTGGTCCACCGTTCGTTCAGCCGTTAAATATGTACGTCTTCTTCTTTAGAATTTCGCAAAACCGGTCAATCGATTCATCATTTTGCAGTGTCCAACCCTAGTTTTGACGGCTGACAGTGACAATAGTAAGAAAATGTCGAATGTGTACATATAACATAATGCGTATTCTGTGGTAATGTATGTTTTTGTCTCAATTTTGTAAACAAACAATTTCATGAAACTCTTTCTATTTCTACATAATTTTAGGAGGTGGTTTGTAAAACTTTATAATGTCCTATTAGAACAAGAAAAGAAAGAGCCTGTGTAACGTTATTACCTACATATTTCTAGCAATATAAATTGTTTTGTGAAATGCTACCCATCTAACAAATTGTTTTTCTCTACAGGAATGAAACTACCACTAAATAGTTAAATACTCTTGTGTCAGTGCAAATTTGGTGCTATAAGTTATCTACCGTACATGCTAAATAGAAATAGCTAGCAAGAAATAGCACCCAACATCCTAACCTGACTGATGGATTATACCTACGCAAAAACAATGTTGGAAGGTGTACCTCTACCCGTCTCCTGCTGAGACAGGACAAACTAGACTATGATGATGTAAGTATACAAAGCATCTACCTACCTATATTTTCTAGTAATTAGGCACTAGAACATTTCAATGTTTTTTTGCAAATCTTTTGGGTGCAAAAACAGTTTTTAATTTCCTATTTTCTACAGACAAATTAATCCCATTTTATATTAGTAATAACATAAGAGTTATTATGAATGAAATGTAGCTAGGTACATCAAATTCATATTCAAGAAAACTTACCTATATTATTTTGTTTCAGTATTTGCATACCACCATCGGCTATACGAGTGATGTGACTAGTAGGTACTTACACAAACTTTGTTTAGTTAGTTTTTTCATATTTTTGTTAACCGCCTAGTAAAGTAAGCTTAGCTATAGGTTTTATAACTGAATAAAATAACATTGATTATTATTTAATACTTTATTTCAAGAGTTTTAGTCTTACTACCCCGGTCACATTATAGGTATATGTATTGCTAGTATATTAGCTCACAGTGGTAGATTGCTTTGCAAAATGGATGGGCATCACTTTATACTCTGTAGTACCTAAGTGTAATTCACAACCTCAAGCATGTTAGGTTACGGGTCTAAGATGGGTGTCTTCAATCTGCATCCAAAGAAGCTGAAATAAATAAAATTCATTTATCATGAACTTACATAATAAAATTATAGTAGGATAGACTTGTAATATAATATGGAATATGTAGCCCTTCAGAAATATCATACCATGAGGTATGGGTATAGTTAGTTTTGAACTGATCGGTGAATAGCTTATACAATTTTAGAACAGCGTAAGTTGTAAAGATAGGTAACTGATTAGTAGTAAGGAAGTATTTAATATTAATAATTCTGTAAGTACCTGGATGGCTATAACTTCTTCAAGGTTTTCTTCACTCTTCTATGAATTGATTCATCTCATCATGAGCTCACCTAAAACGATTGGCACTGCTTTATTCCTATTGGATGTAGGTCTGTATACTTCGGCATCTCAAGCTTGTTATTGCCCGTCGACATGAATGTCTTAGATAAACATTACAAGACCTGAAATAAAGAAAAGTTTAATTAGCAGGAAAAACTTACACAACATTAAGCTTATAACCTATTTACCCATAGTTTATTGTAGAATGATAGATGGATAGTTCTATAAAATAGTTTTTAGATGAAGGTGGGTAAGTATCTATAGGATTCCCTCTCATCATGCTGTAATGGGAAAGTAAGTAGGCAAGTAGGTACCTAAGTAAACTCAAGGTAGATGTAAAATCTCAGAAATTGTAGTTATTTATGTACCTAGATAGGTACTTTAGACCTATCTATCTACTGTCTACTTGTGGAGTATGGAGTGGAACCAAACGGTAAATCATCTAGTCATCTAGCCTAGAGTGAGAGTTTTGCTGAGTCCACAGATGAGAAATTTTCCTAAACACAACATTCTTACCTTTGTAGCGTTGTTTGAAGTAAGTATCAACGTATTATGTGATGTGGTACGATTGGTGGCAAGTGATGAGTAAACTTTGTAAACATTTGATGAGGCAAGTAGTCCAAAAGGGTCCATTATAGTGTAGGTATCTTTTCGACAAATTGCTGATCACTCCGCACTTTAGATAGATGTATCTTGCATTCTTGGCTTGGACAACGCATCCAATTCATTTGCCCTCACTAGTAAATCCTTACAAGTGCACTTTTAAATTATTTTCAAAGAATTTCAGTCACAAATAATTCTAAAACACTGTAACGTAGCAACAACGTTCACAAAAAGTACCTCCCGATGTACTTTTTCAAGCACGCTAATCAAACGTTATTCCGACATGTTTAGAGTAGAAGCAACGAGCGTCTGACGGATCAATTACGGTCAGAAAATTAAGGCGATACGATATCTGTGAAAATCGGCCATAACGTAGCAGTAACAGAAGCGGCTGAGCAGTTGCAACTTAGCGCGATTGAGGCCCAGTTTGCGTTCGCACGGACGGGGCCGCGAATAGGGGAGGCGCGCGCAGCCGCCACCGCCTGTCTGGGACGTACAAGCAGCAGCGAGCTAGAGCGGTAGGGTTATCAATCTTATGGTTGAGCAGCAGGTAATAATGCATCAGGAATGCACACTTGCGCCTCAATTCCAAGGTATTGATACTCACCATTCCGATGACAAACAGAGACGGATACGGATAGTATCCATGCATTTTTTTATATAGGTTTCGAGCAAATTTCCGCTGGACTCGCTCTGGCATGATGTTATATTTTTGTTCATGCGGGTCGCATACGATTGAACTGTACTCTAATTTACTTCTCACGAATGCGTAGTAAAGAGAGAGGATAGCATTTCTATCCCGAAACCTATATGTCTGTCGCATAACAAATCCCAGGGATTTGATAGCTCCGCTACACACGTTCAAGATATGCGGATTAAAGGTTAACGCTACATCTAAGGTCAATCCCAAATCTTTAATTTCCCGGACTCGCTCAAGAGGAACACCAGATATATGTGATAGTTGTGCTGGAGCGGTGTGTGTGACCATGTGAAGGAGATAGTTTTGCACTTAGAACTATTAAACTCCAGCTTATTTCGTTCAGCCCAGTGCACCACGTTATCGATATCCCTCTGTAGCGCTTCGCAGTCACCCATGTCACCCACACCCAAGAAAAGTTTCAAGTCATCAGCAAACATGAGGCATTTGGCTGTTCTGACGACCTTCGGCAGGTCATTTATGATGATGAGAATATATAACATGGTTGAGTGAATAAGTGCACTGAGTTTTCCTCAATCGTCATGGGGAAATACCTATTAAATACTAAAACTGTAGGTATTCGAGACCAACTAGTGATTCATCAATATAATTGGACCGGTAATTTTTTATCTTGGTACGAACCGGAAACAGGCGTTTATTTTATTTTCTTTTGGAAAACAAACAGTACCTACTATACTTTTAAATTAAAAACTATGTGCAACGGCCCTTTATCCGATGCACCGACGACATTGTAAAACTCGCTACTTCTTTACAGTGAGTAGAAATAATACCCAATAGGCCATATTTATGAGTTTTTTCTAATATAATATTATAAAAAGTGCAATATTAAATTATTATATAGGTAAGATAAACTTAGACATACAAAATATTAAGTATAAGTGTATATGGTTGGACTAATAGGTAGGCCTCGAGAGGGAGGAGTGTACATAAAACACTGTTATGTAATGTAGTGAGTCTATTTATTCAAAATATTACTAGCATAGCGGCCCGTTGCACGAAACGCAACGCTAGCGCGTTCTACAATGCGTACAAATTTAGCAGCGCCATCTAGTTATGCATCGAGAACTAATAAAAACTAAAACAACCTTTAACATATCGCCCGCCAAGGACCTAGTGATGGGTCCTTAAACAGTATTTAACATTTAACCCTGCTGAGCTTATGAAGTAAAATTTTAACAATCGACAGCTAAATCTCTAAACTTAAAAATGTAACAATGAAAAATTTCTAAGAACTATTTTTAACCTTATACTTTAATTTTACACATTTATGAACTTAAATTTTACACATTTTAGGAACTTTAATTATACAAATTTATGCATAACTCTTACAATCTAATTTATTGGCAAAACACAAAGTTTGGATGTTGGCCTTTTAATAACATTTTTATAAGTTTTCAATGTAACCACGCGGGTTAAACCATCTGAACCTGGATGCTTTTCCGTTACACGGCCAAGCAGCCAGCGACCAGGCGGTTGGTCATCTTCCTTAATGAGGACTACATCACCCACACGTGGTTCGGGAACTTGATCGGACCATTTATAACGATGAACTAAACTTGTGAGATAGTCCTGTGACCAACGACGCCAAAAACTCTGATACATTTTTTGTACTAGCTGCCATCTTGACAGTGAACTAACATTTGAATTTTCAAAATCTACCTCTGGCAAAGATACCAAAGGTTCACCTACCAGGAAGTGACCTGGAGTCAATGGAAGTGGTTCTCCAGGTTCTATCATCTTTTCAAAGGAAAGTGTTAAGGCGCCAATCACTCTCTTTATTGGATTCTCAAACTCTACTCTCGGATTGGCTACTAAGGTTTTCCACCTAGTCCGGTGGCTACTCAGCCACGCCGAAATAATCGTGGAATCTCTCCACGCTCGACACTTTTCCTTCGGAATACCTATCACTTCGATAGCTTCTATTATTAGTCTCACCAACAACACTGCACCGCAGAGCTCTAATCGTGGAATGCTGATTTGCTTTATAGGAGCCACGCGTGTCCTTGCTACCAGTAGTGACGTTTGAATGTCTCTATTTGATCTACATACCCGAAGGTATATTACAGCAGCGTAAGCTAACTTGGAGGCATCACTAAATCCGTGCAATTCCACATCGACATCATGAGATCTCATGCCGAGCCATCGAGGGATTTTCACTGCGGTGAGTTGTGGCAGTTCTGTATGGTAAGTATTCCATTCTTCCAATAATTCTGTGAGTACCGCTTCATCCCATCCTATATTTGACAGCCATAGCTTTTGAATCATCATTTTTGCTAAGATGACTGCTGGGGCTATCCAGCCCAATGGGTCGAATATTCTCGCTATGTCGGATATCATCTTTCTTTTGGTTACAGGTCCGGATGATGGGGGAAGCTGCACCTTGTACTGGAAAATGTCTTCACTGCGGTTCCAGGTAAGTCCTAATATCTTAATTGTTGTATCCAATTTTACTTCTAAGTTGTCCTCATTTGTTCTATCACTTTGTTCTGTTTGTTCTAATTCTCCTTTCTCTTTCTCGATCTGTTTGTTCTCTATTTTGTACTTCTCTGTGTTCTCATATTTGTTTATCTGTTTCAGGAGTTCCCGGTTGTTGCTGTTCCACTTTTGTAATTTAAATCCACGTTTAGCTAATAATCCTTCCATTTCTTTGTACAGGTTCACACCTTCTACCGTCGAGCAACCCGTCATCAGATCGTCCATGTAGAAGCAATTCAAGACCTTGTCTGCGGCCAGTGGATATTCATTCTTTTCATCGTATGCAACTTGATGCATGGCTCTCACGGCTAAATACGGTGCTGAAGCGGTTCCGAATGTCACAGTTACTAACTCATAATCTTTTATTTCTTTTGCAGGATCATCCCTCCAAACTATGCGCTGATAACATTTTGCGTCCTCTTCATCTACTCTGACCTGTCTATACATCTTTATAATATCTGCTACAAAAGCAATATCATGAACTCTCCAACGCAAAATGGTATGCCGAAGATCGGCTTGTAGGGTTGGACCTACCATGAGTGTATCATTCAGTGACACTCCCTTGCTATTTGGACTGGATGCATCATACACTACACGTACCTTTGTGGTTGCTTTATCGTTTCGGACTACTGCATGATGTGGTAAGTACACAGCTTCATTTTTTCTCTCATCGCTTTCTTCAACCGGTCGCATGTGCTTTGAACTCAAATATTCATGAATTACTTCTGTGTATTGTCCTTTTAGTTCTATATCTCGTGCTAATCTTCTTTCTAATGACATTAATCTTTTCACAGCGATATCTCTAGAATGTCCATATTTGCACTGTGGGTTCTCATCTTTAAATGGCAACTTTACTACATATCTACCAGCTTCTTTCTTCGTGGTTTCCTTAAAGAAAGCTTCGCATCTCTGCTCTTCTTCCGTAAGTAACGTTGTTGTTCTCGTTTCTTCTTCGATTTCCCAAAATCGCTTTAGTAAATCATTCTCGTTCTCATTGCAGGTGACATGCATTGCTGATATATTACTACGCGCATCTTTAGTTGACGTGACTACTCCTGAAAGGATCCATCCTAGACTCGTGCTCTGTGCAATAAGTTTTCCACTTGAACTTTTCTTCATGCCTTGTTTCAGGACTTGACCATAGACGTCCGCTCCAAGCAACATATCAATTCTACTAGGAGTAGCGAATTGTGGATCTGCTAGCTGAATTGTTTCTATGTCCAGCCAATCTATTTTCTCTATGTGTCTTTCTGGTAGATAAGATGTTATATGACCTAGAACGTAAGCTTGAACTTCCATCTTAAACTCTGGATCCGTACGCGACTGGATGGTGGTTTGTACTATATACTTTGCCTTTATTTCTATGTCATTACCTAATCCTGAGATCTTTCCTTTTGCAGGTATTTTCTTCAAGCGTAGCAGTTGAACAGCTGCCTCAGTGATGAAGCATGCTTGAGATCCCTGGTCCATCAAGGCTCGGACTGTCTGGTATTCACCAGTGAGTGCTTCGGCTTTTATCAAGGCTGTCGCTAGTAAAACTTGCTTGGTCGTCGGTATATCGCCTGTGGAGAGACATGCTACGACTTGGTTGCTCGTGGATGGAGCTTCGCTGTCAACTAGGGGCTTTGGTGCTACTGGCTTATTTGCAGTGAACTCTTCAGATGTAAGATGAAGTAAAGTATGGTGTCTTCTTTTGCAAATACGACAGATTGTTGGTTTCTTGCAGCTATACACATTGTGATTTCCGCCTAGGCAATTAAAACACATTTTGTTCTTGCTAACGAAAGCTCTTCTCTCACTGACATCTTGTTTGGTAAACGCCTTGCAGAAACTTAACTTGTGATTATCAGAACAAAACTCACAAGGTAACGGTGCTGATGTCGCTACCATAGAACGACAAGATGCTGGAGTACCACTTCCATACTGTGCTACTGAACGCTTACTGGGCTCTACAAACTCTAAAGCGCGAAAACGACTTTCTAGGAAAGTTTTGAACTGCACGAAGGTGGGTAAATCATTTGTACTACTTGCATCACTTGATACCGTTAATTCCCACTGCTTTCGAGTTTCAGGGTCTAATTTGGAACCAACAATGTGGATGATGAGGATATCCCACGTGCTTACATCTACACCTAAGGCCTCTAATGCACTTATACAATCAGATGTTGAATCTATCAATTCTTTAATTGATGTAGCTGACTCGAGTTTCATGGACTTTTGTCCAAACAACTTATTAAGTATAGCATTTGACAAGAACCTTTTATTACTGTACCTACTCTCTAGCAACTCCCAACACCGTTCATAATTGGAATCGGTTATTGGAGTATGCCTAATCAACAGTTCGGCTTCACCGGTGACGTGCCCCTTTAAATAGTGAAGTTTCTGGACATTATCTAGTGACCTGTTTGTATGCACTAACGAAACAAACATGTCTCTAAATGTAGTCCACTCTTCGTACTTTCCACTAAACGTTGGAATTGTGATTTTGGGCAACTTCGCCAGTGAACTCGAATGACCTTCATTTTTACTCGCAACAATAATTTTATCTGACTTTAGAGTTGACATAAAGTGTGATCTAGCTACAATGTAACTTTCTTCCGTGTTCGCATAAATCTCATTTTTTACATAAGTTGAATCTTCTAATTCTTTTTCTTTAACTGACGAATACAGTTTGGAATTGTTTTCCCGAAACAATGTCCAATCTTTTTCTAAATTATCAATTTTGGTCTCTATGTACGCGGGTGTACATCTATCTTTCGGACATTTCTTGAAATTAATTAGTGCTCTTTCTATGGACCTTTGAATATCTTTTTGTACATTAATAATAGATTCCATCGTGACTTTACAAAAATCTAACTTTATATTACAAAAAACTAAATAAACTTTTTGAACCTATTTTTATGCTCGCAGGTGTAAATATTTATACTAAGCTTTAAAAGTCTTTTATCAATAATTACTAAAAACTTACGCAAATTCACAAATTATCACTCAAGATTCACTTTAGACAGTTAATGAAAAGAGTACTCACGGTTTTTCACCACAATACAAACTCGTCACGCTGCTGTTGCTGATCCTCAGAGGTGCGGAGAGAGTTCTCCGCTCGCCTTGGACTGCTGCTATGGGTTCTGTGAACCCAATTCCTGATCTTCTCTTCGGGGGCCGTGGGGACCTGAGGTCCCACACTCCTTGGACTGGCTTCGGGGGGTGCTGGCTCCAGGGAGCTCAGACACCTTGAACTCTTCTTGGGGGTCGTGGGGCCTGCGGTCCCACACTCCTTGGACTACTTTGGGGGTGCTGACTTCAGGAAGCTCAGACACCTTGAACTCTTTTTGGGGTATTGTGGGGTACTGGGTCCTCACAATCCTTGGACTGTTTTCTTGTGGGGTCCGCAAAAGGCAATCCTCGCCTTTGCGTACCTTGATCTCATAAAACTGCGAAGTGGTAAACACTTTCACCACTCACATGTACTGTGAGCTCACTGCACTGTACTACACTGCACTGCACTTTATTGCACTGCACTGCACTCCATTGCACTCTCAAAAAAAGAGAACACGGGGTATGGTTTCACCACCGTGTCTCAACTGTACTTTATCCGCTGCGATCCACAACGATCGTACAGTTTTGCCCTAACCTACCTATTTACTGGTTACTTAGGTACCTAATAATCTAGTACCAATCCGGCTCGAAGGACCATGTATATGGTTGGACTAATAGGTAGGCCTCGAGAGGGAGGAGTGTACATAAAACACTGTTATGTAATGTAGTGAGTCTATTTATTCAAAATATTACTAGCATAGCGGCCCGTTGCACGAAACGCAACGCTAGCGCGTTCTACAATGCGTACAAATTTAGCAGCGCCATCTAGTTATGCATCGAGAACTAATAAAAACTAAAACAACCTTTAACAATAAGTTTTATGATACCTGGAAAAGATATATAAGTTGTAAAATGCCTCCTACAGTTAAGACTAATTTGTAACAATTATTTATGCAAATTGTATCTTGTATCTCAGATAACTAAATATGCCACCTAGTGCCTATGTACCTACACCTCGACAAATTGCTGTGCCCTAACAGGGTTTATGTTTGCTACACTACTTTTGTACAACATCTTTATAACAACATAAGTGCAATAAACGATTTGAATTTGAATTTACATCTGAGCGCTTCCGTGCTTCGGAGGGCACGTTAAACTGTCGGTCCCGGCTCTAGAGCAGTCGTTAAGCCACGACGGAGGCCTTAAGGCGGCCTAAAAACTCCGTCACCAGAGTTGGCCACTAACTCATACGAGCTTGCTTGCTTACGTTATAGGCTATACCTAACTAGCTGATACCCGCGACTTCGTACACGTGCGCAACTTTTCAATAAAATATCTGTCACCAGCATACGATGAACCTCATAACAAATGGCTGCTTTTGGTTTAGATAGTTCAAGCTGTATCTAAGAATCCACGTCATTGATTTCAACAAAATATAGCCTATGTTTTAATCCTGAAAAAGGGCTTCTGGATGGTATAAGTTTCGTTGAAATTGGTCCAGCAATTAGAGTCCTTTCCATGAAAGAAGTCCCGCAGACGCGTCGCTATAGTCGACCTTAAGTATTATTTCTCGGGCAGCACTTTTAACAACTTTAGGCATTGAAAACAAGACTTTGATCACAGAAACCAAATAAAAACGCACTAGCACCCGAACACAATAACAGCACCTGACAACTAATTTAAAATTTAGTTTTAAAATTTTGTTCCGGAAATTTCCGCGCGACTTCTTTCATAAAAAGGAGTTTAAGGCGTGATCCGCGAACAAACAAACAGATAAACAGACAATCTCGCACCGATTTTTGGAATGGATCGTTTATTTAGTAGATCTGCGTAATATTTAGTTTATCCATATCTTTAATTTTAGTTTTTGGCTTTTTTACAGTTTTATAATAGTACCTATAGATAGATAGATAGGTAGGTACTAAGAGAAGCCTAACAGCTGAATCAACTGACTCAAGCAAGAGAACAATATAGTTAACCATCGTCAATTGGTATCAATTGGAACTGTAAATAGATATTAATTATTAATACTTGGATATTTAACCCTTCAGATGTCTTAGCGCTTTTTTCCACGACTATACAATGTTAAATAAAAAGTAGCCTATGTGTTAATCCAGGTCACGGACAATATATATTCCAAGTTTCATCCAAATCGGATCAGTAGTTTTTACGTGAAAGAGGAACAAACATATCTACATACATTTATACAAACTTTCGTGTTTATAATGTTAGTAGGATGTCAAAGTTTAGATGATTGGATGTATGAATTATCTAAACTTTGACATCCTACTAATATTATAAACGCGAAATATACAGGACGCCCCGCGGCCATGCCACATGGAAGGAAAGTATCTTAAATAATGTAAATAGAACATTTTACTAAAAGAACACTTTATTTTGATTTTAAAAACAATTTAAACTGCATTCAAAAAATTTCGAATAATCGCCTGTCTGAACCGGGAATCGAACCCACCAAATTGTAAAAACAAAACACCCGTTATTTTATGATTCCGATTAAAAGGCTTAATAGTACATTTATAATTTAAAGAAACCGATGTAACAGCCGATTTTATCATTTTAAAGTATTACTAATAAGTATCTACCCACTTGATACACACATATCATTATTAAAGAGCATAATAAATAATAATGTGATTAATAAATTAAATAAATTGTAAAGAGTTGCATGCAACTCTACACGGCAAAGTAAAAGGAAAAGCTAATTTTCTTTAAATTATAAATGTAAAATTTCATGAACTTCCTTTTTTTAAGATGCTATGTTCATCATCATCATCATCATCATCATCAACCTATATCGGTCCACTGCTGGACGTAGGTCTCTCCCAAGACGCGCCACTGATCCCGGTCTTCGGCTCGTCTCATCCAGTGTTTGCCAGCTACATGTCTCAGATCGTCACCCCACCTAGCCGGAGGGCGTCCTACACTACGTGCGCCTAAACGCGCTCTCCACTCGAGTATTAGTTTGCTCCAACGATTGTCGGTTCTGCGGCAAACATGGCCGGCCCACTGCCAGTTTAGCTTACTAATCCTCTGAGCTATGTCGACCACCTTGGTTCTCTGTCGGATAACCTCGTTCCGGATTCTATCCTTCAGAGAAATTCCGAGCATAGCCCTCTCCATAGCTCGCTGAGCGACTTTCAACTTGTGGACCAACCCCACTATTCAGTGTCCACGTTGGATGCTATGTTACTTGGAAAAAAATAATCCTTATGATTGTGCCTTTTAATTGGTATCATAAAATAACGGGTGTTTTGTTTTTACAATTTGGTGGGTTCGACTCCCGGTTCAGACAGGCGATTATTCAAAAATTTTTGAATGCAGTTTAAATTGTTTTTAATATCAAAATAAAGTCTTCTTTCAGTAAAACGTTCTATCTACATTATTTAAGATACTTTCCCTCCATGTGGCATGGCCGCGGGGCACCCTATATAGTTACTAACCTGGCACATATGACTGCGACATTATATTCCAAGCAGGTGAAGCAAAAGGCGTAAGCAAATAGTCTAGTAAATAAAATAAATATATTCAACACCTTTATTTGGTTAGGGACATCATTGAAGTGTCTGTGACAATATTTGTGAACTGAATTACATACAATTTTATCTCTATCAAATAAGTCTGTAAAACGTTCTTTGCCCTTTCAATGAGTAGTTAATATTGTGAAATGTTTATACAAATGTCCAGTCATACATACAATCACGCCTGTTTAGTTAGCAAGCAAGCAAGCACGCAAGCAGTAGGTACTATGAGAATTAGATTGCTGATAATACTTATAGGTAGGTACACACCTACATTATAGATTTTTTCTCTCCTGGCCTGAGGCCCTAGTACGAGTTTTGGTGTGTAAATCTGGTGTGAAACGTCTGACGCCCAGCACACCAGTGGGCGCTTATTTGTATGGAGACACTGAGCGGATTCTTTGAGAAGCTTGGTCTACACCAAGCCCGTACTCGCATTTCGAGCTTCTCAAAGAATCCGCTCAGTGTCTCCATACAAATCAGCGCCCACTGGTGTGCTGGGCGTCAGACGTTTCACACCCACACTATACACTGAAAACTCGTACTAGGCCCTCTGGTCTACTTCTGAAATGCCTTCAAAATTAGCACAGCAGTTATGCTTTGGTCTCGCGATCGCGAACGCTGCGGTATTCGGCTCAACGCAGAGTACCTACCGCGTTTGCTCCTCGCCGCTGACGCAGACTGCGACGTAACAAGAGACCATACTAGACGTTTTCCATACAATTATGTGTCCGGCGCTGCATGCTGCATACCGCTACGTTGTGCGTTACGATCGCGAGACCAAAGCATAACTGCTGCGTTTGTCTTGCGGGAGTTGCGTGACAAAAGTCTAGGAGAGCAGGAATAATACTTAGATATCGGCTCGTAGCACTTTTTTGTATCACACTTAATAGGCCTTTACATCTATTGAAGACTGAAGCGTCAACAGGCAACCTACGACACACTGTAGTGCCTCGGACAATGTTTAGATGGAGTAGGCTTGTAGTACTATACCATCCTCTCAGCCTAGTCAGACATATCCACAGAAAACACATCGTCAATGCGCACGGAACTGACTAAGCCAAGGGTTCCCTCAACACAACACACGATAAAATGCATTTTTGAAATTAGTTAGAGCTAGTTCAGCTGATCCTAATCTTTTTATAATAATTTATTCTATAATCAGATATTCCATAGAATATATATCGGCGCAAGCATTGCAACGACAATAACACGCAAGCGGGCGGTGAATCACAACGGCGTAAACAAGCCACACCTGCGAGGCACACCTGTGTCTGACTCAGCGCTCGCACCACTGCGCGCTGCCTATAAAACCGGGTGACGTGCTCAACGGATTCATTCGCTCACCGGCGCTCGGAGCGAACACATCGACTAAGAAAGAGTTTAATTATTTTGATTCGGTTAAATTCAATGACGTGTTCGTTTGGTTTGTTTCAAAGTTAAGTGAATCTTGAACTCGGTTACTGTAGGTTGAACTGTTTATGAATTAGTTTCAGAGATAGATTAATTTGGTTTGCTGTGGGTTTTGATTGATTAAATAGTTTGTCAGTATTAATTTAACATGTTTTTATTAGACCCAGTACCTCTTCTCTTACATCAGAAGTGGGATTGGGCCAACGCCAACGACCATCGGCTCCTGCTTTTGGCATTGCTAAACCCGTGTCTATTTTTTTTCAGTGAACACTTTCAAGGACACCATGTACCATACCAGATGATGCATTTAAACCAACATCGTGAGGCTCTTAAGAATGTGATCAAACTAGCGGCTTCCTGTGTGAAAGACGAGTAAGGTTAAACGCAGAGCTATCACGAGAACAACTGTTTGCTGAATCGGGCCGTTTAGTCAACCCGTATTTTGATGCCGCATAGCTTGCCGTTGAGAAACGCATCCGAGTGTGACGTGACCGTATCGGGATGTGTGATAGTAATGAAGGTAAAAGTATTTACTGATAATTAATGAGATTCCTGTGAGGTTTGAGACCCGATTACAACGTGATGACAAATGAATTTTCACGTGTCGATTGATTATCAATGTGCAAACGGGTGTTAACGTGAAACTTAATAACTGTGTTAACGTATCCGTTGTGAAATTTAACGAGTTTATGTGGGTGACGTGAAAAACATAAACGTGTTATGAAATACGAAGCTAAATGGGCGCTGAGGCTCTGAGGCTTGACCAAAATTAGCGCTGAGGCTATGAGGTCGCATTTTGGTACGAGTGAACAAGTTTGATTAAAATTAGCGCCCGAGGCTATGAGATCAAATGCGTTCACTGTTCTCTTTGCTGTTATAATGTGCTGATGTGTTTTTATGCAGATTCATCTTAAAAAACGAGTCGCAGGGACGCGCCTGCGTCAGTATGGCCGTATCGGCGCAAGCATTGCAACGACAATAACACGCAAGCGGGCGGTGAATCACAACGGCGTAAACAAGCCACACCTGCGAGGCACACCTGTGTCTGACTCAGCGCTCGCACCACTGCGCGCTGCCTATAAAACCGGGTGACGTGCTCAACGGATTCATTCGCTCACCGGCGCTCGGAGCGAACACATCGACTAAGAAAGAGTTCAATTATTTTGATTCGGTTAAATTCAATGACGTGTTCGTTTGGTTTGTTTCAAAGTTAAGTGAATCTTGAACTCGGTTACTGTAGGTTGAACTGTTTATGAATTAGTTTCAGAGATAGATTAATTTGGTTTGCTGTGGGTTTTGATTGATTAAATAGTTTGTCAGTATTAATTTAACATGTTTTTATTAGACCCAGTACCTCTTCTCTTACATATATATTTAGATTTTTGTGGAAATTTTTCGTTTAGGTACCTTTTTGAATTTACCAATCAACTGAACGTTGTTTGAGACCTCTTACGAGAGCGCACATTTCCGTGCAAAAGAACAAACAATCAATTCTAAAAGCGAGTTTGTTTTTTGTTTCTAGCCTTTAATGGCTGAATAGGTATTCAGCCATTAAAGGCTATAAAATAATGCCACAAGAACAATATCTTTGTCATTTTACGTGTATTTTAAGATTTATAGTGTACTAGCTGTCGCCCGCGCCTTTGCTCGCGTTGAAGCAGCATACGCATTAAATCTTCGATCCTAATTTTAGAACCTTTATACCGCGTTCACACTACGCCCATGCCGCTGCCGGAATGTATGGCGGCATCAATGCCGCGGACTTATTGCCACAGCAACATCGCCTTTATTCTCACTAAGCGGCATTCATGCCGGCAGCGGCATGGGCATAGTGTGAACACGGTATTAGGGTGCGATTTTTCAAAATTTCTTTCTTAGCGCACCCCTACACTATATATGGATACTACCCTCCAAATTTCATACCTCTAGGACTTATAGTTTAGGCTGTGCGTTGATTGTCAGTCAGCAAGAGTTTTATATTATTTAGATAGATTTATTTTTAGATTGACAACAGAATAACCTTGTATAGGTATGTTTCCGGTATTACAACTATTACGAGAGACAATAAGAAAAAACACATTATTGTTGGTATCTAGGCAGTATATGTACATTGTTCCGGAACTGGTCTAAATCTAGACTTCCCTATGCTTTGATCTGGTTTTTATGAAGTACTAGGTGCCGCCCGCGACTTCGTTCGCGTCCCGTTGGATCCTGTTGATTTTCCGGGATAAAAAGGACCCTATGTGTTAATCCAGGTCACGGACAATAAATATTCCAAGTTTCATCCAAATCGGAACAGTAGTTTTTGCGTGACAGAGTAACAAACATCCATACATACACACATACATACATACATCGTTACAAACTTTCGCGTTTATAATATTAGTAGGATTAAATCTTAGCATACTTAATTTAAACACATAATGTACCTACTATTATATTAACATTCAGTATCTATTTATGTATTCTATCAGCAATTCAGTAACCTACTATGTCTTGATTTACAAATATTGAGATTACGTGCTGAAAATAAATTTTCGTCAAAATAAAACATATCTTATGGTACTCAAGAATAATGTAGCTATCTATCAATCAAAGAATTTTCAGAATCGATTCAGTAGTTCTAAAAAGATACTATTTTTTGTACCACTGGTGCTACTGGTATTGAAAGAAGTCTAATGTTGCGTTCACACTATGCCGCATTCGGCATGCACTTGGGCAGGGAAGTGGGCACGAGCATAGCGTGAACACGAACATACCTCTGTCCCGTCTCCCGGCCCAAGTTCATGCCCTTGCTCTCTAATGAGAATAAAGGCGATATTGCTGGCAATAAGTCCGCGGCAATAATGCCGGCAGCGGCATGGGCATAGTGTGAACGCGGTATAAGTATCGAGGATTATAAAAATAGGCTAGTTATTTAGTTATCTATATGTCTGAGGGCCTAGTACGAGTTTTCAGTGTATAGTGTGGGTGTGAAACGTCTGACGCCCAGCACACCATTGTGCGCTGATTTGTATGGAGACACTGAGCGGATTCTTTGAGAAGCTCGAAATGCGAGTACGGGCTTGGTGTAGACCAAGCTTATCAAAGAATCCGCTTAGTGTCTCCATACAAATAAGCGCCCACTGGTGTGCTGGGCGTCAGACGTTTCACACCAGATTTACACACCAAAACTCGTACTAGGCCCTCTGTTTGCTTGCGCTCTTTCTGTCTTCGCAACTAATGCCTCAAACAATACGATTGTTTGCATAATATTATAGTTCTGAATTTCTGGTTAAGATTTTCATCAAAAATGATTACCTTTTAATATTTATTTTCTAATAAAATGGGCTTGTTGCCTGATTCTTTCTTTCTTGGATATGGATACTATGTTAGAAGAGGAGTTGGAGTGGACAAATACTGTGTTCTGCCCACTCATAAAACCATGCTCTATGACATTATCATCTCGCATGGTAAAAATCCTAACTAATCATTACTAATATTATAAATGCGAAAGTAACTCTGTCTCGCTTTCACGCCAAAACTACTGAACCGATTTGAATAAAATTTGGTACACAGATAGTCTAGAGCCTGAGAAAGGACATAGGCTACTTTTTAATGCGAAAAAAGGGTTGTAAGGGGTTGAAAGGGGGGATGAAAGTTATATGGAAGTATCGTCATTTTTAGAGCTAGAAGAAGCTTTAAATTTTTAGGCTGTTGATTCGATATAAATAAATATGACATTCAAAGTTTGTAAAATTTTTAACCTAAGCTACTCAAAGACACTATACCAATACATTAATGTACAATATTGTCTAGAATTGATCTAAAAGCTATCTAAGCTACTGAACTGTCTCAGTTTAGATTACCTTCAGGAAACCCGTGTTTAAACAGAGTATTGTATTACAAACAAACAGACAATGTTGATGGCTTCTTTAAACACACGTTTACCGATAAATGAGTGTATGTTTTGTCAATACTTTACCATACACCATTATTACCGGCCTGTTCACATCAAATTCAACTTTATTGGCTTGTACTATAGTGTAAAGATTGGTTTTGTTTGTAGACTGTATTTAAAATTACTAAACAGATACTGAAAATTATTTCGATAATAGATAGTAACTATATTAACAATATTACTAGGTGTCCTAGGTGCCGTCCGCGACTTCGTTCGCATCCCGTTGGATCCCGTTGATTTTTCGGGATAAAAAGTAGCCTATGTGTTAATCCAGGTCACGGACAATATATGTTCCAAGTTTCATCTAAATCGGATCAGTAGTTTTTACGTGAAAGAGTAACAAACATCCATCCATCCATACTTACAAACTTTCGAGTTTCTAATATTAGTAGGATAAATGTTAGTATTGGTACTAATAGATAGTTTACCTACCTATCTGCAAAACCTTACGTAATATCTACCTACAAGTAGTAATGTACACAAGTATTTCAGTATACTATTTACTCAGGTTTTATGATAGTGCTTCCATCTTACTATGTACTAGGTACTTCACTGTATTTGTCCTTACTAGATAGGTCTGTTTGTAAACGATTTTATACTAAATGCCTACGACATAATTATTACGTAGATCTGGAAAATTACAAACTAATTGCAAGTTAGATCGGACACAAATATTATCGAAATTGCAGCTATAATTTTGGGTCGTGTAAAAAAGAAATAAACGTACAAAAAATATATATAATATAAAATGTATATACATTACACAAATTAGCCCCTGAATTGTTCGGTACCTAATTGGTTATCCAATTTGAGCATGAGCATTGGCTGCTGGCTGGATGAATTACGTTGGAGGACTGTTCAGCGCCTGCTACTATGAATACCAGCGATAAAGATCAACTTCAGCCCACACTGAAAACCGAAACAGCATCGAAACAAAGAACTTAAAACATTAAATTAGAATTTAAATATTTTACCTATTCATTGAGTAATTGAAATAATAATTACTGAGTCTAATGAATTGTTACAAGGCCTACAAGTTAAAGTTATCGCGAATATATACTTTCGAAATATCTGCCTGCAGTAGTTTTTTACCCTTGACTTATTTGGTTCCATAATCACCACTGAAAAAGAGCACTGGGGTCTAGTGAAAGTGGCAAAGTGATAGTAAGGTCGTGGGCTAATATTTTGCCGTTCATCAATTATTTCTGCTCATTAGGCTTGGTCTGTTGGCGCGTGGTAAAAAACTACTTGGATTATACTGTAAAACTAGCCGTCGCCTGCGGCGTTGCTCGCGTTCTAAACCCTTTAGAGTGTGACTTTTCAAAATTCCTTTCTTAGTGCACCCCTACACTATATAAGGATACTACCCTCCAAATGTCATACCTCTAGGACTTATAGTTTAGACTGTGCGTTGATTGTCAGTCAGCATCAAAAGAGTTTTTTTATATTTAGAGATATTTCCAAGATTAGACATGATAAGAAACAGTTGTGAGAACAATTTTGGCTTGCAAAATAACAATTGGAATGGAAATAGTACAAAAAATTTGATGTGCAAACCGGTTTTAGTTGAATTCAATAACATTTGCATAGTTATTGCATTCAATTAATTGATAAGCGAATACTTTGAGAACCTATTCGCCGTGTGTTACGCATGCTATGATCCTTGTTATTTATCTATCTATACTATTATAAAACTGTAAAAAAGCCAAAAACTAAAATAAAAGATATGGATAAATTAAATATGCGGATCTACTAAATATACGATTCTGATTCCGAAAATAGAGTTTTTCTGTTTATCTGTTTGTTTGTTCGCGGATCACGCCTTAACTACTGGACCAATTTCAATGAAACTTATACCATTCAGAATCCCTTAATCCGGATTGAAACATAGGCAACATTTTATTGAAATCAAATACGTGGATTCTTAGATACAGCTGGAACTTTAACAAAAGCAGCCATTTGCTACGAGGTTCATCGTATGCTGACAGATATTTTGGTGGAAAGTTTCGCACGTACGTAGTCGCGGGTATCAGCTAGTGTATATATTTCGCAATGTTTCTCTATCATATCATCTCATTGTACCTACTGTAGATACTAGTTTTATCTAATTCTATTGCGTGTCATTGACACACTAACGCACGTGCCGACCAGCATACTATGACCTATGACGAGAGATCATCCAACTCATAATTGCTATTGAAAAGGTCAGATGTACAGCTCTTTTTGACTTGGTAACTGTTTGCGATTATCCTGTGATATTCGTAGAACAAAATACTTTTCATCCCACCATCTCGGAAAGAGTATTTTTGCTCTTCAATATCTGAGTGCAAAAGCCGTTTTTATTCTCTAGAGGATAAAGTAAATTGAATTTAGAACATCGTGTGCACTAAGTTTGTGAATTAAAAAAAACATTAAACCTATTTACTGCTACCTCTATGGTGCCGAATATATCATACAGCTTTTTTTTAATTTGTTAAAAACTCAGACTCGGAACCTTCTTGGTGTTCTTTTTTCAATTTGCTTTGTACGCGGTTCTTTACGCGGCATTTATTCACGTCATTGTTAAACCTTATATTAAAAACAAGAAACTTGAAAACAAGTGAAAAAACTAAAATTAGTGATTCTAACGACGAGGAAGTTTGTTTGACGCCAACAGAATTGACTGAAACTGTAAAAAAATTACACTCAATTCAAAAAAAAAAAAAAAAAAAAAAAAAAAACTGTAGCAACGTTACTTTCAAATTTTCTTAATTATACCTTAGTATTATTTTGTTATAATTTAAAGATTATTCTGTAATACTTACCTGTCATAATGTAGTAGTTAATACCTAAACTGAAATAAAAGTGATCTTGTGATTGTAAACGTTTTTTTTTGCATTTATTCATTTCCTCGCTGAGGTGTAATGAAAAGTTACGTGTTGCACTCGAGTGCAAAGATTTTTCACCTCGTGCTCTTTTGATTCCCTCGCTAACGCTCAGGATTCTAATTTTGAATCACTCGCTGTGCTCTTGATTCAATTTTAGAATCCTTCGCTTGCTCGGTCATCAAAATTGAACACGCGGTTAAAAAGCAACTTTGCACTCTTGTATAACAAATAACTATTATCTTCTAAATTAATAAAATTCTTTTGCAGCTGACTGACAATCAATGCACAGCCTAAACTATAAGTCCTAGAGGTATGACATTTGGAGGGTAGTATCCTTATATAGTGTAGGGGTGCACTAAGAAAGGAATTTTGAAATGTCGCACACGTAGGAAGCTACAGTTTTCCTACCTACCTACCTAGTCTTATATTGTTTGATTGAGCGGACCAAACGCTACCCAGGCTTATGTTTGGACGCACCCTAGCCTCCACAAAATCAATGGAGCAGTCACGTTCACGACAATTCAAGCTAAAATTAGAAGCTTTTCTTTAGAAGTCACATTTTGTACGCTGTTTTGTTAAAAGTACGATGTTAATTTAAATTTCCATTTTGCAGGTCGATCTCTTATGGCTTTTTTATTTGACAGGCGTCATGGCTCAGTCGGTTGTAGCTCTGCCTTCCGTGATGTGAGATGTTCGATCCCCACCGAGAAAACATTTATGTGTGGCAAACATAGATGTTTGTTCTGTGTCTGGGTATTACGATGTATTATATGTATTTACAAAAAATAATGTAATACAAGTATTCTAACGGCAATCTAGTTCCCATAGTTTATTTACGCTTCGCTTAGTTTGGGACTAGAAAGAGTTGTGTGATATGTCCAAGAGTATTTATTTGTCAAAGATAACAAATTGGTTCCTCTTTACCACAACTGACCACAAATACACTTATTCCGTGATGGTTTTTTCCAGAAACTATTATTGTCGTTGCAACTTTGTTTTTTTTCTCATCTTGTGGTTTGGTTAGTTTATATTTATTATACGTATTTATATTTGTTACTAACTGTCGCCTGCGGCTTTGCTCGCGTGGTAGCAGCATACGCATTATTTGGTTAAAATCTTTGATCCTATTTTTATATCATTTAGGATGTGACTTTTTAAAATTCTTTTCTTAGTGCACCCCTACACTATATAAGGATACTACCCTCCAAATTTCATACCTATAATTCTTATAGTTTAGGCTGTGCGTTGACTGTTAGTTAGCTTCAAAAGAGTTTTATATACTTAGAAGAAGAAGATTGTAAGAGCTTACAGCGCCATATTATAGTAATGAAACTGATTCATCACACTTCAGACTTCAAGCGTCACGCTGGCTTAGCGTGTGATGTTTTGAACTTTAGTTCGAAGTCATTAGTCTGTATCTGAAGGATTGCATGCATCATTGAAATGCTAATCTGAGTCATATTTTCATTCTGCAACAAAAGACCCCCTTACTTACGATCGCTGCATAACGCTAATCAGCTGTTTAATTTAAATTATTGTCTGTCGTACTATGTCGTCTATACTTATGACGGACGAATAGTTAAACAGTTAAATCAAAGTCTAGCTCTGTCACAGTTTGACATTACCTGTTAGTAGGTGACAGCAATAATTTACACTGCTGAATAAAGTTATGCAGCGATCGTAAGTAAGGGGGTTGATTTTTACACTACCTATGTATCCATACATATTTTCTTTGACCTATTTATACGTCATTTATAGTTTCATGTCTGAATATACTTAATCGCGTTGAGTAAATATTCTTACCCTTACACGTCAAGCCCTTAAAGGGCCCCGTAACGGGATTTCTGGAACTTTGCTCCAATTTTCCCCGGCCGGCAGTCGCCGTGGTAGCTAAGGGGATTTTAGGACAAAAGTTCCAGAAATCCCCCACGCAAGGGATTTAGTCAGGGGAAAATTGGAATGAGCCAACGCGCCAACCTATTGCTTTGTACTGTTCAATTATCAGCACATATGCTGATTTACTGCTCAAACACTGATCCGGACTCGAGCATAGATATTTGTATGAAAATCTCTACTCAAATCTATGCTTGAGTAACGATTTCTATCGGCATACGGGCCATACTGTTCTTTAACCATAAATAGATTGTTTGCAAAGTCTGCAAGAAACAGTTGAGCTATCAACTGTTTCATGAATATTTTGTTAATCTACCTACAATATAATATTGCAGGTAATATTATACATATAGCCTTAACGAGGTGATTGACCTGTTGCAAAAATGTACAAGCGCTTAGCTATGTAACAAGTTTTCGTAATTTTAGCAAAATAAAATACTTATATGATTTATAAGTTTAAAAAACTGGAAAAACCGACTTTAATTTGATACGCCTTCATTATCAAATGATGATGATGATAGCAGTGTATTGGGTCTGATCTATTGATCGTAAACACCACAAAAAAGCAAAATGGATGAACGTGGATGACGTGTTTTTTCCAGTTCCACTTATTTAACTGCCAAACTACAGAAAAAAAAACAACCGAATTGAGAAACTCCTTTTTTGAAGTCGGTTCCGCTCACTTTGAAGTTGTATTTTGTTTGTTTCGAAGCGTGCGTCAATTAATTGTGCGTCATTCTTATACATGTAATGTCATAAACTCACTCGATTTAGTTCATTTCACTACCACGCTCGTTAATGAGGCGCCACAGATGCTATCGAGTTTTACAAAATACGAAATTTTCATAGTATTTTTTATACAAAAACACACAACACAATATAGACATCTTCCCAGCTATTCACATAATATGTAAGATCACTGATGATATTTAGAAGAGTAAATTTTCCTTCTAAAACATTCCATAATACAATGTTAGAAAGGTTATTTTGTTATTGTTAATTACTCTTTGTCATGTTTGCGTGTACAATTATAATTAGTGCAGAAACTGTTTCTTTGTTTCAGATATTCAAAATGGTACTTAAATGAGACTTATTGACACGATATTGTGGCGCTGTAGCAATTATTTAAAGTTTACCAAGTGCACTTAACTTGTACTTAATACTTAAACTATGGATCCGGGGTACTTCGATATAGAGAGGAAACAAAACCCGAGGGAGAAGGCGAATATATTATCAAAATACTTATTCTGGTAAGTATTACACCTAACACATTTTTAACCCTAATGTTGCGTTCACACTATGCCGCAGTCGGCAGGGACTTGAGCAGGGAAGTGGGCACGAGCATAGTGCGAACACGATAATGCCTCTGTCCCGGCTCCCGGCCCAAGTTCATGCCCTTGCTCTCTACTGAGAATAAAGGCGATGTTGCTGTGGCAATAATGACGGTAGCGGTATAAATTTGAGTTACACTACGTAAGAAACTGGTAGTCACGCAAAATCCGCGACTTAGTGACGATTCGGACCAAATATTTTGGGACAAATTCTCCCAATCGTCACTTTTGATTTTAATAATTTTTGTTGTGACGATTCGGACAACTTTAAAAATAGCTGCATTGTACAGTCAGGTAAACAATTTTTAAGCAAAATGTGATATAGCTATTAAGGTGGTTCGATTTCCATATTAATTTATTTTACCAATTTGGGGGAAATTATATTATTATACCTAACAAGCAATTTTTATTTATTTCTTGAATCATAGAACTTAAAATCAAGATCAATTTTTTTGGTGACAGCTGTCAAACTTCAAACGCCCATATCTCGGAAACTACTCACCCTAGAGTTCTCGTTCCAAAACTAAATGAAAGGTGTGATCAAGATCTAAATGTTTGAAGACAGCTGTCAAACTTCAAACTGCTATATCTTGGAAACTACTCACCCTAGAGTTCTCGTTTCAGAACCAAATGAAAGGTGTGATCAAGATCTATTTTTTTGATGGCAGCTGTCAAACTTCAAACGGCTATATCTCGGAAACTACTCACCCTAGAGTTCTCGTTCCAAAACTAAATGAAAGGTGTGATCAAGACCTATTTTTTTGATGACAGTTGTCAAACTTCAAACTGCTATATCTTGGAAACTACTCACCCTAGAGTTCTCGTTTCAGAACTAAATGAAAGGTGTGATCAAGACCTATTTTTTTGATGACAGTTGTCAAACTTCAAATGGCTATATCTTGGAAACTACTCACCCTAGAGTTCTCGTTTTAGAACTAAATGAAAGGTGTGATCAAGACCTATTTTTTTGATGACAGTTGTCAAACTTCAAATGGCTATATCTCGGAAACTACTCATCCTAGAGATCTCGTTCCAAAACCAAATGAAAGGTGTGATCAAGATCTATTTTTTTGATGGCAGCTGTCAAACTTCAAACGGCTATATCTCGGAAACTACTCACCCTAGAGTTCTCGTTCCAAAACTAAATGAAAGGTGTGATCAAGACCAATTTTTTTGATGACAGCTGTCAAACTTCAAACGGCTATATCTCGGAAACTACTCACCCTAGAGTTCTCCTAGAGAAAATTATTGTTTTTTATTTTTACGTGAAGAACAAACCAACAAAAATACTTTCCATACTTCACATCACAGTCATACAATTTAAAAATTTAGATATAAGAAAATCTAACGCGAACTCTAGGGTGAGTAGTTTCCGAGATATGGGCGTTTGAAGTTTGACAGCTGTCATCAAAAAAATTGATCTTGATCACACCTTTCATTTGGTTTTGGAACGAGATCTCTAGGGTGAGGAGTTTCCGAGATATGGGCGTTTGAAGTTTGACAGCTGTCATCAAAAAAATAGATCTTGATCACACCTTTCATTTGGTTTTGGAACGAGATCTCTAAGGTGAGTAGTTTCCGAGATATAGCCGTTTGAAGTTTGACAGCTGTCATCAGAAAAATATATCTTGATCACACCTTTCATTTGGTTTTAGAACGAGAACTCTAGGGTGAGTAGTTTCCGAGATATGGGCGTTTGAAGTTTGACAGCTGTCATCAAAAAAATAGATCTTGATCACACCTTTCATTTGGTTTTGGAACGAGATCTCTAGGGTGAGTAGTTTCCGAGATATGGCCGTTTGAAGTTTGACAGCTGTCATAAAAAAAATAGATCTTGATCACACCTTTCATTTAGTTCTGAAACGAGAACTCTAGGGTGAGTAGTTTCCAAGATATAGCAGTTTGAAGTTTGACAACTGTCATCAAAAAAATAGATCTTGATCACACCTTTCATTTGGTTTTGGAACGAGATCTCTAGGGTGAGTAGTTTCCGAGATATGGGCGTTTGAAGTTTGACAGCTGTCATCAAAAAAATAGATCTTGATCACACCTTTCATTTGGTTTTGGAACGAGATCTCTAGGGTGAGTAGTTTCCGAGATATAGCCGTTTGAAGTTTGACAGCTGTTATCAAAAAAATAGATCTTGATCACACCTTTCATTTGGTTTTGGAACGAGAACTCTAGGGTGAGTAGTTTCCGAGATATGGGCGTTTGAAGTTTGACAGCTGTCATCAAAAAAATAGATCTTGATTTTAAGTTCTATGATTCAAGAAAAAAATAAAAATTGCTTGTTAGGTATAATAATATAATTTCCCCCAAATTGGTTAAATAAATTAGTATGAAAATCGAACCACCTTAATGTAACCACACGCTCGCAAAGCAATTTAAATAGCTAAATCATATTTTGCTTAACATTTTTTTACCTGACTGTACTCAACGGCTTCCTTAATTTGATGTTCTCCGAATCGTCACAACAAAAATTATTAAAATCAAAAGTGACGATTGGGAGAATTTGTCCCAAAATATTTGGTCCGAATCGTCACTAAGTCAAATCCGCACGGTGGCCGCGCCCTGTAAGTTAACTATTAGTTCGCCCCGAACTGAGATCTCGTGGTCGGTCAAGAGGTTGTAAAGATATGAAAGTCCAAACGGAAAAAAAAATTTCGTACTAAAATATCAAGTGGGGTGTCATATGATAGGGCTTTGTTTAGACATTCCAACTTTACGATAACGACTGTACAACTTAATTTTTTTTTACTCTCTTTGGAACCTCATAAATTTCCAACCCCTCGATCGATTTACTTTATTTTTCAAACCAGTAAAACGCAATTCAATATAACCAAATTATGTGAAGATCGGATAAGCGGTTCAAAAGATCTCGACAAACAAACATACAAAGCATTTTTGCCCAAGTTGTCACTAAGATCTTCGTTCGCTTCGATGAAATATACATACTAATAATACATAATAGGCATACAAGCAAAGTTTTGACGTCGTCGGTAATCGCACAATTACGCCCATTATATATCAGAATTTGCATATTCTTCTTGAAAACAAAAACTTCTCGGTATATCAAAGGTCTTTATCGTCCAAAACGAGGTTATTCAAAGCGCCAAGGTTGACGACTTATACCTTTCTGCAGATGCATTTTCTTAAACCCTTGTTAGTGTTTAAATATAGCAATCTTTGTTGTGACTCCTATAAAGGACGGGAATAAATAGTGATGTCAGTTTATGTTACTTTAGGAAAGTTTATTTTTTTCTAAACGTTTCGAATTGTCCTAAAATACATTTTTTTATCGTTTGCGATATGATTGTTACCACTGTCTTGATAAATAATGATCGTATTCTCAAGGTCCGTATTCTCAAGGAATTAATAAAATAATAAATATTCACGGACATTTAACACAACGCCTTCTAGTCCCAAACTAAGCAAAGCTTGTACTATGGGAACTAGATTGCTGATAGAATACTTAGATATTTTTTTTTTGTAAATACATACTTATGATATATAGTAACACCCAGATACAGAACAAACATCTATGTTTGCAACACACAAATGTTTGTTCTCGGTGGGGATCGAACCCACGACCCACAGCACGGAAGGCAGAGCTACTACCGACTGAGCCATGACGCCTGTCAGGCCTAATTATTAGGTTATTAAGAATTATTATGGAATTATCCAAATTCAAGCATAGATTTTGGCAGCCACTAGCAAGCAAGCTCGTATGATTTGGTGGCCAACTCTGGTGACGGAGTTTTTAGGCCGCCTTAAGGCCTCCGTCATGGCTTAACGACTGCTAGAGCTGAGATAGTTTAACGTGCACGAAGCACGGAAGCGCTCAGATGTAAAAGCCACTAGCGGTCACTCATCCAAATAGTGACCGCGCAGAAGGTCGCGGTGAAGATTGGCTAACCAGCCACTTTTTATGCCACGTGTACACGTAGTAGCCGCCACTAAAACGTATATGAATCTACAAATTGCATGTTAAAAGCTTGTCGCAGGCCAACGTTTGCGCTCTTTATAGGTCACTTTAGCTATTGGCGCTCTTTTCAACGAATATTTATGACTACACTATGTTTTAGGTATACACATGACGTGTTCAACAAGGGGCGGAAAGGGCAGCTCAGCATATCAGATGTTTACAGGTACCTATGTAATATATTCTAGACTAGCTGATACGACTTCTTACGCGTGCGAAACTTTCCACCAAAATATCTGTCAACCAGCATACGATGAACCTCATGCTAAAGGCGGCTTTTGGTTTAGAGAGTTCAAGCTGTATCTAAGAATCCACGTCTTTGATTTCAATAAAATATAGCGTATGTTTTGATCCGGAAAAAGGGCTTCTGATTGGTATAAGTTTCATTAAAATTGGTTTAGTAGTTTAGGCGTGATCCGCGAACAAACAAACAGACAAACTCGATTTTCGGAATCAGAATCGTTTATTTAGTAGATCTGCATATTTAGGTTATCCATATCTTTAATTTTAGTTTTTGGCTTTTTTTACATTACAGTTTTATAATAGTATAGATAGATTAAATACAAAGGCTTTTTATGGGACCAGTAGACTAAATATTTAAGCCCTATTGAGCAGTATTGTCATTAAAAATCTACAAATGGGAGCTCATGCTACTATTGATAGTGAAGAGATTATTTTTTTATGGGACTAAAATTATATTTCTTGTGGTGTAATAGACAAATCATGATGACACTGAATTTATGATTTGTCCTGTGTGTTTTAGATGTTCCCCAGGGCACAAGGCTGCGCCTAGAGGTGACACGTTAGGCGTCAAGTGGAAGGAACAATTACAGAAACGAGGTTTGTATTTGTATTATAGCTACCAAGAACAAACATTTGTGTGTGGCAAACATAGATGTTTGTTCTATGTCTGGGTGTTACTATGTACTTATGACAGACGAATAGTTAAACAGTTGAATCAAAGTCTAGCTCTGTCACAGTTTGACATTACCTGTCATAGTAGGTGCCAAATAACACCGCAATACAGGTCATTCACCCACCTTCACCATGATGTCGCTAAATTTAATTAATGAATTGCTAATTCTGTCGCTTTCCATACAAACCTGTCGCTAAGACGGTAATCGCTCGAATCTCGTAGTACTGTTGGTTTACCATACATAAATTGAATTTTGCGACATCGTGGTGAAGGTGGGTGAATGACCTGTATTGCGGTGTTATTTGGCACCTACTATAGTAGGTGAGGGTAACTCCCATTTGTTCTATAGGACTGTTTTTAAAACTGTTTTTATCTCTGCAGTTCCATGGTAGGACTATTGAAACTAGCCCATTAGGGTTAGTTTTCGTTTCAATAGTCCTACCCAAATGGAAGTTATCAGATATTAGGGATAAAAAATAGTAGATTGTATCATAAGGGAGCAAAATTATATTTTTACGGCGAGGGCGATTTTTTGAATCCAGAGCGAAGTGAAGGATTCTAGAGTAGAATCCGGAGCGTAGCGAGGGATTCTTTAGTAGAATCCTGAACGTAGCGAGGGATTCAAAGTACTTCGCCCGAGCCAAAAATATATTTTTCGCCCGAGTGGTACACTCTACTTTTCATCACCAACTATGAGAAAATAAAAGGCGCCTCATATTTTATTGTAATATTATTATTTAATAAAACATATATAGTAACAACTAAAATGAAAATAAGAAAACCACTTATTTCTTATGTTTTCTATTCGTTCGATTTCTTTGGCGCTGAACACTAAGATGTTCCAAATTCAAAAAGTGCGCGGCAAAGTAAATGAACTGAACGGAATGAACTTTGCCGCGCACTTATTGTTTCTTATAGAAAACACCACCTTTGGGTGCACATAAAGGCGAACCAAGTCGCTCTTTTCGAATAGGTGTGATGAAAAGTTTTAACAGTTCTAGACGTAACAGTTCTATAGAACAAATAGGAGTTACCCGTAGGTGACAGCAATAATTTTAACAGCTGAATAAAATGCAGCGATCGTAAGTAAGGGGGTATAAGTATGGCTTGCTTAGTCTATCTTCACCGATTATCTAAGTTAAGCGACGTTCTGCGCGGTCACTATTTGGATGGGTGACCGTTACATTTACATCTGAGCGTTTCCGTGCTTCGTGCACGTTAAACTGTCCCGGCTCTAGCAGTCGTTAAGCCATGACAGAGGCCTTAAGGCGGCCTAAAAACTCCGTCACCAAAGTTGGCCACTGACTCATACGAGCTTGCTTGCTAGTATGGTGATCGAACCCACGACCCACGTGTATATTATGTCGTGTATATTGTGTAGGTACATACCTTTGTTTTATCTAGTTCACATTGTAGAAATATAATTATTAACTAGTATAATTATTAATTTTGTAATGAGGTCAGCGTTTCACGCGATATGCAAACTAATAAGATTATTATGAAATGATACATTTCAATTATGTAATTATAACGTATATAAATGAATAAATATTCTTGGACATTACACACAACACCCTCTAGTCCCAAACTAAGCAAAGCTTGTACTATGGGAACTAGATTGCTGATATAATACTTATATACATTTTTTGTAAATACATACTTATATATACATAGTAACACCCAGATATAGAAAAAAACATCTATGTTTGCCACACACAAATGTTGGTTCTGTGTGGGGATCGAACCCACGACCAGTACGGAAGGCAGAACTATACCAACTGAGCTGTAACAAGCAAAATCATGAAATTGGTATTTTTTTTTTCAGAAAAAGGAAAGAAGCCGTCCCTACTCAAAGCAATTATTAATGTCTACGGGCTAAAGTTTATTATTGGAAATATTATCTTTGCTTTTGTGGATGCTGCGTTACGGTGAGTTTATCTTATATTTATATTTTAAAACTAGGTGCCGCCCGCGACTTCGTTCGCGTCCCGTTGGATCCCGTTGATTTTCCGGGATAAAAAGTAGCCTATGTTAATCCAGGTCACGGACAATATATGTTCCAAGTTTCATCCAAATCGGATCAGTAGTAGGATAATGTTCTTATGACCATTCTAAATATTCAATCTTGGGTTCAATTTTGCACAATTGCAGTTTAACATTAAAGGGTCTGGGGCAATTTGGATGGAGGCCAGATATTAATTTTTTTTTAAACTTGCAATGATGGAATTTTGTTTGTTACAATACACTTACAATGCAGTTTTCAAAAATGTAACAATGTCATTATAAAGTAGTGCACTAATAACTAATGATCCCCATGGGGATCATTAGTTATTAGACATTTTACTTCGAAAAATGCATCATTTACAATATTGTTTATCGTATTTACAGGTGTTTACTTAAAAATAATTCGTTTATTTTACGTTTTCGTGACTGCTACTGCATAATAGATTATGACAAAACCAACAGAAGTTGTACAAGGTGTAACATAATTACCCTATAAGCCCGAAGGGGGCGTAATCGGACCGACCACTTGAGTGCTTGGACATGTGCAAAGGGTGAATAAATTGTAATTGAAATTTTTATACAAAAGTGCAACTTTTGTTATTTTATAAATTTGCGTCAACCCTAAGTGTTTGTTTACTATTTGCGTAAACCCGTACACACGCATGCACACGTAGGTACCATCCTACCGCATCGCACGCAAATGCATGCTGTAGGTACATTTTAAGTAAAAGTTACGAGCTCATTTCATGAATGAAAAACTTCGAAATCTCAAAAGTCGTAGAACAAACACTGTTCGCCGTGACCTGTAAAATACCCCCCTTACTGACTTATAGGGTAATTATGTTACACGGTGTATACTTATAACAAAATACGTCTAAAAATTTACTGAGTATGCAAATCGGGAACTGAAATGCCCCAACGTTTTTATTAATTACAACAACAACGCCCTCTAGTCCCAAACTAAGCAAAGCTTGTACTATGGGAACTAGATTGCTGATAGTATACGTATTTTTTTTTGTAAATACATACTTATAATACATATTTATTTCAGGTTATCCATCCCAGTGTGTCTGGAAGGTCTGATAAACTACTTTTCCCCGGCACACGGTGGTGTTACAGCAACTCATGCGTATTTGTATGCCGCTGGCGTTGTTGGGTAAGATTTGTTATAGCGCCATCTGTTTTTAATGTACGTAATCTAGAGTGCCAGTTTTGTAACAGCGCCATCTGTTATTAAATTACAAAAGGTTTACTAAAAAGACGTTACCCACGGCCACTACCTCTTCTTCTCTTAAATAATGGCCTCTGTCCGTCATTTCGACAAACAATTTTGCCAATGTCAAGTGAAATATTTCAAATAATATGGCCGAATACTCAAAAGCCACTCAAACTCTACTCAATTTAAGTTCCGCTTAAATTATTGCAATCTCTTACAAATGAGTAATGTCAAACAGAGGCAGAGCAATTTTAAATGGTGCTCAAATTTGAATGACTTTTGAGTATTCCAGCCTAAGTCAAGTCAAGTCTTCGTCAAGTCGTCTGTCGTTTGTTGTGAAGAGAAAATGGTGGATTTTCTCTTCAAAACTTGAAAACGAATTTTCACATTCAGGGAAACCTCTTTACACACATTTATTCCAATGGCTCACACTTTATGTTACGACCTAACTATTATTGGTTAAAATTCCACCGAAGTTAAACAACAATATTCACAATAACACAAGAAAAACGATTAAAATAAAAGTGCTAGGTGTTGTTTCAAAAAATGTCAAAACTCGAATCTCCCGACACTAAGGCCGTGCTCACTTTGGACACGAATTTGTTCGTACGTAAACGTACGAGTAATGTTCGTACGAATTGAGTGCTCACACTGAATACGTTTTTCTCCGTCAAATAGTACGACTGCGTGATAAATCCCAACAAGTTCGCATTGTATTCGGACGTCGTAAGTAAACGTACGTATACGTACGACAGAGGGCCTAGTACGAGGTTTCAGTGTATAGTGTGGGTGTGAAACGTCTGACGCCCAGCACACCAGTGGGCGCTTATTTGTATGGAGACACTGAGCGGATTCTTTGAGAAGCTTGGTCTACACCAAGCCCGTACTCGCATTTCGAGCTTCTCAAAGAATCCGCTCAGTGTCTCCATACAAATCAGCGCCCACTGGTGTGCTGGGCGTCAGACGTTTCACACCAGATTTACACACCAAAACTCGTACTATGCCCTCTGATCGCATGCAGTGTGAGCGCTCCCATAGTCCTTGTAAGGTCGGTATCATTCGTGCGTAGTCGTACGAATCAAATTCGGATGAAATCGTATCCAAAGTGAGCACGTCCTAACTCATACGAACTCATACGTATTTGTAAATTCCTATTTTTATTTTTATCACTCTGCTGTACCCATGTATCTTTATTTTTATGGCACATAATAACGTTTTCTATTGTATTGTAATTTTTTTTTCAGTTTCATGGCAGTGAGTGCTAGTTTAATGCATCCCATGCTTCTATGGCTACTTAATACTGCGATGAAGATACGAGTAGCAACCGGATCTCTTATTTATAGAAAGGTTTGTAACCACGAAAATAAGTGCTTAAAGGGTCTGGGGCAAATTCGATGGAGCACAGGTACAATTTTTTTTAAACTTGCAATGATGGAAGTTTGTTTGTTACAAATGTTACAATACACTTACAATGCAGTTTTAAAAATATAACAATGTCATTATAAAGTAGCTGGAATCATTAGTTATTAGACATTTTACGTCGAAAAATGCGTCTTTTTCAATATTGTTTATCGTATTTACAGGTGTTTACGTCAAAATAATTACTTTATTTTGCGTTTTCGTGACATAATAGATTATGATATAACCAAGAAAAGTTATAAATAACAAAATTAATCTATAAATTAACTAAATGTATGCAAATCGAGACCTGAAATGCCCCAACGCCTTTAAGCAGTCTTTAATTTTGATATATCCATACTATAATATAAATTCAAAAGTAATTCTGTCTGTCTCGCTTTCACGCCAAAACTACTGAACCGATTTGAATGAAATTTGGTACACAGATAGTCTAGAGCCTGAGAAAGGACATAGGCTACTTTTTAATGCGAAAAAAGGGTTGTAAGGGGTTGAAAAGGGGAGGTGAAAGTTCTTTAACCTTCTCCATAAAAACTTTTTAATGTCACATTTGAAATAACTGTCAGTTGTTTGACAGTAAGAGTTTGAATGACAGGACAACGTCTGTCGTGTCAGCTAGGGCGCATTCTGAATTACGCTATAATCGCTCACAGCACTCACACCACCTCACGACGCGCGTTCCGAATTAGATATTACGATTATGACAGCTCAGAGCTGTCAACAATTCGGAACACTTGTGAACGCGCTCACATGCTCTCGCTCAACGAAACACATGAAAACATGTAAACAATAGCACAACTGAGGGCCTAGTACGAGTTTTCAGTGTATAGTGTGGGTGTGAAACGTCTGACGCCCAGCACACCATTGGGTGCTGATTTGTATGGAGACACTGAGCGGATTCTTTGAGAAGCTCGAAATGCGAGTACGGGCTTGTTGTAGACCAAGCTTCTCAATGAATCCGCTCAGTGTTTCCATACAAATAAGCGCCCACTGGTGTGCTGGGCGTCAGACGTTTCACACCAGATTTACACACCAAAACTCGTACTAGGGCCTCTGACCACAAAACACAACGAACAACTGTCATTTTTGACAGCGCTCACGGTGATATTATTTTAGGGCATGGTCGGCGTAATCGCAAGATGGCGCATGTCATGACGTCATCTATGACGTTTCACAGACCATCGTTATCGTGCTCACGCCATTTCGGTACGGGTTTGAGAACGCTCAAATCGATTATAGCGTAATTCGGAATGCGCCCCTAGTTTGAATATATTTTAACGTATTTTCAAACGATTCCAGGTACTCAGCCTGGACGTGAACGCCGGAGGCAAGGCATCTGAAGGTTTAGCGGGTCACGTGATCAACCTCCTAACAACAGACGCGCAACGCTTCGACATGGCCTGCCTGTTCCTAGTGGACCTAGTTAGGACGCCTATTGAAAGCACATTGATTATATACCTTATGTATAGGCAGATAGGGGTGGCTACGTTCGCTGGGGTTGCGTTTTTGCTGGCTTTTATACCTTTGCAAGGTGAGATTTTTTAGATCGAGCGTCTCCTGTGATTTGGTATAGCGCCATCTGTTTGCTCGCGTGGTAGCAGCATACGCATTATTTGGTTAAAATCTTTGATCCTAATTTTAGACCCTTTAGGGTGCGACTTTTCAAAATTCCTTTCTAAGTGCACCCCTACACTATATAAGGATACTACCCTCCAAATGTCATATCTCTAGGACTTATAGTTTAGGCTGTGCGTTGATTGTCAGTCAGCTTCAAAAGAGTTTTATATATTTATTAGAAGATACTATAAATATATATTCATAGACACATCACACAACGCCCTCTAGTCCCAAACTAAGCAAAGCTTTTCATCTGAATAAATATTCGATGAACTCGCTTAAATAAATTTGTTTATACGCATGAGTGAATGATTGATATCTATCTATGATGAGGGGATGAATGAATTTTGAACTTTCCTTCATACTTTATCAGGTTAGGACTGTCCTAAGGTGTCCATATTAGCTTAATATTGTTTTGAAAATTATCATGTGATAATAAAAATATTCGATCACCTCCATTTTTTTTATCGAATGATAGTGTTTTTTTTTATTTGTAGTTTTTATTGGTTAAAATAAATATTAAACACCTCTACTACCCTCCAAATTTCATACCTTTAGTACTTATAGTTTAGGCTGTGCGTTGATTGTCAATCAGCTTCAAAAGAGTTTTATATATTTAAATTAATTAATATTCTGCTGAAATAATTCTTATTGGTTAAATATTTTCAGGTTATCTGGGTAAAATATCAAGTAAGCTGCGTCGTCAGACGGCCGTACGCACAGACAATCGTATAAGACTGATGAACGAAGTGATACAGAGTATAGAGGCTATTAAAATGTACGCTTGGGAGAGCGCTTTTGCTAGAATTATTGGGCAGGCTAGGAAGTAAGTGGATTTTCATATAATATAGGTACTAACTAATCTTATTTATCTCTATTTTTATGGTTTTTCTTGGTGAGCAATCCTACTAATATTATAAACGCGAAAGTTTGTAATTATGGATGGATGGATGTTTGTTACTCTTTCAAGTAAAAACTACTGATCCGATTTGAATGAAACTTGGAATATATATTGTCCGTGACCTGGAATAACACATAGGCTACTTTTTATCCCGGAAAATCAACAGGACCAAACGTGACGCGGACGAAATCGCGGGCGGAAGCTAGTAAAACATAAAATCAAAAGAAAAACTAAAGATTCCTATAGTAGGTGCCAAATAACACGGCAATACAGGTCATTCACCCACCTTCACCACGATGTTGCAAAATTTAATTTATGTATGGTAAACAAACAGTAGGTACTAACGAGATTCGAACGGTACCGTCTTAGCGACAGGTTTATATGGAAAGCGACAGAATTAGCCATACATAAATTGAATTTTGTGACATCGTGGTGAAGGTGGGTGAATGACCTGTATTGCCGTGTTATTTGGCACCTACTATACATGTACACACCCTACGCCATATACATAAGTTACTAAAATCAATTTATATTCCAGAAAAGAAATGAATGTCATCAAAAAAATGTCATGGCTGCGAGCTGTCATGATATCATGTGTCAAGCTTAACACAAAAGTCGCCATTTTGCTTAGCATTATTACATACATATCTGCTGATAACGATCTCACTGCAGCCAAAGTGTTCGTCATATTCTCCTACTACGATATACTAAAGTATACATTAGTTGATTTCCTACCTCTTGCCATCACTTTCACTCTGGAAGCTTACGTGAGTGTGACGAGGATGCAAGAGTTTTTGCTACTACCCGAAGTTGAAAATCAGGGAGTTGATTTGTGGAATATTGAAGGCGAGAAAGCTAAAAGTAATGGAGTGTTTGAGAAAATTGGAAATGGGTAAGTGAATAAGTTCATGCGTATGTAGGTGGTTTGGTCTAGTCGTAGCAGCCTTGACTTCCGATCCAGAGGTCGCGAGTTCAAATCTTTGTAACTTAGCTATGGATTTTGCACTCAAATATTAGTTATAATAAATATAAAATGTTGTATGTATTTAATGTAGACATTAACTGTATTCACAAAGTAAATTACACCTAAATACAGTATTTACAATATTCACAGTATTTACAAAATACACATGAAGCTGTTGAGCTAATCTACAAACCGTTGCAAATGATTTATAAGATAGCTCATTGTACCTAATGTCAATTTCATGACGGAAAAGTGAAAAAAATAAAAATGACTGTGTTTGTAAATTAACATAACTTTTGTGGCCAAAAGATATTAACATAGAACTTGAACTTGAATGATACTCGATTCTGAAACAAATTGGTAAACTCGTACGCGTTACGCACGCTTACGAAGTCGCAGGTAACAGCTAGTTCATGAAGCTTTATTTCCAGGCAACAAACGTATGTAAAGTCGGAATCGAACCTAGAACACCTGAAGCCTACAGTGTTGGTCAGTTTGAAGAACTATAGCTCTCATTGGAGGAATGCGGAAGACGAAGCATTGGATGGGAAGGTGCCCGCTTTGACAGACATCAACCTTAATGTAAGTAGTTTTAGTAATTACTTAGTTAATTAGCCCTGATTATCTAAGTTAAGCAACGTTCTGTGCGGCCATTATTTGGATGGGTGACCGTTACATTTCATCTTGCGATTTGCGTTTTTTGGTGGTCTCCGTATGTGATCACTCTCTAGTATCTGTCTCTTTCTATTCGGGGGAATAGAAGGAGACAGAGACTAACGCTTCCCGTTTAACGCAACCTTGTACGCTGTCAGTTGGAAGTCGCATTAGAAGTATAACTTCAAAAACTATTTGTGTGTGGCATACATAGATGTTCACCATAGAAGCTTTGCTAAGTTTGAAACTAGAGGGGGTTGTGTGATATGTCCATGAATATTTATTCATGGTCAATCTTCACCGATTATCTAAGTTAAGCGACGGTCTGCGCGGTCACTTTTTGGATGGGTGACCGTTAGTGGCATTTACATCCGAGCGCTTCCGTGCTTCGTGCACGTTAAACTGTCCCGGCTCTAGCAGTCGTTAAGCCACGACGGAGGCCTTAAGGCGGCCTTAAAACTCCGTCACCAGAGTTGGCCACTAACTCATACGATCTTTGAGTGCTAATTGGTCCAAAATCACAGGTAAAATTAAAAAAAAAAAGAAACATGGACTTCTTTTTATTTAAGATGCTATGTTACTTGGAAAAAAAAAATCCTTATGATTGAGCCTTTTAATTGGTATCATAAAATAACGGGTGTTTTGTTTTTACAATTTGGTGGGTTCGATTCCCGGTTCAGGCAGGCGATTATTCAAAATTCTTTGAATGCATTTTAAATTGCTTTTAAAATCAAAATAAAGTCTTCTTTCAGTGAAACGTTCTATCTTCATTATTTAAGATACTTTCCCTCCATTTGTCATGGCCAAAACGCCCTGTAGAAGTATTCTATCAGCAATCTAGTTCCCATAGTACAAGCATTACTTAGTTTGAGACTAGAGGGCGTTGTGTGTAATGTCCAAGAATATATATTTTATTTTACAGATAAAAGCAAACACATTAACTACTATAGTAGGTACAGTTGGCTCGGGTAAGTCGACACTACTTCAAGCAATGCTAAGAGAGTTATCCATCAGTGGTGGTCATTTACAAGTTAATGGTATTGTGGCGTATGCGGCTCAAGATCCATGGCTTTTTGAGGCTTCTGTGAGTACTTATTCTATATCTAGGTATACAATGACAGGCGTCATGGCTCAGTCGGTAGTAGCTCTGCCTTCCGTGCTGTGGGTCGTGGGTTCGATCCCCACCGAGAACAAACATTTGTGTGTTGTAAACATAGATGTTTGTTCTGTGTCTGGGTGTTTCTATGTATTATAAGTATATATTTACAAAAAAAATATGTATATAAGTATTATATCAGCAATCTAGTTGCCGTAGTACAAGCTCTGCTTAGTTTGGGACTAGAAGGCGTTGTGTTAAGTGTCCGTGAATATTTATTTATTTATTTATAATATATATACTTACCTATATTTGTTCTATTTTATGTATTTCTTAAGTTTCTACCTATGTTGTTTTCTTTTTGTTGTGCGGTTATGTATGTATAGTGTGTCCAAAATAAATGTATTTTTTTTCTTTCTTTATTTCTTTCTATTATTCACTACCTCAATGGTTTATTTAGTAGATCTGCCTATTTAGTTTATATCTTTTATGTTTGACCAGCGACCCGCCCGGGCTTCGCACGGGTGCAATGCAGTGATGATGATGATGTATTATACATATAAACCTTCTTCTTGAATCACTCTATCTATTAAAAAAACTGTGTCAAAATCCGTTGTGTAGTTTTAAAGATCTAAGCATACATACATACAGACATTAGGACAGACGCGGGAAGCGACTTTGCTTTATACTATGTAGTGATTTTGGCTTTTTTACAGTTTTATAATAGTACTAGATGATACCCGCGACTTCGTACGCGTGCGAAACTTTCCACCAAAATATCTGTCAACCAGGATTCGATGAATTTCGTAGAAAATGGCTGCTTTTGGTTCAGAGAGTTCAAGCTGTATCTAAGAATCCATGTCTTTGATTTCATTAAAATATAGCCTATGTTTCTATTCAAAAGGGCTTCTGAATGATATAAGTTTCGTTGAAATTGGTCCAGCAGTTAAGGCGTGATCCGCGAACAAACAAATTCGATTTTCGGAATCAGAATCGTTTATTTAGTAGATCTGCATATTTAGTTTATCCATATCTTTAATTTTAGTTTTTGGCTTTTTTACAGTTTTATAATAGTATAGATAGATAAAGGCACTGTATAATATTTTTGCAGGTACGTCAAAATATCCTATTCGGACAAGATCTAGACTTGCGTAGATATAAACAAGTTATTAAATGCTGTCAACTGAAGAGTGATTTAGATATTCTACCTCATGGTGATAAAACTATTGTTGGAGAGAGAGGTAAGCTATCTAGACTCATAAATGTAATAATCTCAATATATAAAACTCTTTTGAAGCTGACCGACAATCAACGCACAGCCTGAACTATAAGTCCTAGAGGTATGACATTTGGAGGGTAGTATCCTTATATAGTGTAGGGGTGCACTAAGAAAGGAATTTTGAAAAGTCGCACCCTTAAATTGTCTAAAATTAGGATCAAAGATTTTAACCAAATAATGCGTATGCACCACGCGTGCTACCACGCGAGCAAAGCCGCGGGCGACGGCTGGTAATAAATATTCTTGGACATATCACACAACGCTCTCTAGTCCCAGCAGAGCAGAGCTTGTACTATGGAAACTAGATTGCTGATAGAATACTTATATACATTTTATATATACATCCAGACATAGAACCAATATCTATCCAGGTTACGAACTATATATATTCCAAGTTTCATCCAAATCGGACCAGTAGTTGCAGCGTGATTGAAACACAAACATCTATACATTTATAATATTAGTGGGATGTATCTGCTATTTGGTTTCTGTAGTACAAGCTTGGCTTAGTTTGGCGCTATTTGGCGCTATAAAAAAAACCCCATCAATATTTATAATGACTTTTTCCAGGGGCCTCATTATCCGGTGGTCAAAGAGCAAGAATCTCTTTAGCCAGATGCGTCTATCAAAGCGCAGATGTTTACCTACTAGACGATCCGCTAGCCGCTGTGGATTCTAAGGTATCACCTCGGCCTATAACAATATAGATAACTAGCTGATACCCGCGACTTCGCACGGGTATTTAACAAAAATTACAAACACCTAAAAACCCCAAAAACCCCTACAAACCCCTAAACACCCCTACAAACCCCTACAAACCCCTAAAAACCCCTAAAAACCCCTACAAACCCCTAAAAACCCCTACAAACTCCTAGTATAGATACATTAAAATATTTTTTATTAAACGACCCGGACAATAAATAGAATATCCTAAAATATAATGACTACCTACTATGTAATACTAATTAACGATCTACTAGCTATCTATAAACCTCGGCCTGCCTTCATATTACTATACCCTAAGCAGGGTCCATGAGACTCATATTTACATCCACCACCAATGTAAAATTCATGTAAACCATGTGAAAGCAATAAATATATTGAGTATTGAGTAGATAACTAGCTGATACCCGCGACTTCGCACGAAACTTCCACCAATATCTGTCAGTATACGATGAACCTCGTAGCAAATGGCTGCTTTTGGTTTAGAGAGTTCAAGGTGTATCTAAGAATCCACGTCTTTGATTTCAATAAAATATAGCCTATGTTTCAATCCGGAAAAAGGGCTTCCGAATGGTATAAGTTTCGTTGAAATCGGTCCAGTAGTTTAGGCGTGATCCGCGAACAAACAGACAAACTTGATTTTCGGAATCAGAATCGTCGGAACAGCGTCATTGAGGACGAACCCTGTGAGGCATGGGTTAGTCTCATAATCCCCTTTGAGCCGTCCCCTTCAAGGGGATTATGAGACTTTTTAGTGCACTGCGTCCAACACTCTAAGATGTAAAGTTAAGCAAACCGAAACAGAGCAATACTATTAATAGATTGTCTTCTAACGCGGGGTTGTTCAACGCTGCGCTATTCGGTGCGTGATCGTTTTAAAAAGTATTTATCATCATCATCATAATAATCAGTCTACAAAGTTCACGGCTACATATTCAAAAAGATCAATTCTGAGCTTTTTTTATTCACTAGCATCCCGCGATTTTAACAATTTCGTCGGTTCGTCGGATGGGGGGCCGTCTTGCGCTTCGCCTTCCAGTTAGTATCATTCAAATTCTTTTTATTACAGGTAGCTCAAGCGATATACGACGACTGCATTCGTGGTTTCCTTCGAGATTACGCCACAGTCTTGGTAACTCATAGAGTGCAGTACGCCAAGAACGCACATAACGTCTGTGTTATGAAAGCTGGGAAGGTAAGTAAATATTATACACTAGCTGATACCCGCAACTTCGTACGTGTAAACTTTCCATCAAAATATCTGTCAATCAGCTTACGATGAACCTCGTAGCAAATGGCTGCTTTTGGTTTAGAGAGTTCAAGCTGTATCTAAGAATCCAAGTCTTTGATTTCAATAAAATATAGCCTATGTTTCAATCCGGAAAAAGGGGCTTCCGAATGGTATAAGTTTCGTTGAAATTGGTCCAGTAGTTAAGGCGTGATCCGCGAACAAAGAAACAGATGAACAGACGAACTCGATTTTCGAAATCAGAATCGTTTATTTAGTAGATCTGCATATCTAGTTTATCCATATCTTGAATTTTAGTTTTTGGCTTTTTTACAGTTTCATAATAAATATTATGGATACGCATAATACACAGCGCCATATAACCCCAAATTAATCCAATATTTCATTATGGGAATTAATGATCTCGCAGTGCTTCCGTCCTAATCCTAATTACCTAACTAATATTATAAATGCGAAAGTAACTCTGTCTGTCTGTCGCGCTTTCATACCAAAACTACTGAACCGATTTAAGTGAAATTTGGTACACAGAAAGCCTGAGAAAGGACATAGGCTACTTTTTGATGCGAAAAAAGGGTTGTAAGGGGTTAAAAGAGGGGATGAAAAGTTGTATGAAAGTATCGTCATTTTCAGAGATAGAAGCTTGAGACTTATTTTATAGGCTGTTGATTCGATATAAATAAATATGACATTTAAAGTTTGTAAAAGTAGTATATATTTTAGTATGGTACATATATTTATATGTAATGTTTATGTAGTTTATATTAGTTTGTAGGTTTAATCTTACATTGATAATAGGTAATCCTAATAGTTTCATAGTACACAATACTACCTCTTTATTTTAATCCTCTCCTATGCCTCACAGGTTTGCTGGAAGAAAACTCTTATTAGGGTTAATCTCGCCTTTGTACATATCTTTAGTTTTAACTTGTTTGTTCATATTTTTCTATGTGCAATAAAGAATCTAAGAAAAGTTTAACCCTATGCTACCCAAAGACACTGTTCCACGCAGACGAAGTGGCGGGCACAGCTAATCTTATATAACTTTTAATTTTTATAACTGAAATGAGATTAAAGTTTTTGATAATAAATTTATTTACTTTTGCGCACAGATTGTAGCACAGGGTACGTTTAACGAACTCAAAAATGGCGTCGCCGAATTCGAGACGCTAATAGAACAAGGAGAAAAAAATGCAGAGGAAAAGGCAAAGCAGAAAACAGCCGGTTACGATACCCAGGAGTCGCTGGTAAGAAATTATACACTGCGCCATATAGCACCAAACTGAGCCAAACCTGAACTATGGTTGTTAGATAACTGATAGAATACTTTTATACATTACTAGCTGATACGCGCGACTTCATACGCGTGCGAAACTTTCCACCAAAATATCTGTCAACCAGCACACGATGAACCTCGTGTCAAAGGCTGCTTTTGGTTCAGAGAGTTCAAGCTGTATCTAAGAGTCCACGTCTTTCATTTCAATAAAATATAGCCTATGTTTCAATCCGGAAAAAGAGCTTCCGAATGGTATAAGTTTCGTTGAAATTGGTCCAGTAGTTTAGGCGTGATCCGCGAACAAAGAAACAGACAAACTCGATTTTCGGAATCAGAATCGTTTATTTAACTAGACTAATTTTAGACCCTTTAGGGTGAGACTTTTTAAAATTCCTTTTTTAGTCCACCCCTACACTATATAAGGATACTACCCTCCAAATGTCATACCTCTAGGACTTATAGTTTAGGCTGTGCGTTGATTGTCAGTCAGATACAAAAGAGTTTTATATGTTTAGAAGATAAATAGTTATATTTTGTTAAAGGTGTACAATGTATCAGTGAAGTCAGAGAGACCAGATGCTAGAAGAAGTGTTAGTTCCTTAATAATTGTATTGTTTTAGTTTGGATTTGCCTCTGACAACTCCCATCATCTATTCCGTAGTTAGAAATGTAGGTTGAGAAGAAACAGTGTAGTGACATCGAACATAATTATACTCACCTGTTTATTTTCACGAATTTACTCATTTGGAAACGAAATACATTATTTACACTAGACTATAATTTAAAAATTACATAAGTACATTATTTACACTAGAAATTATGTGTTATTTAAAAATGGAACGATCTTTTACTCCATAACATGGCAACCAAGGAGGTAACTTATCAAATTACGAACAGGCTTTCAAATAGAAAGCTGGTGATTGAAAAAAAAACATATGAATACTGTAACTTCGTTGTTCGTTAATGGGTTTGAAAAGTAATTGTATTTTCAACTAAAAAGCCTTGCTTAGGTACTTAGTTTTAATTTCCGCGCATTATTTGAGAAAAGTACTATACAAGCCTTGGCCACAACTAGGCAATGAGGGACTCACGGATGTGTGCCTCGTGTTCGACTCGGCCCACATTTACACGTTCTTCTCTCATTGCCTCTGTTGCAGGCCGCTGCAGTAATGTACTATTATTTTATATTTTTTAGGAACACAGTTACAAATTACGTTCACAGCGATCAATGTCCGAAGCATCCCAATTATCCTTCACTATGGATTTGGACAATAACTTGGACCCTAAATACGAAGGTATTTTTTACAATCTTTTATTTAAGACGCTGAGAAGCGTCAAACAACTTCTTGCAATATTTCTAAAGATATAAAATCACTGAAGTTATTTATGAATTAGCTGATTCCCGCGACTTTGTACGCGTGTAAAACTTCCCACCAAAATATCTGTCAACCAGCATACGATGAACCTCGTAGCAAATGGCTGCTTTTGGTTTAGAGAGTTCAAGCTGTATCTAAGAATCCACGTCTTTGATTTGATTAAAATATAGCCTCATGCTCCAATCCGGAAAAAGAGCTTCCGAATGGTATAAGTTTCATTGAAATTGGTCCAGTAGTTTAGGCGTGATCCGAGAACAAACAAACAGACAAACTCGATTTTCGGAATCAGAATCGTTTATTTAGTAGATCTGCATATTTAGGTTATCCATATCTTTAATTTTAGTTTTTGGCTTTTTTTACAGTTTTATAATAGTATAGTTTTTTTTTTTTTTCAGGAGAGGCACAAAACACAGGATCAGTAGATAATAGTGTTTATATGTCGTATATAAAAAGTGGGGGTACTAGAATATCTATGATGCTACTATTTGTGCTATTTATATTAGCTCAGATATTCTACTCTTCTACTGATATATGGCTTAAGGACTGGTGAGCATAATAAGAATAAGAATAAGAATAATTTTATTTACGACACGACATACCAGAACAGAAACAAATACAGACTAATTAAATACTAACTATACTAGAAACTATGTACTACATAATAGGTAAACTAAGTATAAAGGTAGACTAGTGTGTCGTAAAAACGTACCCTGGCTCAGCATATGTTGGATGACTGGCAACCAACGCTGGTCTTCCGCCAGGGCCGTACGGTGATATCACGGAAAATCTATCCACCAGCTAAGATTAAAAAAGAAGACAAGAAAAATAGTAGTAGCACGAGCCTTTGTGGACTACCTGAGAGAGATAATCATATTCTATGCTACTGATATTATAACTGTGATTGTTTGGATGTTTAGATGTTTGTATGTTTGGATATTTGGAGTAATGGATGTTTGGAGGAATGGATGTTTGTATGTTTGAAGGAATGGATGTCTGTATGTTTGTAGGAATGGATGTTTGTATGTTTGGACATTTGGAGGAATGGATGTTAGTATGTTTGAAGGAATGGATGTTTGTATGTTTAAAGGAATCGATGTTTGTATGTTTACAGGAATGGATGTTTAGAAGTTTGTAGGAATGCATGTTTGGATGTTAAAATGTTTGTATGTTTAGAGGAATGGATGTTTAGATGATTGGAGGAATTAATGTTTAGATGTTTGTATGTTTGGAGGTATGGATGTTTGTGTTTTAAATACTCTGCAGCTGCTAATCTGATGAATTTTCATAGATCCTCACCATCATCATATTGACTTCAGTTGTTGAAGCTTTTTGACATAAACCAACTATTTTACAAGTACATATTGTTTATTTTAGTTATATTTTTCAGGGTTAATTTGGAAGAAGCTAATAGTGCGATTCAAAAAACATTGAAAAATGCTACCACAGGGGGCGCCGTTACAGGTAATTATAAACAACCCATTGCTGACGTCATTTCGACGTCATCTTTATAAGGGGTCGTCCATAAATGACGTCACACGTTAAGGGGAGGGAGGGGGTCGACGTAGTGTGACATTGTGTGACAAGGGGCGGCAGGGGTCCTAAGTTTTGTGACGTCACATTTTAACATTTCATTCTAACTTATTCTTATCTAAGTGTTAAAATGCATATTAAAAAATAATTTAAATGGAAATAAAACAAACGGAAATGCCGTTTTAATTGAATAATTTCTAGATGTAAAATTGCAAGATATGTGACGTCACACTAGGGAGGGGTCTCACAAATGTGACCAACTGTGACAAGGACGGAGGAAATCATGAAATTAGTGTGACGTAATTTATGGATGACCCCTAATGAGTAATCTATGCCAAACTGAATGCTTAGTGTGTTCTATATATTTGTACTAGTTGTCGCCCGAGGCTTTGCTCGCATTATTATTTGGTTAAAATCTTTGATCCTAATTTTAGACCCTTTAGAGTGCGACTTTTCAAAGTTCCTTTCTTAGTCCCTACACTATATAAGGATACTACCCTCCAAATGTCATACCTCTAGTGGGCGAATACTCAAAAGCCACTTAAACCCTACTCAATTTAAGTTCACGCTTAAATTATTGCCATCTCTTACAAATGAGTAGTGTCAAACAGAGGCAAAACAACTTTTGCTCAAATTTGAATGACTTTTGAGTATTCCAGCCTAGGACTTATAGTTTAGGCTGTGCGTTGATTGTCAGTCAGCTTCAAAAGAGTTTTATATATTGTTGTATAGAGATTGAGCAGCTCCCCTAGCGGGTAGTTTACACAACTGATAATTCTACATACAACATTACAGTTTACGTGACTTTGTAGTAAACGTCAAACGTACGACTCGACATAAGACCCCATCTTAATTTACCTTTTTTTCAGGGGTGTCATTTGAAAATATTCCGTCCAACCGCTTCAATCTGACCCGAGAGCAATGCTTATACGTATACGCCGGTCTTATCGCTATATGTATATTCTTCACGTGGAATAAACTAGTGGTGTTTTATAACACCTGTATCAAAGCTTCTGTGACGTTACATGATAATATGTTCAGGTAAGTCTACGACGAATAAATAATTATTCATGGACATTAAACACAACGCCAAACTAAGCAAAGCTTGTACTATGGGAACTAGATTGCTGATATAATACTCATATACATTCTTATGTAAATACATACTTATACATAGTAACACCCAGACATAGAACAAACATCTGTGTTTGTAACACACAAATGTTTGTTCTCAGTAGGGATCGAACCCACGACCCACAACACGGAAAGCAGAGCTACTACCGACTGAGCCATGACGCCTGTCAAAATACATACTTATATACATTTTGTAAATACATACATAAACATAGTAACACCCATAGAACAAACATCTATGTTTGCCACACACAAATCTAAAAACATCTATATGTATCACAAAAATGTTTGTTCTCAGTGGGAATCAAACCCACAGCACACAAGGCAGTGCTATTACCAACTGAGTTGTTTGTTTCAGGGGGGTGACGAATGCTGGCATGTGGTTCTTCCATCATAACCCTTCAGGACGGATCCTGAATAGGTTCTCAAAGGACATGGGACAGGTGGATACATTGCTGCCTGTGGCATTAGTCGACTGTCTTGGAGTAAGTTATCCTATCCCACTAATATTATAAATGACAAAGTTTTGATGTTTGAATGTTTAGATGTGTGTATGTGTGGATGTTTAGAAGTTTTGGGTGTTTCGATGTGTGTAAGGGTGGATGTTTGAATGTTTGGATGTTTGGATGATTAGATGTTTAGAAGTTTTGGGTGTTTGAATATTTGAATGTTAGGGTGTGTGTATGTGTGGATGTTTAGAAGTTTTGGATGTTAGGGTGTGTGTATGTGTGGATGTTTTGATGTTTAGACGTTTTGGATGTTTGGATGTATAGATATGTGGATGTATGGATATTTAAATTTTTTGGTGTTTTGATTTTTAGATGTTTTGATGTTTGGATATTAGGATGTTTGGATGTTTACATGATAAAATGTTTAGATGTTTAGGTGTTTGGATATTTAAGGGTATGGTCTTCTAAAGCTAAACTAAAATGATTACTAAACTTGTTGTCATCTCTTTCCGTTGTCATGCAAGTGACAATGATAGAGCATTTTTTAAAGCCACGCTAAAATGACAGTTGAATATGAATAAAGGAGTAAGATGTTTGGATGTTTTGATCATCACCATTAAATTTCTAATCTTATTTCAGTTTTTCCTAGAAGTAATAGCGATACTAGCAGTGGTATGTTTAGTCAATTGGTGGTTATTACTACCTACTGGTTGTGTTGCGGTCTTGCTATTCGGACTCCGTGCATTATTTCTGTGGACGAGTCGGGAGCTGAAGAGAATTGAGGCCATCGGTGAGTGTTTTTCATCACCAGTTTTAGAATAAATAAAGTAAAATCTATTGTACTAGTATAAAATTGTAAAAAAGCCATAAACTAAAATTAAAGATATGGATAAACTAAACATGCAGATCTACTAAATAAACGATTCTGATTCCAAAAATCTAGTTTGTCTGTTTGTTTGTTCGCGGATCAAGCCTTAACTATACTGGACCAATTTCAACGAAACTTATACCATTCGGAAGCTCTATTTCCGGATTGAAACATAGGCTATATTTTATTGAAACCAAAGACGTGGATTCTTAGATACAGCTTGAACTCTCTAAACCGAAAGCAGCCATTTTTTATTGCTACGAGGTTCATCGTGTGCTGGTTGACAGATATTTTGATGGAAAGTTTCGCACGCGTACGAAGTCGCGGGTATCAGCTAGTTATAAAATAAAAATACAGCCGAACTTAGAACCTCCTCCTATTTTGAACTCGGGTAAAAAGAAATTTTGACAGCCTTCACAGCTCAGTTGGTAGTAACTCTGCCTTCTGCGCCGTAGGCCGTGGGTTCGAGAACAAACATTTGTGAGATGAACATAGATGCTTGTTCTCTGTCTAAGTGCTATATAATATTATGTATTTACAAAAAAAAAGTATTATGAGTATTATATCAGCTATCTGGTTCCCATAGTAGATAGAAAGATAGATAGATAGTTTATTTGACATACACACAGAAAAATACAGAACGGACGTACAAGCTTTGGCTTAGTTTGGGGCTAGATCAAAGTCAAAGTCAAAGTCAAAAATCTTTTATTCAATAAAATCTCACTGATCACTTTGAATCGTCATTACGTTTTGTATGATTAGGTATGATTACATATTTTTTTTATTGGATGAGTTGGAGCTCGTTTGTCCCAAGCTTGTTTGTCTTCTAAATAATCAGATATTTTAGCTTTTAAAAGAAGTCTCTGTTTTATTACGTTTTTGAACTTGCCAATCGACAACTGAGACACATCACTTGGGATTTTGTTAAAGAAGCGTACACATTGCCCTTTGAAAGATTTACTAATTTTTGTGAGCCTAGTGGTGGGACAAACTCGCTGGAGTTTGTCTTTATTTCTCTTGTCTTTATTTCTTGTTGATAGTGCTGTGTTGAATGTCCACCAATATTTATTTATTTATTTAATTCAAGAAATGATGTGCCGAGAACCAGACTCATAAAAGCTTATAAGCAAGGTATATGTCTAAAATTGGTTATGTATAATAAGTTGCCTTTGAATATAACTCTTACTGCCTCTAGCTCTATTCAAATGAAAAATTAAAAGGTTTCTTGAATGTCATCCATTTTATCAAGTCAGAGAGTACATGAGTTGTTCCTTTTCCGATTTGCAGGAGTAGGTAGCGTCCACCGCAGTGTGAAATAAATATATATAATATTCAGTGTCTATGGACATTCCACAGTCCCCTTCCAGACAGCAAGGCTGGTAGAATAGGTTCATAATAAGTAGCGAATGTTAATATAATAGTAGGTAGGTATATGTGTTAAAATTAGATAAGATTAAGTAAATAATTTGTATTAGTTGGACATGCCAAAGTTATATTATGTAACAAGTTGGTTAATAAATGAAATATCTAATATCTAATTTATCATTCCAGCTCGAAGTCAATCTCTGAACCACCTATCGTCAACCGTTGGTGGACTAACTACCATACGTTCGTCACGACACCAGCGACTGTTGGCGCGAGAGTTCGACAAACTCCAGGACTTACATAGCTCTTCTTGGAGCTTGCTACTCAATACTAACAGGTATCCCGACACGGTTTTATAGCTGTTACCTTTTATAAAGGGAAGGGGCGTCCCTACCCCCTCTGATTTTTTTCAGGGTAACAGGTATTGAAAACAGTTTAGGAACCCCCCCGTTCCTACACTGTTTTCATAGTTCTGATTTTAATGGAGGGGGGGTCTCGACACGGTTTTGTAGCTCTGATATGTAATGGGGGGGGGGGTTCCAACACTTATAGCTATGATCTTTGATGAGGGGGCCTGACATGGCTTTTTAGCTTTATACTTTAATGGGGGGGTCCCGACACGGTTTTATAGCTTGAAACTTTAAGGGAGGGGAGGGTTCCGACACGGATTTAGAGTTCTACTTTAGTAAAGGGTAGGCTCTGTGTGGTGGTGAAGTTGGGGGATTGATATATAGATAAATTGATATAATCCTTAGTTTTGGTTGGTCAACGTAAAACAGTGGAGTAGTTACCCTTCCACGTTTGTATGGAAAGGTGTGCGACTTGTTCAACCTTAACTAGGTTTTTTCATATTACCTACGTAACATATAAATCTGACAGCTTTGACAGGGGTTGAGTCCAAAACAGACGCGGTTTTTTGCAGTTTTTGTTAGATCCAAGATAAATCTGGAAACATAATTTGGGGGTTTAACTCTTATGGGGTGGGGTTGGTTTAGCAAAAGTGTATAGTTAGACCTCGGTGAAGGTGCTAAAACATGTTTCGAAAAACTCTAGTTTAGCTCAAAACACGAGTTTTTAGATAAATCCAAGATAAATCCGTATCGTAATGAGACCGAATGTGTATTTTGTAAATAATCTAATGATTGTTAATTTATTTCGCAGAGCGTTTGGTTTCTGGATGGACATGTTGTGCTGCGCGTATCTCGCATTAGTCACATTCAGCTTCTTCTTCTTCGCCAGTGAAGGTAAATGATTTTTTTATAACTACCCTCTAATAAAAAGTTTAAGTGGATATTATGTCTTGACTAGCTTCCACCCACGGCTTCATCTAAACCCGTTTGATCCTGTTGATATTCCGGGATAAAAAGTAGCCTATTGTGTTAATCCAGGTTACGAACTATATATTTCAAGTTACATCCAAATCAGACCACTAGTTGCAGTATGATTGAAACACAAACATCTAAACTTTGACATTTATAATATTAGTGAGTTGGGATAGGATAATATTAGTGGGATGGGATGTGATTAGTGGAATGGTATAATATTAGTGAGATGGGATAGGATTCGTGGAATGGGATAATATTACTGGGATGTGATAAGGTTAGTGGGATGTGATAATATTAGTGGAATTTTAGAATATTAGTGGAATGGGATATTATTAGTGAGATGGGATATTATTAGTAGGATGGCATAAGTAGGGTTACCAATGTTACCATACGTAATCAGGACATAATGTCAACGCTAACTCAATTGAAGTCTGTTTTTTCAAGTTTTTTTATTTATAAATGTTATTATTATAGATACCATAGGAGGCAGTGTGGGTCTCGCAATAACTCAGGTCATAGGACTAGTGGGAATGTGTCAGTATGGAATGAGACAGACTGCTGAAGTGGAGAATCAGATGACCTCTGTAAGTAATCTTATAGCTCAGTTGGTATTAGCTCTGCCTTCCATGTGGTCGTGGGTTCGATTCCAATACAGAATTACTATTTTTGTGATGAATTTTTTTTAATACAATTTGAATATGGTTATTTTATTGTCTTGTCTTTATGTTATTATGACTACTGTATTAAAAAATACAGTCATTTGAATATGTTTTTTTGGAAGTTATTATGACTTGTATGTTTAAAAAAAAATGCAGTCAAAAGCCAAAATTCCAAAAAACTTAAATATTTTGGAAACCATGTTTTTTTTTCAAAATGTTTTTGGGAAAAGGTTTAGGTATTATATTCAATACTAGGTGCCGCCCGCGACTTCGTTCGCGTTCCGTTGGATCCCGTTAATTTTTCGGGATAAAAAGTAGCCTATGTGTTAATCCAGGTCACGGACAAAATATATTCCAAGTTTCATCCAAATCGCATCAGTAGTTTTTACGTGAAAGAGTAACAAACATCTATCCATACTTACAAACTTTCGCGTATATAATATTAGTAGGGTTAGATGGTGGTTTTATGTATATATTTAATAAATATGAAATTCTAGGTTGAAAGAATACTAGAGTACACAAATTTACCACCAGAAAGACCCGTGGAGCCGAATGAGAAGGCTCTGAAAGCAAACCATCCTAACTTGGACTTCGACAAATGGCCCACTAAAGGTAACTTTAGAACCTCTAGGGGTCTCTTATTGTTGGTTTTTAGATTAAACTATTCACTACTAAAAACAAAGTTGTTACATGTCAAAATAAGTGACACATGTTTTAACTGATCTTGATAATTTTCCAGGATAAAAAGTAGCCTATGTGTTAATCCGGGTTACGAACTATATTATTCCAAGTTTCATTGAAATCAGACAAGCAGTTACAGCATGATTTAAACATAAGTCATCTAATAAGTCTCCAAATATCCAAACATCTAAACCTTGACATTTATAATATTAGTGGGATGGGATATAAGTATGTATTGACTAAAATGTATTTATGTATTATATCGGCATTTTAGTTCCCATAGTACAAGCTTTGCTTAGTTTGGGACTAGATGGCGTTGTATGATATGTCCAAGAATATATTTATACTAGCCGTCGCCCGCGCCGTTGCTCGCGTTCTAGACCCTTTAGAGAGTGCGACTTTTCATAATTCCTTTCTTAGTGCACTCCTTACACTATATAAGGATACTGCCCTCCAAATGTCATACCTCTAGGACTTATAGTTTAGGCTGTGCGTTGATTGTCAGTCAGCTGCAAAAGAGTTTCCCAAAAACATGCTTTGGTTAGTTTGAGAGTGCTGTGTGAAATGTTCCAAGAATATAATTTACTTGTCCAGGTGAGATAATATTCCACGACGTATCGCTGGAATACGAACGTCCCCCTAAGAAGGAGTTACCTGATATAAAGGAGGAGCCAGCATACGCCATCAGGAATGTATCGTTCAGGATCCAACCCTCGGAGAAGGTGGCTGTGGTCGGCAGAACTGGAGCTGGGAAGAGTTCCTTGGTCAACGCGCTCTTTAAGTTAGTTATCAACATTTGCACACTCGAAGCGCTCGTGGCTTGCTTGCTTAGGGAGGGTTTTTGATCCCTAGTTAACTCAACTAATAGTCAAATTTGGTCCAAATTTGACTATTAGTTGATCCAAATTTGACTATTAGTTGAGTTAACTAGGGATCAAAAATTCGGCCCTTAGTCAATCTTCACTGATTATCTAAGTTAAGCACGTTCTGCGCGGTTATTATTTGGATGGGTGACCGTTACATTTACATCTGAGCGCTTCCGTGCTTCGGTACGTTAAACTGTCCCGGCTCTAGCAGTCGTTAAGCCACGACGGAGGCCTTAAGGCGGCCTAAAAACTCTCAATTAATCACCAGAGTTGGCCACTAACTCATACGAACGTACGTACGTATTTGCACAGTTGATAGTAGGACATAACGAACATTTATAATATTACTAGCTTCCGCCCGCGACTACGTTCGCGTCCCGTTGGATCCTGTTGATTTTCTGGGGTAAAAAGTAGCCTATGTGTTAATCCAGATCACGGACAATATATATTCCAAGTTTCATCCTAATCGGATCAGTAGTTTTTGCGCAAAAGAGGAACAAACATACATACATACATCCTCACAAACTTTCACGTTTATAATATGAGTATGATATTATCTATACTAATATTATAAAGATTTGATTGCTTGTTTGTTTGTTTGCATTGAATAGGTTCCGAAACTACTGGACCGATTTGAGAAACTTTTCACTGTTGGGAAGATAAACTATCTGCGGGTAGCATAAGTTATTTATATATTTTAAAATATGTTCCCAGACTTAGCAATATATCGGGCAGTATAACAGTGGACGGCGTGACAAGCGAGCAGGCCGGCCTCCGGTGCTGGCGCTCGAAGCTTTGCGCGCTTCCGCAGCGAGCCGCACTTTTCGCTGCTACGCTACGGGATAACTTGGATCCAGCTGCGAAATATACTGATGCTGATATATACAAGGCTTTGGAACAGGTCAGTGAATCAGTAGACTACTTATAAGGACTTTAACGTGTTAAAAGAAACTTATAATCTCAAAATGTTGTGTCATTAAGTCAATAAAAAATAGTTTTTTGCTCCTATTCTTCGGTATACCTTTGGATACACTGCTCAATATACTAATGCTCATATTAACAAGGTTTTAGAACAGGGTACTATAGAATTTTTAGTTTGTAATAAAAAAAACAGGAGCATTTTGCAGTCCAAACGGCATTCGCGAAAACACATAGCGACCGAAGTTAATTGAAAAGTTGTACGATTTGATATAACGTGGATTGGACCCAGCTGCACCATATACTGGTGTTGATATTTACAAGGTTTTGGAACCAATTAGTAAACAAATCATATGTTTTTACAGGTACAAAAGTAGGAGCATTTTGTAGTCCAAACGGTATTCGTGAAAACTCGTAATGGATAAAATAGGTTGCAATAAAAACATTGATGTGTATCAATCCAAACTATGTTTTCTTTCGTGTATTTCAAAGCTCAAAGTTGCACGCGACTTAACCAAGTCCTAAGAGACTAAAATTAATCTTTGTTATTGTTTAGTAAACTAACTTCCTCTCCAGGTGGAGCTAAGCGATATGGTCAGCAAGCTGCCTGCTGGGCTCAGCACGAAGGTCGGTGACGGCGGCGGCAGCTTGTCGCTCGGCCAGCGTCAGCTGGTGTGCCTCGCGCGGGCAGCACTCGGCGCCGCCAGCGTGCTGGTGCTGGACGAAGCCACCGCTAATGTTGATACTGAGTAACTATACTTTATGATACGGACTCATAGTTATAAATTTATTTTATTTTAAGAATTTTGGGAAAACTAACAGCTAGGTATAAGACAGTTGGAAAATAAACATAATAAAGTACACTGAAGGCCAATTAAAAGTTACCACAGATAAATAGATTACAAGAATTACAAATTAGAGAAGGTATAAACTAAATAGTTTGAATTTTGAAGTAAAAAAAAAAATTATTAAGAAAGTATTCTAACTAAAAAGACTAAATGGTCAATATGGTCATGCTCATAAATGATCATGGTCATAGATAGTCATAGTAATTGGTTATCATAGTCAAAGATGGTCATAGATAGTCATGGTGGGTCATAGTGGCGTTGTGATTGGCCACGAATATATTTTTTTAAGTATTCTATCAGCAATTTAGTCTCCATAGTACAAGCTTAGCTTAGTTTGGGGCTAGATGGCGCTGTGTGAAATATCCATAAATATTTATTTACAGGACAGACAAGCACATACAAGAAACGATCAGGAACAAGTTCGGTAACTCCACGGTACTGACAATAGCGCACAGACTCAACACTGTTATGGACTACGATAAAGTTATCGTTATGGACAAGTAAGTGTTTACCTTTATTTCTATACTAGTTGATACCCGCGACTTCGTACGCGTGCGAAACTTTCCATCAAAATATCTGTCAACCAGCTTCCGTTGAACCTAATAGCAAATGGCAGCTTTTGGTTTAGAGAGTTCAAGCTGTATCTAAGAATCCACGTCTTTGATTTCAATAAAATATAGCCTATGTTTCAATCCGGAAAAAGGGCTTCCGAATGGTATAAGCTTCGTTGAAATTGGTCCAGTAGTTCAGGCGTGAACCACGAACAAAAGTATTCTATCAGCAATCTAGTTCCCATAGTACAAGCTCTGCTTAGTTTGGGACTAGAGGGCGTGTGAAATGTCCATGAATATTTATTTATATAAATATATATCTGTTTTTAATGTTTATTATTATTATAATTTATGTTTTCAGAGGTCGAGTGGTAGAAATGGGACATCCATTTGAACTACTCACACAACAACCACCAACGCAGACTAAAAGCGATATGGTGCCAAGAAAATCTCTACTATCTAAGAGTCAGGTAATTTCATATGCTTTTTAATAAAATAAACATTTGTATTAGTTAGTTTTTAGGCCGCCTTAAGGTCTCCGTCATGGCTTAACGACTGCTAGAGCCGGGACAGTTTAACGTGCACGAAGCACGGAAGCGCTCAGATGTGAAGCTGTCACCCATCTAAATAATGACCGCGCAGAACGTCGCTTAGATAATCGGTGAAGATTGACTAAGCAAGCCACCAGCGGTCCTATAGTCGTATATGTATAGCGCCATCTAGTTTCCAATTAAAGCAAACTCTCATATGCCCAAACTACGTTTATGCAAAATATGAAAGTAAAATTATTTAGGTCGCTGGAAATTTAACCTAGATGGCGCTGTACTAGAACTGTTAAAACTCAAAAACAGATGGCGCTATACCAAATCAACGAAGGCGCTCGATCTAAACAGCCTTATAGGATGTAAAAACTCGTTTGATTTTTTGTATTTCTTTATTTAACAGGCGCCATTAGCAATCCCGGAAAATTTTACATTTGAATCAACAGCCGGTGAGCGAAGCGAGGGACACAACGAAACTGTCGTGTTATCGAGGGATCGCGTCAGAACTTACTCTAACAGGTACCTACACAATGGAGTCTTCTTCTTCTTCTATTTATGGCCTCTGTCCGTCATTACGATAGACAATTTTGCCAGTGTCAAGTGAGATATTTGGATATAGCTTTCGGTCGTTCGCGTCTCGTTGATTTTACGGGATAAAAAGTAGGCTATGTGTTAATCCAGGTCACGGACAATATATATTCCAAGTTTCATTCAAATCGGATCAGTAGTTTTTGCGTGAAAAAGTAACAAACATCCATACAAGCTTTCACGTTTATAATATTAGTAGTATTCTATAAGTAGCAATCTAGTTTCTATAGTACAAGCTTTGCTTAGTTTGGGACTAGAGGGCGTTGTGTGACATGTACAAGAATATTTGATCGAGTGAGCGAAGCGAACGAAGATTTTAGTGACAACTTGGGAAAAAATGCTTTGTATGTTTGTTCGTCGAGATCTTTTGAACCGCTTATCCGATCTTTACAGAATTTGGTAGGTATACGGATATTACTCTTAAGTTTTACTGGTTTGAAAAATAAAGTAAATCGGTCAAGGGGTTGGAAAGTTATAAGGGTCCAAACGGAATAAAAAAATGTACAAAAATATCAAGTAGGGTGTCATATGATGGGGCTTTGTTTAGACATTCCAAAACCAGTTTTAGAATGTCTAAACAAAACCACGAGATCTCAGTTCGGGGCGAACTAACAGTTATTTATTTTCAGGTCTGAAGCAAGCGAGCAGGATTCAGGTGGATACTTCAAGTCCCTGGTGGAACAGACAGGTCCTGAGACATCAGCCTTGTTATACAACATGGCTGAAGAGGTATGCAAGCTTTGTTATGACAGGCATCATAGCTCAGTCGGTCTGCCTTCCGTGCTGTGGGTTGTGGGTTCGATCCCCACTGAGAACATTTGCGTGTGGCAAACATAGATGTTTGTTCTATGTCTGGGTGTTACTATGTATAAGTATGTATTTACAAAAAGACATAAAGTACTAGTTGACCCGACAGACGTTGTCCTGTCATTCAAACTCTTACTGTCAAACAACTCACAGTTATTACAAATGTGACATTAAAGAAATTTTTATGGAAAAGGTTAAGGAACTTTCACCCCCCCCTTTTCAACCCTTTTTCGCATTAAAAAGTAGCCTATGTCCTTTATCAGGCTCTAGACTATCTGTGTACCAAATTTCATTCAAATCGGTTCAGTAGTTTTGGCGTGAAAGCGAGACAGACAGACAGAGTTACTTTCGCATTTATAATATTAAGTATGGATTAGTATGTATTCTATCAGCAATCTAGTTCCCATGGTACAAGCTTTGCTTAGTTTGGGACTAGAGGGCGTGTTAAATGTCTAAGAATAATAATATTATTAATTAATAAGATATTTAGAGATTAAACGTTCTTTTTATTTATTTCCAGAGCTACAAAAAGATGTTAGAGAAAAAGAAAAATTCGTGAAATTTAAACCATTTTGAAAATCTTACATTCCAAATGATTTTCAACACACAGTATTTTTACAGTGATGTCAATTAAATGTTTTATTTATGCATTTATTTGATAAATGTATCTTTAATTAATGTAAATCTAAATAAAAAATTATTAACATAATTATTAGCAAGCAAGCTCGTATGAGTTAGTGGCCAACTCTGGTGACGGAGTTTTTAGGCCGCCTTAAGGCCTCCGTCGTGGCTTAACGACTGCTGGAGCCGGGACAGTTTAACGTGCACGAAGCACGGAAGCATAAAATACAAGTTAAAATATTCTCCTGAAAACTTCAGAAGGTTAAAATTACCATAAATATGAACAAACTTTTTCTATAGAACTTACTTTAACCCCTTGAAGTTTTCGAGAGTGAGGAAGTCGAATATTATTTACTAGCTGTCGCCCGCGGCTTTGCTCACGTAGTAGCAACATAAAAATAGTTTTTTTTTTTAAATCTTCGACACGTGTCGACTCAATTTCAATGGGATCCAACGGGACACGAACGAAGTCGCGGGCGGAAACTAGTTATAAATGCAAAATTACTAGAAACAGGGATGTCGTACCTACTTATTTAGTTTAATATAAATTATTTAATTATTATTTAATTAAAATATTCTCCAAAAGTGATAATAATTAACTCGAAATTGTTACCAGTATTTTAGTACTTATTGTACTTTGAAACCAAGATTTGATAAGTATTTATTTAGTTAATTTTATACATAATAAAAAATATATATAATAATATGTATAATTTTAAATAAATATATGTTTGATTCGTACAGGGTGTTATAACACTCTCCAAAGTAGTGTTATAACTTATAACACTACTTCTTAGCGTGTTATTGTTATATGTTACAACACTAGGTACTCATAAAAACATCGACGGGTTAATTTAACATCTTTCAAGGGTTAAAGCACTAAGTACCTACCCATCAGTATCAATGAGTTGAGTTTGAGCTAAAAAAAATGTCAACTATTTTCATTTTTCCAAGTAGGTAACCCTATAACTTATAATTTTGAATAGTTAGACAATTTTTTTTCATGTTATTATTTACTTAATTATCTAATTTATATAGAAAGGTTCAATTATATCAATAAACAGTGACCACACTAAGTCTGCAGTAGAATATATATGAACAAGTTGCAAGTTTTGCGTGGTCAGATTACAAGCGTGTTTTGTATGGAGTGTTATGTACAAACCACTTTTAAGGTTGAACAAGTCGCACACCTTTCCATACAAACGTGGAAGGGTAACTACTCCACTGTTTGACGTTGACCAACCAAAACTAAAGATTATATCAATTTATCGCGTCATAATCTATGTCTGTATACATCCCAAACCGTAAAAAAAGTATTCATTTAAAAATACAAGCTAAAAATACTTTCCGAAAGTTTAGAAGCTTGTATTTTTTAAATTATTTCTTTTTTTACGGTTTGGAGTGCATACAGACATAGATTATGACGAGATAAATTGATATAATCCTTAGTTTTGGTTGGTCAACGTCAAACAGTGGAGTGGTTACCCTTCCACGTTTGCATGGAAAGGTGTGCGACTTGTTCAACCTTAACAGCACTGAAGCATGCTTCTATGTGGATGAATTCGCGGTGCTTATCCGAATTTTTAAAATAATTAGATAATTTTATAACTATGTCAATTTGGTGGTTACTATGTATAATATTAAAATATATTGTTATTTGCAATGATAATAAGTGTTAAGGTGTCACACAGTGTTTGTACTTATTGTGATATAGTAAATAAATATTTTTATTGAATTAATCTACTTGTTTTTCTTAATATTATTTGCAATAACTTTAGGGTTTCCTTTAGACTTATTGTTGGTATTTTAATTAAGATAATATAGGCTGTAACGTGTGAGGACGCCATCAATAATCAGAAGCAATCAATAAGTGAACTTGACAATAATTATGTTGGTGCATTTGTGTTAACTAAAGAAGTTTTAGTTCATGAGAAAGGGATGGCAACTATTTTAGTGCTGTCAAATTACGTTTAGGAAAATGAAACAACAGAATCGGGAGTATCCATCAAATCACACACACATTATCCTTCCTAGTAATATTATAAACGCGAAAGTTTATAAGGATGTTTGTTACTCTTTCACGTAAAAACTACTGATCCGATTTGGATGAAACTTGGAATATTATATTGTCCGTGACCTGAGGCCCTAGTACGAGTTTTGGTGTGTAAATCTGGTGTGAAACGTCTGACGCCCAGCACACCAGTGGGCGCTTATTTGTATGGAGACACTGAGCGGATTCTTTGAGAAGCTTGGTCTACACCAAGCCCGTACTCGCATTTCGAGCTTCTCAAAGAATCCGCTCAGTGTCTCCACACAAATCAGCGCCCAATGGTGTGCTGGGCGTCAGACGTTTCACACCCACACTAAACACTGAAAACTCGTACTAGGCCCTCTGGATGAAACTTGGAATATTATATTGTCCGTGACATAGGCTACTCTTGATTCTGGAAAATCAACGGCATCCAACGGGACACGGACGTGCGATTACGTCAGTGTCCCGTTGATTTTAAGCGGAAGCTAGTTTATACTATTATAAAACTGTAAAAAAGCCGAAAAGTTTTAAAGTTATGGATAAACGAAATATGCAGATTCACTAAATAAACGATTCTGATTCCGAAAATCGAGTTTGTCTGTTTGTTTGTTCGCGGATCACGCCTTAACTACTAGACCAATTTCAACGAAACTTATACCATTCGGATGCTCTTTTTCCGGATTGAAACACAGGCTATATTTTATTGAAATTGAAGACGTGGATTCTTAGATTCAGCCTGACCAAACCAAAAGCATCCATTGACACGAGGTTCATCGTATGCTGTTTGACAGATATTTTGGCGGAAAGTTTCGCACGCGTACGAAGTCGCGGGTATCAGCTAGTTATAAATAAATACCACACAATTTTATTATTTAACTAGTACCTACGTAGTGTCCGCGACGGCGTTCGGTAACGATGGTGGATGATTCTCTTAGACCACTTTTTCCATGAAAGCCAACAGATATTCGATCGGAACTCTCGCCACGAAGTGACTCCAGCTGTTACTCCAGCAAAGTGGTAAATCTGAAAATGCAGATATTATGAGCTAACTCTCCTATAAATGTGTGTGAAGTTTCATATTTGTGCCTATAGCCGTATGCATGCGGAGGGAAGAAAGCCTTATTACGAGAAGAGTGATAGACATGAATGTGGACGGATGTAGAGTAGAGGTAGGCCAAAGAAAAGATTTTTTCCTAGCTCGATTTTCGTTCCTGGTTGAATTTGTGCCATAGGTTAAACTTGTACGGTCACTACGGCGCGTTCATAACCTTCGATGCTTCAGGGAATCTTGCGTTGAATACTACACGTGATTTTATTGTCCAAAATACGCAGCTCGCTTCGCTCACCTGCCTAGGTTATTAACGTGTAATCTGTGCACTGCAATAATATGCTAACAAACTAAATCACACGCCCGTGTGCATCTGTTAATTATGTAGAGCAGCGGTCGGCAACACGCGGCCCGCGGACGTCTTACTTGCGGCCCGTGAGCCTCTCAAATGCAACCTCAGACATCACACTAAAATTTGTGTAAAATCAGTTTCTTATTTAGGTAGGTAGTTTGTTTTTTCATTTCTTTATTTTTCTAGCTATAAAGCCCAAACATATGTAAACATAATGTAAGTATTACGTGTACGAATTTAAATTCCGTATCTTTACAATTTTCAATAGCATTTTTATTTTCTCTATGGAATATGACCAATTATGCGTAGGTATATTGGGCTTCTAGGGTTAATACGAGAATAATGACCTTTAGTTTATTTTGCCACCTCGTGGCCCTTACCTGCCAAGAGGTTGCAGACCGCTGATGTAAGGAATGCTCTCATAGTTTTCAAGGATTTTAGAAGGGAATTTTGATAGCGACTGGTAATCTGAGTTTACGAAATACTTGGGTCTAAGGCCCGTTTGCTGATTTACTTCTAAAGCACTGATCCGAACTCAAGCATAGATATGACAATCTCTACTCAAATCTATGCTTGAGGCATAGGGAAAGGTTGAAATAAATGTACAAAAAACAATTTATTAGCTTCCTCTCTTCTTTCAGTTATTTTTCTGTCTTCTTTGAGACGTTGCTGTTGAAAAACTTCAGTTAGCAGATACACCTTGTTTCAAATAGACAGCGTAACGATTACAATTTCATTTATTTTAACGACATGCTATGCAATGGACGTTGAATAAGCGTTCTGCGGGCCTAAGATGCGCACCGCGAGATATTTGTCATGTCGTTCAGTCAAAATGTAAGCATTATGTACCAGTTTAGGAACTATTGCATTATCTGTTGTACCTTGTACCTAATGGTGTCGACAAAACGCGCCATAATGTACACTTTTGACACTTGTTAGTCGTCGTACCTCTCTGAGGACGAGATAATAGTCATGCAGAAATGTCAAAAGTTGAAAATTCAAAGGCGCGGTTTCTCGACAACATTACCACAGATAATGCAATAGTTCCTAAACTGGTACAAAATGCTTACATTTTGACAGAACGACATGACAAATATCTCGCGGTGCGCATCTTAGGCCCGCTGGAAAGGGAATGGAACTAATGTGCTCGGACGAAGGCGTGAGTACATTTTGTAATTATTAATGTGTAGTGTATGACAAACTCTCTACTGAGAAGCGTAAAATCGGCACATTTCGTCAAACTTTTCGCGTTTTTCATAACGGAATGGTGACTCACTGGCAAAACTGTCTGTCGAAATGACGGACAGAAAAATACATATTATAAAGTATAAAGTTTCGGCTTACACCGAAATACACCAAATCTAGTTTTTATCTTTTTCATAATAATTGTGCAAACTCGAAATTGATATCATACCTATTTCAGAAAAAACCGTTACACGCGCGTACGAACTCGCGGGTAAAAGCTAGTGCTTTTTATAGCTCAATGATCTATGAAAATAAAAGTACTTAATCGGTTCGCTGAAAATTTGAAACAAAGACTTTTCTTCTTTCTCGATGCTCACTTGAAGGAAAAGAAACCCAGATTTCCTTCTAAATCTTCTTTCTTCTGCTGTAAACCGTTGTACGTTTGACGTCAAGAAACAAGAAACCATTTATTTTGGCGGCTGCATTTTTTTACAAACATAATTCAAGCACGAGTTTCTTTTTTCTCGCGTTACAACTTCCATTTTATTTTTTGAATCGAGCGCGCCATTTAAAAGTAATATACAGTTGAAAAAATATTTTGAGCCACGTCAGTTTTTTCGTTGGCTTGTTTCCTTTATTTCTGTTTGTTTTTTTTTTTCAAACGATATTTTTTTACAATCTTCTATAATCTAAGCCAGATAACTAAGGAACTATACAAACTCTAGTTCACTTGTAAATATTGCTTTCTGTTTGTATCAAAACTAATTATTATTTATCTGCTGTCTCTCTAGTTATTGCTTATAATACATTTAACTTAAACATGTGTACGTTTATTTTAGAATCTGAATTTTGTCTAAACCGGAGTAAATATTAACCGTTCCAATAATATGAGGTACCCTAAGGCTGCTTTTGACATCCACCAATAGAAATCGTTTAATATGTTGTGTGCAATAACATAGCACAAGGTTCAACATTAATATCAAATTGATTGAAACAAGTTTTCGGAAAACTATTTCAGATCAAAATGATATTTATACTTAACCTTGTGCAATGATATTGCACACAAAATTGATGCGTTTTTTCTTAACTTCAGTGATTTTATATCTTCAGAAATGTTGAAATGTGCGAGCGACAAGTTTGACGCGTCAAACGGTTCAGAACAAGTCCGATTCTAAAACAAATGCACATTCACATCCAAATAGCCAAAACTATCTTTACAAGTGAAAACTATCACCCACTTGCACCTACCGTGGTTATCGTAATATAAAGTTGCTTTTCCACTAGAGATAAGCTAAACTACGTTGCTAAGTATGTGTTTGACATCTACCAATGGGGATCGTTTAATATGAAAACAAACGATCCCATTGGTGGATATCAAACATCCGTAGCAACGTACCTTACCTTTAGTAGAAAATCACCCTTACTTAGGAGTTATATTTACCAATATATATTTTTTTTATTTCCGACCAATTCACTACGTATAAGTAGGTACCACTGGACGCGTAACATGGCGCCCTAATGCTCATTTCGGCAGAGATTCTAATCTGATAGTAATGACGTAATTATCTCGACCGAAAACTCGTTTCATCTCTAATGCCTATAAAATATTGCCAGCCTAATATTCAAATTATTGTAACCAGACTATGAATTTTACAAGTGTACTACCAATGTATCTAACGGAATAAAATAAATGAATCTGAATCTTAAAAAAAGTGACTCGAGTTTTCGACGTGATTTTAACGTAATCCCTATTATAGTAGAATCTCTGCTAAACCGAGCTAAAAACCGCTGATAGCTAGTGATTATCTGGTTGAGTGTATCAAAATTGGTATTCAGCTTGCATAAGCAGCCAAGTGTCTTGTACGTGCTTCTTGCTACAGATATGGACCAGCTGAGCGATCTATAAATCGTTTGCAACGGTTTGTAGATTTGTCCATTCAAATATTAACCCCGGGTTTACCACGCTAACCAAGGTTGGTGCAACTAGTCTCTTAACCTAAAGAAAAAACGTTAAAAATAAGCAAATCTTTTTACATCGGAACCCCTTGCTCACTGTAATTTTGTATAACTTATTGTTAATTAGCTTTGTTATCAAAATGGTTAATGCAACGTTGCGTTCAAGAACTTAAGGCTTCTCCTTCTTCTCTTCAATAATGGCCTCTGTCCGTCATTTTGACAGACATTTTTGCCACTGTCAAGTGATATTTGATATAATATAAGTCGAGTCATTCGTCAAGTCGGCTGTCGTTTGTTTTGAAAAGAAAATAGTGGCTTTTCTCTTCAAAACCTAACACGAATTTTAACATTCAGAAAAACCACTTTACACACATTTATTCCAATGGCTCACACTTTATGTTACGACCTAAGTATTATTCTTTAAAATTCCACCAAAATTAAACAACAATACTCACAATAACACAAGAAAAACTACTATTAAAATAAAAGTGCCATGTGTCGTTTCAAAAAATGTCAAAACTCGTGTCCACTTAAGGCTTCTTGAATCTCATACTAAGCCAGCTGTCATCATGACACATGACACAAAATGACATATTTTATGACACATGACATTAATTGTCATATTTTGTTTTTTATACTTCCTGTATTTATGGCCTCTGTCCGTCATTTTGACAGACAATTTTGCCACTGTCAAGTGATATTTGATATAAGATATAGCCGACTTGACGAATGACTTGACTTATATTATATCAAATTTCACTTGACAGTGGCAAAATTGACTGTCAAAATGACGGACAGAGGCCATTAATAAAAGAAGAAGATGAGCTCCATTGTTACGTGCGTACCCGATTGGTTGGCAAATGTACCCTCTTATAATTACGACAGCACTCCGCTGACATAATTATAGGAGACATTTCGCTGACACTACAAACCTCTTCTTTCAAATCAAGGTTATGATAAAAAACGGACAGAGGCCATTAATAAAAGAAGATGAGCTCCATTGTTACGTGCGTACCCGATTGGTTGGCAAATGTACCTTCTTATAATTACGTCAGCACTCCGCTGACATAATTATAGGAGACATTTCGCCACAAACATCTTCTTTCAAATCAAGGTTATGATAAAAAACGGACAGAGGCCATTAATAAAAGAAGATAAGCTCCATTGTTACGTGCGTACCCGACTGGTTGGCAAATGTACCCTCTTATAATTACGTCAGCACTCCGCTGACATAATTATAGGAGACATTTCACTGACACTACAAACCTCTTCTTTCAAATCAAGGTTATGATAAAAAAAACCGCATCTTTGCAGAAACCATTTCAGCAATAAAAAGCCGTGGTAAATAACATCTGCTTAAATTAGCCCTAAATACTAATTATTACAATAAAGAACTAATCTACGCCATCTGTTATCCAAACATCGAATTCATTCGCAACAACTCTTTGACTTTACGATGTACTTTTGATAATAAAAACAATTTAACATAATCGTTTACCATTTTTTTTATACAAACGTAGTTTACGATCGTCATAGTTATTTAAAAAAAAAACGCATTTATTGCAATATTAAGTAGTTTCCAAAGCAAAAATATCTGTTAATATTATCGTGTCAAGGTTATGTCATTAAACTGTCAAAGTAATGTTAGACGGTCAAAACAAACTGACGTCAAACTTTTTATTTAAATATATATAACTCTTTTGAAGCTGACTGACAATCAAAACACAGCCTAAACTATAAGGCCGTGTTCACTTTGGATACGATTTCATCCGAATTTGATTGGTACGACTACGCACGAATGATACCGACCTTCCAAGGACTATGAGAGCGCTCACACTGCATGTCAGTCAGTCGTACGTATACGTACGTTTACTTACGACGTCCGAATACAATCCGAACTTGTTGGGATTTATCACGCAGTCGTAATATTTGACGGAGAAAAACGTATTCAGTGTGAGCACTCAATTCGTACGAACATTACTCGTACGTTTACGTACGAACAAATTCGTGTCCAAAGTAAGGACGGCCTAAGTCCTAGACGTATGACATTTGAAGGATAATAATCGTATAACTACGTTTATATATTTGTAAGAACGATTTAGATTAGGTATAAGAATTAAGTTAGAAGTAAATATATGCTTGCAGTTCAGATTCCATACAAGTATTAATTAACTAGATTAAAAAACAACAAACGATAAACTAAAAAAAAAAGTAAAATATAAACTACTATAGTAGGTGCCAAATAACACCGCAATACCCGTCATTCACCCACCTTCGCCACGATATCGCAAAATTTAATTTATGAATGGATAATTCTGTCGCTTTCCATACAAACCTGTCGCTAAGACGGTAATCGCTCGAATCTCGTTAGTACTGTTTGTTTACCATACATAAATTGAATTTTGCGACATCGTGGTGAAGGTGGGTGAATGACCTGTATTGCGGTGTTATTTAGCACCTACTATAATAATAATAATTTATTTGACATGTACAGTCAAAGGTTAAATATCCTGTCAAATTTCAAATTATTAATAATGCATTTTGAAAAGAAACACTCTGATATTGTTTATAAGATTAATTAACGATCGTGCGGAAACCCTTGGCTAAACTATAAGTAGTAGTGTAGGGGTGCACTAAGAAAGATATTTTGAAAAGTAGCACATTGAGGCTGAAATACTCAAACGTCATTCAAAATTTGAGCACCACTTAAAATTTTAAGCGGTGCTCTGCCTCTGTTTGACATTACTCATTTGTAAGAGATGGCAATAATTTAAGCGGGACTTAAATTGAGTGGGGTTTGAGTTGCGTTTGAGTATTCGGCTGTAAAGGGTCTAAAATTAGGATCAAAGATTTCAACCTAATAATGCGTGTGCTGCTACCACGCGAGCAAAGCCGCGGGAGACAGCTAGTCTTCGTATATAAAATTTATCTTCAAAAATCTTGATATTTCAGTCTCTGCTTACCCACAACAAAGTTTCGACTAAAACAATTTCAGATGGTATTTAATTCAAAATTCTTATTATCAACAATTTAGGTTTTGAGAAGTATTGTTCCTTTGAATGTATAGTTGTAAAAAATTGATGTACAGTCAGCGTCAAATTGATATGAGCGTCTAGAGTAGTCAAAATGATCTGAAAAACATAAAAGCAATTTGATATACGCAGTTCGAATCATCACATTGTTGCAAGCACCTAAGGTGTTCAAATTATATTACTACTCATTGTTTCATATTTATATGAGCAGTCAGGGTGTTCAAAATTATCTTAGCAAACAAAGCTCTCAAAGGTTTTTACTTTAATTTAATACATTTGAGAGCTTTGTTTGCTAAGATAATTTTGAACACCCTGACTGCTCATATAAATATGAAACAATGAGTAGTAATATAATTTGAACACCTTAGGTGCTTGCAACAATATGATGATTCGAACTGCGTTTATCAAATTGCTTTTATGTTTTTCAGATCATTTTGACTACTCTAGACGCTCATATCAATTTGACGCTGACTGTACCATCAAAAAACTGTGTAGAAACATTTCGAGCAGAACTAAACTAATCTACGGTGCTATTGATGTGTTTGATATCCACTACGAAGCGCTCGTGACTTGCTTAGTCAATCTTCACAGATTATCTAAGTTAAGCGACGTTCTGCGCGGTCACTATTTGAATGCGTGACCGTAACATTTACATTCGAGCGCTTCCGTGCTTTCGCGCACGTTAAACTGTCCCGGATCTGGCAGCCGTTAAGTTACGGAGGCCTTAAGGCGGCCTAGAAACTCCGTCCCCCGAGTTGGCCGCTAACTCATACTTGCTTGTTTACCGATATGAATCGTATATATAAGCAAGTAAGCTCGTATGAGTCAGTGGCCAACTCGGGTGACGGAGTTTCTAGGCCGCCTTAAGGCCTCCGTAACTTAACGACTGCTAGAGCCGGGACAGTTTAACGCGCACGAAGCACGGAAGCGCTCAGATGTAAATGTAACGGTCACCCATCCAAATAGCGACCGCGCAGAACGTTCAATATGAAAACATACGATTCCTATTGTCGGATGTCAAACACATCTTTAGCAACGTAGCACAGTTTTGCTGGAAAAGTACCCTTAGGCCGGAATACTGAAACTTCACTCAAATTTAAGCACCACTTAAAATTGCTCTGCGTCTGTTTCATTACTCATTTACTCATTACTCATTTGTAAAAGATGGCAATAATTTAAGTGGCGTTTGAGTAATCGGCTTTTTAAAACTCAATTTGCGATGAAACACATCACAAAAGCAATGGTTTAAAACGAAATTGTTTTTTTGAATCTCTTCATTGATTTTTGAATAGGTAAATGTTAATTTTACAATACGGTGTATTGCATTCAAAATATTATGTACGTAATGTAAATCCTACGGGTTTTTATATACGGTACCCTTAAACGCTTTCCCTTTGTTTATCGATACAACTCAGTGCCAGGACACACTATCAATAGTAATTTTTACCTTTGAAAAATCATATATTTGAGAACCATTCAGAAATACGCGGTGGTAATATTATCACCAACCACCATGACGTCTCGAGCCATCAGTAACGAAAATCGAGTGCTGCAGACATAAACACCATATTTGTGTTGCAGAAGAGGGCTATTCGTGCAATTTATAACATGGGTCCCAGAGAATCACTAAGAAATAAGTTTAAGGAAATAAATATAATGACAGTACCTTGCCAGTACATCTATGAAAACTTATTGTATGTTCAAAAAAATATCAATCTATTCAACAAAAAAAGTGATAATCATAATGTTAACACTAGAAATAAAGACAAACTCGCTGTTCCCACCACTAGGCTCACAAAAATTAGTAAATCTTTCAAAGGGCAATGTGTACGCTTCTTTAACAAAATCCCAAGTGATGTGTCTCAGTTGTCGATTGGCAAGTTCAAAAACGTAATAAAACAGAGACTTCTTTTAAAAGCATACTATAAAATATCTGATTATTTAGAAGACAAACAAGCTTGGGACGAACTAGCTCCAACTCATCCAATAAAAAAAATATGTAATCATACCTAATCATACAAAACGTAATGACGATTCAAAGTGATCAGTGAGATTTTATTGAATAAAAGATTTTTGACTTTGACTTTGACTTTGAATCTCAATCTATGGCAACTGCCCTTTTTGGCTTGACGGGCTAGGCTTGGCATGGCGAGGCAACTCTGGCTTGGCTTAGCTTGGCTTGGCTTGGCATGGCGAGACAAAGCTGGCTGATGACATGGCGAGGCGTTACAGTGGGCATAATTATGTGTAGTTATATGTATATATTTATAAACAAAAAAAAAATATATTCTTGGGCGTATCACGCAACGCCCTCTAGCCCCAAACTAAGCAGAGCTTGTACTATGGGAACTACATAGATTACTGATAGAATACTTATATACATTTTGTTGTAAATACATACTTATACATAGTAACACCCCGACACAGAACAAACATCTATGTTTGCCATACAAATGGTTCTGCGTGGGGATCGAACCCACGAACCACAGCACGGAAGGCAGAGCTTATAACAACTGAGACATGACGCCTGTCAAAGTACTTATAGCGATAAGACTGCCTATTGTACTTAAATCATTAATTGAAAATCATTAATTGTACCCTTTAAATACTCAAGCAAGTATGAGTTAGTGGCCAACTCTGGTGACGGGAGTTTTAAGGCCGCCTTAAGGCCTCCGCCGCTTAATATTAGATGACGCTTCAAAGATAAAAAAAAACGTTAAACAGTGTGTTCTGGTACCGAGTAATCCATGCAATTTCATTACCTAACGCAACACGTTCACGCGATCTGAGGATCTAGCTTCTATAATAGATAACTATTAACTATAGATATCTATCTAGCTTCTATAATAGATAACTATTAACTATAGATATCTATCTAGCTTCTATAATAGATAACTATTAACTATAGATATCTATCTAGCTTCTATAATAGATAACTATTAACTATAGATATCTATCTAGCTTCTATAATAGATAACTATTAACTATAGATATCTATCTAGCTTCTATAATAGATAACTATTAACTATAGATATCTATCTAGCTTCTATAATAGATAACTATTAACTATAGATATCTATCTAGCTTCTACAATAGATAACTATTAACTATAGATATCTTATTTGAACTTTTTCATCAACTCTAATTACTAGAATAACTATTTTTAACTAACTTTTTAAGTTTACTAACGTCAAAACTGTAGGTGCCGTAACTGAGTGACTATTTGACAATATTAAAAAAAAAACTGGCAAATTTGACATTCTGCTCTCTTCCAACATTTTTTCTTTGTAAAGGAATCGAACCTACACCTGTAAGTCACAGCGGTTCGGTTCTTAGCTGTGCTAAACAATCGGTTTTGACTTTTTGTTTTCGCGAACATCGAACCCACAACTCTCAGTCACAGCGGTTCTTTCTTCCCCTGTGATTGATTGAGGTTATTGGAATATTGTCAATATTATTGATCACTCAAACGGCACCAAAAAAAAATTCCGAAAAAAATATTTGTAAGTTTATTAGCTAAATAATTCAATATGTCTCATAAGTATTTGTAGACGAAGGCCATATGTTCAGGTAGCGAGTACGCAGCAATAACTACGACGTGCCATAACAACTGCCGCGCACTGTATTCAGTTATATTGTGTATAAATCGCATTTTATAACGAAACGCGTAAAATGTGCCATTATTAACGTATAAACGTGCCGCGTACTGTATTCAAATATTCTACAGTACGCATTCTATACCGGTCATGAAAAGTGCCATATTGAAATCCACGCATTGTTATAACAATACGCGGCATTTTAAACAGCACATTGCGACGTGCCATATCAATTGCAGCGGACTGTTTATAGTAAACTTCATATATTATAGTATTATAGTCATGTCGTGTTCCTAGTAGGTTAGTATTAGTACCCTGAACTTAGTTTCTGTCATACGAGTTGTTTCATATTTCTTTGTTAACCAAAAAAGGAAATAACATCAACTTTAGGAGATTTTTTTAGTTTTAAAATCTTACAAAAACTTGATTTAAATGAAAGTTTATTTGTTTTATTATTTTATATAAAATAAACCCAAATTATTTTTATTCTCATAATCCCCACCAGCTAGGATAGTGGGGAAAACGCCAACATTTTTTTGAAGATTGTCATAATCCCCACTGGTGGGGACAACTTAGTGGGGATTATGACAATAAACATAAAATAAATAAAGAAATTGTGTCACATAAAGGCTGAAATACTCAAAAGTCATTTAAATTTGAGCACCACTTAAAGTTGCTCTTCCTCTGTTTGACATTACTCATTTGTAAGAGATGGCAATAATTTAAGCGGGACTTAAATTGAGTGGGGTTTGAGTGGCGTTTGAGTATTCGCCCATTAGTTAACTAAGTTCAGGGTTACATAGTCACTTCATTAGGGAATAATGCTCAGAAGCGTTCGACAATTCTGATTTCACGACATTTATCGAACGTTTTTGAGGCTAGTGTGAGCGAAACTAACCACTGACAGCCACTGGTAGCCAGCGACAGCTACTATTTATTCACATTGTGTAGCGAGTGGCCGCCACGGACCGCACGTGTGAGTCTACAAAATGGAAAAGGAAGCAGTGGTTACTGACCACCGATCACAGCTACTGGTGGCCAGTAAATACCACTATTTATTGTTACACATTGTGTAGCGAGTGGCCGCCACGGACCACACGCGTGAGCGTCTATCAAATGGAAAAGGACACATAGTGGTTGTCGCTGGCCACTAGTGGCCGTGTTCGGTGGCCACCAGTGGCCGTGGCCAGTGCTCAATTTGCGCTCAGCCTTAGATCCCAAGTAATGTTAATGTCAAATTGCTTGTCGTCCAGTCGGGTTAAGTAAAATTGGTGTTTTTTGGAGTCTTAAGATATTAAGGTAAAATATAATCTAACATTTGTCAGAGTAACTTGTCAAAATAGTAAAATTTACAAATATTTTAACAAAATACTTGTTACCAAATGCCTTAGCGCAAAGCGTAATGGTAATAGAAATTAACTTCGATTGTAATTTTTACAATATTACTAAAATATATACTGTTTTTTTACAAGTTACAACCAGTCACTTATAACTTATAATTTAGATATTACTAAAATTGTAAAAATTTACACAGAAAAAGGTCGGGCAGTTTTTGTGTTGTACAAGTATTTTTTTTGAAAAATATTAGTAATTTTTAAGTATTTATCGGTTATTTTGACAATGAATTACGCTAATCTTAAAACTAAACGCTACGTAGATTGCAAAATAATATCTCTTTCATTTGAAAAAGATAAATTGTCTCTACGCAGCGTTTATTAGTAAGAACTTATGACCGCTGAACTCATAAACGGTTTTTAAAGTAATAATTTTTTGTGGGTAATTTTTGTGATTTATTATGGTATTGGATACGAAATGTCTACCGTGCCTGGTAAATCAAAACTTATTTTTTTATAAAAACGACTAAATTTACATCGATAAGTCGGCAGTGACCGTTTTTACTCTAAAATACAATGACCGTTTATTTCCAAGTCACACAAAAACCGGTTATTTCCGAAAACCCCGCAATGTCCGGTTATTACCATTGCACAATTCCCGAATCTGGACACAGTTAACATATCCAAACAGGACGTCTACACCGATTTGTAATTTACGATCCACAATAAACATTTATTTCCAAAAAAACCGTTTACGCGCTATAGGCCTAACTTTAAGTACTAAGTACTAAGACGTGCTGTGTGTGTCAACGCCGCCATGACCTCGCTTCGTTATCATCGTCGTCTTCCTCGTCTGAGCGGAGTAGGGCGGCTTCTGTCGTCTGCGGCTATAGGAGATGGTACATCAGAATTGTAACACATTTCAGAAAAAGAATGTTTAATAATCACACCAAATGATTTTGACCGGTATGTTGTTTCCCAAAGACCTAATAATAAATGTTTACCTTCCAAGAGCTTTGAGTGACGGTTGTGATGGAGGCATAATGTCATTTTTTAAAGTTTCTATTTTACCGTTTATTTAAAAAACTTATAATGACCGTTTATTTCTACGCAGCACAATTTAATAGTTTATTCCCAATATAACCGTTAATTTCGATAAGACCTAAAAGGACCGGTCATTTTCATAAAACCTAAAATAACCGTCTATTTCCATAAGACCCAAAAATACTGTTTATTTCCGAAACACTCAATTATAAATATTTTTAAGAAACTTAAGTTTTAGGTAATATAATTAAGTATTTACCTCTTCTCTATGTTCGTCGCTCAAGTTTCCGTTGAGTCTCTTCGGTTCCGGCGCGCCGGCGGCCTTAGTGCTAAGCGCCCATGTTATCTGGAAGAGATTATTACAAATAAATTAACATTTCATACACATCATCTGCTTATTCAATCTTTTTTCATACAAATAACATATTTTCATTTTTTAAATTAAAAATTTTGGTAAATATGTAAATGACGGTGGTTTTAACCCTTGGCAAAGCCTTTTTACTGGAAAAAGATTACATATGTTGTTACATAGCCAACAAACAAAGTCATAAGTCGTCAAATCACTACATAGTATAGAGCAAAGTCGCTTCCCGCGTCTGTCTCTATGTATGTATGATTCTTTAAAACTACACAACGGATTTTGATGCAGTTTTTTTTAATAGATAGAGTGATTCAAGAGGAAGGTTTATATGTATAATACATGCATAATATTGTAGAGAAACACTGATAAATTTACAATAATGTAACCCAAGGTGTATAAAATAGAAATGGTATAGCAAAAAACAACTGACACTGTGACAACACACACAACAGTGGACACTGACAGTAGGGTTGGTCCACAAGCTGAAAGTCGCTCAGCGAGCTATGGAGAGGGCTATGCTAGGAATTTCTCTGAAGGATAGAATCCGGAACGAGGTTATCCGACAGAGAACCAAGGTGGTGGACATAGCTCAGAGGATTAGTAAGCTGAAGTGGCAGTGGGCCGGCCATGTTTGCCGCAGAACCGACAATCGTTGGAGCAAACTAATACTCGAGTGGAGAGCGCGTTTAGGCGCACGTAGTGTAGGACGCCCTCCGGCTAGGCGGGGCGACGATCTGAGACATGTAGCTGGCAAACACTGGATGAGAAGAGACATGTAGCTGGCAAACACTGGATGAGACGAGACATGTAGCTGGCAAACACTGGATGAGAAGAGACATGTAGCTGGCAAACACTGGATGAGAAGAGACATGTAGCTGGCAAACACTGGATGAGAAGAGACATGTAGCTGGCAAACACTGGATGAGACGAGCCGAAGACCGGGCTCAGTGGCGCGTCTTGGGAGAGACCTACGTCCAGCAGTGGACTGATATAGGTTGATGATGATGATGAAAACACAACTGACAGCTAAACGTTATGTTTGAAAATTTGACATTTGGAAAAGACAGCCGTAATTTCAACCATGGTAACAGGCTTCCTGTTGGCCAATCGGACCATCGGACTGCGGTCAGACCGACGCAAGTTCAAATCCAAGGCGACATTTTAAGCTTTTTGCAACTTTTTACTTTTTTTTATATACTTTTCTACCCGTGCGAAGCCGGAGCGGGTCGCTAGTTGTTTTTATAAGTACAGAAATTTCTTGCAAAATACTATATATACAAATTTAAACTGCATACTTAGCGTGGTCGGACTCTAGTAGTATACTCACGGATAGTGTCCTGTCGTTGTAGTTCTTGCCGAGTAGCATTGCTTGTTCCGCGTGACTCCTGGCTTTGTACTGTAGTACTAACTGCGGTACTGTCAGGTCCACTTCTTTACTGCTCACTTCGCCAAATTGCTGTTAAACAAACATAATGTATTAATAGTACATTACTGCAGCGGCCCGCAACAGAGGCGATGAGGGAAGAACGTGTAAATGTGGGCCGAGTCGAACACGAGGCACACATCCGTGACTCCCTCATTGCCTAGTTGTGGCCAAGGCTTGTATAGTACTTTTCTCAAATAATAACGCGTGGAAATTAAAACTAAGTACCTAGGCAAAACTTTTTAGTTGAAAATACAATTACTTTTCAAAACCAATAACGAACAGCGAAGTTACAGTGTTCATTTGTTTTTTTTTTTCAATAATCAGCTTTCTATTTGAAAGCCTGTTCGAAATTTGATTAAAACCTTTGATACGTTGGTTGCCATGTTTTAGAGTAAAAGATCGTTCCATTTTTAAATAACACGACAGTAATGAGTTTTGTATGTAATTTATTTGGCCGCTAAACACGCCGGCAATGGATTTTCATACATTTATTGCCGGCCGCTGCTCGCATGTGTTTGGCCAGTACTGCATTTTCGATTTATCTCGAAGAAGGTTGTCAAAATAATGGTTTCATTTCCAAGCACGTTTGAGAAAAATATATTTATAACAGAGTTAAAAAAGGAAGGAGTACTTATAAGTTTAACATACAAAAGTCCTGTAATGAAATGTGTTTCAAGTTAAGCATTCTCGAAGAGTATTTAACTCTCCATGCTTACAGAAAAGTGTGTGCAAAATTTTGTAACTATAAAAATGTGTGTTTTGTTACAAAATTGTGTATACTTACTAGTAGAAAAGTGTGTAAGTATACATACTGTTTAAATAATAGGAAATTATGAATAAGTGTGTGTTTTACAGTGACTACTTACCAAAAAGAGACAATATTTTGTTCATTTATACTAGAGGGTTTTTGTGCGTATCAACATACTCACAAAAATGTGTGTTTTCTTATAGAAATGTGTATAATAGTACAAAAGTGTGTAAGTATACTTACAGAAAGTGTTTTTTTTTGTGTATACTTAGGTGTGGTAACTTACTAAATTGTGTGTTTTTGTTTTTTTATAGAAATATGTGTAATAGTATAAAAGTGTGTAAGTATACATACAGAAAGTGTTTTTTTGTGTATACTTAGAAAAAGTGAAAACTTACTAAAATGTGTTTTACATAAATGTGTATACTTATAGAAAAGTGTGTAAGTATACTCACAGAAAAGTGTGTATACAGCGCATCAATCTCGTCAGTCTCGAAGCCTGATATTAAGAGCGCCTTCGGCCGATGATCTACCGAAGTGTTCGTAGAGAATGTCTTAGGTGCGTGGTTCACTGCGCCTCGGGTGAAACGCATCGAAGGGTTGAACCGGCCACCTCTGTGAATTACATGCAAATTAAATACGATTTTCATGATTATTATTACGTTTAAAACATATTATTTAAATTCGCTTTGAAATCAAAAATCATGCAATCAAAAAAGGAAAAGAATGAATGAATGATGACTCATTCCTTCCTTTTTGTTTCGTCCCAATAAGCCTAGATTTACTATTAGATATTATATAAAATCTAGTCTTGTTAGACTACATTTTTTTTTCGGTTTCTTATATAACTACATAATGTATAAGTAAGGTTCTTAGCCAAATTATTATACAACTCTTTCCAATATTTATTAAAAAATATTAGTAATAACTTATAGTTTTAATAATAAAAACCTAAGTACTCACCTTAATTTTCTTTTCACAATTTTATAGCAGCTTGAAATAACAGAAATATATTATAATTTATTTATTATTTATACCTCCACTTCACATCAGCACCTATATTTTATAAGCTTATAACTAAAAGAACTTTATCGATACTAGTATAAAGACTTGTATTTTGATTCACTGCTGATCCGGACTCGAGCATAGATTTTTGTATGAAAATCTCTACTCAAATCTATGGTTGAGTAACGATTTCTGTATCGGCATACGGGCCTATAACTGTTCATTTATGCTTTGTTCGCTTAGGGCCAACTTAGCAAACCGTCCACTAAAATTTTCTGTAGGACGATCGATGAGCAATCGGTCCCTTTCGTATAATAGTCAACTTCGCAATCGGGCCGCTTCTTAAACCATCCACTTCTCAATCGGTCACCTCTCAAAAGGTCCGCGTATCAATCGGTCCACATAAGCGAACAAAATATCACTTCTCAATCGGTCCACCTCTCAAAAGGTCCGCGTATCAATCGGTCCACATAAGCGAACAAAATATCACTTCTCAATCGGTCCACCTCTCAAAAGGTCCGCGTATCAATCGATCCACATAAGCGAACAAAATATCACTTCTCAATCGGTCCACCTCTCGAAAGGTCCGCGTATCAATCGGTCCACATAAGCGAACAAATGAGTTCTTTTTTTGGGAAAGTTCGACTTTCCCAAATGAGTAGGTTAGGCTAGGTTTGTTAATAAAAATGCGAACGAAACGAGCCCATTCATAAAATCTGCTAAAAAATAAACTGAAGTGACGAAAGAGGTAGTGATGTTCGACTTAAAAGAAAATGTTGCAATCTTTATTTTTGACCGAACGCTAAGAGGACCGATTGCGAGGATGACTAGTTGCTAAGTTGACCGATCAAGAAGATGACTGATTGCAAAGTTTACGATTGAGAAAGTCGTGAAAAATAGTCGACGGTTTGCTAATTTGGCCATAAGCGAACAAATGAAAATGATTATATTTATTTTATGCTAATGGCTAATTTGAACTATCTATAAATAGTTTGCAACGGTTTGTAGATAGCTCAACTGTTTCATGTGTATTTTGTAAACATTGTGAATATCAAAATAATATTCATGGAGATTTCACACAACGCCCTCTAGCACCAAACTAATCAGAGCTTGTACTATGGAAACTAGATTGCTGATAGAATACTTATATACATTTTATTTGTAAACACTACCTATGATACATAATAACAAAAATCTATGTTTCTCACAAACAAATGTTTGTTCTTGGTGGGCATTGAACCCACGACCCACACAGCACGGAAGGCAGAGCTACTACCGACTGACGCCTATCGAAAAATACTAAAATACATAGCAACACGTCATATAATATGAATATATTATATTTATTTAGTAACTCACCTAGCTGATATAGGTCTCCTAATATTGGAGTGTACGGGGAAGTTCAGCGCCATCTGTTTTCTTAGTTCTAAAACTTTCTTTAACAGATCTGTCACGTCCTGCCCCTCCTGTCAAATATTTACTAATTAATTTTACACATACAAAGGTCGGAATACTGAAACGTCACTCAAATTTAAGCACCACTTAATTTGCTCTGCTTCTGTTTGACATTACCCATTTGTAAGTAATGGCAATAATCTAAGCGTGAACTTAACTTATGTGGCGTTTGAGTATTTGGCCAATAGACACATGGATTCGAGTTGTGTCATATTTTGAAACGACACATAGCACTTTTATTTTAATAGTTTTTCTTGTGAGTATTGTTGTTTAATTTTGGCAGTTTAATTTTGAAAGTGGCACCAGCGAATGAAAAGATGATAAGCAGCAGGTTAGCATGGTATGGTCATGTTATGCGGAGAGATGAATGTCATGTAACAAGAAGAGAATAAGATATGAATGTAGATGGGTATAAGAGTAGAGGTAGGCCAAAGAAAAGATGGATGGACTGCGTGAAGAATGACATGGGTAAGAAAGGAGTGACAACTGAGATGACGGCTGATAGAAGAGCATGGAAGAAAAACACATGTTGTGCCGACCCCACATAAAGTGGGAAAAGAGCAAGGAGATGATGATGATGTTGTTTAATTTTGGTGGAATTTTAACCAATAATACTTAAGTCTCAACATAAAGTGTGAGCCACTGGAATAAATGTGTGTAAAGAGGTTTCTCTGAATGTGAAAATACGTCTCCAAGTTTTGAAGAAAAATATCCACAGTTTTCTCTTCAAAACATACGACAGCCGACTTGACGAATGACTTGACTGATGTTATTTGACTATGTTCTTCCTGTGGATATGTCTGACTAGGCTGAGAGGATGGTATAGTACTACAAGCCTACTCCATCTAAACATTGTCCCAGGCACTGTCCTTCCTGTGGATATGTCTGACTAGGCTGAGAGGATGGTATAGTACTACAAGCCCACTCCATCTAAACATTGTCCCAGGCACTGTCCTTCCTGTGGATATGTCTGACTAGGCTGAGAGGATGGTATAGTACTACAAGCCTACTCCATCTAAACATTGTCGCAGGCACTGTCCTTCCTGTGGATATGTCTGACTAGGCTGAGAGGATGGTATAGTACTACAAGCCTACTTCATCTAAACATTGTCGCAGGCACTGTCCTTCCTGTGGATATGTCTGACTAGGCTGAGAGGATGGTATAGTACTACGAGCCTACTTCATCTAAACATAGTCGCAGGCACTGCAGTGTGTCGTTAAGTGTAGACATAGCTTGCCTGTTGACGCTCTATATATCATATTCAATACATGTAAAGGTTTATTTACCTGTTGCTTATTGAACATGTCCAATTCTGTATCAAGTATTTCTTTCTGCGCCTCTTCTCTCGTTTTCGGCTTTTTCGCGTTGATCTGTTGGCAAAGATCGCATTTTACTATATCTATTGAACTTTTTCACGTCCTCGATGGACGTGCTCAGTGGGTAAGTTTACAGATGGAACAATCACTTCATTGGCCGAATACTCAAACGCGACTAAAATTAAATTAAATTTAAGTTCACTCTTAAATTATTGCCATCCATTACGAATGAGTAATGACAAACAGAGGCAGAGCAATTTTAAGGGGTTCTCAAATTTGAGTGACGTTTCAGTATTCCGGCCTATAAAAATATAGCTTATTGGTTATTGATATCGTAGTTCAATTTTTTAATTTTTTTTTAAAAGAATCTCTTATTATGGTGATAGTTTCAATTTTTGTCCTATTTTTGATACGATTAAGTTACATTTTGTCATCCAATAACGAGGCTGGCACGATTTGGATCAAACTTCAGGCCGTATGCTGATAATCGTTACTCAAGCATAAATTTCTTTATTATATTTATTTATTTAAATTCACACAAACAATCAAATCATTTATTCCATTCAATAAATTTCAGGTTGATAAAGATCTTACATGAATTATAGTTTCACTAAAATCTGCCTTTACAGGCAGTAAAAAAAGAACAAATTAAATTAGAATTAATTGAACTAATTAGTTGAAATTAGTGCTAGGAGGACTTAATGCTAAGAGCATTGTCTACCAGTCTTCCTGGGTGCGAAAAAAGGTGGTGTGGCGTAGGTGCCAAACCAGTTGTATATTTGAGCCGAGATTTTCATACAAAAATCCGGTTTAAAAAAAACTTCCAACGGTTCACCCAGGTGGTCTCAGGGAGGTGGACGGTGGGTAAGAACCGCAAAAATCTATGCTTGAGTCCGGATCAGTGCTTCAGCAGTAAATCAGCGTACGGGCCTTAGACTGACCATACGAAGATTCTTTTTTTCAAAAAATTTTTTTTTTTTTCATTTTAATATATTTTAGTATTAATTTAGCAAAAGTTAATATAATACAAAAGCTAACCAACACAGACACAAACCAATCCACATATAATTTCAAGCTAAAAATGATGATTATTTTTGGGCGATACATTAGGTGTAATCCATAAATTACGTCACACTAGTTTCTTATTTTTTCAAAATCAAATCAAATCAAAGAGTTTATTTGCAACTAGGTAATTAACATCACATAATTATTACCTACTTAGAGTAAGCATATATTGACAAAATAAATAAATACACAGTTGCAAACTGGTTTCAACTCAGCATATGCAGGTTGTAATAACTTGCGCTGGTCTTCCGTTGAAGCCAATGAGGAGGTAAGTAAAAGTAATAACATAAGATAAGGATGAACGCGACTACTTAATGCCAACAAATGAAACAAACAACAATTAGAAAATGGAATTAGAAATCTTACAAGTAAGTACCTATATCTTAGAAGTCGGAATCTTAGAAAAAAAACATCGAGTTTTTAATTATTCAGCACTCGTTTAGAGGATGGAAAAATTGGTTTTATAATTTTGCTCAATGATATAGTCAATAAAATAAATATATAGTTGTCTATGTAAGGTTCAGCTTAAATAGCACTTGTATCTAGTCGAAGAAGTTTTTGCTCGCTTTGCCAATTTAACAAATATTTCTTTAGCTTGAATGTAAAACTTTGGATACTTTGTAGGTTCCTAATTGGGGGTGGGATGTTGTTCCAACATTTCGTCGCAGCGTTTTTGACCCCTCCCCCGTCCTTGTTACAGTTGGTCACATTTGTGAGACCCCCCCTAGTGTGACGTCACATATCTTGCAATTTTACATCTATAGTAGGTGCCAAATAACACGGCAATACAGGTCATTCACCCACCTTCACCACTGTAGTGTTTGCGTCTATTCAGTAGATGCGTTACCCTGTCTCGCTTGCACGAGTGGTTAGGTAACTGTCATGTGTCAAACTCCCGACCTGTCAATGTCTCCCGACGTGAGGGCGGGAGACGAGGGGGTCGGGGAGTTAGCCGAGATATACGGTGATGAACGGGAGACAGTGAAGGACCAGCTCGGTGTACCAGTGAGCCAGGGATGTAAAGTACAGACAACCACGATGTCGCAAAATTCAATTTATGTATGGCTAATTCTGTCGCTTTCCATACAAACCTGTCGCTAAGACAGTATCGCTCGAATTTCGTTAGTACTGTTGGTTTACCATACATCAATTGAATTTTGCAACATCGTGGTGAAGGTGGGTGAATGACCTGTATTGCCGTGTTATTTGGCACCTACTATAGAAATTATTAAATTAAAACAGCACTTGCGAAGTTAGTTTTATTACCATTTATATTATTTTTTCATATATATTTTAACACTTAGATAAGAATAAGTTAGAAAAGTATAAGATTTTGAAATGTAATGTCATGAAATTTGGACCCCTACCACCCCTTGTCACACAATGACACACTTCGTCGACCCCCTCCCGACCCTTAAAGTGTGACGTCATTTATGGATGACCCCTTATTTACAAAATAATAATACTACTTTACACCGATGAAACAAATTACCATATTTTCTAAAACTATACAATAATATATAATATAATTATGGACAACAGTACTACTAATACACTACGTGATGGGTAACAAGGGTTAAATAATATCACTCCCGAAAACTTCTGGGGGCTAAGACGCTGACAAGGGTTAAGCAACTTCTCGCTCGCACATTTCAACATTTCTGAATATGAAGTTATTTATGAACTAGCTGATACCCGCGACTTCGTACGCGTTCGAAAATTTCCACCAAAATATTTGTCAACCAGCATACGATGAACCTCGTAGCAAATGGCTGCTTTTGGTTTAGAGAGTTCAAGCTGTATCTAAGAATGCACGTCTTTGATTTCAATAAAATATAGCCTATGTTTCAATCCGGAAAAAGGGCTTCTGAATGGTATAAGTTTCATTGACATTGGTCCAGTAGTTTAGGCGTGATCCGCGAACAAACCAACAGACAAACTCGATTTTCGGAATCAGAATCGTTTATTTATTAGATCTGTACATTTAGTTTATCCATATCTTTAATTTTAGTTTTTGGCTTTTTTATAGTTTTATAATAGTATAGAAAATCGCAAATAACAATGTTGTGTGCAATGTTATTACATTGTTGTCTACGATTTTTCATAAATAACTTCAGTGATTTTATATCTTCAAGAAATCTTGAAATGTACGAGAAAGAAATCGTTCGACGCTTATCAACAGAGCCCCAAGTCTGTGCATTTGTTTTGACGTTCGACTCGAGTGTAGCACACGCAAACGCATTCGCAAAGCGAGAAATTTTGTATGAAAACCGGATAAGCGCCTCTAGCGGGAGATTTGGGAATTGTGCAATTCCCAACAAAGTTTCTCGCTTTGCGAATGCGTTTGCGTGTGCTACACTCGAGTCGAAAGTCAAAACAAATGACTTTCGACTCGAGTGTAGCACAGACTCGGGGCTCAGTACCCATCAATATAATCGCCGAAGTTTTTAGAAGAGGTCTTATTACCCTGCTGATGCCATTTCTAAATTTGTATACACGGTGTAACATAAATACCCTATAAGTCCGAAGGGGGGGTATTCTACAGGTCACGGCGAACAGTGTTTGTTCTACGACTTTTGAGATTTCGAAGTTTTTCATTTATGAAACGAACTCGTAACTTTTAGTTAAAATGTACCATGTGCGTGCGACGCGGTAGGATGGTACCTACGTGTGCATGCGTGTGAACGGGTTTACGCAAATAGTAAACAAACACTTAGGGTTGTCGCAAATTTCTAAAATAATAAAAGTTGTACTTTTGTGATGAAAATTTCAATTACGATTTATTGACCCTTTGCACACGTCCAAGCCCTCAGGTGGTCGGTCTGATTACGCCCCCTTCGGGCTTATAGGCTAATTATGTTACACCTTGTATAGATGAGTATCCTAAAGTGGTAGAGTGATTGGTATAGATGGCAAAGAAAAGTGGACTAATAGATGTACGCATGCGTTGTTTGAAATAAGAGTAGCTAAAAGGTCTGCTTATATGCACGCACGGAATCGTCTTTTGTGGATATCAATATATTTTATGTCCGGGTTTTATATTCAACTATAGTCGCTATTACGTTTGAGATATTACACAACGCCCTCCAGTCCCAAACTAAGCAGAGCTTGTACTATGGGAACTAGATTGCTGATAGAATACTTATATTTTTTTTTTGTAAATACATACTTATAATACATAGTAACACCCAGACACAGAACAAACATCTATGTTTGACACACACAAATGTTTGTTCTCAGTGGGGATCGAACCCAAGACCCACAGCACGAAAGGCAGACCTATTATCGACCGAATGTTTTTCTCGAATACAATATTTTATGGTGAGATTTTTACCAGACAAAATTACATTAAATCTAGCTATCAAGATAAAAAACTGAAATAAACTATAGTTGAATAAAGCAAGCAAGCTCGTATGAGTTAGTGGCCAACTCTGTTGACGGAGTTTTTAGGCCGCCTTAAGGCCTCCGTCGTGGCTTAGCGACTGCTAGAGCCGGGACAGTTTAACGTACCGAAGCACGGAAGCGCTCAGATGTAAATGTAACGGTCACGCATTCAAATAGTGACCGCGCAGAACGTCGCTAACTTAGATAATCAGTGAAGATTGACTAAGCCAGCCACGAGCGCTTCTATAGTTGAATATATATACTAGACAAATATATAGATTATGAAATGTCAGTCAAAAATGCAATTCCACGCTTAAAGTTGAAGAGTCGAATACAGCTTAATTAAATAGCTTCTATACTCAAGAATGAAGAAGAAATATAGCGAACTCACACACAAATATGATTATAAAGAATATTTATATATTTGAATTGTTTGTGTATCATTTTTTTATTGAATTCCGATTTTTTCATATTGTAATTTCATTTTCCAGCGTTATGACACTGGTGTCGATTCTGTTGGTATTTTTTTTTAACTAACCTATGCTGTCAAATTAAGTTATTTTAAAAAATGCGCCCTGAATCGACACTATTCATTTCGTTCGTTTAATTGTAGTTTTTTTACACTTAAATGCAATAAAAAAAAAACGTTAATTGCAGGCACAGACCCATATCACATAAAATTAAGTAAGTATAAAAGAAATGGAAATAAAAATAAAAACACGTAAATACCTATTAAAAAAAAATATTTGAAATTTGGAATCAATCGAGGATTACATATTTTTTTTTTAGTAATCATTGTTTATAAATTTTTTTAAACGTGTTGTGATGTAATATTGTTTTTTTTTAGTAAATAATCATTTTAAAATATTTCTTTTACAACTAAACCACTTTATATACATGCAGCAACCACTTTATACATGGTATTTACATAAAAATCAAATATATTAATTATATTCAAATTGTAACTATAGAATATACACGGTGTTTTATTCATATGCCAATTATATACAGTACCGTTTCTTATGAGGATTATACAAGGTGTATTTAAATATGCAACCAGCCAGTTGGTGATTTATATGAATTAGGTAAATATGGTGGTTTTACATATGCAACCAGATTTTTTATTCAAATGCAACCAGATTATACATGGTGTTTTATGTGGATTAGGTAACATGGTTTTTCATATGCAACCAGGTTTTTAATTAAAATACGACCAATGTACAGTGTGGTGTTTTATAAATATTATACATGGTGTATTATCAAATGCAACCAGATTATACATGGTGTTTTATGTGAATTAGGTAACATGGTTTTTCATATGCAACCACATTTTTTATTAAAATACAACCAATGTACAGTGTGGTGTTTTATAAATATTATACATGGTGTATTTTCAAATGCAACCAGATTGTACATGGTGTTTTATGTGGATTAGGTAACATGGTTTTTCATATGCAACCACATTTTTTATTAAAATACAACCAATGTACAGTATGGTGTTTTATAAATATTATACATGGTGTATTTTCAAATGCAACCAGATTATACATGGTGTTTTATGTGAATTAGGTAACATGGTTTTTCATATGCAACCAAGTTTTTTATTTAAATATAACCAATGTACAGTATGGTGTTTTATAAATATTATACATGGTGTATTTTCAAATGCAACCAGATTATACATGGTGTTTTATGTGAATTAGGTAACATGGTTTTTCATATGCAACCAGGTTTTTTATTTAAATATAACCAATGTACAGTATGGTGTTTTATAAATATTATACATGGTGTATTTTCAAATGCAACCAGATTATACATGGTGTTTTATGTGGATTAGGTAACATGGTTTTTCATATGCAACCAGGTTTTTTATTTAAATATAACCAATGTACAGTATGGTGTTTTATAAATATTATACATGGTGTATTTTCAAATGCAACCAGATTATACATGGTGTTTTATGTGGATTAGGTAACATGGTTTTTCATATGCAACCAGGTTTTTTATTTAAATATAACCAATGTACAGTATGGTGTTTTATAAATATTATACATGGTGTATTTTCAAATGCAACCAGATTATACATGGTGTTTTATGTGGATTAGGTAACATGGTTTTTTATATGCAACCAGATTATACATGGTGTATTATGTGGATTATACATGGTGTTTAAGATGCACAAACGCATGCGTACACGCCATCGTCCAAATACCTGATTCAGTTGGAGGCGAGACATCCGCGATACTGTATCTTCCTGCGACCGACAGTTTATTATTATTATTATCTTTACTTTCATTACTTATTTAAGTTTTAATTACACAATAAGTTAACAAATATTATTATTTATCTATTTTTTGTTCACCTTCAGAGTAGAATTTTAATTCACTCGCATTTAACTCTTTTGAAGCTGACTGACAATCAACGCACAGCCTAAACTATAAGTCCTAGAGGTATGACATTTGGAGGGTAGTATCCTTATATAGTGTAGGGGTGCACTAAGAAAAGAATTATGGGTCTAAAATTAGGAGTGAAGATTTTAACCAAATAATGCGTATGCTGCCACCACACGAGCAAAGCCGCAGGCGACAGCTAGTTTATCATAAAATTATTTCCTAGTTAAGTTATAATGCTTTTTTTTTGAACACTGATAAATATTATGTGATTGTGATAATTTTTGCATGTGACATAGTAACACCCGCGTACTGTACATACCTGCATTTGTTTGAGTGTGCCATTGTACGCGACGAGTTCTTTCCTGAGTTTCTCGATTCCTTCTTGAGCTGAGTTGATGGCTTCCATTAGCGCCGCTTTCTGAGCGCCTGTTACATTACCTGTTAAAGAAATAAGAGTAAATATATAACTAACTAGCTGATACTACGTACGCGTGCGAAACTTTCCACCAAAATATCTGTCAACCAGCATACGATGAACCTCGTAGCAAATGGCTGCTTTTGGTTTAGAGAGTTCAAGCTGTATCTAAGAATCCACGTCTTTCATTTCAATAAAATATAGCCTATGTTTCAATCCGGAAAAAGGGCTTCCGAATGGTGCAAGTTTAATTGAAATTGGCCCAGTAGTTAAGGCGTGAACCGCGAACAAACAGACAAACTCGATTTACAGAATCAGAATCGTTTATTTAGTGGATCTGCATATTTAGTTTATCGATATCTTGAATTTCAGTTTTTGGCTTTTTTACAGTTTTATAATCTATACTAATATAATAATCTATACTTATAATATTATAAAGAGGAAAGGTTTGATTTTTTGTTTGTTTGTTTGTTTGTATGAATTGAATAGGCTCCGAAACTACTGGACCGATTAAAAAAATTCTTTTACCATTAGAATCCTACATTATCCCTGATGAACATAGGCTATATTTTATCCCGGAATTCCCACGGGAACGGGAATTACGCGGGTGAAACCGCGAGGCGCTGCTAGTAGTACATATAAGACATAGGTGCTGGGCAAGCCTACTCCATCTAAACATTGTCCCAGGCACTGCAGTGTGTCGTTAAGTGTAGGCATAGCTTGCCTGTTGACGCTCTATATATCATATTCAATTCAATACATGTAAAGGCCTAAGAATACATAGTAACACCCAGACATAGTACAAACATCTATGTTAGCCACACACTAATGTTTGTTTTCAGCGGGAATCGAACCTGTCAAATTGTTTTTTAAATATAACTTACCCGACTCCAGTTTCTGTATAAGTAATCTCTGTTGATGCAACTGTGTTTCCAACAGTTCCTGGCCGCGTTTGTACATGTCCATAACTTTCTTGCTTTTGTCAATAGATGGCGTTGTTTTTATCGCGTTCTGCGTCTCCTTTTTGATATCTGTTGTTCCGTTGGCAATACTCTTTTGTTCCTGTAAATTAAATTAATTTTACATTCTTATTGCCTTGAAGATACTTTAGTAGTTAGCAAGCAAGCTCGTATGAGTTTTTAGGCCGCCTTAAGGCCTCCGTCGCGGCTTAACGCCTGCTAGAGCCGGGACAGTTTAACGTGCACGAAGCACGGAAGCGCTCAGATTTAAATGTAACGGTCACCCATCCAAATAGTGACCGCGCAGAGCGTCGCTTAGATAATCGGTGAAGATTGACCATGAATATATAAATATTCATGGACATATCGCACAACCCCCTCTAGTTTCAAACTTAGCAAAGCTTCTATGGTGAACATCTATGTATGCCACACACAAATAGTTTTTGAAGTTATACTTCTAATGCGACTTCCAACTGACAGCGTACAAGGTTGCGTTAAACGGGAAGCGTTAGTCTCTGTCTCCTTCTATTCCCCCGAATAGAAAGAGACAGAGACTAGAGAGTGATCACATACGGAGACCACCAAAAAACGCTTCGATAGCGCGTTCTAGGATCTGACAAAACTTAGCAGCGCCATCTAGTTCTAATTTAGGCAACATGAGCATAGAACCTTTTCTAACTAAATAAGGACTGCATATTGGTTAAGTACATAAAAATAAATACTAAATTAATTTCACATTAAACACAGAGCGAGAGTGAATGCCTGCCACTCCAAGTATAACTTCTTCCGGTCAGAGGGACTCCACGCACTGGTTTTTTTTTTCTAAGTGGGGATCAAACCCACGTCCTACAGCACAGAAAGCAGAGCAAACTAACCAACTGGGCCTATGACGTACCTTTTCGTTCTGCAGTTGCTTAGTATCGGCGGTGGCTTTGATATTGTCCTTATTTATAAACACCTTGTTGTGCGACATGGGATGTTGTGAATTAGGACGCTCTGCCGGTTTAGTGGGCTGTTGGTTGGAAGGCGCCATATTCTCTTGTTTGCTCTGAAAGTTTTTAAAACGTGATTTTATTTTATTTTACACAACGCCTTCTAGTCCCAAATTAAGCAAAGCTTGTACTATGGGAACAATATTGCTGATAGAATTCTTATATACTTTTTTTATAAATAAATACCCAGACATAGAACAAACATCTATGTTTGCCACACAAATGTTTGTTCTCAGTGGGGATCGAACCCACGACCCACAGCACGGAGGGCAGAGCTACTACCGACTGAGCTGTGACGCCTGTCAAACAAAAATCGTCTAGGCTTATATATGAGATTAGCTGTCGCCCGCAGCTTTGCTCGCGTGGTGCAAAATTTGGTTAAAATCTTTGATCCTAATTCTAGACCATTTAGGGTGCGTATTTTCAAAATTCCTTTCTTAGTGCACCCCTACACTATATAAGGATACTACCCTCAAAATGTCATACCTCTAGGACTTATAGTTTAGGCTGTGCGTTGATTGTCAGTCAGCTTCAAAAGAGTTTTATATATTTTGATAATACTTACATCAGGATTATGCCAGAAAACCTTGATGAATCTATTGTTGAGTACTGCTTCGGTACTCTTGTATGCGACATTAGCCTCTGTGGGGTTCGAGAAAGTGATCAAAGCAGCTTCTTGGTCACCTTCGTAGCACACCTGTTGTACAAAACAAAGTAAATAAATAAATATTCACGGACACTTAACACAACGCCTTCTAGTCCCAAACTAAGCAAAGCTTGTACGATGGAAACTAGATGGCTGATAGAATACATACATACATTTTTTGTAAATACATACTTATAATACATAGAAACACCCAGACACAGAACAAACATCTATAATTGCAACACACAAATGTTTGTTCTCGGTGGGGCTCGAACCCACGACCCACAGCACGGAAGGCAGAGCTACTACCGACTGAGCCATGACGCCTGTCCATTATTTATATTCGTCTAAACATGTTCCAGCCACTACGTCAAGTGCTAAGGGACATGGGTCAGTGACCCCTGATGCATAAATTACGATTATTTGTATGGATTTTAAATTTTTTCACGATTTTCTCAATATCTCCTTAACCACTCCCATGACGCACGTTAAGCTGCCACATTAATTATTGAAGCGCTCGTGGCTTGCTTAGTCAATCTTCACCGATTATCCAAGTTAGGCAAAGTTCTGTGCGGTTACTGTTTGGATGGGTGACCGCTAGTGGCATTTACATCTGAGCACTTCTGTGCTTCGGAGGGCACGTTAAACTGTTGGTCCCGGCTTTAGCCGTCGTTAAGTCACGGAGGCCTTAAGGCGGCCTAAAAACTCCGTCAACAGAGTTGGCCACTAACTCATACGAGCTTGCTTGTTACTATTAATTATTAGCTTGCAATACGTTTTTAGAGTGTTAAGTTGGATCCTAAAAATGTCTGTGATTTTCATTGATCGAGTGAGCGAAACGAACGAGATCTTAGTAACAACTTGGACGCAAATGCTTTGTATGTTTGTTCGACAAGATCTTTTAAACCGCTTATCCGATCTTCACAGAATTTGGTAGGTATACGGATAGTACTCTTAAGTTTTACTGGTTTGTTAAATGAAGTAAATCGGTCAAGGGGACGTGAAGTTATGAGGGTCCAAAGAGAGTAAAAAAATAAAAAAGTCGTACAATAATATCGAGTGGGGTGTCATATGATAGGGTTTTGTTTAGACATTCCAAAACCGTTTTCATTTTGATTCTAGGTATAATAGTTTTTGAGTTGTTGTAAAAATTATAAAATTGGAAAACCCAGTATAACGTGAGCTACCATTTCTTGGAGTTTCAAGGATTTTGCAGTTCAAGTAAGACTGGTACGTAGCTAGACGGCGATTTCGAAGCGATTAGCAAATTTTATTGCAACCATTGGTCAATAAAAATTGTTTGGGTTTTATTAACCTCCGACCATCACGAGATCTCAGTTCGGGGCGAACTACTAGTACTAACTTAATTAATTAAATATATTTATAATTATACATTTTGCCGCGTACAGAGCACACACAAACACCTCCACTAACGGCCGCCTCGTTTGGTTCAATTGCGGTTCCCAGTAAATATGCCTCGGGCAGAGGCAGCCGCTCGCCCCGAGGCTGCCTCAAGCGGATACCCAGCTTTACAATATCTCACCTGTATATTGACAATCTTGCCAAACTTGCTAAAGTGGTTATTCAGATGCGTTATATCGTTCAGACCTCGTGGTACTTTCTTCACTTCCAATGAACAGTTGACTGCATTCGCCGGTAGAGGGGGACGCATTCCTATAACAATACAAATAGTTGTTCACAACGCCATCTAGTCACAAACTAAGCAAAGCTTAAACTAGATTACTGATGGAATACTTATATACATTTTTTTTGTAAATACATCCTTATAACATAGTAACACCCAGACATAGAACACACATCTATGTTTGTCACACACATATTTGTTCTCAGTGGGCATCGACCCCACGACCTACAGCAGGGAAGGCAGGGCTACTACCGACTGAGCCATGACGCCTGTCAATCTTATATCTACTAGCTTCCGCACGCGACTTCATTCGCGTCCCGTTGGATCCCGTTGATTTTCCGGGATAAAAAGTAGCCTATGTGTTAATCCCGCTCACGGACAGTATATATATTCCAAGTTTCATCCGAATCGGATCAGTACTTTCCGAGCCAATTCGTTACAAACATACATACAAATCTTTCCTCTTTATAATTGATCGAGTGGGCGAAGCGAACGAGATCTTAGTGACAACTTGGACAAAAACGCTTTGCAAGTTTGTATGTTTGTTCGTCGAGATCTTTTGAACCGCTTACCCGATCTTCACAGAATTTGATAGTACTCTTAAGTTTTAGTGGTTTGTTAAATGAAGTAAATCGGTCCAGGGGTCGTGAAGTTGTGAAGGTAATAAGGGTATAAGGGAGTAAAAGAAAAAAAAGTCGAACAAAAATATCAAGTGGGGTGTCATATGATAGGGTTTTGTTTAGACATTCCAAAACCGTTTTTATTTTGATTCTAAGTCTAATAGTTTTTGAGTTATTGTAAAAAATATAAAATTGGAAAACTCAGTAGAACGTGAGCTACCATTTCTTGGAGTTTCAATGATTTTGTAGTTCAAGTAAGACTGGTACTTAGCTAGACGGCGATTTCGAAGCGATTTGCAAAGTTTATTACAACCATTGGTCAATAAAAATTGTTTCGGTTTTATTAACCTCCGACCATCACGAGATCTCAGTTCGCGGCGAACTACTAGTATTATTATAGATTTGAATGTACAGTACTGACCAATTCTGTTGTAGTCGAAGTTCTTCTTAGAGGGCGGAGGATGTCTCGGAGGTAGCGGAGCCAGCGGCACTCCCGGCATAGGGACCTCATGACGTACTCTGTAACAAGCCAGCAAGCTCCTATGAGTTTTTAGGCCGCCTTAAGGCCTCCGTTGTGACTTAACGACTGCTAGAGCCGGGACAACTTAACGTGACCGAAGCACGGAAACGCTCAGATGTAAATGTAACGGTCACGCATCTAAATAGTGACCGCGCAGAACGTTGCTTAACTTAGATAATCAGTGAAGAATGACTAAGCAAGCCACGAGCGCTTTGTACAAGTCAAAATACTATTATAAAACTGTAAAAAAGCAAAAAACTAAAATTAAAGATACGGATAAACTAAATATGCAGATCTACTAAATAAACGATGCCGATTCCGAAAATAGAGTTTTTTTGTTTGTTCGCGGATCACGCCTTAACTACTGGACCAATTTCAACGAAGCTTATACCATTCGGAAGCCCTTTTTCCGGATTGAAACATAGGCTATATTTTATTGAAATTAAAGACGTGAATTCTTAGATACAGCTTGAGCTCTCTAAACCAAAAGCAGCCATTTGCTACGAGGTTCATCGTATGCTGGTTGACAGATATTTTGGTGGAAAGTTTCGTACGCGTACGAAGTCGCGGGTATCAGCTAGTAAGTTACAATACCTGGGTATAGGTATGAGTTCCCTGGGCGGATGCGGATGCGTGTGTGCGTGTAGCGGCGGCGGGTAGGGAGGGAAGCCGGGTGACATCCATATATCCGGCGCCAGCGGGTTGTACTCTATAACAAATGTATTTATATTGTTAGTACATGCACACTACTGGGTACTGCAATGCCTTGATTTACTAATAAATAATAATAATAAATATTCTCGGACATATCACATAGCGCCCTCTAGTCCCAAACTAAGCAAACCTTGTACTATGGGAACTAGATTGTTGATAGAATACTCATATACATTTTTTTTTGTAAATACATCCATATAATACATAGTAACAGCCAGACACAGAATAAACATAAACATTGTCTTGCACACGCTTTCGATTGCTACTGATTTGGAACAATTGAGCTATCCATAAATCGTTTGCAACGGTTTGTAGATAGCTCAACTGTTTCATATGTATTTTGTAAAAATTTCAAACTAGCGACCCGCCCCGGCTTCGCAGGGGTGCAGTGCAGTGATGATCATGATGTATTATACATATAAACCTTCCTCTTAAATCACTATCTATTAAAATAACTGAATCAAAATCCGTTGTGTAGTTTTAAAGATCTAAGCATACATACATACAGACATTAGGAGAGACGCGGGAAGCGACTTTGCTTTATACTATGTAGTGATACTGTATTAGTTGCAATTTTCTTTGTGAATAAATAACTTTTGTTCTGTATTTGCCACACACATTGTTCTGAATGGGGATCGAACCTACAGCACTGAAGGCAGAGCTACTACTGAGCCGTGACGCGTGTCACTAGTTACCTGGCACGGGATGTGGCATAGTGAGTACAGATGATAAGGCAGCATCCTCAAGTACCACGGGATCAGCACCATGGTCGAACTGACAGAGATCACCTCGCATGCAATATCCCTTATCTGTTGACAATAAACATATTTTTTATGATATCTATACTATTATAAAACTGTAAAAAAGCCAAAAACTAATATTAAAGATGTGGGTAAACTAAATATGCAGATCTACTAAATAAACGATTCTGATTCCGATAATCGAGTTTGTCTGTTTGTTTGTTCGCAGATCACGCCTAAACTAATGGACCAATTTAAATGAAACTTGTACCATTCGGAAGCCTTTTTTCCGTATTGAAACATAGGCTATATTTTATTGAAATCAAAGACGTGGATTCTTAGATACAGCTTGACCTCTCTAAACCAGAAGCCGCCTTTGGCACGAGGTTCATCGTATGCTGGTTGACAGATATTTTGGTGGAAAGTTTAGCACGCGTACGAAGTCGCGGGTATCAGCTAATAAAATACCCTTAATACATACCATCAAAGTCGCGACATCTCCGCTTGAAGACGTCGTTGATCTCGAGTCGCGGGTCGCGCGGAGATGCAGAGCCGCGAGATCTCTCCAGAGATCTATCGCGCGATCTAACCAATAACACACCGATTAAATCATGTAGGTAGTTAACTGGCTTGAGGTTCGTAGGTAGGTACTAACCTAACTTTTGTTTATTACTAGTAATTTAATGATAGATTAGATATTATATTCATTGCTTGCTTTTATTTATTTCTATTGTTTACGTATTGTTAGGCCGACGTCACTGGTGTCGAATGATCAGGTGGCAACACATACTGTTTGATAGTGGCAACACTAAATAAATATCGCTTGCAGGCTGTCACTGTCAAGTCGTTGTTCCAGATGATTGATTGATTGATCGATAAAGTAACGCCATCTGTTGGGTAGTAGCGGAACTACTTTGTGAACCATAGAGTAGACACGCACCGGAAATTACTAGAACATTCCCGCGAAATTTCGAACCGACTGGCGCGTAATTTTCGGATATAAAAGGAGCTTTGAGCGGCGACTGGGACAGTTCAGTTTTCGACTACGAAAGCGATAACATCGGAGTCCTAAGAGTGATTTAGTGCGATTGTACAAGTGTTTTGGAACTTTATCGAGTATTGTAGTTGTGACCTAGTGTTTTTGTTGTGTACTAAGTTTGTGTCAAGTATCTAAATATACGTGTATTTTTGGTCAAACCAATCTTTTAGTTCAATCAACCCACAGCTCGTAACAGTATGTACCTATGTACCCATGATTTTTAGGCAATACCTAAGTGATTATCTATCTAAATGTGGGTACCGGTATCCTCCTATTTATAAGTGTGGGCAATAAAAAGTTGCTCTTTTTTTTTACAATCTAATTTTTTTGAAGTTGTTTAAGAATATTACCTTTCTCTTTCTCTCGAGCGAGACAACCGCTCCCTATGCTCTCTGTCCCGCGACATTCTGTCTCGCTCCAACTCGCGCGGGACACGCAGCCTCTCTCTTTCCCTCTCGAGCTCTCTATCGCGCATCGCCATTGGTGATCTTGACCTGTGAAAATGTTTAATATAATATTCACGGGCATTTAACGCCCTCTAGTGCCAAACTAAGCAAAGCTTGTACTATGGGAACTAGATTGCTGATAGAATACTCATATACATGATATTGTAAATACATACTTATACATAGTAACACCCAGACATAGAACAAACATCTATGTTTGCCACACAAATGTTTGTTCTCAGTAGGGATCGAACCCACGACCCACAGCAGAGTAAGCAGAGGTATTACCGACTGAGCTGTGACGCCAGACTTTTTGTTTTGAATATTATATCAATTACCTTTGTAATCTGTTACGTGTTACGGTTCTTTAATAATTTTAGTAGATAGTTGGTTCAAGCCCGTGTTTTTTTATATATATTTTCTATCAATGATTTTCTATGAGAACAAACATTTGTGTGTGGCAAACATAGATGTTTCTATGTCTGGGTGTTACTATGTATCATAAGTATGTATTTACATGGGATTATTTACATTGTGATTATCTAGGCCAGCGTATCAGCATTGCTATTCAGCCAGTGTCTTGTACACCCTTTCGATTGATACTGATTTGGACCAGTTGAGCTATCTATAAATCGTTTGCAACGGTTTGTAGATAGCTCAACTGTTTCATGTGTATTTTGTAAATATTGTGAATATTGTAAATACTGTATTCGTTGTAATTTTCTTTGTGAATAAACACTTTGTATTTACATAAAAATATATACATATAAGTATTCTATCAGCAATCTAGTTCCCATAGTACAAGCTTTGCTTAGTTTGGGACTAGAGGGCGTTCTTAGATTCTTTATTGCACACAGAAAAATATGAACAAACAAGTTAAAACTAAAGATATGTACAAAGGCGAGCTTAACCCTAATAAGAGTTTTCTTCCAGCAAACCTTTGAGGCAAAGGAGATTATATATTCAAGAATATTTATTTAGTTTTATTAGATGCAAAATGTATACCGTAAAACGAGGCGACTTTCAAATTACGGGGCGTCTTTGATGATAACAAAACCGAATACGAATACCGATATTTCTAGGACCCGTCTTCCGTTTTGTTATCATCAAAGACGCCCCGTAATTTGAAAGTCGCCTCGTTTTACGGTATTATTAGTATAATTAATAGCAATGATTACCTAGATCGGCTGGGTTGTCGGTCGAGTGTTGGCGGACTGCGATTTCTGTACCGACGCGGCGACGGAGAACGGGAAGCCAGACGCCTAAAACATTTTATATGATAACTAGCGGACCATCCCGGCTTCACACGGGTATTTACAAAAAAATATTTTTTTTATAGGTCATTTTTTACACTATGGGTTGCATTATTGTAGTTTTAGTAAGGATACCTAATTTTTTTGAAAATATAATATAGCCTATGTCACCCGGGGATAGTGTAGCTTGCCAACAGTGAAAGAATTTTTCAAATCGGTCGTGTAGTTTCGGAGCCTATTCAATGCAAGCAAACTACAAACAATCAAATCTTTCCTCTTTATAATATTAGTATAGATAGATAATAATAATTCTATAATAGCCAGTAGTTCGCCCAGAATGGAGATCTCGCGATTTTCTCAAAAAAAAAAAAGGTTTATTTTAAAGTAATCCCCCCAACAAACCTTAGACCTCTAATATTAGTAGTATTAGGTTAGTTAGTGCATATAACTCGGCTAGTCTATACTATTATAAAACTGTAAAAAAGACAAAAACTAAAATTAAAGATATGGATAAACTAAATATGCAGATCTACTAAATAAACGATTCTGATTACGAAAATCGAGTTTGTCTGTTTGTTTTCAGGTCTTAACTACTGGACCAATTTCAATGAAACTTATACCATTTAGAAGCTTTCTTCCCGGATTGAAACATAGGCTATATTTTATTAAAATCAAAGACGCGGATTCTTTGATACAGCTTGAAATCTCTAAACCAAAAGCAGTCATTTGCTTCGAGGTTCATCGTATGCTGGCTGACAGATATTTTGGTGGAAAGTTTCACACGCGTACGAAGTCACGGATATCAGCTAGTAATGAATATAACTCGATTAGTAATGGATATAACTCGGTTAGTCAATGAATATTACTCTGTTAGTAATGTATGTAACTCGGTTAGTACCTGCCATCGTATCTCCATTCGTCGAACTCTTTCAGTTTGAAATCTCTATGAAGCATGAATAATGAGGTCAGTATAGAAATGTATATGACTCGGTTACTAACATGTTATTGGTGCCGATTCTGTTATTGCATTAAAGACAGCGCTAAAATTATACCCGTCTTTATCGTTTCAGTTTGTGAGAAAGAGACGGCAAAGTTTTAAATGCTATCAAATTAGGTTAGATTAGAAAATGCAACAACAGAATCGACAATACTAAAGAAAACCGATTAAAAGCATGAATGTAGTAAGGTTATTATTATAATAATTATTCATATCCGCGTCAAACTCAAACTCTCTCGGGTATCATACGCCCCTCAGCCCTATGTCAAAGCATGAATATGAATCAGTTAGTAATTTATATAACTCTTTTAGTATTTAGAATCATATTGCTGTTCGTTGTCAAACTCTTTCGGGTATCACACGTCACTCTGCATTATATCAACGCATGAATATGAATCAGTTAGGCTCGTATGCTGATTTAATGCTCAAGCATAGATTTTTGTATGAAAATCTATATCTATGCTTGAGTAACGATTTCTTTATCAGCATACGGGTCTTATTAAAGCATGGATATGAATAGGTTAGTAATGTATATGAATCCGTTAGTAATGATTATGAATCAGTTGGAAATGTATATGAATCAATTAGTAACGTATATGAATCAGATACTAATATACTAAAATCAGTTAGTAACGTATATGAATCAGTTAGTAATGTCTATTAGGAACGTATATGAATCAGTTAGTAATGCATTATGAATCGGTTAGTACCTGCAATCATACCTCCGTTCGTGGTCGAACTCTCTCGGGTGTCGCGGGTCGCGTCGCGGTCGCACGCGTCGCTCGCCGGATCGCGAGCGACGCCGACGGCGATCCTCTTTGTCGCGAACCTGTTGCAACAGTAACAATACATTTATATTCGATCGAAAGAGTATGAATGAATGAAAATACTCTTTATTGTACGTAGGTACACCTTACAAACGAATACGCGAGATAGCTTATACAGATAATTTATAAGTTTAAAAAACTGGAAAAACCGACTTCAATTTGATACGCATTTGTCATCAAATGATGATGATGATGATAGCAGTTCATTGGGACTATTTTATTGATCGTAAGCACCACAAAAACGTCACAGGAAAGCAAATACGCAGTGTCGTGTAAGTGAATGACGTGTTTTTTCGAGTTATTCTTATTTAACTGCCAAACTACTGAATTGATTTTGATAAAAATTTTATGGGTCCAATCTGGAAGCATACCCTTTCAGATAAAAAAAGAATTTTTCAAATCGGTTCATAAATGACGGAGTTCTGAGGTAACAAACAAAAAAAAAACTGGAGAGGAGCGTATAAATAGATAGGTCGGCTAGAATGGATCATATAACAATAACAAGAATGAATTTAGAACATGGTGTCTCAATTACACGCACATCGGTGGATGTTTCCAGTAAGGCAGTTGTTACCACTTAACAGTGTTAGAATGTATCTTACCAAATCATTTCTTCTATCTCTCCTTCTAGGGGGTTGATCCACGGGTTCTTCTAAGAGCTCAGTCAGAGGAAGTACCTGTCGAATAGTATATTATGCAACTAGTGAATAAAAGACGGATTTGAAGCGAGGGCCATAAATGAATCACGAGCAAGTGTAATGGCTAGCGTCCACAGGCCCGCATCACACGCAAGTTTGCCTTGTATAAAAACTCGTCCGTACGGTGCGGATCAGTGGACGCAGTTGTATGAGTTTTTATACAAGGCAAACTAAAATCCGTTGCGTGCGATGCGTCCGATGCGTGGGATGCGGGCCCGTGGACGCTTGCCTTTAGAATCCTGAACGACGTGAGTGGTTCAATAAAAACAGTGAATAAAAAGCACTTTTAGTCACTTTATTACAAACATAAAAAAAAACCTGCGCAGACGAAGTCGCGGGCACCAGATAGTTTATAATATTATTTATTTTATTTTAAGAATTTTGGGACACACGTATTAGGAGAAGAGTTCCTCAGGATCTAATACGTGACTAGGAGAGGAGAATGAATGTGCGTCGTGCCACTGGGCACAGACCACGCTTGCCTGGAGTTGCAGAATCAACAAAACCCTCGCTAAATGCCAAACGGGCAGATCGCAAGGAAAGAAGGAATTAATAAAAAACAAAAAAAAAAGAATTTTGGGAAAACTAACAGCTAAGTATAAGACAGTAGGAAGATAAACATAATAAAGTACACTGAAGGCCAATTAAAAGTTTCCACAGATAAATAGATCACAAGAATTACAAATTCGAGAAGTGGATTAGTGGGATAGAATGACACATTATGTTGGTTACAGTACCTTGACTAGCGTCTGTTCGTGCGGCGCGGTGCGTTTTGCCGGCGGTCGCACTACGACACGACGCGGCGGTAAGGCCGCCGTCGGACGCGACAACGGTCTGGGCGACACTGTACCGTTACTAGCTGCAATAAATAAATAATAATTGATCGAGTGAGCGAAGCGAACTAAGATCTTAGTGAGAATTTGGGCAAAAATGCTTTGTATGTTTGTTCTTCGAGATCTTTTGAACCGCTTATCCGATCTTTACAGAATTTAGTAGGTATACGGATATTACTCTTAAGTTTTACTGGTTTGAAAAATAAAGTAAATCGGTCAAGGGGTCGTGAAGTTATGAGGGTCCAAAGAGAGTTAAAAAAAAAGTCGTACAAAAATATCAAGTGAGGTGTCATATGATAGGGCTTTGCGTAGACATTCCAAAACCATTTTTATTTTGATTCTAGGTCTAATAGTTTTTGAGTTGTTGTAAAAATTATAAAATTGGAAAACCCAGTATAACGTGAGCTAGCATTTCTTGGGAGTTTCAATGATTTTGTAGTTCAAGTAAGACTGGTACTTAGCTAGACGTCGATTTCGATGCGATTTGCAAAGTTTATTGCAACCATTGGTGAATAAAAAATATTTGGGTTTTATTAACCTCCGACCATCACGAGATCTCAGTTCGGAGCGAACTACTAGTATATATTATTGGACATTACACACAGCGCCCTCTAGTCCCAAACTAAGTATAGCTTGTAGGGAACTAGATTGCTGATACAAGATACGTTTTTTAGCATAATAAGTGTATACCAATTGGTCTTAGCTTATAAAATACTTATATACTTTTTTTTTTGTAAATACATACATATAATACATAGTAACACCCAGATAACAAAACATAACACATACATACACACACATATTACACACAGTTTACAAATAAGTAAATACATTATTTTTTGTACTACAGGATTAAATAAAATCTTAAGCAGCTTTCTTATAATCTTAAGTCAAAAAGTAGCATTAACTCTAACAGCAGCAAAAAGCTAGCAAGCTCGTATGAGTTAGTGGCCAACTCTGGTGACGGAGTTTTTAGGCCGCCTTTAGGCCTCCGTCGTGGCTTAACAACTGCTAGATCCGGAAAGTTTAACGTGCCGTCCGAAAGCACACCAGCAAAGAAACCACTGTGTTCTTCAACTAAAAACATTACAACATTTATTCACAAAGAAAATTACAACTAATACAGCATTTACAATACTCACAATATTTACAAAATACACATGAAACAGTTGAGCTATCTACAAACCGTTGCAAACGATTTATAGATAGCTCAACTGGTCCAAATCAGTAGCAATCGGTAGCGTGTACAAGACACTGGTATCGATTCGGTTGTTGCATTTTTCTAAACTAACCTAATTTGACACCACTAAAAATGTTGCCGTCCCTTTCTCATAAACTGAAACGACAAGGACGGCTATAATTTCAGAGCTGTCAAATTAGGTTAGTTTAGAAAAAGGCAACAACCGAATCGATACCAATGGCTGCATAAGCAAGCTGTATAGCAATGCTGATAAGATAAGATAAGATAATTTATTTATTTCATTAAAAGCACACGCTTATATTACATGTATACAATATAGGTCTCTTAAAGTTAACGGCTTGATATCTATATATTTTAATACAAAACCTACGCTAAGTTATAAGACTTGTGTTGTAAGTTCTGCGAATCTTCCAAGGAATTACAGTTACGCCATTAAGTATCTTGATTAATTTTATATTATAAAGAGAAACAAGAGCGCTAGGCTCAAATGGGACTGGGCGGGACACGTCAGCCGGATGCCTCCCGATAGGTGGGCGAACATCTCCACACCTTGGGTCCCTGACGCGAGGCGATATCGGGGTCGGCCAAGGTAGCGTTGGCGCGACGAACTAGACGCCTTCGAAAGAGGATGGTGGGAGGAAGCTCGGGACAGAGAACATTGGAAGTCTTTGGGGGAGACCTTTGCCCAGCAGTGGGACGACATAGGTTAATTAAAAAAAAAAAAAAAGAGAATTTTTTTTTTTTAAAAAGTGGTAATCATTATGTAAAAACTTCATAAATACTTACGAGGTGCTTCATTCTCCACTTCCTCCTTTTCCACCGCGGGTTCCGGGGGAGGTGTGGGGGGCTTCGGGTCCAGCTCCCGAGGTTTCAAGTACTCGTTACTCTCCAGCGACTTGAACAGCATTTCTACAAAGGGCTTCGTCTCTGAAAGATTTATCTATACTATTATAAAACTGTATACAAACCAATAACTAAAATTAGAATAGAATAGAATGTTTTTATTTTGTTATTTTACAGAGGTATTACAAAATTAAATCTTAGAACTATAATTAAAAATAACAAAAATGGCCACCACTCAGCATGGTGCCAGGGCAGGATATGTTAGTACCCTGCCTAGGCGCTGGTTTTCAGTGGCGCCAGTGGCGTACGTGCGGTAGGTGCTGGTGCGATCACACATTTAGTAGAATATTCTACATCAAACTCTAAAATAGGTTGGTAGGTTATATAAATACATATTAAAGATATGGATAAACTAAATATGCAGATCTACTAAATAAACGATTCTGGGCCTCTATTGTGAATAATGATTACCGACTTCGAAAGAGCCTAGACCATCGCTCGAGGCGACCGCGCAGTGTAACACAAACGTCACTACCGAATCTTCGGAAATCAATATTCGCAGTAGAAGCCCTGATTCCAATAATCGAGTTTGTCTGTTTGCTTGTTCGCTAATCACGCCTTAACTACTGGACCAATTTCAACGAAACTTGTACCATTCGGAAGCCCTTTTTCCGGATTGAAACATAGGCTATATTTTATTAAAATCATAGACGTGGATTCTTAGATACGGCTTGAACTCTTTAAACCAAAAGCAGCTCGTCTCAGTGTTGGACGCAGTGCAATGCAACACAGGGCACGTCCTCAGTGGTCTACGAAGGCACAGACAAAAAGAGACGCACACAACGCCGTCAAACTTAACACCCCTGCCGTTTTCGGTCGACGAATTTAGAGAAATGTTTGCCCAAACGCAAATTTCGGTACAACGCGATCATTTCTATGGAAATTTCAAAATATTGTCCTTGTGCTACAAACTGCAAGTAAAAATTAAAAAATAAAGGCATCTCGCTTCTAAATCTTAAAAATATACTCACCATGTTGCAAAAAGACGTCAAGTTGGTCCACCATCACCTCACGGAGCTCGGAGATGGGTTTTTCCTTCTTAACGAGAGCGTATACGTACTTCGCCAAAGCGGCTGGGTCCGCATCGCATCTGTAACCAAAGATACTCAATACTCAATATATTTATTGCTTTCACATGGGTTAGGTAAATTTTACATTGGTGGTGGATGTAAATAGATATGTCTCATGGACCCTGCCTAGGGTGTAGCAACATGAATGCAGGCCGAGGTTTATAGATAGCTAGTAGATCGCTAATTAGTATTACATAGTAGGTAGTCATTATATTTTAGGATATTCTATTTATTGTTAATAGAAAATATTTTATGGTTTGTCGTTGAAGATGAATGAATTAATTAATTAATTAATGAATGAAGGAAAATGCTTTATAGTACGTAGGTACCACCTTACAAAACTAATATGCGAGACAGATTATACAGAAAATAAGATCTTCCAGACAACCATAGATGTTTCGTTTAGAACATTATATTTACGGATCTATATTAAAGATCGCTTGCAACGGTTTGTAGATAGCTCATTTGTTTCATGTGTAATTTGTTAATATTGTGAATATTGTAAATACTGTATAATTTGTAAGAGGCTAGGCTTGCTTAATCAATCTTCACCGATTATCTAAGTTAAGCGACGTTCTGCGCGGTCACTATTTGGAGGCGTGACCGCTAGTAGCATTTACATCCGTGCTTCGGAGGGTACGTTAAACGGTCGGTGTCAGCTTTAGCAGTCGTTAAGCCATGACGGAGGCCTAAAAAACTCGCGTCAACAGAGTTGGCCACTAACTCTTTGGTCTGGTAGAAATTATCGATCGACGTCGACTAATCGATTGTACCATCGATCGATGATCGATCGATTATAGTAACACCCTTAGTAAGCAGGTAAATATTTGTTACTTAAATAAAACATAATGCTAGTGTTTCTGTTGATATATGTATCTATATCTAGATCTATTATATATTTATTAATTAATTTTATTTCAATAATTAAAATTATTTTTATGTACGCCCTATCCGTGTTTTGTGTATTAGATCCTGTACATCCAAAGGTCGCCTGGAAGAGATTGCTTTAAGAAAGCAATAAGGCCGCCTATTGTACCTACCTCCTAAAACTTGACTGTATTATACCAATTATGTTCTTTTTTTGTTATTTTGTTTACATAAGTGGTGTACAATCCTACTAAGTTTCTAAGTATGGATGTTTCTTACTCATTCATGTAAAAACTACTAATCCGATTTGGATGAAACTTGGAAAATATATTGTCCGTGACCTGGATTAACACATACATAGGCTGCTTTTTATCCCGAAAAATTAACGGGATCCAACGGGACGCGAACGAAGTCGCGGGCGGCACCTAGTAAAGAATATTCTATCTATCTATCTAGAGTTATCTTTAGGCAAATGCGATAACAATAACGAAAGGGCACACGTAATGTACGAAATGATATCATGATATCAAGGTCGAGATCTATTCAAATTATTTAAAGCAATTCATAGCCATTACTACACGTTACTTTATCATTGGTACGCAAATTGGAATAGCACAGGAGCGAGAAGTTCTTGGTGCGCATCTTTCAGGTGCGCAAAGTGGAATGCCTTGTTTTCTTGACGTGAAAGAGGTATAACTTTTAGGCACGATGAAGTAGTAGGTATGTACTTGTTGAAGTCGTCGCGTATACATTTATTTATCCATTATTATTCATAATAGTTTAAATATTGATATATCCATTAAAAATAAAATTATCCCAATGACTCATTGTGTTATAGTTAAGGGCGTATTATATTAACGACCCAAATAAAACGAGTTATTCTAGTTTCGTCCCACTGGGACGAAACAATAAAATCCCAAAGTTTGTTTCAATACAAACACGAATTGAAATACTGTCAGCGAAAAAAGCGACTAAGTAATGAATACCTAACTATCAACAATAATGGGAATGATACAAAAAATGCGCATGCGCACTCTTACTTACTCTTACTTCAGAAGGTAGATAGTAGCTAAAATTTATTACAATATAATGGTCTTCAAAGGGCTTGTTCTGCGATTTATCAGTTTGTTATCAAACCAATAATTGCTCAAGCAGTAACTTCATGTTATCTTATATTACAAAGTCTTACAACATTGAAATAACCGTGTTGTCATGTCGAGAAATCTTAATTCATCAAGTGAGCGAAGCAAACGAGATCTTAGTGACAACTTGGACAAAACTGCTTTTATGTTTGTTTATTAGTTCTTCGAGATCTTTTGAACCGCTTATCCGATCTTCACAGAATTTGGTAGGTATACGGATAGTACTCTTAAGTTTTACTGGTTTGTTAAATGAAGTAAATCGGTCAAGGGGTCGTGAAGTTATGAGGGTCCAAGGGATGTAAAAAAAAAAAGTCGTACTAAAATATCAAGTGGGGTGTCATATGATAGGGTTTTGTTTAGACATTCCAAAACAGTTTTCATTTTGATTCTATAGTAGGTGCCAAATAACACCGCAATACAGGTCATTCACCCACCTTCACCACGATGTCGCAAAATTCAATTTATTATTTTTATAGCTCTAATAGTTTTTGAGTTGTTGTAAAAATTATAAATTGGAAAACCCAGTATAACGTGAGCTACCATTTCTTGGAGTTTCAATGATTTTGTAGTACAAGTAAGACGGCGATTTCGATGCGATTTGCAAAGTTTATTGCAACCATTGGTCAATAAAAATTGTTTGGGTTTTATTAACCTCCGACCATCACGAGATCTCAGTTAAGGGCGAACTACTAGTAATAAATCAGATACATATTTGTAAATAATAAATCCTGATTATTATACATAACTATCAGTCGCCCGCGGCGTTGCTCGCGATCTAGACCCTTGTTGGAGGGTGTTGTTTGGAAAGTATAGTTAAATCTCTCTTAGTTGTTAGATTTTTTAGAGTGTGACTTTTCAAAATTCCTTTCTTAGTGCACCTCTATACTATACAGGGCGTCCCGCGGCCATGCCACATGGAGGGAAAGTATCTTAAATAATGTAGATAGAACATTTTACTGAAAGAACACTTCATTTTGATTTTAAAAACAATTTAAACTGCATTCAAAGAATTTTGAATAATCGCCTGTCTGAACCGGGAATCGAACCCACCAAATTGTAAAACAAAACACAAACATTATTTTATGATACCGATCGAGAGGATCAATCGTAAGGATTATTTTTTCCTAAATAACATAGCATCTTAAACCAAAGGAAGTCCTGCGGGCCTAAGATGCGCACCGCGAGATATTTGTCATGTCGTTCTGTCAAAATGTAAGCATTTTGTACCAGTTTAGGAACTATTGCATTATCTGTGGTAATGTTGTCGAGAAACCGCGCCTTTGAATTATCAACTTTTGACATTTCTGCATGACTATTATCTCGTCTTCAGAGAGGTACGACGACTAAGAAGTGTCAAAAGTGTACATTATGGCGCGTTTTGTCGACACCATTAGGTACTACAGATAATGCAATAGTTCCTAAACTGGTACAAAATGCTTACATTTTGACAGAACGACATGACAAATATCTCGCGGTGCGCATCTTAGGCCCGCAGTTGTATGGAACAAGTCTAGTATGGTCTTTTGTAATGTCGCAGTCTGCGTCAGCGGAGGAGCAAACGCGGTACGGTACACTGCGTTGTGCTGCACACCGCAGCGTTGTGCATTATACCGCGTTCAAACTATGCCCATGCCGCTGCCGGCATTATTGTCGCGGACTTATTGCCACAGCAACATCGCCTTTATTCTCATTACAGAGCAAGGGCATGAACTCCGGCCGGGAGCCGGGACAGAGGCATGTTCGTGTTCACACTATGCTCGTGCCCACTTCCCTGCCGACAGCGGCATAGTGTGAACGCAACATTACGATCGCCGAAACGCTGCTCAAGGGTTTCCTCACGATGTTTTCCTTCACCGTTGGAGGCCCCTGGCGTGGCTTATTTACAGTAGTTCAGAAGCGCACGTGGCGTAGCGTGCTTAGTCAATCTTCACCGATTATCTAAGTTAAGCACTGTTCTGCGCGGTCACTATTTGGATGGGTGACCGTTAGCTTCCGTGCTTCGGAGGGCACGTTAAACTGTCGGTCGCGGCTTTAGCAGTCGTCAAACCACGACGGCGCCCTTAAGGCGGCCTAAAAATTCCGTCACCAGAGTTGGCCACTAACTCATACGAGCTTGCTTACTTAGTAGTTCAGAGAGTTCTTACCAACTGACACATATCAGTTTATTTTAGTAACAACCTGTGAGCCATTACAATTAGATACCGTGTGGCGTCCTATAAATACACATTGACGACCTCCGCGTTTAGGTTCGGTTCCCGCGTAGTGACATAACTAGATGTTTGTAAATAAGCATCGCGCGAGTCATCGTGGTTTTACGAAATAGTATTTATAGTTCTTTTTTTGTATTTATAGTGCTTATCTATAGGTACCAAAAGGGTCTGCGGGCAAATTGGATGGAGCCCAGGCCCAAAATTATTTTGCAATGATGGAACTTTGTTTGTTACAATACACTTACAATGCAGTTTTTAAAATGTAACAATGTCATTATAAAGCAGCGTGAATCATTAGTTATTAGACATTTTACTTCAAAAAATGCGTCTTTTTCAATGTTGTTTATCGTATTTACAGGTGTTTACGTCAAAATAATTACGTTATTTTGCGTTTTCGTGACTTCTACTGCATAATAGATTATGATAAAACCAACAGAAGTAATAAATAACAGAAATAATCTAAAAATTTGCTAAATGTATACAAATCAGGACCTGAAATACCCCAACGCCTTTTACATTCGAGAGGTTTTGATACTGTGTTATACCTATACTGTTGATCTTGGAATGTAGGTACTAACTATTATTTATTCTATGTGAATGACACCATCTCACTTATTTATAGCACGCTCCGTATGTGTTTACAACAATATATTTTTGGAAATAACTACTGCCAATGTTAAAACTAATAATAGAAGGTAGATAGATAGATATAATTCTTTATTGCACACCAAGAAAAGAAGAAAAACAATAAAAGAGAAACAAGTTTTAAGTATGAGGTACAATGGGCGGTCTTATTGCTTCAAGCAATCTCTTCCAGACAACCTTTGAAAGGTGTGTAGTTGTGTTTGTTTTCACTGAGCATGTCAGTAATCGATTTTTTTGAATCAGCCAATTTTATAAATATTTGTTTTTTTTATGAGCAATAGCTAATCATTTGGCTGCCAGCACACCTGGTGGTAAGTGTAGCTGCAGCCTAAGGTGGAGCACGCTTAGCTATAATCCACCTATTCACTCTTTTCTTGAAAATTCCTAGGTTATATCTTTCAGGAAATACTGATGATGGCAGAGAGTTCCACTCCTTGGCAGTTCGCATTATGAACAATATGATGTATGCATTATGATGTTGTTTTATGAATAAGCATCTGTTAAGTTCAATGGTGTCTAAGTAGGTAGGTAGGTAACTCTACCTACTTAGACACCTAATAATGTGGTCAAGAGAAAGATGACCTATTGAGTACGAGCATCAGATCAGGTTAGATCTAGCAACCATCAAGCATCTTAGCTATGGAGGAACAGACGCCAAACTTTAACATAACTTTTTGAGTAAACAGGCAAAGTTGGGAGTTTCTATTATATGAACATACCTACGTAAGGTAAAGCTGAAGCCCTACAAAGGACAACAGTACCTTTAGAACAAGCGGTAAAAACAAAAATAACATAAAAACAACCATGTGTGCGTAACTAATGTAAACTCAAGGTAAGGTTATTGCGAAACTGTAATTTGATACCTCTAACTTGGCATTTCATCCGTAAGCACATTTCAGAGTCGATTTATTTATTAACTTAGCAGTTCGAGAAATGATTTAGGTTAGTTTTCGCGAGTTCTAGAAATCGTAGGTAAATAACAAAATAAAATGGCAGCGGAAGTACTTACAGAGGTTCCAATATGGAAGTCAACCAATTTTTGAAAAGGTCCGGATTTTCTATAATCATCTTGTACAAACTAAAAATATAGTTCACTAACTACGGTACATTAATAAAGCACTCGATTTATCACTGAATTAGCTATAATTAGTCACGGGAAAGTTTGTAATTTCTCTTTGAAAATTCACGTCCTTCACGTTTCGCAATTCTTTTTTTTATGAAAGTAATTTATGTTTTGACACTACTACTTTGTTTGACACATAGACAAGACAAATGTCAATGTCAGTGTCAATGGCATTTATTTTACAGTGTTGCCAGTATCTTTGTCTACAGAGTAAAAAAGATTAGGATGCCACTAAAATCTTCTAAAACGCCATCTAGCATTTTTTTACAGTATCTAAAAATACATAGTTTACTATTAGTTTCTTAAGATAAACCACAGATGTCGCAAAATTTCCCCAAAGTTTCTAAAGGACTCTTGCAAAAATGTTCATTTTTATCAAAGTTCCGAAGTTTGAAAAGCAAAGTATTGTGATGAAAGCGATCGCTGAAATTAGTGTTTGAATAAGCATGCCATTGAGCTCGTTCTTGTTTTTGCTTTTACAAAACACAAACAGACACAACGCCGATAAATTTATAACACCCTTTCCGTTTTTCATTCGGGGGATAGAGACTTCTCTGCAGTCTGCAACCCCTGATACCACGCGCAGAATATTGCGGAATTAATCGTGGCAATGCCGGCAGCGGCATGGGCATAGTGGGAACGCGGTAAAGAATAAAGGCGATGTTGCTATGGCAATAAGTCCGGAATTAATCGCGGCATTAATGCCGGCAGCGGCATGGGCATAGTGTGAACGCGGTATGAGAGTAGATTCAATTCAGGCAATAGCAATGTAGGCTAGGTAGTAGGTAGCAAGAACTACTGAATATTATGTAGGTAATGTACCTACCAAGATGTTTCTGTCGATAAAAATAACAATAAAGACAACTGATACCATACAAAACATGCATGCCGCTTGAGCATTATTCTACCAATGACAAAAACTTCTTCGTGATTATTATCAACAAAGTTCAATGGGATGTCACATAGATCATACGATAGCATACGCACAACTCAGCCGGAAAGCGCTTTACCACCGCTACCATTCCATATTTTTTTTTTTTTTTTTTTTTTTATACAATATAGGCAACCGTTTGACCACAATCTCACCTGATGTTAAGCAATGATGTGGTCTACGATGTAGCACGAATATATCATTATTTTGATATCATTTACAAAAGCGCTTAGCGTCAGCTAGCAAGGTCGAGACGAGTTGCTGGATACTTTTATACCACGTGCACACTATGCCCATGCCACTGCCGGCATGTATTACCGCATTCACACTATGCCCATGCCACTGCTGGAATTTATGGCGGCTTCAATGCCGCGGACTTATTGCCACAGCAACATCGCCTTTATTCTCACTAAGCGGCATACATGCCGGCAGCGGCATGGGCATAGTGTGCACGCGGTATTAGCCAATATTATTTTTTTTCGGCAGTCTTCCCGTGACACTCGGCAAGCCACGGGCTGACCGCTGGACCACTGCCCAAGAGCATTTTGCTTCACGTGCGTTGAATCTTGAGACCAATGAATGAGTTTTAAATTGTCCAGCGTATTATCTGTAAGTGTAAACCATCCCTATTTGATTTGCTATTGACATTGCGGTGTAAAATAAATGTATTCCATTCAGTTACATAAGTAGGTACCTAGTTCTATCGGGATTTGTTTATTCAATTCTTTTGCGCGTACTCGCCGGTCGCGCGAGGGTGTCAGTCGTATGTAGTCGTCAAAATCTAAAAGTTGGCGGGAATAGGTTTTTTTTTGTTTTTTCTAAATTTCGCGGAATGACTTCCGGTAGTGGTGTAGTGTTGTGAAACGTTTATTTATGTTAACGATTGGGATCCTCGGAGTTGTACTAGTTTGTTATATCGTTAAGTTTCTTTTGAAGGCGCGAACTGAAGAAAACGTAAAGAGTAAGTTGTCTAATCAGTTCTTTAAATTAATAATAAGTTGTAAGCTTCATTTAAAATATACTGAAGTAGTTACCTGCTCTACTCATAATACTAACGCGTTACTAGTGTTATTATTATTTTAGTAGGTACTTACCTACTAACATTGTAACAAACGAATGGTTTGAATTTGAACTAACCGGAATAAAAGTAGTAATTGGCTCGTGATGTCAATAGTGACAACTCTATTATAACTACTGTCAGGGTTACCTATTCAATGTACCTATGCATTATATATATATATATATATATATATATATATATTAGTAATTCTTTAAGCTAAATAAAGCCACGTTCTATTTGGTAATTCGTCTATTAAGCTACATTTTTATTAATAAATAACTGAGATCTTAGCCTAGGTATCCGAATTTGACTCGTACGTAATTAATAAAACTGGTTTAATATGACGCAGGTCTTGATGGGCTTGGTTTCACGAAGTTTAATTGGGAACCAGATACCTGAGACTTGGTTTTGTACAGTCTATGAACCTATCCAACTAAACAAGACATTAGAGTAGATATATTAGTATATTAAAGGCTACCTACCTACAAAACCTGTTGTAACACTTATACATTGCACCGTCTAATAATGAGTAGGTATATCAATAACTACCTAGGTAGGCAGGTCTAGACCTACCTACCTAGGTAGTTAAAATGCTATATATAAGCCCATCATGGCGCATGCACCCATTCCGAAATATCGGGAAATAATCAAACTTACAATATGATATAAATATATCCAGTATTTAGTAAGCAAGGAAGCAAGTATTTGGTAAATAATCGAAATATTATATTTCTCACGCTAGAACTAGGTAATGGTTTAGTCAAAACCTAATTATTAGTTTTATAGTTGTCCGTGCAACGTATGTAAATAAATTATTAAGATAAATGCCGTAAATAATGGCGATTCCGTACGGAAGCCAAACAGAATTATTTTAAGAACTAAACCTGAGTTACATACATAGCAAACTGAAACTTTTTTGAATTTAATCAGACTAGGTAGACCTTGTTAGTAGTTGAGTTCCTTGGGGTAGACTGATGATGATAATACTTTAAGCAGTCATCAGTTACCGAGCCTGTATCAATAATATTTGATTTACTCTTACATGCACATTGTGTGACCTTTAGAGCCAAAATTGGCTATTCAAGTCGCCTAAGAACCCATCATAGGCAATAGGCATCAAGCAACAACAATGTCGCCGTAGCCGAAACCATCCAGGAAGACATCAATCAAATCATTATCACCATCAATATTTGATTTGTAACTCGCAGAAAACTATTCATCCAAGTAGCCACATGGTGACCAATCCATCGGTTCCAATAAAAACAGCATCGTATGATTCGAACGACGTGACTTCATGAACCCAATGACGGAGGGACTTATTTAAATATAATAGTATTCAATATTCATTAGGTCTGTCTGTTTAATTGAATTCAATCGGTGCGTAGGTCTTTATGATGGGTTTTTCTCGGTCACATTTTATTATTTGCATTCTTTACTTCAAACATAAGGTACTTCTTACACTAAAATTATGCAAAGAATGATAGATCCTGTTTTATTTTTTAGTTTTATTATGAAAATATGAAAACAATGTAAACATATTCTGAAATTTCTTTTAGAGTGTGTGACAGAAACATTCTCGAACTATTTAACATGTACCTAAATATCCCGGAAGCCATAAGGAAGTCTTAACAAAGCCCTTATCTATGACTATTGTAGCCAAAACTGTACGGGTGTGATGGGCTCGTTTTTCAATTGGCCAATTACTATATAATAGGTACTATGTTTTGGACTTATGGGTACTTCTTGAAATGACTCTTATAGCGCGTAGATTTGGTAGCGTATATCCTAGGCAAACAGAAGAATGGCATTTTTACCTCTTATGGGTTAACCTTAACCATCCATGTCAAGGAAATAGGTAGAAAATGAGCGGAAGATTGAATAAACTATGTTATTATGGTAATAACTATAATCACTATGGTATTAACAGCTTTATAGTAGGTCAAAACTGCTGCACTTCTCACGTTTGACGACGTATATCAAGCAAATTTTTTTTAAATTTGACCAGTTTGAATGTGGTGGCGTATGTTTTTCCTAGCCACAATTGGGTAATTAGGTACCTAATGTACTATCTTATCGTAAACTTAGTTTGTCCACTGGTATTCCTTGACGAGACGCTGTAATAATTCCGCCAATTATTCTGTCCTTCATTTAACTTATCCCTAGGTTTTATCGCATCGTCCTATTTCACCTTCAAGTGCATGCTTCACAGCGTGTCATTTCTCGATTGAGTTTGACATTTGACACAAGATAACCGTTATAGATAGCTAACACGCGGAAAAATAGCCATCTCTCATTGATCTGCCGTGTTCTCTTACATAATATTTAATCAGTAAGTTACCTGCCTTCTTTACTTACAAACTACATACTCAATCGAACACAGCATTTTCATAATATTGCTGATACTACTTGCTGAACTACTAAGGGTACGTTTCCACTTAGTCCTTCTTAAGGCAGTCGGTAGTCAAGATGACTTTTCCCAACTTTGTGAAATACAAGAATACGACCTGAGAATTAAATTGATTAATTCTGAAATTCAATGGAAGAGATCGCTATTGAGCGATAAGCCCACCCATTGTACATTTAATGCAACCTGTTTTGTTTATATTATAGGAATATGTTTCGGTGTTATTTATGTACAATAAAGCGTTTTCATTTATTCAATCCAAGTTTCATACTTTGTGACTCTTGAATAAAACGGATTGATACCGAGGGCCATGAACCACTCATGTCGTTCAGGATTCTAACACTTGAATCATCATGAATCTTTCCATACGGTCGTGATTCAGTCGTTAGAATTCTTCACTTGCTCGTGATTCATTTTATGGTCCTCGCTTTAAATCCGTCTTTTATTCACTAGTTGCATAATATACTGTTAATGGTAATTTTGTTTGTGGAACTTTCAAAACATCTCATCTCAGTTACAATAGTCTGATTGGTAATTTCTTCAAAACGCCGCCACATCAGTGGAAACCAACTTTGTTAGTTGTTTGTCTGTCTGTGTGTCAAGTTTCATAGCTAAGCTACTGAACCCAACCGTGATAGACCCAGAGATAGTTTGCATTCTGAAGACGGACATGTGATAGGGTTCATTCACAACATAATACTGGTGCATGGTTGAGGTACTCTGGAATCCCCTAAGTTCCCCAAATACCGGCGAATCTGGTTTTCATTCATGTTTTTTTAATAATTCTAAATTAGTGTTCTTATGCACTAGAATATTATTGCTCTCTATAATAATGGCTCCATAAACCGTACCTCCATAATATTTCCTATAGATTTCATCTCGTACCCTGCCTGGCACCCCTTGGAATCCGATCAATTCTCATCAAGGAATTCCATCTCGCCCGGTAGGTACCAGCTACGACTAGAATGCAATTTTCTCGCTTATTGAATTGTATATTGGAATATTTTCATCTGCCGTAGATACTTCTTAGTTTGTCGTAAATGGGAAAAGATTGTAGATCGTTGTGGACGGGCCTAATTTAGTGAGGCACCTGTCCAGAAAAGATAGAGCTAAATCGTGGTGGATAGCACTTATTTAGTGAAGCACTTGTCCTGTAATAGTTGAAGTCAAGCTGTGATTGATAATGCTGTAGGCATTAGAAATAGCTTTTTGCGATTTTATAGCATTTGATACTGTGTAGATCAAAGACAATTAGCTAAGGCGATGCTACTCAGCGCCAGGATAATAACTTATGAGTTTGAAAACTCGAAAAACCGACCTCAATTTGACTACGTTATGATAATGCTGATGGCAGTTCATTGAAATTGTTCTATTGATCGTAAACACCACTGATAAGTAACAGGAAAGCAAAATACGCAATGTTGTGTTTTTTACACTTTTCCTTTTTGAAGTCGGATTAAAAAACTAGTCACAGTTTGTTTCGACGTATATATGAATAGAAGGTGGTTTCATTTTTAGGTCTAGGGTCTAGATCTTACTGTTTTTATGTAATGAATAAATCTTTTTTTCTTTTCAGACATCAAAATGGCTGAACAAGAGCAGGCGCGATGTTCTTCAAGTGAAAGTGATAATTTTGAAAAGATTGATTCCGAAGAAGTTAAAGATACAAATGTAAGTTAGCACTTAACTAATCATCAGTTAGCTAACGTTTTTGTAAAATACCAGTAAGCGCCAGGTATAATTGTCACTAGCCATTACTAGTCCAATAAATTGATGTGCATGACGCGTTTGAATCTAATTGATCTGTTTACCAACAGCAGTATAAAACTTTAACTCGACACAAAAATGCAATGCGAATTTGACAGATGCTGCTGCAAGTAAAATAAAAGTATTTGGAAAACATTCCTGGTACCTGTCGTTGTCTCATAAAAACCTCACTGTTTTCATACTAAATCATATGTATTCTGTGACTAAATAGTGACATAAGCGCGTTTCAGCGCGTTTTTTGCCGTCAAAAGCTTCTTGTTTTTGTATATCTATAACCGCATTGCTTGACATTATGCTGGGCAGCGAAAGCAGTTCACATATGGGGATATGGGGGCTGAATTGACTTGAAGTTGAACCCTGAAAAAATATAGTTTTTTTCCTCAGATTGTTGGTAGATACTAATAAAAACGTTTTCCTCATAGGCAGCAAACCCAAACTTCATTGTGGGTGATGAGTCCGACCCTGGAATTGATGAAGAGCCAGCTCACGAAGGCCGGGATTCCTTCCCTAATGCTCCTCCGCCTAACATCCGACGCCAGCACTTGACTAAGGCTCAGCAACTGGCGCTAGCTGAGAAACGGTCGAAGCTGAGGTAAGCCCAAATTACCTGTTTGTTAATTAGATTATGTAGGTAGTTGGCTACACTTCATGCTGGTACTTTTTAGCCAATTACGTGGAGCACAGGATTTTTAAAATATTTCTTTTTGAGTAATTGAAATTTATCACGTGATTTTCTTCGAATTACTATTATTCCGATTTTATTGAGGTTTATCATGAGATCTTCCCTGAATAATGGCTATTATTCATATTCAGATACTCCTTACGTTTTATTTTGAGCAAAAGTTACGAGTGGTTAAAGAACTCATAATAAAAAAGAAAAATAGCTAAAGGCACATGCCGGACATTTTAGCAGCCAGCGATGATGTAGGTACATAACCTATTTAATTTAGATAGTCTTTACCCATCGTTCAGTATTATTTTATAATCGTTGCACAACTTTAGTTAGCTGATTAAATTATTGCTCTCTTACTAACGGGTAATGTCAAACAGTGACAGATAGATTTGAATCAATTTTCAATATCAGCTATTATAATGCAGGAAGGTAATTTTTTTGATTTAGAAATAATTGGTTAGTAAAGTAGTATTAAGATTACTCAAGCACCTGTCATTATGGCTCGTATTCCGTAGCCTTACTCAAGCACTGATCCGTACTCAAGCATAGATTTTTGTATGAAAATCTCTACTCAAATGTATGCTTGAGTAACGATTTCTGTCTCGGAATACGGGCCTATGTTTACGAGTTGGTACTTCAAACAAAGTACCTTCTCATCTACCAACAATGATACATCTTATGATATAATATTATGTTATAATAGGTTCTAGTAGTAGGTATATACCTAGGTAGGTATCTCATCTAGATAAACGCTAAGTTGCATGTCATTGTCATGAAACATTAAAAAGCAGTTTAGTAGTAAACAAGCCAGTTGATAAAAGTAGAGTCAGAAAATTCGATTTAAGAATTTTTTTAAATAAATGTTTTTAACGGTATGTACCTATCCGTGAGTTTGCTGAAATCAATATTATAATATGGTTCCACTGGATAACGTGCGATTCGCATCACTACGATTTGGTAGTATGAACTGTCACCGATTTTTTTTTTCAATCAAAACAGTAACTATTATCTATTAATTACTATTATAAAAATAACATAGTTCAAAGTATTCGATGTGCGTTATTAAAATAAAGGTATAAAATAACTCTTTTTAATAACAATTTGATGCTATCTATAGCCTAATCCTAGCCGTTCAGATCCATTACCGTATGACGTCATCGAACTGGCGGCAAAGCCTCTAGTTCGAATCAAACCTTCGCGGTTTATACCCGTCGTTTGTGGTTGTTCTAGTGATTTCGGAAAACGCGTGATTTAAAAACTATTTGGTGTTTTTTTAAGTTTTAATGAAAAAAGTATACATATAAAAAAGTTGCGTTCTATATCCGAAGTTTCGTTGAGTTGGGAATTTTTAAAAGTTGCCCTTTGTTTCCGGTAATAATAGTGATGGATGTCAGCATAATTTTATCGATACTTCAATTGACATCAATAATGTGACATTTTCTTATAAAATGCGATTTTACCACTATTTTAGCAAGTCTAATGATTAATCCATAGCAAAATGAAAAATTGCGGCGATAGTATCAATGTTATCAAATTTTGATAACACTATCTATTACATTGAAGGGTTAAGATACAGTGTAGTTGATATTAGAAACTCCAGGCTAAGGTTTATTTACGTTTGTCATGAGATGAGAGTTAGTGTCGGAACAGTGACTTAACTAGTGATTTTCATTAGAAGGAAGAAAGAAATCATGTATCAAACGCATCAATTTCATTTGTTGGGGTAGGTGTACTTTTCTCCCTAATAGTAATATGTAGTAATTTTGTGCAGTGTGCCTTATGTAAACTGTGACCCTCGACTTTATACAACACTAGCTGGCGTCCGCCGCTTTGCTCGCGTGGTAGCAGCGTATAAACAGTTATGAAATTTTTTGTAAATTCTGAGACATGTATCGGGTCCATTTATTTGACGAATCTATGTACCAATTTTGAAGGGTCTATCATGTACGGTATATTAAAGAAACGCATTGTTTCGTTTAAATCTTTGACCCTAATTTTGGACCCTTTAGGATGCGACTTTTCAAAATTCCTTTCTCAGTGCACCCTTACACTATATAAGGATACTACCCTCCAAGTTTCATATCTGTAGGACTTACGGCTTAGGCTGTGCGTTGATTATCAGTCAGCTTCAAAAGAGTTTTATTTATATTGATGATGATGATAAAACTAAGTCATCTAAAAAGTATTTACGAACTTTTACCTTGCATTGGCATTTACCCAGGTATACGTAGATGTTTCTCCTTTAATTTTTTCTAATAGTATTTAAAAAGAAAGTTTCTCTGTAAATAAAAAAAATACTTAGTTAAATTATTATTCAATTACACAACCAAAAGCTTCTTGGGAACAAATCTTAGAAAAACGGTTTTAATCGAGGTAACTGATACTCAAATGTAAATAAATATTTTGTTTACCTTAATTCAATGACAAGACAAGAGGTTGAATCCCTAATAGATCACAAACATGCTACGTAATTCCACGTAATACTGTGTTTGTGTATCAAATAGTATCAAAGTGTTAATTTTTTTGCTTAATTTGGTTAGTTCCGTAATAAAATGACTGTATCCATGGAAAAACTACTGAACAAAACAGTAATTGTAGCCATGCCGTTATTGTCGATGGGTTGATGTTTTGAATAGTTATCGAATTTATTATTATCAAATAAGTTACTAATTTGTAAGCGAAACCACTTCCTGCAACAACTGGAATTTAGACCGTGAATTTGCGGATAAATAAGATCGCACCTACTTAGCTATACCTAATCGTGTCTAATCGCTGTCGTAATCTTTAAAAACCTTTGTTACTGCTGGGTAGTACATACCTACTCTTTAATAATAAATCTTCACAAAATAATGCAAAGATGCCTTATCTTAAACTAACATATTTATGACGTAGGAATTTAACTATTTTGAAATGAAATGAAATGAAATTAAATAAAATTAAATTTATTGAAATAACCACAGACATTAATGTTAAATTTTCAATATTGTAAATCGGTTAACAGCGTTGTGTTTGCATTTTACTTATTACCTTTGAACGTCATATTATTAATAGATATGAGGTAAAATAAAATGATAATTAAAGAATTACTTGGGTATTCACATACGAACCCACGTGATAATGTTTTATACAAGAACCTACCTAGCTTCACGAGCAAAATTTATGAATAACTGTTTGATTGCAAATCCAGATATTCAGATATTCATTTATTTAACCATTACATACCTTGGCATGTCAATCCGTAATCAGGAAACATTTTTTTAATGGAGATTCAACATTTTTTGACTTGAACTTATTGTATGTAGGTACCTAAGTGTCATTCAAGTTTTTGTTTTACCTACTAACCTTGAAACGGTTTTTCATGTAATAATAATGTATGCACTAGGTTGGATTGACAGGCCCAGTTTTCACTGTTTCATTTGCGTGACTAGAATGCTTATTGTTGCTATGTATTTGCTACGTCAAACGTAAATTCACCAATAGTTTACAGCGTCTATCAAATATAACTCTGTTATATATTTAATCTTCCCTCTGAGTGTTTTAGTAAGTACACATCACTCTATGATAAAACTTCACCAACTGCTGTGATCTGGGCGTGCAGCAAAAAAAAATGCGTGTGGATTATTTCAATTTCTATTATCTCACAAAAATTTAGACGCGATTAAAGCACAATTTTTGTGACAAATGCATTATGTTTTATATAATAATTTGATTGGACTCATTTTGTTGTGATTTTAATTAAATATACCTACTAAGGTTAGAAAGCAGCTGCCTGTACCTACCCAAATAGGTACCTTAGAAATCTATCTCTGTTATTTTATTATGGTACTAGACGATCTTGTTTTAGACGTGATTGGTATGATATCTTGACAAAACTTTAGATGCTTGAATTTTAATATTGTATTTATCTTAAATCTGGCGTCCATTGAAATGTCTTGTGCCTTTTTTGTAATATTATGCAATCAATATGCCTAAGCTTAGATATTCTTGAATTATATATATACAAGGGTAAGGTGCTAGTGAAATACGAAGGTCAGATTAGTGTTTGCTGAACTTAAGTATATGCTAATAAACTGACGTCCTCGCAAGAATCGCTTTGTAGGCATAGATCTAAATAACCACCTACATACTTACCTACTTTTAAAACATGGTCTAAGAATAATAATGATTTTAGCATCAACTAAGAAAAATTATTTTAATCATATTATTCAAATGTAAATAATGTCCTTTTACATCTAAAATAGGCACATACCTATTTATTTGTATTCTGTGGCTATGCGATAGGTAGGTATATGACGTAATTAATTAATCTGGGTTTTTTGAGCTATTTATATAACGATAGACCAATTAGGATTTGAAGGCTTGTAGGAAATTTTATAAATTGGGTACTTACCTACCTATTGTTTCTAGGAAAACTCAAATTACCTTGATTATCATTAGAAATGTCAATTTTATCACCTGGTCAAATAAAAATGAGGTTTGAATTTCTCTTCTTCAGTGCTGCATATCGCTGTATTGGGTATAAAACAAAAACAGATATAAAATAAAATAAAAACTATACTTACCTGAACTCTGCGTTAGGCAAATGACCAAAAAAGATGCGGTTGACCCTGAAAAGACCTATAAGTACGAGAAAAAAACACTGTTACGAAGGTTTTACTCATTCGAGCAGTTTGGTATTACGGTTCGGTTGTGGAAAAACTCAGTCTAGCAGTAAACTTTTAGTTGATATTATGGTTCGGCTGTGGACAAATGAACCACCACTGCTAAAATTTTACTTAAATAGATACTTATACTTAGTTCCTATTTTTATTGAAACCCAATATCACCCTGACTAAAGATGAGGCAAAACGAAAATGTATCCCGTGTTGATAAAATTGAATGTGCGCATTTGAACAGTACCTACCAAAGGCAAATTATAATTTACGAGAAAGACTAAAGTTATTGAAGCGAACTTTATTAAAATTTGAATTTTCCGTGTAAAATATACGATTGCATCGAATACCTATAACCACAGATTATATAATACTATACTACTATAACTATTTATGTAACCATAATTTTTCCAAAAGTAAGATACATAAAGACCACAGAAATATGGAGCAATATAACAAATTACCTACATACCAACTAAATTTAAACTTATTAAATTCTAAATTTGTTAAAAATCTTTTACTTGTGGATCCCAACTAACGTAACTTCGAATATTGTAGATAAGCACTACGAAATACAAAAGTATTTTGTATAATCCAATTATTTTATTTAGCAAAAGTGGGAAGTTATGTCTTGCAACATGAATTAGGTAGGTAATCGTCCTCGGAAAAAACGACAGTGAATCAAATTTGGTGTTCTTTGTGGAATCGGATCAACATGATGAAGCGACGTACTTCAAAACGGTTCGTTCTTGGAGAGAGCACTGATGTGCAGAACTTTGATGAGGAACCAGTCGAAGTTATTCCAGCCAGTGTGATCCAGAAATTCCAAATGACAGTTCAGCCGGATGTCGACGACAAGGGAGATAGCGAAGACAAGTCTCCCGGTGAAGATGGGAAATTGCTGAGCCCTCCTAAAGTGGCAACATTGCAGTAAGTTTAGATTATACTAGAATTACTCAGTAATGTGGCCTTCTTTCTTTTATAAATTATAACAACCTAGGCTATTAAAAAGCTGGTAATAGTTAAAGTCATTTTATTGTTTTAATTTCTACTGAAACAATTTTATTATCAATCTCAGATAATTACTTTGTAATCAATTTTTAATACTTACTTAAATGTTCATTTTTTGTACTTACCTACTTAAAGTCACAAGTTTTATACCCTTGGCACAGAAAGTTAGGCCAACTGGTTTTAAAATTATATGTACGGACATAAATTAACAGTTTTAACTTTGTAAGTTTCGTTTTCTATTGATGCAGGTCTAGGCTTAGCATTTGTTACACGACGTTACAGGTACAACTAAGCTGCGGATTATGATGGTAGTAGGTACTAATACTAATAACCATTATTTCATTTAAAAACTTATAGATTCTTTATATAGTTACAAATAATAGTAGGATACATAATATGATCTAATAAATCGAGATCCTATTCAACGCGAAAATGTCATTGACTAATACTGCCAATTCCAGGTTTATTTTTATACTCCACGTTGTGTTGTTAGGTCTGTTCCTGTGGAAAATGAAGAAGTAGAAAGGTGAATGAAATGTTTCTTGAAAATGAATAGATGCGTCATTTTATATTACCTACCTGTATAATATGCTTGTTGCATGCTTTCTGCTTAGGTAGTTGTGAAGTCGTGTCTTATTACTATGGCTTGTCTGGTATTTATCTTCTACGATTTTTTTATCAAAATGCAAATGGTGTTATGTGAATTGACTCATCGATGGTCTCCACTGTTTATTTTTAAGATTACCTACACAGTCATATTAAAAAAAATATACCTAATCCTTATAATTTTTATTGTATTTACAGCTTTACCTTTAAAAATATATATTCCTAATCTCGATAACTTTTATTGTATTTACTTTTGTTTTATTATATACTAGCTTGCGACTTCGTTCGCGTCCCTATGGGTCCCGCTAATTTTCCGGAATAAAAAGTATCCAATGTTACTTCTAATACCTCCAAGAATATGTGTACAAAGTTTCATGATGGTCGGTTATGTAGTTTTCGCGTGAAAACGTAACAAACAAACTTACATTCACATTTATAATATTAGTAAGATAGCTAGGTACATAGTTAAATTACAGTATGTAGTCAAGTAATCTGCTTCAATTACTTTACCCCTTATATGTTAGTAGATCATAATGATTGAACTAACAAGCACCTAGTTAGAGTTCCGTATTTTTATATCGCATGTTAAATATTTGTGAGAAAACTCCAAATATAGCTAGGTACATGTGTTTTTTATCGAATTAAACACGCGAGCACTAAAAAAACTAGTATTTACATACTTTATTGTCTGTTTACCCCGGCTGAATACAGTTACTACTTAAATCGTCTGTAAAAGACGCGAATGCCAATGGTGATGTTGATGATGATGAATGGTCTAGTTCTCTGCGTACACATACATACCTACCTAAATTGTTTTTGCAAGTATGTACATGGGTAAGGGTAAACAAGAGCTGGTTGCCAACTCTGACAGATGTACATTTAACCGGCATGCTTTCAGTATAATTTAATTATGGATAATACAATGCGTAGTACCTAGTACATAACCTACCTACATAAATCTATTAAAATAGGTACGTATAAATTAATGTCAGCGTCAATTAAAATAGGTATTTATTTTGACCTGTAGCATGACTAAGAGCATATTGTATATATTTTTGACAGTTTTGTATGTCAATCTTTAGTCAAATCTTAACCTTAAGTATTCTGAAAAAACTCAGACTTCCTCAGAGTCAGACCTCAGACAGAAATCCTCTAAAGTTTGATTAAAAAACACAATCATTAACTGCTATTATTATAGTATTGTATGCTTATTTTGATTATTTTAATCAGCAATTACGATCGAACGGTAGATAAATTATATTAATCCTGATTCAATCATGCACACAAATTCACAAACAACTTTATCGATAATCTTGAACTTTCCCAACCCTAGCATAAACAAATAAACACCGCAAAACTTCGTGTTATGGCAACTTTGTCAATATTGTAGATTTTTCTATCACGCTCTAACTCAAGATAATCAACGAGAGAAACGAGATAGAATGATCGTATGATCCGTCGTCCGTTAGCCGAGGATTGTGGGAGGAAGTTCATTGGATTGGATGGATTATTTTACGTCAAAAGACGTCTTCTCTCCGTCAAGTCAAATCAATTTACGAAAACAAAACTACTTTGGCGGAAGAAAATGACGATTTCTAATTGATATACAGCATTTTCTTTGCTTTTGGCGTTGAATGTTGATAGTTATTGAATTTATGTTGTGTTTTTATTGAAAAATGTATCCGGGAATCAACGGGCTTTACTCAGAAACGCCTTGCAGGTTAGAACTGTGTACTATGTTTTCAACATTAAATATTTTCTAAACAAGTGTAAAACTAAATAGAATAACTCTCATGTATTGTAAAATAATACTGAAATAAATGGCTTGTATCTTGACCCGTGCAGTAATATTGCTAATAAAGTGTAAATGTTCGAAAAATAGTTCGCCCCGAATTTCATACATTTTCACTTTTACGATTATTTTTGCATGTAATTAGTAATTAGGTAACGCTTTAATGATTACGTATTGTTTAATTACTAACTGCTGACTAATATTTATAGCTTTCTAATATAAATTATATACCTATCGTAGTTCTAAGAAGAATTTTTTTTATAGGCCTACATTATTTATCTACCATATTGTAGAATAATTTCACAAACTGAATTACCATCTCATTAGTTTGATGGTTTAGTTGTAGGCATGCCGAATAATCTTCTCATAGCGCAAAATAGATCTTACAAAGTTGTTATGAAATAATAAAAGCTGAATAAATTTATAGTGCATTTTATCTTCAGGCCAATAATATCAGTCTTACTTAAAATCACCTCAACTTTAACACTGCTTAAGATTTACATTAACTGCCCAAGCATTGACCCGGACTCGAGCATAGATTTTTGTACCTATGAAAATAACTACTCAAATCTATACTTGAGTAAGGACTTCTTTATCAGCATACAGCCTTATATTAGAACGGTAGTTTCAGCTAGTTTAAGCCAAGCAAGTAAGCGAGCTCATGAGTTAGTGGCCAACTCTGGTGACGAAGGTTTAGGCCGCCTTTAGACCTCCGTCGTGACTTACAACTGCTAGAGCTGGGACAGTTTAACATGCCCCCTGAAGCACGGAAGCGCTTAGATGTAAATGCCACTAACGGTCACCCATCTAAATAGTGATCGCACAGAACATTGCTTAACTTAAATTATCAGTGAAGATTGGCTAAGCAAGCCTAGCCACGAGCGCTTCAATTATATTCAATAGCGCTTATTGACGCTAGTTTAAGCCAATGAAGAAATACATTGTGAGGAAACCTTTGCCTTCTCAGCTGCTATTGACATTGTCTTTGTGTATACCGATTAGCCACTGCAGAGTCCCGTGCATCAGAGACAAGGCAATAAATATTGTTGGATTCCATTGATTTTTCGGGATAAAAGTAGCCTATGTGCTAATCCAGGTCATGGACAATATATATTCCAGGTTTCATCCAAATTGTATCAGTAGTTTTTGTGTGATGGAGTAACAAAAATGCATACAAACTTTCGCGTTTTTAAAATTACTAGGTGCCGCCCGCGACTTCGTTCGGGTCCGTTGTTTCCGTAGATTTTTCGGGATAAAAAGTAGCCTATGTGCTAATCCAGGTCATGGACAATATATATTCCAGGTTTCATCCAAATTGTATCAGTAGTTTTTGTGTGATGGAGTAACAAACATGCATACAAACTTTCGCGTTTATAAAACTAGATTAGAAGAGGATTAGAAATTGAAGTAGGATTAGAAGCAAAGACCTGTGTAACCAAAATTCAACCCTAACTCGTAACAATAAAGCTGTATTTATGTTCCAGGCCTTCTATGTCCCAGGGCACCGTGATACACAGTGCTCGGTTCCAAGAAAAAGACTTCACAGTAGCTACTCCCGAGGAGTTTGTCCGTCGATTTCAGGGTACCAGGTCTATCAACAAAGTAAGATCTATATATCTATCATTTATACATGGAGAAACAAAGTAATTAAGGGGTATGTATAAGGCAGACAACCCTCTCGCTCGCACATTTCAACATTTTTGAAGATATAATATAACTAAATGTAATTATGTGAAATTGCAGAGCTTCAGGGTCGAGAGAATAACAATGCGAAGCTTCAGTAAAAATATCACATTGATCCAAACAAGTTTTCCGACCAAAAAACTTATACCGATGCGATAAATTGAAAGAATTTGCAAATTTTTTGGCTAGAAAACTTGTTTGGGTCAATGTGATATTTTTACTGAAGCTTCGCATTGTTATTCTCTCGACCCTGAAGGTCTGCAATTTCACATAATTACATTTAGTTATTTTATATCATCAAAAATGTTGAAATGTGTGAGCGAGAGGGTTGTCTGCCCTATACATACTCCTTAATGAGTTGGTCAATAAGTGACCGATATAGGTGTAAGATGACTTGAAGGCCCTAAATCAACTACTAGCTGGCTATTATCCCATATTGTCCTATTGTTGGTCAAAGGCCTCCCCCTTCTTCCGCCAGTCCCAATCATGAGCCCTAATTTGAAAAAAAAATCATTATTAAAAAAAAAAAATTCTGGCGGAACATTTACTTACAACAAGTTTTTTATTAAACTGATATTTAAAATATTACCTGTATGGAATTGCTTTCCTAGAAGAGATCGCCCATAGCTACAAAGCCTAGCGTCCAGACAAATCATGGACTCAGTTCAAACTGTAATTTATTTGTTGTAACCAATAAAAATGGGATACCATTCCCCCTCTAAAAAGCTTATTTTATTCACTGAAAACAGTGAATAAAAAGCAGATTTAGATGATATAAAGTATAGTATGCAACTCTTGAATAAAACGGATTTATACAGAGGGTCATGAACCACTCACGTCGTTTAGGATTCTAACACTTGAAACCATCATGAATAACTCCCTACGGTCGTGATTCAGTCGTTAGAATCCTTCACTTGCTCGTGTTTCATTTATGGCCCTCGCTTTAAATCCGTCTTTTATTCACCAGTTGCATAATATACTATTATTTTTTAAAAACACTAATATTATTGTGTTTTCAGGTTCTAATAGCTAACAACGGTATTGGAGCAGTAAAATGCATGAGATCGGTCAGACGATGGTCATACGAGATGTTCAAGAACGAACGCGCTGTGCGCTTCGTTGTTATGGTAAATACATTTTACATCATTCTCTTTAGATGTCCATTGCTATAGAGCTCTACTAGAAGCGCTCGTGGCGCAGCTTACTTAGCCAATCTTAACAGATAATCTAAGTTAAGCAACGTTCTGGTCACTATTTGGATGGGTGACCGTTAGTGGCATTTATATCTGAGCACTTCCGTGCTTCGTGCAGGTTAAACTGTCCCGGCTCTAGCAGTCGTTAAGCCACGACGGAGGCCTTAAGGCGGCCTAAGAACTCTGTCACCAGAGTTGGCCACTAAATCATACGAGCTTGCTTTATAGCTCTACTAGCTTTCGCCCGTGGCTTCGTCCGCGTCCCGTTTGATTCTGTTTATTTTCCGGGATAAGAAGTAGCCTATGTGTTAATCCTGGCTACGAACTATATATATTCCAAGTTTCATCCAAATCGGATCTGTAGTTTTTACGTGAAAGAGTAAAAAACATCCATCCATCCATACTTACAAACTTTCGCGTTTATAATATTAGTAGGAAGTAGAATGTTCAAACTCCGTGATAACTTCGTTTTGCGCGATCTGGGATAGTTCTCATGTAGCGAGATAGATAGCGCTACACTGCTACCAACTATATTAGGTGCCAAATAACACCGCAATACAGGTCATTCACCCACCTTCACTACGATGTCGCAAAATTCAATTTATGTATGGCTAATTCTGTCGCTTTCCATACAAACCTGTCGCTAAGACGGTATCGCTCGAATCTCGTTAGTACTGTTTGTTTACCATACATAAATTTAATTTTGCGACATCGTGGTGAAGGTGGGTGAATGACCTATATTGCGGTGTTGTTTGGCACCTACTATAGTATCAATATATTTGTCTCCAGGTAACACCGGAAGATCTAAAAGCCAACGCAGAGTACATCAAAATGGCTGATCACTATGTCCCAGTGCCGGGTGGATCCAATAACAATAACTACGCTAATGTGGAACTGATTGTCGATATAGCTGTCAGGACTCAAGTGCAGGTATGTTTGAACACAGTATTAACTAGTAGTTCGCCCCGAACTGAGATCTCGTGATGGTCGGAGGTTAATAAAACCCAAACAATTTTTATTGACCAATGGTTGTAATAAAATTTGCTAATCGCTTCGAAATCGCCGTCTAGCTAAGTACCAGTCTTACTTGAACTACAAAATCATTGAAACTCCAAGAAATGGTAGCTCACGTTATATTGGGTTTTCCAATTTTATAATTTTTACAACAACTCAAAAACTATTAGACCTAGAATCAAAATAAAAACTGGTTTTGGAATGTCTAAACAAAACCCTATCATATGACACCCCACTTGATATTATTGTACGACATTTTTTTTTTTAACTCTTTTTGGACCCTCATAACTTCACGTCTCCTTGACCGATTTACTTCATTTAACAAACCAGTAAAACTTAAGAGTACTATACGTATACCTACCAAATTCTGTGAAGATCGGATAAGCGGTTCAAAAGATCTCGATGAACAAACATACAAACATACAAGAGCATTTTTGTCCAAGTTGTCACTAAGATCTTGCTCGCTTCGCTCACCCGATCAACTAAAACTTAGTTACTGTAGTCAAGTGTAAGGCTACTGTTATGTTACACATGCTTTAAAATAGCATGCTAAAAAGCATGCTAATTAGCATGCTCCCTATAATCTCAATGTAATAATTAGCAAGGTTTCGATACACATGCTAAATGAGCACAAAGCATGCTAACCAGCATGCTAACTAGCATGTGTAACAGTACCTTATTTATTATTTAACTAGCTGATACCCGCAACTTCGTACGCGTGCGTAACTTTCCACCAAAAAATATCTGTCAACCAGCATACGATGAACCTCGTGTCAAAGGCTGCTTTTGGTTTAGAGAGGTCAAGCTGTATCTAAGAATCCACGTCTTCAATTTCAATAAAATATAGCCTATGTTTCAATCCGGAAAAAGGACTTTTGAATGGTATAAGTTTCATTGAAATTGGTCCAGTAGTTTAGGCGTGATGCGCGAACAAACAAACAAACAGACAAACTCGATTTTCGGAATCAGAATCGTTTATTTAGTAGATCTGTATATATTTTTATCCATATCTTTAATTTAACTTTTTGGCTTTTTTACAGTTTTATAATAGTATAGATTACTAACTAATACATTTACCCCTTTATTCATATTCAAGTGTCATTTTAACGTGACTTTAAAAAATGCTCTATCATTGTCACTTGCATGACAACGGAAAGAGATTACAACAGATTTAGCAATCGTTTTAGTTAGCTCAGCTTTAGAAGATCAATATGAATATAGTCCTTTATTTATAAACCTGATCACGTGTCTAGCAATCGCAAAAAAGTAGCAAAAAACGTCAAATTTTTGCTCTTCAATCGTTAATTCGTATCACGTATCGACGATAGCAAAGCCAAGGCAAACGATCGACAGTGCTGCCTCTGCAGGACAATCCGTGAAACAATTTGTGCATTGTTTGCTTTAGCATAACGAATGTTTGGTATCACGTACGCTTTTGACAGCAATATTTTAGCAATTAGCAAGCCATTTGAACTGTCAATTTGAAAACACCTTTTCAGTGATTGTTTTACGATTGTTTTTATCAAAGTTTACTATTTATCCTAGAAAAGGTGTAATTTTTGTGATAAAACTGCTTCTAGCAGTTCATCAAAGGGGTTACATAGATTATTGTGTTAGATTTTAGCCAAATGATTGTGAATTGTGATTTACTGACTCTTGGACATAGCTCGTGCATATAACATGTTGGAAGCAATTTTGACGCAATTTTGTAGATTACATTTTGGCTAACTTTTATTTTATTTGTAAACAATAAAAAAACCATATTTTAGTAGGTACTTACGTACCACAGATTACCTACGCTGTTTTGTTTTGTTTCTTAGTTCCAATTATTGCTACTCGATCACTGTGGCGCTAGTATCGTCGCGATAAATGCATTTCAACGATCAGCGAGCCATTAGCCATTATTTTTTTCGTTTAGAAATTGCTCGCTTCCTAGCGGCGCGATAATTGCTAATTGCTGGCTGATCGCAAATTTAAGCTGATAGCCCTGCCGATCTGTTCCCTCATAATTGCAAAACTACTCATCAGAATATGACTTATTTAACGTATAAACTACATATTTGCAGGCGGTGTGGGCGGGCTGGGGTCACGCATCAGAGAACCCAAAGCTACCGGAACTGCTCCATCGAGCTGGTGTGGTGTTCATCGGACCTCCGGAGAAAGCTATGTGGGCATTGGGTGATAAGATCGCTTCGTCTATAGTCGCGCAAACAGCTGATATACCCACCTTGCCGTGGAGTGGAAGTGGTAAGACATGAAATTACTAATAATAAAATTAATAGCCTCGATCGTCTCAGTAAAGTCAGTCTTGCTGTACCACGTAAACGAGTTAGATTTAACCCTCCCATCTATATATCAATAGTTGGAACCAACTATCATCAAAATTCGTTTCTATGGCGAGTTGGAGATAATTTCAATAAACTATCAAAGCAAATTGATCTGGATCTGTTTTGGTCCAGTGTGGAATCCGTGAGGCGGCGGCTGAGTAGCGACTTTTTTTTTCGCAAAAATGAGGCTCTTACTAGACCTAACACTAAACCTTTTTCCTTTCTATACTCATTGTTAAAATGTTTTTACTTTTTTCTCTTTCTGCTCTTATACTACTATTAGGCAACTCCCACATCGATGACGCAACATGGCCATAAATAGCGCGGCGCGGGCGGCGCGCGTTCACTTGTTTTCGAGACTTTGTACCGTGCGGACGTATTTTTGCTACTCTGTGTGTTCTTATCGATTATTTGCTGTCAACCTTAATTTGTAGTTTTGCAATTAAAATTAATCTTTAGGTACTTTGAGAATTTCTTTTTAAAAAAATTAGTTTCATCCCTGTTTCCCAAAACTACCTTATTGTTTTTATGTTTTGTTCACATTTTTGATGTATCTATTTCTTTTCTACTCGTGAAAACCTTTAATTGGCCCACTGTTTCCATTTTTGTACCCTAATCTATGTTATGTGCTGTCAGTTTTCCTATAAATAATAAATAAATGAAGCGCTCATGGCTAGGCTCGCTTAGCCAATCTTTACTGATAATCTAAGTTAAGCAACGTTCCGTGCGGTCACTATTTGGATGGGTGATCGTTAGTGGCATTCACATCTCAGCGCTTCCGTGCTTCGTGCACGTTAAACTGTCCCGGCTCTAGCAGTCGTTAAGCCACGACGGAGGCCTTAAGGCGGCCTAAAAACTCCGTCACCAGAGTTGGCCACTATCTCATACGAGCTTGCTTGCTTTGGTAATATATTTTTAACCCACTTCAAAAAAGGAGGACGATCTCAATTCGGTTGTAATATTTTTTTAATGTTTTGTTACCTCAGTATTCCGTAATTTAACAAACGATTTGAAAAAATCTTCTTTTATCTTAAAGGGTATACTTCCAGTTTGGTCCCATTTTTTTATCAAAGTCAGTTCAGTAGTTTGGCAGTTAAATAAGTGTAACTGGAAATAGACGTCATCCACGTACTCGATATTGCGTATTTAGCTTTTCTGTGGTGTTTACGATCAATAGAACAGTTCCAATGAACTGCCATCATCATCATTATTTGAAGGCGTATCAAATTGAAGTCGGTTTTTTCAGTTTTTTTAAACTTATAAATTATTATATTTCGTATGGTTTTTCAGAACTCAAAGCTGAATACAACACAAAGAAAATCAAAATATCATCGGAGCTGTTCGCAAAGGGTTGTGTCACAACACCAGAACAAGGTTTACAATCTGCGTATAAAATTGGTAAGTAATTTACAATTTTACATGCCTATTCACTTCACCCAGCGTCACTTCACGATGTGAAGATAGATAGATAGATAGATATATTCTTTATTGCACACCAAGAAAAGAAGAAAAACAAAAAAAAGAGAAAAAAGTTTTAAGTATGAGGTACAATGGGCGGTCTTATCGCTATAAGCGATCTCTTCCAGACAACCTTTGGATGGACAGAAGCAGTTCGACTAGGTAAGAACGGGGCGCACATAAAAATAACCTGGAATATACATAATACATAAATATAATTTAACCTATACACATACAAAACTAATATGGATAAATACATATACCTACACATTTATACACATATATATATATATATATACAATTATCATATACCTACAATAATATAAATGGAAAAGTGAAGTGGCATTAAGCTGAGCTGTGACCCGTTTTGGCTCACGCATGCACCAGCACGTCAGGTTTGCGCCTAGACAGGTAGGTATAAAATATATATACCTACCTATATTTGTTCTATTATATGTATTTCTTAAGTTTCTACCTATGTTGTTTTCTTTTTGTTGTGCGGTTATGTATGTATAGTGTGTCCAAAATAAATATATTTTCTTTCTTTCTTTTCTTTCTTTCTATTCAGACAGCCGTCATGGCTCAGTTGGTAGTAGCTCTGCCTTCCGTGCTGTGGTTGTGTGTTCGATCCCCACTCAGAACAAACATTTGTGTTGCAAACATAGATGTTTGTTCTTTGTCTGGGTGTTACTACGAGTATGTATTATAAGTATGTATTTACAAAATAATATACATATATCTAAAGAAGTATTCTATCAGCAATCTAGTTTCCATAGTACAAGCTTTGGTAAGTTTGGGACTAGAGGGCGCTGTGTGATATGTCCGAGAATATTTATGTATTTTATTAATAATATGTATATATAATTATCCAGGGTTTCCTGTCATGATAAAGGCGTCTGAAGGCGGTGGTGGAAAGGGCATCAGAAAGGTTGAAAACGCTGACGACTTCGCTAACATGTTTCGACAAGTAAGTACATCTCAATAGAAGCATGATCAATAAAACTCGCCAATTTATTAACGTCTAGTTTCTGTCCAAGACTTCGTTCGCGTCCCGTTGGATCTCGTTGATTTTCCGGGATAAAAAGTATCCTATGTGTTAATCCAGGTCACGGACAATATATATTACAAGTTTCATCCAAATCGGATCAGTAGTTTTTGCGTGAAAGAGTAACAAACATCCATCTATACTCACAAACTTTCGCGTTTATAATATTAGTAGGCGTAGGGTGTACAAACTCCGTGATAACTTCGTTTGCGCGATCTAGGATAGTTCTCATGTAGCGTACTAGATGGCGCTACAAACTGATTGTAGTGTTTGCATCTATTCAGTAGATGCGTTACCCTGTCTCGCTTGCACGAGTGGTTAGGTAACTGTCATGTGTCAAACTCCCGACCTGTCAATGTCTCCCGACGTGAGGGCGGGAGACGAAGGGGTCGGGGAGTTAGCCGAGAGATACGGTGATGAACGGAGGACAGTGGAAGACCAGCTCGGTGTACCAGTGAGCCAGGGATACAAAGTACAGTATTTTACACTGATGATCAAATAAATGAATTTTATATTTCAGGTTCAAGCTGAGGTACCAGGCTCTCCGATATTTGTGATGAAGTTGGCAAAATCAGCACGGCATTTGGAAGTTCAACTTTTAGCGGATCAATATGGTTAGTTATGATTATGGTCGACCCCCAGGGGTTCAAGTGAAAGAAAAGGGGTTCTATGAGATGTAAACGGGGGTCCGGTATATAGCACGACTAGCGGCCCTTCCCGGCTTCGCACGGGTATTTAACAAAAATTTCTTAGGTTAGGATATTTTTAGGTCTTTTTTTTGACACCTTGGGTTACATGAGAGTTTTAGTAAGGATCCCTAATTTTTTTCTAAATATAATATAGCCTATGTCGCCCGGGGATAGTGTAGCTACCCAACGGTGAAAGAATTTTTGAAATCGGTCCACTAGTTTCGGAGCCTATTCAATGCAAACAAACAATCAAATCTTTGCTCATATTATTGTATTCTATCAGCAATGTAATTCTCATTGTACAAGCTTTTGGAACTACACTCGAGAGCAATGATTCCGGGTCACTTAAAGAATGTTAAAAATCTCGGAAACTAAAAATGATAGGTTAATGCAATAAATTGTATTTAATAGACAATGTAATACTCCTTAAATGAAAGTAAAAAAATATGAGTCACCATACATTTTATTAACACAAAATTACATAAAGAAAAAAACTGCTGATCTCTCCTTAAAACAAAAATAGGAAACATGAAATTTTTGAACTTTATTACGATTTGACTTGAATTTTAATACTTCGTATTGCCTCCTCGTGCTTCCATTACTGCGTTTACGCGGTTTGGCATGCTGTACACCAAGTTCCTTATACGATTTTGGGGAATATTCTCCCATTCCTCTGTGAGAGCAATTTTGAGCTCACGAAGCGTGATTGGGGGAGGGTTTCGTTGTTTTACGCATCTGCCTAGCTCGTCCCAAGCATGCTCGATCGGGTTGATATCCGGGCTGCGCGCTGGCCACTCCATACGAGTAATGTTCATCTCTTGAAGGTAGTCATTCACAATCCTACCTGTATGAGGTCGGGCATTGTCATGCATAAATATAGCATCCTCACCTAAATTGACCATAAATGGACCAACATGATCATTGAGGATTTCTTCCACATATCTTACGCTAGTTAAAGAGCCGTTTTCTATGATCACCAGCTCTGTGCGACTTTCAGAAGAAATTCCGGCCCACACAAGTACAGACCCACCACCGTAGGCTACTTTTTCTTCGATGCATGCTTGCTTGAATCTTTCCCCTGGTCTTCGATACACTCTGTGTCTTCCATCGTGCTTGTAGAGCATAAATTTTGATTCGTCGGAGAACATAACTTTTGACCAATCTTCAATACTCCAATTTACGTGGCTCTGGGCATATCTTAGTCTTGAAATACGATGCCCACGCTCCAGTTTAGGGCCGTTTGCAGGTCTAAGGGGTTTTAAGTTAGATTCAGCAAGCCGACGTCTTACTGTCCATGCACTTGGGTTACTTCCTCCGAGGCGTCGAAACTGATTTGTGAGTTCAGTTCCTGTGAGAAAGCGATTTCGAAGCATGGTGTTCACCAAGTATCGGTCTTCTCGTGCTGTGGTACACCTGGTTCTGCCCGTTCCTGGTCTGCGTAGGTTAGAACCAGTTTCTTCGTAACGTCGGAGAACTTTTTGTACTGTTGACAGCGACACACCGACAGTCCTGGCTGTATCGCGCTGACTCCGGCCGGTTTCCAGCATTGTAAGTATTCTGGTGCATTCTTCAGGCGTAAGCGACATAATTTCAGCTTGAATAATGAATATAGAGCACTATCAACATGGTTTATATACCCACATAAATGACAGATTACAAACAAAAGCAAAACCAAATGCTGTAATTTCGTAGTTCCATCTTCGAAAGTGGCCCTTTTTCAAATTAGATTTTTTTAAGATATAACTTTACAATAACTAAGAAGTTTTAATACCTTCATTTAAGGAGTATTACATTGTCTATTAAATACAATTTATTGCATTAACCTATCATTTTTAGTTTCCGAGATTTTTAACATTCTTTAAGTGACCCGGAATCATTGCTCTCGCGTGTAGATGGCGTTGTATTAACATTTAGTACAAGCTTTTGTAACTAGATGGCGTTGTATTAACATTTAGTACAAGCTTTTGTAACTAGATAGCGTTGTATGAGTATTTAGTACAAGCTTTTGTAACTAGATGGCGTTGTGAATATTGATGTACCCTCACCAGGTAACGCGATATCTCTGTTCGGTCGCGACTGTTCGATCCAGCGCCGTCATCAGAAGATCATAGAGGAGGCACCAGCAGCCATCGCCAAGCCTGATGTCTTCATTGAAATGGAAAAGGTACTTTTATAGTTGATCGAGTGAGCGAAGCGAACGAGATCTTAGTGACAACTTGGGCAAAAATGCTTTGTATGTTTGTATGTTTGTTCTTCGAGATCTTTTGAACCGCTTATCCGATCTTCACAGAATTTGGTAGGTATACGGATAGTACTCTTAAGTTTTACTGGTTTGTTAAATGAAGTAAATCGGTCAAGGGGTCGTGAAGTTATGAAAGTTAAAAAAAAAGTCGTACAAAAATATCAAGTGGAGTGTCATATGATAAGGTTTTGTTTAGACATTCCAAAACCGTTTTTATTTTGATTCAAGGTTTAATAGTTTTCGAGTTGTAAAAATTATAAAATTGGAAAACCCAGTATAACGTTAGCTACCATTTCTTGGAGTTTCAATGATTTTGTAGTTCAAGTAAGACTGGTACTTAGCTAGACGGCGATTTCGAAGGGATTTGCAAAGTTTATTACAACCATTGTTCAATAAAAATTGTTTGGGTTTTATTAACCTCCGACCATCACGAGATCTCAGCTCGGGGCGAACTACTAGTGCGTTTTAACAAACATCCATACATCCTCACAAACTTTCTCGTTGAACGCGTCCATGCTTCGGAGGGCACGTTAAACTGTCCCGGCTCTAGCAGTCGTTAAACCATGACGGAGGCCTTAAGGCGGCCTAAAAACTCCGTCAACAGAGTTGGCCACTAACTCATACGAACTTCGGATACAATACGTTTACGATTGTCATATTTATTCATTCGGAGGTCTCTTTAGTCCCTATTTTGTTTTATTTTTAGGCCGCAGTCCGTTTAGCGAAAATGGTTGGTTATGTCAGCGCCGGTACCGTAGAGTACCTGTACGAACCTCTGACTGGACAGTACTACTTCCTGGAACTGAACCCACGACTTCAAGTTGAGCATCCATGCACAGAAATGGTGGCTGATGTCAATTTGCCCGCCGCGCAACTGCAGGTATGAGGCATATAAAAATGACGGTCGAAAGTATGGGGGTCGAAAAATGGAGGTCAACATTTGGGTCATAACACAAAGGATGGATCAAAAATCTTATCATTAACACATTCCCTGTCCCCATACAAAATGATTTGACAACTTCCTACGTCCAAAAACTGACAAACCATTGTGGGGCCATTGAAGTTGTGAACCCATAGTGGAAGCACGGACTCCTGAGAAAAAGCTTTATTGCCCCACATTGGGGGCACCTGGACAGGGAACGTGTTAAGACACACTTCAGTTTAAAAACAGAATTTTGTTAATAAAAAATCATCAATCATAAGACGCTTTTTGTTTCTTTTTAAAATTTTCCCTTATGTAGTCTGTAGATAATGCTAAATAGCATTAAACTCGCCTCTGTACAATTTTTTAATTGCAATAAAGAATTTTCTTATCTAATCTAATTTTTTATCTTAGATTGCAATGGGACTTCCCCTATACCACATAAAAGACATTCGTCTACTCTACGGGGAATCCCCATGGGGTCTCACCCATATAGAGTTCGATGAACCCAAGCAACGGCCGTCACCATGGGGTCACGTGATCGCAGCAAGGATCACTTCCGAGAATCCGGATGAGGGTGAGTAGACTAGTAGACCATCAGTAGACTGACAGTAGGCTAACGATCACAAGACTGAAATCACCTCTAAAAGCTGACAAAAGATAAAAGTACCGGTAAAAGACCAATAGACCTTCAGTAGACCAGAAGACCATAAGTAGACTGATAGTAGACGAACGATCACAAAGCTACAATCATCTCTAAGAACTGACAGAAGATAAAAATACCGGTAGAAGACCAGTAAAACTTTAGTAGACCAAAAGACCATAAATAGACTGACAGTAGACTAAGGAACACATGGCTAAAATCATCTCTAAGAACTGACAGAAGTAAAAAAAAAAACCGGTAAAAGACTAGTAGAACAGAAGACCGAGGCATCATTAGACCACCGTTTGTAATGGCATTTTTATAAAATTTTATTCTTTTCCGCAGGTTTCAAGCCATCATCAGGCACAGTCCAAGAACTGAACTTCAGATCGTCAAAGAACGTGTGGGGCTACTTCAGCGTAGCAGCTTCGGGAGGGCTCCACGAATTCGCAGATTCACAGTTCGGACATTGTTTCTCTTGGGGTGAAACGCGTGAACAGGCTAGAGAGTACGTACAAAATTTTTATGAAAACGCATAAAAATATTAAAAATGTTTTCTTTCAATTTTCGCGCAAAATATCCTAATAAATACAATAAATAAATAAAAATATTCACGAACATTTAACACAACGCCCTCTAGTCCCAAACTAAGCAAAGCTTGTACTATGGGAACTAGATGGCTGATAGAATACATATATACATTTTTTTTTGTAAATACCTACTTATAATGCATAGAAACACCCAAACAGAACAAACATCTATGTTTGCAACACACAAATGTTTGTTCTCGGTGAGGATCGAACCTACGACCCACAGCACGGAAGGCAGAGCTACTACCGACTGAGCCATGACGGCTGCGTAATACTTGTTTTTTTTTCAGGAACCTAGTGATAGCTCTCAAAGAGTTGAGTATTCGCGGTGACTTTAGAACCACAGTGGAATATCTTATAACGTTATTGGAGACGGCTGCGTTCCAAAATAACGATATTGATACTAGTTGGCTTGACGCGCTTATTGCTGAGAGGGTGAGTAGACCAGTAGACCTTAAGAGTAGACCAGTACCTAGGACAGTAGACCAAAAGAGTAGACCAGAATACCTAAATAGTAGACCAGTAGTCAAGTAGATCTGCGGGCCTAGGATGCGCACCGCGATATATTTGTCATGTCGTTCTGTCAAAATGTAAGCATTTTGTACCAGTTTAGGTACTATTGCATCATCTGTGGTAATGTTGTCGAGAAACCGCGCCTTTGAATGTTCAACTTTTGACATTTCTGCGTGACTATTATCTCGTCCTCAGAGAGGTACGACGACTAACAAGTGTCAAAAGTGTACATTATGGCGCGTTTTGTCGACACCATTAGGTACCACAGATAATGCAATAGTTCCTAAACTGGTGCAAAATGCTTACATTTTGACAGAACGACATGACAAATATCTCGCGGTGCGCATCTTAGGCCCGCTGGAGACCACAAGAGTAGGCCAGGAAGCCAACGAAAAGTAGACCCAAAATCGAGGCGATAAATAGACCTTTAGTTTAAGTATACTTCTAGAAGACCATGAGCAGACTGAAAATGTTAAATAGACCAGTAGACCAAAGATAGTAAGCCAGCAGACCAAAAGTAGACCAGTCCACTGCAAACATTGTAGCAACCAATAGACTAGTAGACCAAAAATAATAAGCTAGTAGACCAAATGTAAGACAGTAGACCAAAAGTAGACCAGTCGACTGCAAATATTGTGGCAACCAATATACCAGTAGACCAAAAATAGACCAGTAGTCTGAAAAAACTGAGGCGACCAGTAGACCAAAATTAGTAAGCCAGTAGACCAAAAAAGTAGTAAGCCAGTAGACCAAAAGTAGTAGCCTCATGTAACAAAAACATCGAGGCTGCCTCGGCATATAGTTCCGCGGCAAACGCTCGAGGCAGCCTCGCGAGGCCGCTCGTCTCAGTACGCGGCTAATGACATAGTAGATGATTAGCAAGCAAGCTCGTATGAGTTAGTGGCCAACTCTGGTGACGGAGTTTAAGGCCGCCTTAAGGCCTCCTGTGTGGCTAGAGCCGGGACAGTTTAACGTGCACGAAGCACGGAAGCGCTCTGATGTAAATGTAACGGTCACGCATCCAAATAGTGACCGCGCAGAACGTCGCTTAACTTAGATAATCAGGGAAGATTGACTAAGCAAGTCACGAGCGCTTCATTTACATAATACATTTTCTTTATTAGGTGCAATCAGAAAAACCGGATGTGATGCTAGGAGTGATGTGTGGATCAATACTTATTGCTGATAATATCATCACAGCACATTTTCAAGACTTCAAGAACTGTTTGGAGAAGTAAGCGCTATTATTTTTCTATATATATGTATATGTATATAATCTATGTATACTATTACTAGTAGTTCGCCCCGAACTGAGATCTCGTGATGGTCGGAGGTTAATAAAACCCAAACAATTTTTATTGACCAATGGTTGCAATAAACTTTGCAAATAGCTTCGAAATCGCCGTCTAGCTAAGTACCAGTCTTACTTGAACTACAAAATCATTGAAACTCCAAGAAATGGTAGCTCACGTTATACTGGGTTTGCCAATTTTATAATTTTTACAACAACTCAAAAACTATTTGGTGACATCCCACTTGATATTTTGGTACGACTTTTTTTTTTACTCCCTTTGGAACCTCTAACTTTCCAACCCCTTGACCGATTTACTTTATTTTTCAAACCAGTAAAACTTAAGAGTACTATCCGTATACCTACCAAATTCTGTGAAGATCGGATAAGCGGTTCAAAAGATCTCGACGAACAAACATACAAAGCATTTTTGTCCAACTTGTCACTAAGATCTCGTTCGCTTCGCTCACTCGATCAACTAATCACTTATTACTTCGCACTTGCACTTAACAAAGTGTAAATCAGCTATTAGACGTATGTTGCGTAGTGGCTCACTTTGGTTTTACTTTCCAGGGGTCAGATCCAAGCATCTAGTCAGTTATCAAACACAGTAGAAGTAGAACTAATACATTCCGGTCAGTTGTACAAAGTGACTGCCACTAAGTACGGACCCACGTCATACTTCCTCGTCATGAACGGCAGCTTCAAGGAGCTGGAGGTGCACAAGCTTACGGATGGCGGTGAGTTGTACCTACGAATGGACGTTCGTAGGTATATATTTCAAGAGTCATTCGTTATTGCATTATTTGGAATGTCGTCATTTATCTTTGCATCTTTCAAGTTTGCGTCATTCATTCATTCATTGGACATTCATTTATCTTCGCGTCATTCAAATTTATGTCATTCATTCTTGTGTCGTTTATCTTCGCGTCATTCATTAATTGGTTATTCAGTCTTGTGTCATTTATCTACGCGTCATTCAAGTATCAGGTCAGTTATCGAACACAGTAGAAGTAGAACTAATACATTCCGGTCAGTTGTACAAAGTGACTGCCACTAAGTACGGACCCACGTCATACTTCCTCGTCATGAACGGCAGCTTCAAGGAGCTGGAGGTGCACAAGCTTACGGATGGCGGTGAGTTGTACCTACTAACGGACGTTCGTAGGTATATATTATCTTCGCGTCATTAAAATTCTCGTCATTCATTTGTGTCGTTTATCTTCGCGTCATTCAAATTTTCGTTATTTGTTAATTGGTCATTCATTCTTGTGTCGTTTACCTTCGCGTCATTCATTATTTGGTCTTTCAGTCTAGTGTCATTTATCTTTGCGTCATTAAAATTTTCGTCATGCGTTATTGCGTTATTTATCTTCGCGTCATTCTGTAATTCATCACGCATTCTTGTGTCATTCCTTGCATTTTAATTCATTGTTCATTCTATCGTTCCTCACCAAAACACTTGTCAATCAGAGTTTTATCGTTCATTCGCTTGTCATCAATTAATTAATATCTCATTCATTCATTATTTCCGATAAAATGACATTCTTTAAAGATATTGAAAACGACTTCCAAACCGCCACACAAAATCACACTCTGCCCTTATTCAAATAAAATTCAATTTCAGGCACGCTACTCTCAATCGATGGATCGTCATTCACAACGTACCTAAAAGACGAAGTAGACAAATACCGGATAGTTATCGGAAATCAAACAGTTGTCTTTGAAAAGGAGAAAGATCCTTCGAAGCTAAGAGCGCCATCTGCCGGCAAACTTGTTAATACTCTGATTGATGATGGCGGACATGTTGATAAGGGACAGCCGTATGCTGAGATTGAGGTTAGTAGACCGTAGTAGACCAGTAGACCGTAGTAGACCAGTGGTCCGTAGAAGACCAGTAGAATTGTAAAGGAAATAATCGTCAATTTTCAAGAAATTTGGTTAAATATAGTTTGGTGAAAAAATTTGGTAAGTAGACAAGAAGACCAGTAGATATGAGTAGATTTGTTGAAGTCTCTGACTGAAAAAAAAGGAAGTTTTAAGAATCTTAGTTTAAGTAGACCAGTAGACCTAAGTATACCAATGAATCAAAATATTAATGGACTATTGGACTAGTAGACCAAAAGTCCAGTAAAACAATAGTTCAATAGACAAATAACTCAGTAGTCCGGTAGACCAATAGTCCAGTTGACAAATAGTCCATTAGTCTAATAGTCCAGTAGACCTAAGTAGATCATCAAAAATCAAATATGAAATTTACTTTTGTTTAATTTTATTGAAAATACTAAGTAACCGTTCTGTTTCCAACAGGTGATGAAGATGGTGATGACACTATCATCACCAGAAGCTGGTAAAATCACCTGGAACCTAAGACCTGGAGCTGTGTTAGACCAGGGTTCGCTTATTGGAACTTTGGGTAAGTTGAACGTTGAAAACAATTGAATATACACATCATTGTTAAATAAGCACCATCTATCGAGCCGTTTCGAACTATTGAAGGAATGAATGAATGAATGATTGATTGAATGAATGAATGAACGCATTATTGTTCATGAAAAAAACACCAAAACATATTATTCTTCTTAATATCATAAACGTGAAAGTTTGTATGGATGGATGGATGTTTGTTACGTAAAAACTACTGATCAGATTTGGATGAAACTTGGAATATATATTGTCCGTGACCTAGTTTAACACATAGGCTACTTTTTATCTCGAAAAATCAACGGGATCCAACATGACGCAAACGAAGTCGCGGGCGGCACGTAGTTATTAATAATAATTGATTGTAATTATTTCAGAACTTGACGACCCATCGTTAGTGACAACCGCTCAGCCTTACAAGGGTCAATTCCCACTTGAAGAGCACCCACAGCTGTCGGAGAAGCTTAACCATATGCACATTAAGTATAGACATATACTGGAGAACTCTTTAGCTGGTGAGTGATCCTATCCTACTAATCCTACTAATATTATAAACGCGAAAGTTTGTGAGGATGTATGTATCCATGGATGTATGTTAACGTGGATGTATGTACGGGTGTATGTATGTTTGTTACTCTTTCACGCACAAACTACTGATCCGATTTGGATGAAACTTGTAATTTACAGGGCGTCCCATGGCCTACATAGAGGGAAAGTATCTTAAATAATGTAGATAAAAAAATTTACTGAAAGAAGACTTTATTTAGATTTTAAAAAACAATTTAAACTGCATTTAAAGAATTTTGAATAATCGCCTGCCTGAACCGGGAATCGAACCCGTCAAATTGTAACGCAAAACACCCGTTATTTTATGATACCGATCAAAAAGCTCAATCGTAAGGATTATTTTATTGCAAACCAGCGACCCGCCCCGGCTTCGCACGGGTGCAATGCAGTGATGATGATGATGTATTATACATATAAACCTTCCTCTTGAATCACTCTATCTATTAAAAAAAACTGCATCAAAATCCGTTGTGTAGTTTTAAAGATCTAAGCATACATACATACAGACATTAGGACAGACGCGGTAAGCGACTTTGCTTTATACTATGTAGTGATAACATAGCATCTCAAATAAAAAGAAGTCCATGAAAACTTTACACTTTTACAAATCGAAGTCGCCTTTGCCCATCAGTGGGACAGAACAGGCTAATTTAAAAAAAAAAAATGATTTACAGGATATTGTCTACCCGAGCCATACAACACGCCGCGTTTGAGAGAAGTTGTCGAAAAGTTCATGTCAAGTCTTAGAGATCCATCGCTACCACTATTGGAGTTACAAGAGGTATTACCTACAGGATGTAATAAGATTGGTACCTACAGAGTGTAATAAGATTATTACCTACATGGTGTAATAAGATTGCTACCTACATGGTGTAATAAGATTACTATACCTACATAGTGTAATAAGATTAATACCTACATGGTGTAATAAGATTACTATACCTACAGGGTGTAATAGGATTATCACCCACAGAGTGTAATAAGATTATCCCCTAAAGGGTGTAATAGAATTATCTTGTACATGGTGTAATAATATTACTAACTATAGGGTCTAATAAGATTATGCCCCACAGAGTGTAATAAGATTATCCCCACTTAGTGTAATAAGATTATCTCCACTTAGTGTAATAGGATTATCCTCTATAGAGTGTAATAATATTACTACTTAACAAATGTAATAAGATTACATGGTGTAATAAGATGAATACTTTTTTTTCAGGTTCTATCATCAACGTCAGGACGTATTCCCATAGCAGTCGAGAAGAAAGTACGAAAACTGATGGCGTTATACGAGAGGAATATAACCAGTGTGTTGGCTCAGTTTCCGAGCCAACAGATTGCCAGTGTCATTGACCAGTGAGTATCCTGGTATCAGTAGTCCGATGATTTAGTCCTATGATCGGACTGATCAGACTTTTTAGTCTTATCAGAGCGATGATGCTGATCAATACAGATCATCGGACTACTGAGCCTTTTAGTCCAATATTTACACAAATGAAGCCTTTTTTCCGGATTGAAATATAGGCTATTTATTATTGAAATGAAAGACATGCATTCTTAGATACAGCTTGAAGTCTCTAAACCAAAAGCAGCCTTTGACACGAGGTTCATCGTATGCTGGTTGACAGATATATTTTGGTGGAAAGTTACGCACACGTACGAAGTTGCGGGTATCAGCTAGTAATAGATTATGATAAAACCAACAAAAGTTATAAATAACAAAATTAATCTATAAATTAACCAAATGTATGCAAAACGGGACCTGAAATGCACTAACGCCTTTATTTATTTTTTTATTTCCAGTCACGCAGCGTCGTTACCGAAACGCGCCGATAGAGACGTTTTCTTCATGAGTACACAAGCATTAGTCGTATTGGTGCAAAGATACAGGTTAGTACATAAAATACGCGTCGGTAATCGAACCCACGACCTACAGCTAGAAGGCAGAGCTATTACCGACTGAGCTGTGAGTGTCAGACGGTAATTACTCTTTAAAATACATTATATTAATTATATTTATCTTCTTTTAAATATATAAAACTCTTTTGAAGCTGACTGACAATCAACGCACAGCCTAAACTATAAGTCCTAGAGGTATCACATTTGGAGGGTAGTATTCTTATATAGTGTAGGGGTGCACTAAGAAAGGAATTATGAAAAGTCGCACCCTTAAGGGTCTAAAATTAGGATCAATGATTTTTACCAAATAATGCGTATGCTGCTACCACGTGAGCAAAGCCGCGGGCGGCAGCTAGTAGTACAATTCAAGCTTTGCATTTGAAGCCTTTGTACTAATTGACGGTTATTTTTCTTAGGAACGGTATTCGTGGTAGAATGAAGGCGGCGGTACACGATCTACTGAAGCAGTATTATCAAGTCGAGAGTAACTTCCAATTGGGTAAGTTTAAGAAGTATTCTAATCACGGTATATGATAATCTACTATATAAAAATAAGTCGGGTTTTCCTTCCTGACGCTATAACTCCAGAACGCACGAACCGATTTCCACGGTTTTGCATTCGTTGGAAAGGTCTCGGGCTCCGTGAGGTTTATAGCAAAGAAAATTCAGGAAAAATTTCAACAGAAAAGCGGGAAAATGGAATTTGAAAAGTCACACCCTAACGCGAGCAACGCCGCGGGAGACGGCTAGTTGTATTTATATATGTGTGTAAATGTGTAGGTATATGTATTTATCCATATTAGTTTTTGTATGTGTTTAGGTTAAATTATATTTATGTATTATGTATATTCCAGGTTATTTTTATGTGCGCCCCGTTCTTACCTAGTCGAAATGCTTCTGTCCATCCAAAGGTTGTCTGGAATAGATCGCTTATAGCGATAAGACCGCCCATTGTACCTCATACTTAAAACTTATTTATCTTTTATTGTTCTTCTTCTTTTCTTGGTGTGCAATAAAGAATATATCTATCTATCTATCTAATCACTGACAATTATATTTTTAAGTGTATCTAATACAACCATATTTATATTTTGGACAGGCGTCACGGCTCAGTCGGTAGTAGCTCTGCCTTCCGTACTGTGGGGTCGTGGGTTCGATCCCCACTGAGAACAAACATTTGTGTGGCAAACATAGATGTTTGTTCTGTGTCTGGGTGTTACTATGTATAAGTATGTATTTACAAAAAAAAAGTATATAAGTATTCTATCAGCAATCTAGTTCCCATAGTACAAGCTCTGCTTAGTTTGGGACTAGAGGGCGTTGTGTGTAATGTCCATGTATATTTATTTTATTTTATTTATTTATTTTATATTTTAAATGTTCATTTCAAAAGCGGAAGGGGTGGTATATGTTTTGAATGTGATTTTCATTCAATTTAATTTATTCATTCAATAATTGTTATTTACAATCGTATTTGAAACTAGGTAGCTGTACACAAGATAAGGCTCAGTATAAAGGTCTTGCAATGAAGTTAAAGTTGATATGATATCTTCAAAAATGTTGAAATGTGCGAGCGAGATGGTTGTCTGATCTTACCCGTCGCCATTAATACGTTTTTCAATTACTAACACCATTATTACATGGATCTAGTTGTCTGAATAAATAATCTGTTATTATACATATTTTAAAACCCAGACAAATATTTTCAAGAGTATCTAAAACATCGATACTTATATTTTTAACCATTATCGAGGTGTTATAAGTTTGACGGCTTCGTCTGTCTGTTTGTCTGTGCCCTGTCTGTGAAAGTAAGGCTTTGAATGCTATTTTTTTTTTAAAAAAAGCTGTTTGATGAGATTTTTCTTTGGTCTGAAAATCAGTAATGATGAAAATCAGCAATGATCAATAGGATCTACGGAGTTTGTCACAGGCAGTTGTCCCACCGCCGGCGAGAAAACGACTAACTATCGGCTATTTTCTCGCTCAAGAAACGTACAATAGGTATATATTCCATGTAAACAAACGAGATGCATATACAAATAGTTGATCGCTGACTGTTCACACTGCCGGCGAGGGCTCGCTTCACTAGTTTGTCGCTGGTCGACAAGAGCTAGGAAAGAAAACACTCGTTCAGCGATCAGCGGGCCTAAGATGCGCACCGCGAGATATTTGTCATGTCGTTCTGTCAAAATGTAAGCATTTTGTACCAGTTTAGGAACTATTGCATTATCTGTGGTACCTAATGGTGTCGACAAAACGCGCCATAATGTACACTTTTGACACTTCTTATTCGTCGTACCTCTCTGAGGACGAGATAATAGTCATGCAGAAATGTCAAAAGTTGAAAATTCAAAGGCGCGGTTTCTCGACAACATTACCACAGATAATGCAATAGTTCCTAAACTGGTACAAAATGCTTACATTTTGACAGAACGACATGACAAATATCTCGCGGCGCGCATCTTAGGCCCGCAGAACTCACGCCGAGAGAGCAACCAGCAGTCATTTCTCTACAATGCGGATCTGAAAGCACACTCGCTTATAGCCGAGCTACACAACTATCGGAAATACGCACTCGCTCCCACGCGGCACGCCGACTCGTTTTTACATTCTAGCTCTGCTCGCTACTCGTTCATCGTTTCCGGTGGGACAATTGCCTTAACCGACTTCAAAAAAGGAGGTGGTACTCAATTCGGTCATACAAAACACGTCATACACGTACACGACATTGCGTATTTTGCTTTTCTGTGGTGTTTACGATCAATAGAACAGTCTCAATGAACTGCCATCGTCATCATCATTTGATGATGAAGGCGTATCAAATTGAAGTCGGTTTTTTCAGTTTTTAAACTTATAAATTATTATCATAATCGATCGATATTTTTGGAAACTTGATCAGACATTACTCAAAAAGAGACATAGAGCATCAAAATCTTATTGATTTTACTCGATTAGACATAAAAACGATCAAATTACAAATCCAGAAGTGCGCCCAAAAATCACAAGAAGACAATATCCCCAATCGCTTCCATAGATTCTCGTAAAACCAAAGACCTAACCACAGACCAACAATCTCGAACGTATAACTCTATGGAACGAAACTGCGATATTTGTGTGACGAGAGCGAGCGCGTGTCAACGACAACGTCTTGGCCTAAAGTCTAGCTAGATGTCCTCTACGCCATGTCATGACAGTGGCAAGCCAAAATATCTCTAACAATATATATAAAACTGTTTTGAAGCTGACTGACAATCAACGCACAGCCTAAACCATAAGTGCTAGAGGTGTGAAATTTGGGGTCCAAAATTAGGGTCAAAGATTTAAACCAAATAAAGCGTATGCTGCAACCACGCGGGCAAAGCCGCGGTCGACAGCTAGTGTAAAATGAATTTGTTCCAGGTTCATACGACAAGTGCGTGGTTGCTCTAAGGGAAAAGCACAAAGAGAATATGCAGCCGGTTGCTAATATGATATTCTCGCACAATCAAGTTGCTAAGAAAAATATGCTGGTAAGTTACTATTACTATATATTAGCTCAACAATCGAAGCGCTCGTGGCTTGCTTGCTTAGATAATCTTCACTGGTTATCTATCTAATACCTTTAAAGCGTATGTATAATGCAGACAACCCTCTCGCTCGCACATTTTAACATTTTCGAAGATATAATATAACTAAATGTAATTATGTGAAATTGCAGAGCTTCAGGGTCAAGAGAATAGCAATGCAAAGGTTCAGTAAAAATATCACATTGATCCAAACAAGTTTTCTAACCAAAAAATTTGCATTAATTTATCGCATTGGTATAAGTTTTTTGGTCGGAAAACTAGTTTGGATCAATGTGATATTTTTACTGAACCTTTGCATTGTTATTCTCTCGACCATGAAGCTCTGCAATTTCACATAATTACATTTAGTTATAATATATCTTCAAAAATGTTGAAATGTGCGAGCGAGAGGGTTGTCTGCCCTATACATACGCCTTAAACAAGCAATTCTTGTATATAAATTTATCTCTGAATCTCGGAAACGGCTTCAACGCTTTTCATGAAATTTAGTACACAGGGGTATTCGGGGACGATAAATCGATCTAGCGAGGACTCATTTTCAGAAAATGTCGTTTTATTCGTGTTTTCAAATAAACACTTAAACAAAAAAATGTGACTCTTCCCGACATCTATTGGCGAATAATAATACTATTTTTTGAAGTTATACTTCTAATCGTTAATAGATGGCAGTGTTCAGCATTTGATAGATGTCACTGCTGAAATTAATTGAAATCAAATGAGCATAGAACCTTTTCTAACTAAATAAGTACTGCATATTGGTTATGCACATAAAAATAAATACTAAAAAAATACCCAGCAAAGCTCTGTCAACCAGCTGGTAAAATAATTAACAATTAATTAATTTCCCATTTTCCTAACGTTACTCCTTTTCCAGGTAACCCTTCTAATTGACCACCTGTGGTCAAACGAGCCCGGACTGACAGACGAATTAGCGGCTACCCTCAACGAACTGACATCTCTGCACAGAGCTGAGCATAGCCGAGTGGCTTTGAGAGCAAGACAGGTAATTATTATACTTGTCTAATAGACCACAAACAGTTTTAGGGGGTCTGACAGACACCTGTGACACAATTCTTTTCAATTGTGTTTTCACGTCTACACAGTTGACTATTTTTAAATGATATAGTAGACATAATTTTATTGAGTGTATATATTTATTTACAATTACCTTGTTACATAATATGTGATTTTTAAAAATTTAGATTATTTGATTTCTTCTACTAACTGCAATAAACTTAGTCTGACACACCACCTACGGTCTAACAGACTAACTGGTCAAACAAGCCTATTCTAACAGTATGCGAACAATAAAATAAATAAGAATAAATAAATAATATTCACTGTAATAGGTTTAGGTTTAGTCTGATACACCATCTGCGGTCTAACAGACCACCTGTAGTTTAACAGATCAACTGGTCACGCAAGCCTATTCTAACAGTATGCGAACAATAAAATAAATAAGAATAAATAAATAATATTCATTGTAATAGGTTTAGGTTTAGTCTGCGGTCTAACAGACCACCTGTGGTCTAACAGACAACCTGGTCTAACGAGCCTGGTCTAAAATTTTTTTTTTCTAAGGTTCTAATAGCGGCACACCAACCAGCATACGAACTCCGTCATAACCAAATGGAGTCGATCTTCCTGTCTGCGGTGGACATGTACGGACATGACTTCCATCCGGAGAACCTTCAGAAGCTGATCCTCTCCGAGACTTCCATATTCGATATACTGCACGACTTCTTCTACCATAGTAATGCTGCGGTAAGTGGTAAAATAAGGGGTCGAAAAGGAAGTTCATTTTTGGGGGGTCGATGGAGGGGTCAAAATACTGAGTTTAAATATAAGGGGGTCAAAATCAAATATGTGAGTTTAACTAGGGGCATTAGGGGTCATATAAGGGGTTAAAATACGTCGATTAAGGGGTTAAAAAGGTGTAAAATTTTATTGTACTGTATCTTAATAAATAATATTTCTTTTACTTCCAATATTGTGCGTGTTTTAAGAATACCCATATTTGATGTTCTATGATCTCAAAAGTGTGAACATTGAATAAGAAGTTTGCATTATCTGTAACAAAAAGAAAACATTTGAATTAGGTTGATTGTTTATATGAGACCGTACATATTACAAGATATTTTTTCTTATGTCGGATAAGACACGCGCATACCTAATTTTTCTTGTCTTGTGTTCGTCTTATAATGTGTGAAAAGCCTAAAAGTGTTGTTACTACACCAATCGATCGATGGTAGAATCGATTAGTCGACGTCGATCATTAGTTTCTACCAGACCAATCGATCGACGGCATCTATTGATGGTAGAATCGATTAGTCGACATCGATCGTTAGTTTCTACCAGGCCAATCGATCGACGGCATCGATCGATAGTAGAATCGATTAGTCGACGTCGATCGTTAGTTTCTACCAGGCCAATCGATCGACGGCATCGATCGATGGTAGAATCGATTAGTCGACGTCGATATAATATAATAGAACGAGCAACAATGTACTGGCAAACAACAGCGCGTCCTCTTGTGAATACATTTCGAAAGAAACTGATGGAATACGTCGATCGATGCCGTCGATCGACGATCGATCGATCGGTTACTCGAATTGGTTCGTACGTAAACGTACGAGTAATGTTCTTACGAATTGTGTGCTCACACTGAATACGTTTTTCTCGATTCAAATAGTACGACTGCGTGATAAATCCCAACAAGTTGGGATTGTATTCGGACGTCGTAAGTAAACGTACGTATACGTACGACTGATCGCATGCAGTGTGAGCGCTCACATACTCCTTGGAAGGTCGGTATCATTCGTGCGTAGTCGTACCAATCAAATTCGGATGAAATCGTATCCTGTGAGCACGGCCTGGCCCCAGGCGATATACTGGTCTAAACTGATACCTACAGATGAAAACAGTTCCATATCAAATGCTACCATATCGATGACTTCGATCGACGATCGATCGATTGGTGTGGCTTCTAAGGCTCCTGCTGGTCCAAACTGATACTTACAGATAGAAACAGTTTTATATCAAATGCTACCATATCGATGCCTTCGATCGACGATCGATCGATTGGTGTGGCTTCTAAGGCTCCTGCTGGTCCAAACTGATACTTACAGATAGAAACAATTCCATATCAAATGCTACCATATTGAACGCCGTTATTACGATTGGCCTCTGCGCTCTCGCCACCATGATTAGTATCATTTTTCTAATTCCCTGATCGTGGACATTTTCCCATCCACAGCAGTAGATCTTTGTCGCTGTCTCCACTGACTGGAACACAAGTTAACCCAAAACAACTGAACTTTACGATAAACTCCATGTGCATTATGGTATACTAGCATCCGCCCGCGACTTTGTTCGCGTCCAAACTTTTCAAAATGCCTTTCTTAGTGCACCCTTACACTATACAGCATGTATCTACAATGGCGACATTAAATTGACACACGGGTAGAGCTACTTATTAGTGTTCATAAAAATAATATTAAAGTACAGTCAGCTGCACTAGAATGTGTACAATTCATAATTTTCAATGTTGGGGGTTGAATACTAAATAAATAAGTAAAATTATCAACTCTGGTCATAATTTTTTAGTTTTTATCCTGTAAATGTCCATTGCAATACGGCGACACTAGTTTGAAAGTTACGAATCGTACACATTTTAATGCAGCTGACTGTAGTTTAATTATTTTTTTATGAATACTAATAAGTAGCACTACCCGTGTGTCAGATTAATATCGCCATTGTAGATACACGGCGTATAAGGATACTGCCCTCCAAATGTGATACCTCTAGGACTTATAGTTTAGGCTGTGCGTTGATTGTCAGTCAGCTTCGAAAGAGTTTCATATATTTAGAAGATTATTTTTCTCAATTAAATTTAGACTCTATTAACACGTACCGTAGCTTTCAATTTGGCCGCGTATCTGCAAGGTAGGTAGGTGTGTACAATGCATCCCGTTACAAAGATCAGGTATCTTAGATCGAGGCCGTAGCCCTGAAAATTTAAACTGTTTATGTTTGAGTCGTATGTATAAGGCAAACAACCCTTTAGCTCTCACATTTCAACATTTTTGAAGATATAATATAACTAAATGTAATCATATGAAATTGCAGAGCTTCAGGGTCGAGAGAATAACAATGCACAAAGGTTCAGTAAAACTATCACATTGATCCAAACAAGTTTTCCGACCAAAAAACTTATACCAATGCGATAAATTAAAGTGCACATTTTTTGGTTAGAAAACTGGTTTGGATCAATGTGATATTATTAAAACTTGTTTGGATCATAATAATTACATTTAGTTATATTATATCTTCAAAAATGTTGAAATGTGCGAGCGAGAGGTTTCCCTTTTACATACGCCTTAAGTATATTGTGTTTACAAAAAAAAATGTATATAAGTATTATATCAGCAATCTAGTTTCCATAGTACAAGCTTTGCTTAGTTTAGGACTAGAGGGCGTTGTGTGAAATGGCTGTAAATATTTATCACTAGCCCTCGACTTCGTTCGCGTCCCGTTGAATCCTGTTAATTTTTCGGGATAAAAAGTAGCCTATGTTTTAATCCAGGTCACGGATAATATATATTCCAAGTTTCATCCAAATCGGATCAGTAGTTTTTGCGTGAAAGAGGAACAAACATACATACATACATACATTCATTCATACATCCTCACAAACTTTCGCGTTGATAATATTAGTAGGATAGGATTATTAGTATAGTTGGACGTACCTCAGTAATATGGTACAAGCATGTACATATTTGTATCATAGTCGCGAGGAATATCAATCCAAGCCAGATGTTGAACGTGTCTTGAATAAGGTCAACAAATCTAAAACATAAAGGCGTTGGGGCATTTCAGGTCTCGATTTGCATACATTTAGTTAATTTTTAGATTTATTTTGTTATTTGTTACTTCTGTTGGTTTTATCATAATCAATTATGCAGGAGCAACCACGAAAACGCAAAATAAAGTAATTATTTTGACGTAAACACCTGTAAATACGATAAACAATATTGAAAAAGACATACTTTTGAAGTAAAATGTCTAATAACTAATGATTCCCGCTACTTTATAACGACATTGTTTTATTTTGAAAAATTTATTGTAAGTGTATTGTAACTAAGATCCATCAGAGCAAGGGCAGACTACTAGTAGTATAGATTACTAGCCGTCGCCCGAGGCGTTGCTCGCGTTCTACACCCTTTAGAGTGTGACTTTTCAAAATTCCTTTCTTAGTGCACCCCTACACTATATAAGGATACTACCCTCCAAATGTCATACCTCTAGGACTTATAGTTTAGGCTGTGCGTTAATTGTCAGTCAGCTTCAAAAGTTTTATTGATCGAGTGGGCGAAGCGAACGAGATCTTAGTGACAACTTGGACAAAAATGCTTTGTATGTTTGTTCTTCGAGATCTTTTGAACCGCTTATCCGATCTTCACAGAATTTGGTAGGTATACGGATAGTACTCTTAAGTTTTACTGATTTGTTAAATGAAGTAAATCGGTCAAGGGGTCGTGAAGTTATGAGGGTCCAACGAGAGTAAAAAAAATAGTCGTACAAAAATATCAAGGGTGGTGTCATATGATAGGGTTTTGTTTAGACATTCCAAAACCGTTTTTATTTTGATTCTAGGTCTAATAGTTTTTGAGTTGTTGTAAAAATTATAAAATTGGAAAACCCAGTATAACGTGAGCTAACATTTCTTGGAGTTTCAATGATTTTGTAGTTCAGGTAAGACTGGTACTTAGCTAGACGGCGGTTTCGAAGCGATCTGCAAATTTTATTACAACCATTGGTCAATAAAAATTGTTTGGGTTTTATTAACCTCCGGCCATCACGAGATCTCAGTTCGGGGCGAACTACTAGTATATGTAGAAAGAAGAATGTTAGTAAATCTTACTCAAACATTCTGCACTGTTCTTTTATGACCTGCACAATCGTCCCATGCAATCTCTCAACATCACCGCTCATAGCGTCCTCCAAAGATTTGCAGTACACATCCATTTTCAAGCAAGCATGATTGATAGATATTCCAAAAAACCCGTCGTATCCAATGAAGTTGACTACGTACAGAATGGAAGCGTAGAACATGTATGCAAACAGAATTTCGAAATATGGGCTTTCAAATCTTAGTTCTGTAAAGAAATAATTTTTTTTTTTATCGAAGTGAAACTTCTTTAGCACCGTTGTGATTTGAAAGTCGATGAAACGACAAACGAGAAGAGAGATCCCTAATCTTCGTGCGCATTCTAAGGAGACTGCTGGCCAAGCGGTCTAACGGATTGGATCGAATCGAGACTAGCTCGTAGTGCGTGGGTTCAAGTCTCGAGCACACTCGTTCGCTTTTTGCATCTTGTTTGAAGTGAAATCTTCTTTAGCATCGTTGTGATTTCAAAGTCTTTTTGAAGTTTTCACTTCTACCACGTGTGAATTACACACATTTTTTTTTTGTAAGAACATTACAAAACATAACGGATAGGTAAACGTACCACAGGAATCTATAGAGGGTCACGTATACTGAAAATACCAAGATACAAGATGTTTATTTGCATAAATAAGTGTTACAATTTGGTCTTATCTGTAGGAGGCATTTTTCAACTTATTCACCTTTTCCAGGTATCGCGAGTGTTTTGGGTGCTTAAACTTAGGTAGGTAATAATTAAAATTAATTTTGGGTTTTACCTTTGGTCATGCACCAAATTTTTGCTATTTTTTTAGTCGTTATTTTTATGTACATAACCAATATGCAGTACTTATTTAGTTAGACATCTATCTTCTTCACGGGCAAAACATGGGCGGTCAAATGCTGAACACTGCCATCTATTAATTGCCTATATTGTATAAAAAAAAGCCAACTCCTTCTACTAAAGTTTACTTACCTGGCTCAGAAAAAGGTATCTTCAAATCGTGGATCATATACTTTACAGGGTCGTCGTTGAATAGACTGTTGTAAACGGTTTGAACTATCGCCATGAACGGGAAGGTCATGGCAACTGTGGTGACCAGAATGACCCAGCACATTTCACTGTAATAAGTGTTAGCAAGCAAACTCGTATGAGTTAGTGGTCAACTCTGTTGACAGAGTTTTCAGGCCGCCTTAAGGCCTTCGTCATGGCTTAACGACTGCTAGAGCCGGGACAGTATAACGTGCCCGAAGCACGGAAGCGCTCAGATGTAATGGAACGATCACCTATCCAAATAGTGACCGCGCAGAGCGGTGCTTAACTTAACCAAAGGTTACACAGGGCTCAGCAAGTCCCGAAAACGCCAGGGGTTAAAGTAGAAGTACCAGTGGCGCGATCTATAAGAGCACGCTTGATAAAATTGCAAAAGTATTCGTAACGCCATCTAGCACGCTTAATGAGAACTAGTATATACTACGCCCGATAGATGGCACTGTCGCTAATTGTTCAGGGTGTATCCTGGATAAAGTGGCACACGCTGCAAGTTTTCGGGTCTTATTACAACAAGTCCCGAAAACTTGCAGCGCCATCTAGCACGCTAAACGATAAGTACTAGAACTACGCCCAATAGATAGCACTGTCGCTAATTGTACAGGGTGTAACAAGTCCCAAAAACTTGCAGCGCCATCTAGCACGCCACATGAGAAGTGCTAGAACTACGCCCGATAGATGGCACTGTCGCTAATCGATACAGGCAAAATATTTCATCGTGCAAGCGATGTTAGCACGGAGTTTTTTAGCTCTATGTGCCACACTAATTGTGTGGTACACAGCGCCATCTAGCTCCAAACTAAGCAGATGAGTATACCTGTAGATAACATTGTTGTGTAAATTCTGTTTGATAACCTTCTTGTAGTTATCAGACATGTAATTGTATGATTCGTAGTCTCTATCGATTTCATCTAAAATCCTCTTCGCTTCTATACGCTTATTGTACATTAGTAACATCTGTAAGAATTAAATAAATTGGAGAAGGCGCAAGTAACTTGCGCATGTAGTGTTCCGTGACAAAGCCAATGTAACATGAGCTCCCATTTGTAGGATTTTTTATGAAAATGCGGTTCAGGTTAAGCTGGCTAAATTTAATTATGTGAAATTGCAGAGCTTCAGGGTCGAGAGAATAACAATGCAAAGGTTCAGTAAAAATATCACATTGATCCAAACAAGTTTTCCGACCAAAAAACTTGTACCAATGCGATAAATTAAAGTGCACATTTTTTGGTTAGAAAACTTGTTTGGATCAATGTGATATTTTTACTGAACCTTTGCATTGTTATTCTCTCGACCCTGAAGCTCTGCAATTTCACATAATTAAATTTAGTTATATTATATCTTCAAAAATGTTGAAATGTGCGAGCGAGAAAGTTGCCTGCCTTTACCTACCCTACGCCTTAAATGATCGGTGGAGATTGACTAAGCAAGCAAGACACGAGTGGTTCTATAGTCGTATATGTATAGCGCCATCTAGTTTCCAATTAAAGCAAACTCGCTTATTTCCAACCTGTTATCTAGCCTCGCTTTTTTAAATTGTATGTATTGTATTGCATCAAAAGTACCTATAACATGTTAGCAAGCAAGACACGAGGGCTTCAATAAGTTTCTGCAATAAGCCTTACCTTGAAGAATCCGCCGAGAAAAGGCCCAAGGACAGTACTGTGTCTTATAATGTTAACGATGTCCAGAATCAGCCAGCAGTAGTACATGTCAATGAGTATCATCGTCGCTAGCGGCGCGACTGTTGCTATGATAAGCGCTAAAAAAGATAAAAAAATGCAAAAAGTTAATCCAGGTTAGAAGGATTTGAACTGGCGTCACTTGCGGTAGTACTTAAACCTAGTACGAGTTTTCAGTGTATAGTGTGGGTGTGAAACTACTGTGGGATTCTTTGAGAAGCTTGATCTACACCAAGCTTGTACTCGCATGTCGAGGTTCTCAAAGAATCCGCTCAGTGTCTCCATACAAATCAGCGCCCACTGGTGTGCTGGGCGTCAGACGTTTCACACCCACACTATACACTGAAAACTCGTACTAGGCCCTCAGTAGATACTTACGTATAGCCAGAATTCTAAACAAATCTGTATCAGGGTTCGGGTATATCATGCCCACGCTAAGCGTGAACGTAATGAGCCTGTATGTATCACGAAATGGCTTGAACTGCTTTTTATCTATCTCCATCTTTAGATCCGACATTAACATAAATTTGAGTAGAGATTTTCACACAAAAATGTTTACTTGAGTGCAGATCAGTACGAGTTTTGGTGTGTAAATCTAGTGTAAAACACCTTACGTCCAGCACACCAGTGTGCGCTGATTTGTATGGAGATACTGAGCGGATTCTTTGAGAAGCTTGGTCTACACCAAGCCCGTACTCGCATGTCGAGCTTCTCAAAGAATCCGCTCAGTGTCTCCATACAAATCAGCGCCCACTGGTGTTCTGGCCGTCAGACGTTTCACACCCACACTATACACTGAAAACTCGTACTAGGCCTTCTGGCTTGAGTGAAGCGCTCGTGGCTAGGCTTGCTTAGTCAATCTTCACCGATTATCTAAGTAAAGCGATCGGCGCGGTCACTATTTGGATGGGTGACCGTTAATGGCCATTACATCTGAGCGCTTCCGTGCTTCGTGCACGTTAGACTGTCCCGGCTTTAGCAGTCGTTAAACCACGACGGAGTCCTTAAGGCGGCCTAAAAACTCGGTCACCAGAGTTCGCCACTAACTCATACGAGGTTGCTTGCTACTGCTTGAGTAGTAAATCAGCATACGAGTATTTAGTATTTTTAAATCTGGTTGATTTGAAACAAGTGTGTACGCCAAAGAATTTTTGCTTTGATATGACAGAACAAGAAACTAGGTACAAAGGTTTGGTTCTTATCACATGTACATGTCCGCTACATACTTCTTTGTATGCATCTATTCTTTGTAAGAAGGATTATACAGAAGCCAGCGGGGTTCGGAGGCTTAACGACTGTCAGAGGCGGGACAGTTTAACGTGCACGAAAGCACGGAAGCGCTCAGAGGGCCTAGTACGAGTTCAGTGTATAGTGTGGGTGTGAAACGTCTGACGCCCAGCACACCAGTGGGCGCTGATTTGTATGGAGACACTGAGCGGATTCTTTGAGAAGCTCGACATGCGAGTACGGGCTTGGTGCAGACCAAGCTTCTCAAAATATCCGCTCAGTGTCTCCATACAAATCAGCGCACACTGGTGTGCTAGGCGTCAGACGTTTCACACCAGATTTACACACCAAAACTCGTACTAGGCCCTCAGATGTAGGTAAATGCCACTAGCGAAAGCCTAGAAGAAAGCGCAACAAACTACTGCCAGCTGGTCTAGGATGCGCACGCGAGATATTTGTATACTCGTTCTGTCAAAATGTAAGCATTTTGCACCAGTGTCTGAACTATTGCATTATCTGTGGTAATGTCAAGAGAACGCGCCTTTGAATCTTCAACTTTTGACATTTCTGCATGACTATTATCTCGTCCTTAGAGAGGTACGACGACTAACAAGTGTCAAAAGTGTACAATAAGAAGGAGCGTTTTGTCGACATTACCACAGATAATGCAATAGTTCCAATTCTGGTTCAAAATGCATTTATTTTGACAGAGCGAGAAGACAAAATATCTCGCGTACGCATCCTAGGCCCGCTGGCAGTAGTTTGTTACCCGTTCTTCTAGGCTTTCGCTTGTGGCATTTACATCTGAGCGCTTCCGTGCTTTCGTGCACGTTAAACTGTCCCAACTCTAGCAGTCGTTAAGCGATGACGGAGATCTTAAGGCGGCCTAAAAACTCCGTCACCAGAGTTGGCCACTGACTCCTACGACCTTGCTTGCTTATTGATTATGCGACCAAATTAACCTGAACCGTATCTTCATTGATATTCTTACAAATGGGAGCTCATGTTACATTGGCTTTGTCACGTAACACTACATGCGCAAGTTACTTGCGCCATTTCCAATTTATTTAATTTTTAAAGATGTTATTAATTAGTTGGCCACTAACTCATACGAGCTTTCTTGCTATCTGAACTAGTTCGTAGATACTTTATTTAATCTGTGCGTATACGTCTGCCGTATGGTCAACCGCATACATGTTATTAGGTACGATAATCGCAAGCCTCAGGCCATATGTCTTTCATCATAGCACTTAAGAGTTTCAATTATTAAAACCGGCTAAGCTTTGGTTAATTACTTAGAATGAATTCTGCTTGTGATTTTTGAATGACTCTGAAGTTTCAAATTATGGATTCTTTTAGTAACTTTTAATGGGGAAGGTATCTAATTGATACCTCCTCGTATTTAGATAAAATAATGAAATAAATAATCTTTGACATTTCATACAACGCCTTCTAGTCCCAAACTAAGCAAAACTGATAGTATGGGAAATAGATTGCTGATAGAATCTTGAACTATAAGTCCTAGAGATATGACATTTGGAGGGTAGTATCCTTATATAGTGTAGGGGTGCACTAAGAAAGGAATTTTGAAAAGACACACCCTAAAGGGTCTAAAATTAGGATCAAAGATTTTAAACAAATAATGCGTATGCTGCTACCACGCGAGCAAAGCCACGGGCGACAGCTAGTCTATATAAGTATTCTATCAGCATTCTAGTTTCCATAGTACAAGCCCTGCTTAGTTTGGGACTAGAGGGCGCTGTGTGAAATGTCCAAGGATATTTTTTCAAAGCCAAGTTTTATTCAAAGTAGTTTTATTTTATAAAATATTTTATCTACAGGTATGCAACGCAGCTCTCGAGGTCTACGTCCGCAGAGCGTACACCTCGTACGACATCACGTGTCTCCAGCATCTGGACCTCTCGGGGGAACTAGGAGTTGTACATTTCCAGTTCATACTGCCTACTGGACATCCTAACAGGTATCTCCTTAGTTCCAGCACTTTAGACTCTTGGTGTAAGAGCTTGGTGAGCAGCTGCAAATAAATGAATCCTACTAATATTATAAATGCAAGGATGTATGTATGTATGTTTGTTACTCTTCCACGCAAAAACTACTGATCCGATTGGGATGAAACTTGGAATATATATTGTCCGTGACCTGGATTAACACAGATAATTATCATAATATAATTTGCATGCCAATGTGTTTGGTGAAATATGTGGTATCTACTATACACATCTTAAGAACTTGTAAGCCATATTTCTGTCAAATAAATCATTTCATTTCATTTCACATAGGCTACATTTTATCCCGGAAAAATCAACGGGATCCACGAGCGGAAGCTAGTTAAACTAATAAATTAACTAACTTCTGCATAATTCTGAACAGGATACCCATCAGCCAATCAGAAATAGAGCTGGCATCAGCTCAAGACCTGGAAAACACCCCAGCAGAGCTGTGCACTGCGGCTATGAGGAAATGTCATCATAGAACCGGAGCGCTGGCAGCGTTCGACTCCTTCGAGCAGTTCCAGCAGTACGCTGATGAAATGTTCGACCTGGTGTATGACTTTGCTAGTGATGCAGCTGTCAGACGAGAGGTAAGTCTATGTAGTCACCTGGATTCAGAAATTGGCACTAGCACCAGCTCAACACCTGGAAAACACCCCAGCAGAGCTCTCTAGTGATACAGCTGTGAGACGAGAGGTGAGTCTATGTACATTGTACATATGATAGTATTATATGCTTTTATATAATACTAGCGGACCGTCCCGGCTTCGCACGGGTTCCCAAAAATTTAAATTTTTTAGATAGAGTTAGATAGATAGATAGAGAAATATTTATTTGGCACACAACACAACACAGGTTCAACACAGTAAAATAATCACACAGTAAGAAAACAATACATAATTAATTAGAAAATAAATAAATAAATAAAAATAGAACAGAATACGAAATATTAACCAGTTATATGGTTGTGGGTGCTGACCAGCGCTGATATGAGCCAAAAAGGTCCTGCCTCAGCTTAATGCAGCTCTGCAGAAGCAAAGCGGCGCTGGTTTTCAGTCAGATCCTGAGAGTGGAGTTTAATCCACTCTCAGTCTGAGTTTTATGTCATTTTTTACACCTTTGGTTACATTATGGGAGTTTTAGTAAGCATCCCTAGCTTTTTGAAAATATAATATAGCCTATGTCACCCGGGGATAGTATAGCTTCCCAAAGGTGAAAGAATTTTTCAAATCGGTCCAGTAGTTTCGGAGCCTATTCAATGCAAACAAACAATCAAGTCTTTCCTCTTTATAATATTAGTATAGACTAGCTGATACCCGCGTGCGAAACATTCCACCGAAATATCTGTCAACCAGCTTCCGATGAACCTCGTAGCAAATGGCAGCTTTTGGTTTAGAGAGTTCAAGCTGTATCTAAGAATCCACGTCTTTGATTTCAATAAAATATAGCCTATGTTTCAATCCGGATAAAAAGCTTCTGAATGGTATAAGTTTCATTGAAATTGGTTAGTTAAGTCACAGATTATATAATACTATACTAGTTTACATATACATGTAGTACAACAAAACGCGATTGCCCTAACTCGGGCTATTCTTCGGGCTATTCAGCTAGGCACATGAAAAATGCTAGATAACGCTATCTAGCGTTTTGCATTAACATTAAAGTTGATGTTTACATTATAAGGAGCTAGATGGCAGTGTGCTCTCGAGATTTTTTGCATAAAAAGACGCTAGATGGTGTTGTTCGAGGTCTATTTATTATTTTATTTATATTATGCGTGGAATAGTAGCAAACTTTTGTCTATACATCTATACATCTATACATCTATACAAATATTATAAAGAGGAAAGGTTTGATTTTTTGTTTGTTTGTTTGTTTGTATGAATTGAATAGGCTCCGAAACTACTGGACCGATTAAAAAAATTCTTTTACCATTAGAATCCTACATTATCCCTGATGAACATAGGCTATATTTTATCCCGGAATTCCCACGGGAACGGGAATTACGCGGGTGAAACCGCGAGGCGCTGCTAGTTTCATATAAAATGAAACAAGCGTTGGTTACACAATTATACTAGCTTCCGCCCGCGACTATAAGGCGTGATCCGTAAACAAACAAACAGATAAACAGACATACTCGATTTCATAGAATGTATTTTTTTGTTATTTTACAAAGGCTATGTGTTATAAATGAAATGAAAATGAAATGAAATGAAATGAAATGAAATGAATGTAAATTATTTATTGATTGCTAAAGCAGAACACATTAACAGTACTAAAGACTAATATTGTTAAGCGGTAGGTATCTCGTCATTACAAGTTTACAAAATAAATATTTAAAAGGTATAGGTAACATTTTTAAATGATTAAAAAATAATAACATATAATTAAAAATAAAAAGATTCAGCTGTAAAGAGGCTTTCTCTTAATTTTTTTTTTGTTTTTTAATATTCTCGGACACTTAACACAACGCCTTCAAACTAAGTCCCAAACTAAGCAAAGCTTGTACGATGAGAACTAGATGGCTGATAGAATACATACATACATATTTTTTTTGTAAATACATACTTATAATACATAGAAACACCCAGACACAGAACAAACATCTATGTTTACAACACACAAATGTTTGTTCTCGGTGGGGATCGAACCCACGACCCACAGCACGGAAGGCAGAGCTACTACCGACTGAGCCATGACGCCTGTCAAGAGTAAAAAAGAGTCTGTTAAAGAATACAATATATAAATTAAATTAATAATTAAATTAATTAAAATTAATTCTTATAACTATAATTAAAATAACAAAAATGGCCACCACTCAGCATGGTGCCAGGGCAGGATATGTTAGTACCCTGCCTAGGCGCTGGTTCTCAGTGGCGCCAGTTCGGAATCAGAATCGTTCATTTAGTAGATCTGCATATTTAGTTTCTCCATATCTTTAATTTTAGTTTTGGCTTTTTTTTTACAGTTTTATGATAGTACTAGCCGTCGCCCGCGGCGTTGCTCGCGTACTAAATAGACCCTTTAGATTAGAGTGCGACTTTTCAAAATTCCTTTCTTAGTGCACCCCTACACTATATAAGGATACTACCCTCCAAATGTGATACCTCTAGGACTTATAGTTTAGGCTGTGCGTTGATTGTCAGTCAGCTTCGAAAGAGTGTTATATATATTGATGATAGATAGATAGACAGAGCCATTTGTCTTCTAACCTTTTTTCTTTGTGTTTTCTGGTGATAATGATGATTATTTGCAGGACTTGGCAGCGTTACAAGAGGGTAGCGAAACTCGAGACAGCACCAGCATTAATGTAGGCTCTGATTACAAGCCGATGACTGACGTTGACGATGTGGTAAGAACATAAACTATTGTTATATATAATAATAATAATAATATTCACGGACACTTAACACAACGCCTTCTAGTCCCAAACTAAGCAAAGCTTGTACTATGGGAACTAGATGGCTGATAGAATACATACATACATATTTTTTTTGTAAATACATACTTATAATACATAGAAACACCCAGACACAGAACAAACATCTATGTTTGCCACACAAATGTTTGTTCTCGGTGGGAATCGAACCCACGACCCACAGCACGGAAGTCAGAGCTACTACCGACTGAGCCATGACGCATATACTCTGTACTACCTTTTTATTTTATTACTAGCTTGCGCCGGCGACTTCGTTCGCGTCCCGTTGGATCCCGTTGATTTTCCGGGACAAAAAGTATCCTATGTGTTAATCCAGGTCACGGACATTGATATTCCAAGTTTCATTCAAATCGGAGCAGTAGTTGCAGCATGATTGAAACACATACATCTAAACTTTGATATCTATAATATTAGTGGGATAAGATTATTTTAAACATAGTTTAATTTGTATTTTTAACCTATCCTACTAATATTATAAACGCGAAAGTTTGTAAGTATGGATGGATGGATGTTTGTTACTCATTCACGTAAAAACTACTGATCCGATTTGGATGAAACTTGGAATATATATTGTCCGTGACCTGGATTAACACATAGCCTACTTTTTATCCCGAAAAATCAAAGGGATCCGGTCGAAGTCGCGGGTGGAAGCTAGTATCATAATAAGTGTGAAATAGGCAGTTAAAAAATAAACATAATTATTGTTACAGCCATTAGAGCCAATCCATATTCTAATGATCGGAGTCCGCGACTCGGGCGAGTCGGACGACAGTGCTGTGTCCCGTCGATTCGGCAACTTCTGCCGCGCGCATCGCGCAACCCTGCACCAGAAGAGGATCCGCAGAATCACATTTATGCTGCTTATCAAGTAGGTTCACTTTTAAATGAAAAATTTCAAATTTAAATTTATTGACAGGCTTATACTTGGTATAGCTTTACCCGTGCTGTAGAGTCGTGGGTTCGATCCCCACTGAGAATAAACGTGTGTGGCAAACATAGATGTTTGTTCTAATTCTGGGTGTTACTATGCATAAGTATGTATTTACAAAAAAAAATATTAGTATTCTATCAGCAATCTAGTTCCCATAGTACAAGGTTTGCTTAGTTTGGGACTAGATGGCGTTGTGTGATTGCGTGAAAATGACCAATAAATATTAATGGACATTTCACACTGCTCCTTTTAGTCCCTAACTAAGCAGATACTATGAAAACTAGATTACTGATAGAATACTAATTTTTTTTTGTTGTAAATACATACATATACATAGTAACACCCAGACATAGAACAAACATCTATTGCCACACACAAATGTTTGCTCTCAGTGGGGATCGAACCCACGACCCACAGCACGGAAGGCAGACCTCATACCAACTGAGCTGTGACGCGTGTTTATTCAGTTATCTTATTATCTTATCCTAGACGCCAATTTCCGAAATTCTTCACATACCGCGCCCGGAACGACTTCACGGAGGACACAATCTACCGGCACTTAGAGCCGGCATCAGCTTTCCAACTCGAACTCTATAGAATGAGGAGTTACGAACTCGAGGCGCTGCCGACTAGCAACCAGAAGATGCATCTGTATTTAGGGAAGGCTAAGGTAACTAGTTTCGGAAGAGAAGTTTCGGGATGCCATTAGAAGTGACAAAATATGAGTATTATTCCTTGACCTTTGACTGTTGACCTTTGATCTTTTGATCTTTGCTTGGATTTGAGTATAATTAACGCTGCCTCGGGGTGTAAATCAGATACATTCAGACAGATCAGACATTCAAGTAAGAATTTTAAAATACTTGGTTTTGACCTTTGACCTTTGCTTGACTTTAAACATTATTATTCCTGCCTCGCAGTATAACTCAGGTATGTAACTTTCACATAAGAACTTTAAAATTCTTAGCTTTGCCCTTTGACCTTTGACCTTTATCACTGCCTCGCAGTATAACTCAGATACATTGTCATATCATTCATACAAAAATTTTGAAATTATTAGATATGACCTTTGCCCTTCGACCTTTATTCCAGGTGAAGAAAGGTCAAGAGGTGACAGATTACAGATTCTTCATCCGCTCCATCATCAGACACCAGGATCTCATCACCAAGGAGGCCAGCTTTGAGTATCTGCAGAATGAAGGCGAAAGGTAAGCATTTATACAAAACACTAGCTGATACCCGCGACTTCGTACACGTGCAAAACTTTCCACCATAATATCTGTCAACCAGCATACGATGAACCTCGTAGCAAATGGCTGCTTTTGGTTTAGAGAGTTCAAGCTGTATCTAAGAATCCACGTCTTTGATTTTAATAAAATATAGCCTATGTTTCAATCTGGAAAAAGGGCTTCCGAATGGTATAAGTTTCGTTGAAATTGGTCCAGTAGTAAAGGCGTGATCCGCGAACACACAAACAAACAGACAAGCTCGATTTTTAGAATCAGAATCGTAGATCTGCATATTTAGTTTATCCATATCTTTAATTTTAGTTTTTGGCTTTTTTACAGTTTTATAATAGATAGATAGAGATAGAGAAATTTTTAGTATAGATAGTTTAGTATAGTTAATAGTATAGATAGATAGATTATTATTATTTATTAACTATTGTTTTATTCACAGGGTGTTGTTAGAAGCGATGGATGAATTAGAAGTGGCCTTTTCCCACCCCTTAGCTAAGCGGACTGATTGTAATCATATATTCCTCAACTTTGGACCCACTGTCATCATGGACCCTAATAAGGTACAAAAAATTCAAACATGTATAGTACTAGCTGTCGCCCGCGGCTTTGTTCGTGTGGTAGCAGCATACGCATTGTTTGGTTAACATCTTTGATCCTAATTTTAGACTCTTTAGGGTGCGTATTTTCATAATTCCTTTCTTAGTGCACCCCTACACTATATAAGGATACTACCCTCCAAATGTGATACCTCTAGGACTTATAGTTTAGGCTGTGCGTTGATTGTCAGTCAGCTTCGAAAGAGTTTTATCAAATCTATGCTTGAGTAACAATTTTATCAGCATACAGATTTAAGGCTGAAATACTCAAAAGTCATTTAAATTTGAGCACCACTTAAAGTTGCTCTTCCTCTGTTTGACATTACTCATTTGTAAGAGATGGCAATAATTTAAGCGGGACTTAAATTGAGTGGGGTTTGAGTGGCGTTTGAGTATTCGCCCATATGACTACTAATGGTCCCATCAATTATAATACTGGCTTCCCGTTAAATTCCGTTGATTTTCGGGATAAAAAGTATCCTATGTGTTAATCCAGGTCACGGACAATATATATTCCAAGTTTCATCCAAATTGGATCAGTTGTTTTTGCGTGAAAGAGTAACAAACATACATACATCCGTACATACATCTTCACAGTTGTAGCTAACGTTTGTATGTATGGATGTATGTATGTTTGTTACATTTTCACGTAAAAACTACTGATCCGATTTGGATGAAACTTGGAATATATATTGTCCGTGACCTGGATTAACACATGGACTACTTTTTATCCCGAAAAATCAACGGGATCTTACGGGACGCGAACGAAGTCGAGGGCGGAAGCTAGTTTATAATATTAGTGTGATGATGTTTGTTTCAGATTGAGGAATCAGTACTGAACATGGTGATGAGGTACGGACCCAGGCTTTGGAAACTGAGGGTATTGCAGGCTGAAATCAGATTCACACTCAGAATAGGTAAGTTATACTCGTCACAGCTCAGTCGGTAGTAGCTCTGCCTACAGTGAAGGTCGTGGGTTCGATCCCCACTGAGAACAAACATTTGTGTGTGACAAACATAGATGTTTGTTCAATGTCTAGATGTTACTATGTATAAGTATGTATGTACAAAAAAATATATTCCATTAGCAATCTAGTTCCTATAGTACAAGGTTTGCTTTGTTTGGCGCTAGAGGGCGTTGTTTGTAATGTCCATGAATATTTATTACTTCCGCCCGCGACTTCCTTCGCGTCCCGTAAGATCTCGTTGATTTTCCGGTATAAAAAGTAGCCTAAGTGTTAATCCAGGTCGCGGGCCATATATATTACAAATTTCATCCAAATCGGACATACATACAGCCATCCATACATACATCCATACATACATACATTCATACATCCACCCTTACATCCATACATACATACATACATCCATACATACACGTGGGTGCTCCCAAAATCTCCAGGCTCTTAAGAGACTGGCACTATTGGGAGTACCCACTTTTACACACCCTTACATACATCCATACATACATACATACATACATACATACATATTGATAGGATATATGTGTTTTAGGTCCTGGCGCGCCCACAAAGAATGTCAGATTGTGTTTGTCAAATGGCTCTGGATATTCCCTGGATGTTTACACTTATGAGGAAATACAGGATCCAAGACTTGGCGTGGTAAGTTATTTCATACTTTAAGGTTGCCTGGAAGAAACCGCTCTGAGCGATAAAACCGCCCATTCTAATATAATAAGTTAGTTTTAAGATTTGTATGTATTAAAGAATAGTATATTATGCAACTAGTGAATAAAAGACGGATTTAAAGCGAGGAAGAAAGATTGGAGGTTGTATAGCATTAGCTATACTACCTCCAATCTTTCTTTTTCTTTCATGGTATAAAGTATAGTATGCAACTCTTGAATAAAACGGATTTATACCGAGGGCCATGAATCACTCACGTCGTTCAGGATTCTAACACTTGAATCACTCACTACGCTCGTGATTCAACTATCATGAATCAATTCCTACGGTCGTGATTCAGTCCTTAGAATCCTTCACTTGCTCGTGATTCATTTATGGCCCTCGCTTTAAATCCGTCTTTTATTCACTAGTTGCATAATATACTGTTATTCACAAAGAAAACTACGATGAATACATATTACTGAACCGATTTTGATGCTATTTTAACTCTATGTTTCAGATCACATTCCAATCGTTCTTAGCGAAACAAGGTCCAATGCACGGACTTCCCATATCTACCCCTTATGTTACTAAGGATTATTTGCAACAGAAGAGATTTTTGGTAAGCATTTTGATAAAAAAAAGAATAAAAATGTATGTGTGGTAAAAATAGATGTTTGTTCTATGTCTAGGTGTTACTATCAATTCCACAAATCAATAATTAAATAAATAAAATAAATTAATATTCATAGACATTTTAACACAACACCTTCTAGTCCCAAACTAAGCAAAGCTTGTACGATGGAAACTAGATGGCTGATAGAATACATACATATTTTTTTTGTAAATACATACTTATAATACATAGAAACACCCAGACACAGAACAAACATCTATGTTTACAACACACAAATGTTTGTTCTCGGTGGGGATCGAACCCAAGACCCACAGCACGGAAGGCAGAGCTACTACCGACTGAGCCATGACGCCTGTCTTATAATTTATCAATATTAGAATCAATAATTTATTTAAGATCTACTATGTACCACTATTTACGCAAATAAATCATTCATTCATTCACAAACAAAAATATTAGCAATCTAGTTCCCATAGTGCAAGCTTTGCTTAGTTTGGGACTAGAGGGCGTTGTGTTAAATGTCCGTGAATATTTATTTATTATATTATTTATGTTGTACGTATGTTCCCTATACAAGTAGTTGAATTGGAAGACATCGCTTTCAACAATAAGGCATTGTATTAACTCTTAAGGCTCAATTACACCATACCATTTTCTTGTACATACCAGTGCAATAGTTAAATGCAATAAATTAATTGCATGGTGTAAACAACACGTAACATTTTTGATCTGGTATACAAGTTTTGGTTCAAAACTTTCCTTAGTGGTAGTCAATAATTTCATTCAACTTTGTTTAATATATCCGCGTGTAAACAGTTGCTTACAATTCTTGAACGTCAATTATGGCGCCTGAACTATTGCATTCAATTATTGCACTGGTACGTACAAGAAAATGATATGGTGTAATTGGGCCTTTATTGTAAGTTATTATTTTCCTGCCCTGCTTCTGTATTTTTAAGCCATGATGTAAGAGGTCTTATTGTACTGTTTCCGAGTTTTCCATTCAATATTTATTTATTTAATTCTTGGACAGGCGACATCACAAGGTACAACATACGTGTACGACATGCCGGACATGTTCAGACAAGTTGTTGAAAGAAGATGGCGGGAGTGTATTGAAGAAGGAAGCGTTGATGGTATGTCAATAATATTGCGTTCACACTCAACCGCAGTCGGCAGGGAAAAGTGGGCACGAGCATAGTGTGAACACGAACATGCCTCTGTCCCGGCTCCCGGCACAAGTTCGCGCCCTTGCTCTCTAATGAGAATAAAGGCGATGTTGCTGTGGCAATAAGTCCGGCAGCGGCATGGGCATAGTCTGAACGAGTTATAACATTGTGCCGAAAAAAATGAGTTGAATATTTGTGAAGATCTTTTCATTTCATCAAGAAAAAGCAGATACATCGTTCCGAATTGTTCGACTTCGTTCGCGTCCCGTTGGATCTCGTTGATTTTCCGGGATAAAAAGAAACCTATGTGTTAATCCAGGTCACGGACAATATATATTACAAGTTGCATCCAAATCGGATCAGTAGTTTTTTGCGTGAAAGAGTAATAAACATACATACATCCATACATTCTTCAAACTTTCGCGTTGACAATATTAGTAGGACCATCTTACGCCCGTGACTTCGTTCGCGTCCCATTGAATCTCGTTTTTTTTTTACATATTACCAACTTTCGCGTTGATATTATTAGTAGGATGTAGGTACTAATATTTACAAAAAAAAATGTTGCCAAAAATCTATCTTTTTATACAATCTAGTTCCCCATAGTACAAGCTTTGCTTAGTTTGAGACTAGAGGGCGCTGTGTGTGAATCCTACTAATATTATAAACGGGAAGGTTTTAAGTATGGATGGATGTATGTTTGTTACTCTTTCACGTAAAAACTACTGATCCGATTTGGATGAAACTTGGAATATATATTGTCCGTGACCTGGATTAACACATAGGCTACTTTTTATCCCGAAAAATCAATGGGATCCAACAAGACGCGAACGAAGTCGCGGGCGGCACCTAGTATTGATATGAATTTATGTATCATCAGGTCCGGTGCCAGATAACGTGATGTCGGCAGTGGAACTGGTGGTAGAACCAGACGGTGAGAGACGAGTGGTGGAAATCACCAGGCTGCCGGGACAGAACAACGTGAGTATACGTTAAGCTATGACGGAGGATGGCTTAAATATTTCTTAAGCCATGTTGGAGGATGGCTTAAATATTTCTTAAGTTATGACGGAGGATGGCTTGATCATCTCTTAGCTATGACGTAGAATGGCTTAATAAACCATGATGGAAGATGGCTTAAACATTTCTTAAAACCTTGACGGATGATGACTTAGACATTTCTCAAGCCATGATGAAAGATGGCTTGATCATTTCTTAAGCCATGTCGGACGATGCTTAAACATTGCCTAATCCAGGATGGAAGATGGTTTAAAAAATATTTCTTAAGCCATGATGGCTTAAAAATGTTGGTACAATTTTACAATAAAAATTTGAACAAACACTGCCAAACTTATAACAACCATTCCTTCCTGTTTGGGGGGTTAAAAATCCCCTCTACTACTATATATTTAAATTTTGCATATTTTTTCCCAGGTTGGTATGGTAGCGTGGCGTTTAACCCTTCTAACGCCAGAATGCCCAGAAGGCCGAGATATTATCTTAATAGCTAACGATTTAAGCTATTACATGGGGTCATTCGGACCCCAAGAAGACTGGGTATTCTATAAAGCATCGGCGTATGCTAGAGAGCGGAAAATTCCGAGGGTAAGTTAAAGGTCACTTATGACTTAGATATAGTAGGTGCCAAATAACACGGCAATACAGGTCATTCACCCACCTTCACCACGATGTCGCAAAATTCAATTGTGAAAGTTCCTTAATTGAATTTTGAGTTGTATAGCATGCCATCTCTATTTGCACGCCAAAATCGGTAAGACATGTTGTGTCACCAAACTATGTACCTACAACATCCTTATTTACACATGTTTTTGCAAATAAATTATCTTTATCTTTATCTTAACCATTTTCATGAAAACTGTTTAATGTCACTTTTTTTTTTTTAAACGGACACTTATCACAACGCCTTCTAGTCCCAAACTAAGCAAAGCTTGTACGATGGAAACTAGATGGCTGATAGAATACATACATACATTTGAAATAACTGTCAGGACAACGTCTGTCGGGTCAGCTAGTGTGTAACGAAATTGCGTATTTTGCTAACTTGTGACCTTTCAGTGGTGATTATGGTCACTAAAATGGTCCCAATGCCTACCTTCCGACTTCATTTTAGTAATAAAGGTCAAATTTGAGTTCGTATTTCTAGTTATTGAACTTATAAATGATATAAAAAGTCATTTAAACCTTTCTTCCAGTTATACATAAGTGTTAACTCGGGAGCCCGCATCGGCGTTGCCGAAGAGGTCAAGTCTGAGTTCAACGTCGCATGGATAGACTCTGAGAGGCCAGATCGCGGGTTCAAATACCTCTACCTATCGCCTGAGTCTTACTCAAAGTTGGGACCTTTAGGGTCTGTGAAGACTCAGCTGATTGAAGATGAAGGAGAGTCGAGATATAAGATTACTGATATTATTGGTAAGCATTTGTGTGTGTTTGCTAAGTTTAGGTTTGACCTCTCGCTTAACCTTGACCTCTGAGTGACCTTTGCTTTGCTCTGAGGTTAGGTAACTCTTATGGTCAAATTCATACTGGCGCAGAGTGGATGCGCATCGAAGGGTCAATCCGATCTTGTAATAAATATTACAAAAAAATGACCCCTGAGGGTTGACCTTAACCTCGAAGTGACCTTTGACCTTACCCTAATCTTAATCTTCAATGGACTATTAATCTTAATACTTTTAGGATTAAATATTACAAAAAAATGACCCCTGAGGGTTGACTTTAACCTCGAAGTGACCTTTCACCTTACCCTAATTTAACCTTAACCTTCGAATGACTATTATTTAAATACTTTTGGAATGCATCTTTCTAAATATATAAAACTCTTTCGTATCTGACTGACAATCAACGCACAGCCTAAACTATAAGTCCTAGAGGTATCACATTTGGAGGGTAGTATCCTTATATAGTGTAGGGGTGCACTAAGAAAGGAATTTTCAAAAGTCGCACCCTAAGGGTGTAAAATTAGGATCAAAGATTTTAACCAAATAATGCGTATGTGAGAGGAGTAGATTTAGAATTGACGAATGATAGAAGCTAGTGGAAGAAGAAAAAATGTTGTACCGACCCCACCTAGCGTGGGATAAGCGCAGGGGAATAACCAAATAATGCGTATGCTGCTACCACGCGAGCAAAGCCGCAGGCGACAGCTAGTATTACATAAAAACATGCGTGAAATTCACACGTGGTAGAAGTGAAACCTTAAAAAAACCAGTGCGTAGTATTTATTTTTATGTACTTATCCAATATGCAGTACTTATTTCGTTTTAGAAGTTTTCACTTCAAAATAAAAAGTAAAAAGTTGCAAAAAGTTTAATGTCGCCTTGGATTTGAACTTGCTCCCTTTGTCGTTCTGACCATAATCCAACGTTAACACTATTCGGCCAACAGGAGCTCTGCTGCAATGGTTGAAATTACGGCTATGTCATTTCCGTTTCATTGAAGAAGTTTTCACTTCAAATATGTCCATACCTCAGGTAAAGAAGACGGTCTTGGAGTGGAATGTCTTCGGGAAGCAGGTCTTATAGCTGGAGAAACTGCACAAGCGTACGAAGAGATTGTTACCATTTCAATTGTCACCTGCCGTGCTATAGGTATCGGCTCCTACGTTGTACGGTAAGTCATAGAAATAGTATATTTAATCTAAATTATATCTATACTAGCTGATACCCGCGACTTCGTACGCGTGCGAAACTATCCACCAAAATATCTGTCACCTACGATGAACCTCGTAGCAAATGGCTGCTTTTGGTTTTAAGAGTTCAAGCTGTATCTAAGAATCCACGTCTTTGATTTCAATAAAATATAGCCTATGTTTTAATCCGACAAAAAGGGCTTCTGAATGGTATAAGTTGCATTGAAATTGGTCCAGTAGTTAAGGCGTGATCCGCAAAACAAACAGGCAAACTCGATTTTTGGAATCGGAATCGTTTATTTAGTAGTTCTGCATATTTGGTTTACCCATATCTTTAATTTTAGATTAGATTTTGGCTTTTTTACAGTTTTTTATTAGTATAGATAGATGAAGTTCTTAGATACAGCTTGAACTCTCTAAACCAAAAGCAGCCATTTGCTACGAAGTTTATCGTAGGTGACAGATATTTTGGTGGAAAGTTTAGCACGCGTACGAAGTCGCGGGTATCAGCTAGTGGTTAATATTTTTGCAAGATAAGAAATATAAATATTCTTGGACATTACACACAACGCCCTCTAGTCCCAAACTAAGCAAAGCTTGTACTATGGGAAATAGATTGCTGATAGAATACTTATATACATTTCTTTTTGTAAATACATACAATACATAGTAACACCCAGACATAGAACAAACATCTATGCTTCACATATTTGTTAAAATAAACCATATATGCCACAGAAATTTAATTAAAATCATGTTATAACATTCCAGTCTCGGTCACAGAGTGATTCAAGTTGAATCTTCATACATTATCCTTACTGGATACGCAGCGTTAAACAAAGTGTTAGGACGAGCGGTATACGCTAGTAACAACCAACTGGGAGGAGTACAGATAATGCATAACAATGGTGTCTCACACGCGGTCGCGTCTACTGATCTGGATGCTGTGTGGACCGCTGTCAAATGGCTGTCATTCGTGCCAAAGGTACGTCAGTGTCACTGTCAAATAACGTGTTTTAAACTACAATTCTGCCCTAGCCACCGAACAGCCACAAGAAGAAGAAGAAACTACAATTATTTGTACCCCTTCTATTTGTATCCTTTTCAAGAGTGGTACAAATAGAAGAAGGGGTACAAGTAGAAGAAGGGGTACAAGTAGAAGAAGCGGTACAAGTAGAAGAAGCGGTACAAGTAGAAGAAGGGGTACAAGTAGAAGGGGTACAAATAGAAGAAGGGGTACAAGTAGAAGAAGCGGTACAAGTAGAAGAAGGGGTACAAGTAGAAGGGGTACAAATAGAAGAAGGGGTACAAGTAGAAGGGGTACAAATAGAAGAAGGGGTACAAATAGAAGGGGTACAAATAGAAGAAGGGGTACAAGTAGAAGAAGGGGTACAAATAGAAGAAGGGGTACAATTAGAAGAAGGGGTACAAATAGAAGAAGGGGTACAATTAGAAGAAGGAGTACAAGTAGAAGAAGGGGTACAAATAGAAGAAGGGGTACAAATCATTGTAGTTTAAAACATAAGATACTTACATAGTTCATTTCATTGTATTGAGATTTTGATGAACTTGTTCCAAGGTCTGATGATGACTAGAATGATTACGTACGGATGACGTCATATCTCGTCCAAAAACTCGATTCATCTACTAATGAATCGATTTTTCGACGTCATTCTGATGACGTCATCTCTGTTAGAGTAAAATCTATGCCAAACTGAGCATAAACGCCCCAACAATGATATAATGTAATAAAAAAATTATTAGAGTTTTTCAATTTTTATAATAACTTGTTGCAAAAGTTTACATACAAAACATAATTATAATTAACCCAAGACTTCCATCCCCAGGATAAACTAAGCATGGTGCCTATAATGCGTCCCGGAGACCCCATATCACGTCCCGTACAGTGGACCCCGCCCAAAGGACCGCACGACCCTCGCCTGATGCTGACAGGCGAGAGCGGCAAGCCAGGGTTCTTCGACGCCGGCTCCTTCCACGAGATCATGAGCACTTGGGCGCAGACTGTTATCACTGGTGAGTGGCGTCATGGCTTAAGAGCTGTTGTCATGGCTTAAGAGTGTTTTGAGGGACTGGAAGTCGGTAGAGGCCGTTATGCTTCGTGCGTTTATCATGGCTTAACGTCTGTTCATCAACGTCGTCATGGCTTAACGTTTGTTTATTAATGTCGTTGTGGCTTAACGTCTGTTAATCAATGTCGTCATGGCTCAACGTTTGTTCATCAATGTCGTCATGGCTTAACGTCTGTTCATCAATGTATTTTAAGGGGTAGGCTGCTCTGTGATGTTTCTAAACACCTTCAGAGTATTTTTTATGGCTTAGAGGCAGTAACTCAAGAGTATCCGTCATGGCTTAACGTTTGTCGGCTTGGGGCTTGTATAAAAGACACTAGTATTTGATAGGATTGGCTGTTTCGAAGTGAATTTCAACGGCTTCAAAATCTCTGGCATGGCTTAACGTCTGTTACTTAACTGTTTTATTTTAGTTGACAAACGAAACAACAACTTTTAAAAAACTGTTTAGAGAAGCGAAACATTACTTTTTTGTTATAGGACGTGCACGGTTAGGCGGTATCCCTGTCGGAGTAATAGCAGTGGAAACGAGAACAGTGGAGTGGACGTTACCAGCTGACCCGGCTAATTTGGACTCCGAATCTAAAACATTACAGCAGGCTGGACAAGTAAGCATAATCTAAGTTCGTATGAGTTAGTTACTCTGGTAAGCTATTAAGCCGCTTTAAGGCCTCCGTCATGGCGTAACGACTGCTAGAGCCGGGAGAGCTTAAGATGCACAAAAGCACGGAAGCGCTCAGATGTAAAGCTGTCACCCATCTAAATAGTGACCGCGCAGAACGTCGCTTAACATAGATAATCAGTGAAGATTGGCTAAGCAAGCAAGCCATGAGCGGTTCACTGTAAAAACTTATCAATTGACAAGTAAGTTTATTAAATACTAGCTACCGCCCGCGACTTCGCTCGCGTCCTGTTAGATCCCCTTGATTTTCCGGGATAAAAAGTAGGCTATGTGTTAATCCAGGTCACGGACAATATATATTACAAGTTTCATCCAAATTGCATAAGTAAGTACAAATTTGCGTGAAAGAGCAACAAACATACATACATCTATACATAAACCCATACATACATCCATTCATCCATACATCCATACATCACCCTTACATCCATATACATACATCCATATGAATACATACATCCATACATCCAGTTTGTAAGGTGTACCTACGTACAATAAAGTATTTTCATTCATTCATTCATACATCCATACATACATCCATACATACATCCATACATACATCCTCACAAACTTTCGCGGTTTATAATATTGGATGTTTGTTATAGGTATGGTTTCCCGACTCCTCATACAAAACAGCGCAGGCCATCAACGATTTCTCTAGAGAAAATCTACCTATCATCATATTTGCCAACTGGCGCGGGTTCAGTGGCGGACAGAAAGGTAAATATTACTCTATCTCTCTCTCTCTCTCTATCTATAAATAAATTGGAAAATTGACAGCCGTCACGGCTCAGTCGGTAGTAGCTCTGCTTTCCGTGCTGTGGTTCGTGTGTTCGATGCCCACTGAGAACAAACATTTGTGTGTTGTAAACATAGATGTTTGTTCTATGTCTGGGTGCTACTATGTGTTATAATATAAATATGTATTACAAAAAAAAAACCAGTGCGTGCAATCCCTCCACGCGGAAGAAGTTATACTTCGAGTGCGACGCATTCACTCTCGCTCTGTTTTTAATGTGAAATTAATTTAATATTTATTTTATTATGTACTTAACCAATATGCAGTACTTATTTAGTTAGAAAAGGTTCTATGCTCATGTTGCCCTAAATCAGAACTAGATGGCGCTGCTAAGTTTGGTCGGATCCTAGAACGCGCTATCGAAGTGTTTTGCGTTTTGTGTGGGTCTCCGTATGTGATCACTCTCGCTCTGTCTCGGTCTATTCCCCTCCCCAGGAGCGTTAAACGTTTAACGCAACCTTGTTGGAAGTCGCATTAGAAGTATAACTTCAAAAAACTCTTTTCTCTCCATTCACAGACATGTACGAACAGATCTTGAAGTTCGGTGCAGAAATAGTACGTGCATTAAGGGGTGCAACCGCCCCCGTTATAGTGTACATACCCCCGGGGGGTGAACTAAGGGGTGGAGCGTGGGCTGTGGTGGACCCCAGTGTTAACTCGCAACGTATGGAGATGTACGCAGACCCTGAGGCTAGGTGAGATCTTATAACTCTGTTTAGCTTAATATGCATATTTTAGGTAGCTCAATATGCATATATTTGATAGCTCAATATGTATATTTTTGTAGCTCAATATACAGATTTTGTGGATAAATATGCATATTTTTTGTAGCTTTATATACAGTTTTTTGGCAGCTCAATATGCATATTTTTGGTAATTCAATATGAACATTTTTGGTAGCTCAATATGGATATTTTTGGTAGCTCAATATACAGATTTTTGTAGCTCAATATGCAGAATTTTGGTAGCTTAATATATATTATTTTTGTAGCTTAATATGCATATTTTTGGTATTTCAATATGCATATTTTTGGTATTTCAATATGCAGATTTTTGGTAGCTCAATATGCACATTTCTGATAGCTCAATATGTATATTTTTGGTAATTCATATTAAATGTATGTATGTATTCTATCAGCCATCTAGTTCCCATCGTACAAGCTTTGCTTAGTTTGGGACTAGAAGGCGTTGTGTTAAGTGTCCGTGAATAAAAAAAAATATATAAAAAAAAGACAATATGTATACTTTTGTAGCTGAATATACATACTTTTGGTGTAATTTAGCTTTTTTTTTTAAACTAACTTTGTCTAACCATAGATATTATTCCACAGAGGTGGTGTTTTAGAAGCGGAGGGAATTGTTGAAGTTAAATTCAAGCAGCGAGATATTCTCAAAACTATGCACAGAATGGACCCGGAACTAATGAGACATGGGGCTAGAGCTGCAGGTATATAATATATATGTATAATATATAATCAGGCAGTTGCATATAATCTATATGATATACAGCGTCGATGAGATTGATGAAGAGATATTGAAGCGCTCGTGGCTTGCTTAGTCAATCATCACTGATTATCTAAGTTAAGCGACGTTCTGCGCGGTCACTATTTGGATGCGTGACCGTTACATTTACATCAGAGCGCTTCCGTGCTTTGTGCATGTTAAACTGTCGGTCCCGGCTCTATCGTTAAGTCACGACGGAGGCCTTAAGGCGGCCTAAAAACTCCGTCACCAGAGATAGCCACTAACTCATACGAGCTTGCTTTGCAGCGCACATTTATATTCCAAGTTTTATCCAAATCCGACTAGCAATTGCGGTGTGATCTTGCGGGCGTCATGGCTCAGTCGGTAGTAGCTCTGCCTTCCGTGCTGTGGGTCGTGGGTTCGATCCCCACCGAGAACAAACACTTGTGCGCCATTCATACATGTTTGTTCTGTGTCTGGGTGTTACTATGTATTATAAGTATGTATTTAAAAAAATATGTATATAATATGTATTCTATCAGCCATCTAGTTCCCATAGTACAAGCTTTGCTTAGTTTGGGACTAGGAGGGCGTTGTGTTAAATGTCCGTGAATATTTATTTATTTATCTAAATATCCCTCTCAGTCTAGTACACATACACAAATACAACGCCAATACGTAGATTTCCTCATGATGTTTTCCTTCACCGTTTGAGGGTACTAGCATTGCATACACTTTAATTCGTAAATACCATAGAAATATCCCATAGAATATGCATTGTACTATTTTGTCGAGGATTTACAACAATTATTTAAATCTTCTTCTTCTTTTTCCTGCCCTTGTCCCACTAGGTGGGGTCGGCACAACATGTTCTTTTCTTCCATTCTCCTCTATCATTCGTCATCTCAGTGTTCACTCCTCTCCTATTCATATCATCTTTTACACAATCCATCCATCTTTTCTTGGGCCTACCTCTTCCTCTATATCCATACACATTCATACTTAGCACTCTCCTCGTTACATGACTCTCTTCCCTCCGCATGACATGCCCATACCACGCTAACCTGTTGCTCCTCATTTTCTCTGTCACTGGTGCTCCTTTCAGACTTCCTCATTCCTAATTTTATCCAATTATTTAAATAACTTTAAAAAAGTGGAAAAACCGACTTTTATTTCAAAAATATATTATTTTTCAGAAATAAAAGAACAAATAAAGGAAATATCAAAGAATCTCGACAGGCGTGGTTCGATCGACGACGTTCTTATCAAAACCGATACAGGCAGACAAGGTAACATACAATAACTAATTAATTATTATTAATAATTAATAATTTAATTATTAATAATAATAATTAATTATTATTATAAATAATAAATAATAATTTATTAATTATATTAATAATAATAATTAATTATTATTATTTATAATAATTTATATAATAAATAATAATTAATTATTATAAATTATTAATTATTATTATTAATATAATTAATAAATTATTATTATTATTAATAATAATAATAATTATTTATTATTATTAAATTAAATTATTAATAACTAATAAAAGACTAAGAACATGTTAATTGTTTTTATAATAGGTGCCAAATAACACCGCAATACAGGTCATTCGCCCACCTTCACTACGATGTCACAAAATTCAATTTATGTATGGCTTATTCTGTCGCTTTCCATACAAACCTGTCGCTAAGACGGCAATCGCTCGAATCTCGTAGTACTGTTTGTTTACCATACATAAATTGAATTTTGCGACATCATGGTGAAGGTGAGTGAATGACTTGTATTGCGGTGTTATTTGGCACCTACTGTAAATATAACATTTTTAAACATATTATTTTCAGCTGAAAGCAGAGTACGGGACTTGGAAACCGAGTTATTAGCAGCAGAGAAAACTATGAAGGCGAGAGAGAAGGAACTAAGCCCTATCTACCACGAGGTACATACTTTTATTAATAACTAGATGATACCCGCGACTTCGTACGAGTGCGAAAAGTGTCTTTTGGGTAGCATTTTTAATTACTTCCATACAACTTTTCAATCCCCCCTTTCAACCCCTTACAACCCTTTTTTCGCCTTAAAAATGTTGCCTATGTCCTTTCTCAGGCTCTAGACTATCTGTGTACCAAATTTCGTTTAAATCGGTTCAGTAGGTTTGGCGTGAAAGCGAGACAGACAGACAGACAGAGTTACTTTCGCATTTATTTATAATATTAGTAAGGACTCGCTGATACCCGCGAATTCGTACGCGTGCGAAACTTTCCACCAAAATTTCGTAGCAAATGGCTGCTTTTGGTTTAGAGAGTTCAAGCTGTATCTAAGAATCCACGTCTTTGATTTCAATAAAATATAGCCTATGTTTCAATCCGGAAAAAGGGCTTCCGAATGGTGTAAATTTCATTGAAATTGGTCCAGTAGTTAAGGCATGATCCGCCTACAAACAAACAGACAAACTCGATTTTCGGCATCATAATCGTTTATTTAGTGGATGTGCATATTTAGTTTATCCATATCTTTAATTTTAGTTTTTAGATTTTTTCAGTTTTATAACAGTACTAGCGACCCGCCTCGGTTCGTACGGGTGCAATGCAGTGATGATGATGATGTATTATACATATAAACCTTCCTCTTGAATCACTCTATCTATTAAAAAAAACTGCATCAAAATCCGTTGTGTAGTTTTAAAGATCTAAGCATACATACATACAGACATTAGGACAGACGCGGTAAGCGACTTTGCTTTATACTATGTAGTGATAGAAACTGATAATTTGGTTTGTTTTCAGATTGCAGTTCAATTTGCAGAACTACACGACACAGCTGAGAGAATGTTAGAAAAGGGATGCATATTTGTAAGTATAATAAGGGGTTTTTCTATCTAAAACTACAAAAAAAAAGATCAAAAAAGTTTAATTATTAATATTTTAATTATTACGAATTGAATTTCATATCTAAATACATCAGTCAGGATAAATAATTAGCAATATAATTTAAATTCATTTGGGCATAGTGACCGCCTATTTCAACAATATTCGAGAGGTGTGAACGCCTTGAAGTCAGAAATGCAAAGAGAGGGCGAGTCAAGCGCGCACTCGCTTTATATAGGATTTTTAGTCATGCGACCAATTTCCACTTATTGTATTTATTTAACTAGCTTTGGGACTAGAAACCGCAGTGTGAAATGTCCATCAGTATTTATTTAATTATTTTCTAGGATATAATTCCGTGGCGAGACTCCCGTCGCTTCTTCCATTGGCGTCTGAAGCGTCTTCTTCGTCAGAACGAGCTGGAGCGTAAAGTGCAGCAAGCGGTGACAGCATCCGACTCCATGGACCAGGGTGCTGCAGCCGCCACTCTTCGACGCTGGTTCACGGAGGATCAGGGCGAGACACAGGTATATTGTGAACCTAGCCTGGTACCGCGTGAACCTAGCCTGGTACCGCGTGAACCTAGCCTGGTACCGCGTGAACCTAGCCTGGTACCGCGTGAACCTAGCCTGGTACCGCGGGAACCTAGCCTGGTACCGCGTGAACCTAGCCTGGTACCGCGGGAACCTAGCCTGGTACAGCGTGAACCTAGCCTAGTACCGCGTGAACCTAGCCTGGTACCGCGTGAACCTAGCCTGGTACCGCGTGAACCTAGCCTGGTACCGCGTGAACCTAGCCTGGTACCGCGTGAACCTAGCCTGGTACCGCGGGAACCTAGCCTGGTACCGCGTGAACCTAGCCTGGTACCGCGTGAACCTAGCCTGGTACCGCGTGAACCTAGCCTGGTACCGCGTGAACCTAGCCTGGTACCGCGTGAACCTAGCCTGGTACCGCGTGAACCTAGCCTGGTACCGCGTGAACCTAGCCTGGTACCGCGGGAACCTAGCCTGGTACCGCGTGAACCTAGCCTGGTACCGCGGGAACCTAGCCTGGTACCGCGTGAACCTAGCCTGGTACCGCGTGAACCTAGCCTGGTACCGCGTGAACCTAGCCTGGTACCGCGGGAACCTAGCCTGGTACCGCGTGAACCTAGCCTGGTACCGCGGGAACCTAGCCTGGTACCGCGTGAACCGCGGGATAAAGTCTGGTGGCTTATCTCTATCTGTCTGGGCGTCCTACGGCCATGCCACATGGAGGGAAAGTATCTTAAATAATGTAGATAGAACATTTTACTGAAAGAAGACTTTATTTTGATATTAAAAACAATTTAAACTGCATTCAAAGAATATTGAATAATCGCCTGTCTGAACCGGGAATCGAACCCACCAAATGCATAAAAGCAAAACACCAATTTAATGTTAGATTAGATATTATATAGGTAGGTAGGTACTAGCCTCACTTTTTTATTGTTTGTAATTTAATGATAGTTCCTTTTTCTGCTCTTACTTTTTCTTTATTGTTTATGATTTTTAGATACCTAATTCCCTACCTACGTACCTAAATGTGGATAGGTAGTTCGCTCTTACTTATTCTTTATTGTTTACATAAGTATCTACCCATGATTTTTAGATACCTAAGTACCTACCTACCTATATTGTGGATAGGTACCTGTAAGTGTGGGCAATAAAAAGTTTTTCTTTCTTTCTTTCAATTGAAAGGCTCAATCATAAGGATTGTTTATTTCCATTTAACATAGCATCTTAAATAAAAGGAAGTTCCTGAAATTCTACATTTATAATTTAAAAAAAATTAGCCCTTCCTTTTACTTTCCTGTGCTCCTTGTTCTATTCTATGCTATTCTTATTCATAATTACCCATGTTAGAAAGAAAGAAAGAAAGAAGAAAGAATATTTTCTTTCTTCTTTCTTTCTAACATTTATTTTGGACACACTATACATACATAACAGCACAACAAAAAGAAAACAACTTAGGTAGAACTTAATACATAACATAACACTTTAACAAGTAGGTAGGTAGGTATATGTACTATATACCTACCTGTCCAGGCGCAAACCTGATGTTCGCAATAAATATATTATTGTAGAATTAGGCAATTTTCTAATTATTTGATTTTCCAGTCTCACCAATGGGAGCACGACAATGAAGCTGTTTGCAAATGGCTCGAAGCACAAACTAACGATGACAGTTCCGTGGTACAACGCAACTTACGAGCTATCAAACAAGATGCCACACTGCAGGCCGTTAACTGTCTCGTCATGGTAAGTTTATTATGAACCATAGTGTGTAGTATGAACTACAAGATACAAGATACAAGATACAAGATACAAGATGTTTATTTGCATAAATAAGTGTTACAATACACACTATAGTGTGTTTATTTGCATAAATAAGTGTTACAATACACACTGTAGTGAACTATAGTGTGTAGTATGAACTATAGTGTGTAGTTTGGAGCATAGTGTGTAGTATGAACTATAGTGTGTACAATGAACCATAATGTTTGTATGAACCATACTGTGTACTATGAATCATAGTGTGTAGTATGAACCATAGTGTGTAGTTTGGAGCATAGTGTGTAGTATGAACTATAGTGTGTAGTATGAACTATAGTGTGTACAATGAACCATAATGTTTGTATGAACCATACTGTGTACTATGAATCATAGTGTGTAGTATGAACCATAGTGTGTAGTTTGGAGCATAGTGTGTAGTATGAACTATAGTGTGTAGTATGAACTATAGTGTGTACAATGAACCATAATGTTTGTATGAACCATACTGTGTACTATGAATCATAGTGTGTAGTATGAACCATAGTGTGTAGTTTGGAGCATAGTGTGTAGTATGAACTATAGTGTGTAGTATGAACTATAGTGTGTACAATGAACCATAATGTTTGTATGAACCATACTGTGTACTATGAATCATAGTGTGTAGTATGAACCATAGTGTGTAGTTTGGAGCATAGTGTGTAGTATGAACTATAGTGTGTAGTATGAACTATAGTGTGTACAATGAACCATAATGTTTGTATGAACCATACTGTGTACTATGAATCATAGTGTGTAGTATGAACCATAGTGTGTAGTTTGGAGCATAGTGTGTAGTATGAACTATAGTGTGTAGTATGAACTATAGTGTGTACAATGAACCATAATGTTTGTATGAACCATACTGTGTACTATGAATCATAGTGTGTAGTATGAACCATAGTGTGTAGTTTGGAGCATAGTGTGTAGTATGAACTATAGTGTGTAGTATGAACTATAGTGTGTACAATGAACCATAATGTTTGTATGAACCATACTGTGTACTATGAATCATAGTGTGTAGTATGAACCATAGTGTGTAGTTTGGAGCATAGTGTGTAGTATGAACTATAGTGTGTAGTATGAACTATAGTGTGTACAATGAACCATAATGTTTGTATGAACCATACTGTGTACTATGAATCATAGTGTGTAGTATGAACCATAGTGTGTAGTTTGGAGCATAGTGTGTAGTATGAACTATAGTGTGTAGTATGAACTATAGTGTGTATAATGAACCATAATGTTTGTATGAACCATACTGTGTACTATGAATCATAGTGTGTAGTATGAACCATAGTGTGTAGTTTGGAGCATAGTGTGTAGTATGAACTATAGTGTGTAGTATGAACTATAGTGTGTACAATGAACCATAATGTTTGTATGAACCATACTGTGTACTATGAATCATAGTGTGTAGTATGAACCATAGTGTGTAGTTTGGAGCATAGTGTGTAGTATGAACTATAGTGTGTAGTATGAACTATAGTGTGTACAATGAACCATAATGTTTGTATGAACCATACTGTGTACTATGAATCATAGTGTGTAGTATGAACCATAGTGTGTAGTTTGGAGCATAGTGTGTAGTATGAACTATAGTGTGTAGTATGAACTATAGTGTGTACAATGAACCATAATGTTTGTATGAACCATACTGTGTACTATGAATCATAGTGTGTAGTATGAACCATAGTGTGTAGTTTGGAGCATAGTGTGTAGTATGAACTATAGTGTGTAGTATGAACTATAGTGTGTACAATGAACCATAATGTTTGTATGAACCATACTGTGTACTATGAATCATAGTGTGTAGTATGAACCATAGTGTGTAGTTTGGAGCATAGTGTGTAGTATGAACTATAGTGTGTAGTATGAACTATAGTGTGTACAATGAACCATAATGTTTGTATGAACCATACTGTGTACTATGAATCATAGTGTGTAGTATGAACCATAGTGTGTAGTTTGGAGCATAGTGTGTAGTATGAACTATAGTGTGTACAATGAACCATAATGTTTGTATGAACCATACTGTGTACTATGAATCATAGTGTGTAGTATGAACCATAGTGTGTAGTTTGGAGCATAGTGTGTAGTATGAACTATAGTGTGTAGTATGAACTATAGTGTGTACAATGAACCATAATGTTTGTATGAACCATACTGTGTACTATGAATCATAGTGTGTAGTATGAACCATAGTGTGTAGTTTGGAGCATAGTGTGTAGTATGAACTATAGTGTGTAGTATGAACTATAGTGTGTACAATGAACCATAATGTTTGTATGAACCATACTGTGTACTATGAATCATAGTGTGTAGTATGAACCATAGTGTGTAGTTTGGAGCATAGTGTGTAGTATGAACTATAGTGTGTAGTATGAACTATAGTGTGTACAATGAACCATAATGTTTGTATGAACCATACTGTGTACTATGAATCATAGTGTGTAGTATGAACCATAGTGTGTAGTTTGGAGCATAGTGTGTAGTATGAACTAGTGTGTAGTATGAACTATAGTGTGTACAATGAACCATAATGTTTGTATGAACCATACTGTGTACTATGAACCATAGTGTGTAGTATGAACCATAGTGTGTAGTTTGGAGCATAGTGTGTAGTATGAACTATAGTGTGTAGTATGAACTAGTGTGTAGTATGAACTATAGTGTGTACAATGAACCATAATGTTTGTATGAACCATACTGTGTACTATGAACCATAGTGTGTAGTATGAACCACAGTGTGTACTGAACCAGAGTGTGTAGTATGAACCGGAATGTGTACTATGAACCAGGCTCTGCTCTCCACGCTGTGGAGTCCCACTAAGAACAAACATTATGTGGGGGCAAAAACTTTGGTTCTATGACTGGGCGTTACTATGTATTATTAGATTTTATTTACTGTTATTAGTATGTATTTACAAAAAAAAAAAAAGTATTCTATCAGCCATCTAGTTCCCATAGCTTTGCGTAGTTTGAAACTAGATGGCGTTGTATAAAATATCCTAATTTTTTTTATTTAAATATTTCTTTTTTTTTCACAGGAACTAACGCCTTCACAACGCGCCGAGTTCATCAGAAAACTATCCGCGTTAGATCTGGAACAATAAATAGTTATTATAGAAAACAAATTATATACAGGGCTTTAAAGCTATGAACCTTATGTTAAACGTGTTTAGGTTGAAATTGGAATGATTGATGTTATTTCTGATGAGATCTTTATGTATCGGGCTACTGTATCTTTATACATACCTTTATTTATTGAAGTTATACTTCTAATGCGACTTCCAACAAGGTTGCGTTAAACATTTAACGCTACTGGGGAGGGGAAATAGAAAGAGACAGAGCGAGAGTGATCACATACGGAGACCCAAAAAACTCAAAACACTTCGATAGCGCGTCTTAGGATCCGACCAAACTTAGCAGCGCCATCTAGTTCTGATTTAGGCAACATGAGCATAGAACCTTTTCAAACTAAATAAGTACTGCATATTGGTTAAGTACATAAAAATAAATACTAAATTATTTTCACATTAAACACAGAGCGAGAGTGAATGCGTGCCACTCCAAGTATAACTTCTTCCGCGCGGAGGGACTCCACGCACTATTTTTTTATTTATTTATATGTATTAAAGATGATATAAAGAGCGTCAACAGGCAAGCTATGCCTACACTTAACGACACACTGCAGTGCCTGGGACAATGTTTAGATGGAGTAGGCTCGTAGTACTATACCATCCTCTCAGCCTAGTCAGACATATCCACAGGAAGAACATAGTCAATACTTTTTATCAGGCTGCTAATTTACTGCTAAAACACTGATCCGGACTCGAGCATAGATTATTGTATGAAAATCTCTACTCAAATCTATGCTTGAGTAACGATTTTATCAACATACGGGACTAGTCTCTCGGAGTTTTTAGGCCGCCTTAAGGCCTCCGTCGTGGCTTAACGCCTGCTAGAGCCGGGACAGTTTAACGTGCTTCCGGAAGCGCTCAGATGTAAAACTGTCGCCCATCCAAATAGTGACCGCGCAGAAAGTCGCTTAACTTAGATAATCTGTTAAGATTGACTAAGGCTGGAATACTGAAACGTCATTCAAATTTGAGCGCCACTTAAAATTGCTCTGCCACTGTTTGACATTACTCATTTGTAAGAGATGGCAATAATTTAAGCGTGAACTTAAATTGAGTGGCGTTTGAGTATTCGACCATAAGCAAACTACTTAAGTGAAACTGAATTAAATACATTCCTAGTTTATTGTTATTGTTGAAAAATACTTTTCTATTATGTTGAATTATTTGTACGTATTGTAACACACGGTGTTTTTTTTTTTAAATTAGATTTATACAAAGCAAGCTCGTATGAGTTAGTGGCCAACTCTGGTGACGGAGTTTTTAGGCCGCCTTAAGGCCTCCGTAACTTAACGACGGCTAGAGCCGGGACAGTTTAAGGTGCACGAAGCACGGAAGTGCTCAGATGTAAATGTAATGGTCACCCATCCAAATAGTGACCGCGCAGAACGTCGCTTAACTTAGATAATCTGTGAAGATTGACTAAGCAAGTCACGAGCGCTTCATTTATGAAAGCGATTAGAGTTACGAAAGCCATTTTCTATACATAATAATATAGATAAATACTCAAGTATGTATGGGCTCAATAGGTGCATTGATTTTACTATTTCAATAAAGAATGCTGTAAAATAAACTTACAATTTTCAGTGTTTTTTTTTTACAAAAAGAATCTGGAGATTGCTAGTACGACCACGCTAATTTTGCATTGAATATGGTGGAAATTGGAAACCCAGTCAAACTGGGCAAAATGATTGGCCAATCTGTTACTATTAAGATGGTACATTTTACAAATGTTTTAGTTGTTATTTTCATTGCAAACTTACCTTGGTCAGACTATAACTACTGTGACGCCAAAAAGTGATGGAATACCTATTTATTTAAAATAGGTTCTAATTTATTTATTAGTTTTAGTGGGATTAAAACCGTCTTCTCAAAGGTTTGGGTGTTTTGTATATAATTAAATGTATTTATTTTGTAAAAAATATTTTTTATTTCGACAGATGGTCTGATTTTGATGGAACTCTGAAACCTTTAAATCATCGGAAAAATGATTGCTTGGATTACATTCCAATATCAAAAATGATCAATCCATACGCGTACGCTTGTTTGTCTATTTAGGTGTATAAAAGAAGTCGCAGGCGTGTGCTAGTATTACCAAAATGACAAAACTCCAACCCAACGATACATTTTCAATAAGACAGTCGTACATATTCATTTTATTCAAATTAGTCTCATAGAATATAATGTACTAACGTAATGGTGCGTTTACACTCAACCGCAGTCGGCAGGGAAGTGGGCACGAGCATAGTGTGAACACGATCATACCTCTGTCCCGTCCCGGCCCAAGTTCACACCCTTGCTCTCTAATGAGAATAAAGGCGATGTTGCTGTGGCAATAAGTCTGGAATTAATGCCAGCAATAATGCCGGCAGCGGCATGAGCTTAGTGTGAACGCGGTATTATGTAGGTACATGTTAATTACTTGTACCTTTGATCAAGCATTATAAAATGTTGACCCATGACGTAGCATTATCCATTAGTTTCTTTCTATTAACATACGCATGTTAAGTACAGTGGCGAATCTAGGATTTCAGTTTGAGGGGCGATTGACCCAGGATTTCAGTTTGAGGAGAAGATTGATCTAAGATTTCAGTTTAAGGGGAGGGATTGATCCAAGATTTCAGTTTAAAAGGAGGGATTGATCCAAGATTTCGGTTTAAGGGGGGATTGACCCAGGATTTCAGTTTGAGGAGAAGATTGATCCAAGATTTCAGTTTAAGGGGAGGGATTGATCCAAGATTTCAGTTTTGAGGGAGAGATTGACCCAAAATTTAAGTTTGAGGGGGGGATTGTTCCATCTATTTAGGGTTTGACCTGTTCCACCCTTGGGTCCAATAGTTAACAACGAGAGGCATGGGCCAAAAGTGGCTCGTGACGCTGCATAAATAATTTAAATTAGACGCAAAGGCCTGGTTATACATGCACCCTACAAGGGCAATGTGGTTAAAGTGAGTCATGAATTTGAAACATGTGCTTATTAGGTAGTTATTTAAATCAATAACAGGTACGTCAACAGTCTTGAAAAAGAAATAAGTCCACGACGAAAACTTGTGTGCGCTGTACAGCAAAAATGTTGATTCGGGCAATTCTAAAAACGCAGTATTTAGGTACAGCCATTTAACTGTAAATGTGTCGGAAGTGTGCCAATACTCTTACTCAATACTCGCTTCTTCCTCGTGCTCCTACTAAATACTCCTACTGATAGAAGCACCGAGACACATGTCCGATGCTCCTACTGCAAAAGGAAACAACGACAATAGAATTACTTAAGGTGCATTGGGGTAATTGCGAAAATGGGTATATTCTGAAAATCCATAAAATCTAGTAACATAATGCGATATTTTCTTGTTGGCAACATTGGTCTAGACGCCATCTTGATTGGCATCGCCGTGACAGTCCTCGTGCCAACAGGAAAATATCGCATTATGTTACTTGATTTTATGGATTTTCGGAATATACCCATTTTCGCAATTACCCCAATGCACCTTATAGTAGGGGAGCCCAAGCGGGGATTTCGGGATTTACCAAAGCGCGACAGATTAATATACAGGGGGATACCTTGTACCCGGTTAAGTACCTCCACAAAACATGAGGCCCATATATAAGGCCGCCCGTGAAGGATACAGGATCAGATTAGTAAAAAAAAATTGACCATCAGAAATTCTCGAGCGCGTCAGATTAAGGTAGGGTGAGTTAATTACATCCTAAAAAGTGTATATTCCACTAATCTGACAATTTGAGAGTGACGTAAAAAAAGGGGAGGGCAACAAAGTTGTAAAAAAAAAACGTCATCTCGACATTCTCGAGCGTAGCTAAATTTTTTTTTATTTTGAAGGAAATAATTCAAGAATAATGAAAAATATATAATCTGACGATTTTCGCAAGCCGAAATAACAAAAATTCGTCGATAAAGTTAAATGCGTGCAGTTGCGTGATGCCTACATTTCCTTCTCCGCGTTTCTATTCCTCTCTCACTCTTTCTCTATCTATTACTCTCTCATTCCGTCCCCACTCTGGTTTCTGTTGCCATGACGCCATCACAGCTGATCATAAAGACTCGTGGCATACTGTTTAGGGTCCGGTTATTGTACAACCATGGAATGTACAGCCTGTGAAAACACAGCCGTGGAAAGCGCAGTCAGGAATGCACGACCGTGGAATTCATGTATAAAATACAAGAATTCCACGGTCGTGCTTTCCTGACACGTGCTGAGTTTGTACAGCCCGATTTTGCACAGCCCGGTAAAACACAATCATGGAATTCATGTATAAAAAAAAACAAAAAAATACATCAATTCCATGGTCGTGCATTCCCGACACGTGTAGGGAATTCACGCCCGTGGAAAGCACAACCATGGAATTGATGTACTTGCTCCTGATTGGTCGATTTATTCTATGCTTCGTTCAGATGTAACTACAGAGTAAAAATGGTACTAGTGTGAATTTAGTGATTAGTAAAGCACAGGCTATCAAAGGTATTAAACAGATTAGAAATATAACGATTGAAAAGCATAGAGAAAAACAACAAAGTTGATTTTTTAGCCGATTTAATGGATGGGCTCGCTTCGCTCGCATTTTTTTATAAACAAACCTAACCTAACCTACCTACCGATTGCAAAGTTGACTATATATACACACTAATAAAAAATATAGGTACCTACCTAAGTAAAAATGAAATATTTTGTTCTGTTTACGTTCCCTTTTAATCGTTCAATCGTTCACATAGTCAGGCAAGTAAGTGTAAACAAAGCATAGGTGATGACGTATTTTGGCATCCAATTCCCAGGTTGTACATTCCGTGGATGGGCATTCCCGACACGTGCTGAGCTTTCACAGCCATGGAAAACACAACCAAGGAATGTACAGCCCTGGAATTCGATGCCATTTGGCAGCCAATTCCATGGCTGTGTATTCCCACCCTGTGCACAACATTGTTCTAATTTTTTTTTGTCAGATCAGGCCAATCCCTCTAGATAATCGTCAGATTATGAGACAGTACGTTTAGAACATAAAGATGAACCATATATATCTTAATCTGACGCGCTTGAGTATTTCAAAATGGCGAATTTTTTTTGCACATTATGAAAATGGCCGCGAGTTTGTGTCCCATCGAAATCATCAGATTAGTGAATGAGAGCTTTTTTTTGGTGCACTTAACACTCCCTTAGAAAATCTGACGCGCTCGATTAAATTTTTTTTTTTTCATTTTCAACCCTTAAATACAACCACCCGCATCATGCAAACGATCAGATTAACATGCGTACATTATTAAAAATACGTAGGGCATTGATGCTATCAATATCTGACGCGCTCGAGGATGTCCATGCAACAGTTTTTTTTTACATATTTAAAAATCTATAGCCGCTTCCCCCACCGATGTAAAGGTATATATCATATAACATTTTTTTCCTCATATCATCTAAGCTTTGCATCCCAATAGGTCTCTAGGACGCTCGAGTAAATCCCCATTTAGCATCGTGGGCTCCCCTACTATTATAGGCATACTTTGATTCAAGTACAGGTGAATAAATTGAATTTAAGGCCCGTATGCTGAACTACTCAAGCACTGATCCGGACTCAAGCGAAGATTTTTGTATGAATACTCAAATCTATGCTTGAGTAACTATGTATCGGCATACGGGCCCTGTGAGTTGATTCTGTGGCAACGACCTGCGTTCGATTAAATTTATTTCATTTATCAAATCGAAATAAATTACATAGGTACTTCGTGTTTATTTTATCGAGTCACTCCATTCGTATACTTGCGTCGGTGGACGTGTCTTACTAAATAATTTATTTATCAAATAAAAACTACTTTGGTTAAAGGTCTGTATTCGCTTTTACTGCTTGAGCTGTGGATGTATAGATTTTGACAGAAATTGTGCATTTTTCAGTACAAAATGACATATCATCAACCTATATCGGTCCACTGCTGGACGTAGGTCTCTCCCATGACGCGCCACTGAGCCCGGTCTTCGGCTCTTCTCATCCAGTGTTTGCCAGCTACATGTCTCAGATCGTCACCCCACCTAGCCGGCACAAAACCTAGCACAAAGTGACGCAATTTCTGTCCAAACTCGGATACAGTTAGGAACGGTAGTGGTCAAGAGTAGCCCTCCAGATCTAGAGCGTATTACTGATCAATACTCAAGCATTTTTGACAGTTTTATATTAAAATCTCTACTCAAATTTATGTTTTTCTTTATCAGAATACGAGCCTTTAAAAAAGTTTAGATAAAAGTGCTCCAATATGGGATTCCTCGAAGATAGAGATTTGACGGATGTCCCAACTATTCCTGAATATTATAAGGGAAAGACTATTTTCGTAACTGGAGGTTCTGGTGAGTAACACTGTTTATTTTTTTAATAAAAAAATATAGTATTGGAAGCAGCCTCACACACGTCCTCATAGACTTCAAGAGGCTAAATAAAGACGAACAAAATGAGAAGAAACAAGTCCGGTCAAAGGCTAATGGACTCGCCCACCGAGGCTTCCGATCCGAACCAAAACTATCTGTTTTTTTTACTATTTTCAAAAACTATGCAAGTTATAAACTTGGCTTTATTTTTCGTGTAAAGTTCAGGTATGCCTTTATATTACCTAATTATTTCAAATTTTTCCCTCCATAAACTTCGGAGATAGAGGGGGGGACAAGGTCATTTAACAGAACAGAACAGGTGCGAATAGTAGAGATAAGTCAGGTGTAAAGCATGTCATTTAAGTGAAATACGTTTGCTTCTTCCCCTACTAAGGCCCGTATGCGGATTTACTGCTCAAGCCCGCACTGACCCGGACTCGAGCATAGATTTTTGTATGATAATCTCTACTCAAATCTATGCTTGAGTAACAATTTCTTTACCAGCATACGGGCGGCTGCCTGTCCACTGAAGCGGAGCGAGGCTGCGGAGCGGAGAAACAGATATAATTGCATAAAATCTCCGCTCGCTCGCCTTAGTGGACAGGCAGCCGTGGACAGGACATGCTCAGTGAGTCTCACATACCATGACTGTATTTTTTAGGCTTCATCGGAAAGGTATTGATAGAAAAGCTGTTGTACTCCTGCCCTGATCTGGACCGAATCTACTTGCTGATGAGAAGCAAGAAGGGCGTCAGCGCTGAAGATAGACTGGTCGATATGTATTCATTACCGGTAAGTATTTTGTAAGCTCAGAGTACGAGTTTTGGTGTGTAAATCTGGTGTGAAACGTCTGACGCCCAGCACACTAGTGTGCGCTGATTTGTATGGAGACACTGAGCGGATTCTTTGAGAAGCTTGGTCTACACCAAGCCCGTACTCGCATTTCGAGCTTCTCAAAGAATCCGCTCAGTGTCTCCATACAAATCAGCGCACACTGGTGTGCTGGGCGTCAGACGTTTCACACCAGAGGCCCTAGTACGAGTTTTGGTGTGTAAATCTGGTGTGAAACGTCTGACGCCCAGTACACCAGTGGGCGCTGATTTGTATGGAGACACTGAGCGGATTCTTTAAGAAGCTTGGTCTACGCCAAGCTCGTACTCGCATGTCGAGCTTTTCAAAGAATGCGCTCAGTGTCTCCATACAAATCAGCGCCCACTGGTGTGCTGGGCGTCAGACGTTTCACACCCACACTATACACTGAAAACTCGTACTAGGCCCTCTGATTTACACACCAAAACTCGTACTAGGGCCTCTGACCATTGTTACTATGGTCAGTGGGCCCTAATTATTACTATTTATCTTCTAAATGAATTGGTATTTGGTTCTAATTTTGTTTTGCTGATTGAATCTACTTCCCCAAGCAAGCGAACCTATGTAGACATTTTTTTCCCATCGAACCCACTGGTGGACCAGATGGGAAAAAAAAACACATCGAGCCCACTCATTTGCATAGTTGAGATTTTTTTCCCATCGGCCCCACCAGTGGGCCAGCCGGTGAGCTAGATGAGAATAACCCAGTTGTTATTGTATTTTCCTTCGCTCACATTATAATACCACTCGCTAGTCCAAAAAACGTCGTCGTCATAAATAAGCATGAGTGTCATTGCATTTAGAACAATGATTAATTAAACTGTTTTTACCGGCTTAAAAAAAGAGGAGGTTTTCAATTGAGCTGTATTTTTTTTGGTACCTCAGAACTCCGTCATATAAATGACTTCAAAATCTTTTAATTTTTTCATTTTTGTATCTGAAAATGTAGGTACCTAATACTTCCAGATCAGTCCCATAAAACTATTATCTAAATCAGTTCAGTAGGTTTTGCCGTTAAAAAATAATCTTTATTCAAAAAGAAAATTAAGACTTATAGGTAGTTATAGTCGATAGTATTATATAATCTGTGCATAGTATTTATACAATGTTCATAATGATTTTTCAAATCAGTTAATAAATGACGGAGGTAACAAACACTACAAAAAATACAACCATCTTGAGAACCTCCTCCTTTTTTAGAAGTTGGTTAAAAATCACTAGCTGTATCAATAATCACATGACCAATAGGTACCTGAGGGCCTAGTACGAGTTTTCAGTGTATAGTGTGGGTGTAAAACGTCTGACGCCCAGCACACCAGTGGGCGCTGATTTGTATGGAGACACTGAGCGGATTCTTTGAGAAGCTCGACATGCGAGTACGGGCTTAGTGTAGACCAAGCTTCTCAAAGAATCCGCTCAGTGTCTCCATACAAATCAGCGCCCACTGGTGTGCTGGCCGTCAGACGTTTTACACCAGATTTACACACCAAAACTCGTACTAGGCCCTCAGTAAAACTTTAAAGTAATAGCCGTATACCTACTAAATTCTGTGAAGATCGGATAAGTGGTTCAAAAGATCTTGTCGAACAAACATACAAAGCTTTTTTGCCCAAGTTGTCATTAAGATCTCGTTCGCTTCTCTCACTCGATCAAATAGGGCTAGGGTGAGAAGTTGCCCTTGCTGGTCCAATTTATAAGTCATCTTATAATCTTATGATTATATGATCTGTGGATTAAGACATTGTACGCCCGAAATGGGTAGACTTGAAACTATTGTAAGATAATAAGATCTCCTGTTTAACACACATTTCTACAATAAATGTTTCTTATTATTTTTCAGTGTTTCGATAGACTACGCACGGAAAAGCCAAGTATATTCAAATCGAAAGTTTTCGTGGTCGCTGGAGACGTTGGTGAGGTGGGATTGGGTAAGTTACAAAGATCGTATAAGTTAGTGGCCAACTCTAGTGACGGAGTTTTTAGGCCGCCTTAAGGCCTCCTGCGTGGCTTAACGACTGCTAGAGCTGGGACAGTTTAACGTGGCTTCCGGAGCACGGCAGCGGTAAAATGCAAATGACACTGACGTTAGCCCTCCAATTAATGAAAGTCATTGACGTAGGTGTCTGGCTTTTTGCATATAGGTACTCCAGAAATCTCCACTAAAAAATCCCTACCAGTGAAGATTTCCGTTTTTTTTCAGTAATCCCCACTGCTACGTCGTATCCAGTGGGGATTTCTGGAAAATATTGTATTTTGGAAAAAAACCCAGTGCGTGGAGTCCCTACGCGCGAGAGAAGTTATACTTCGAGTGCCACGCATTCACTCTCGCTCTGTGTTTAAGTAATGTGAAATTAATTTAGTATTTATTTTTATTTATAAAATATGCAGTACTAAATTTTCACTTCAAAATAAAAAGTAAAAAGTTACAAAAGTCTATAATGTTTATAATGTTTATGTCTATAATGTTCCGCCATATCACCATTCCGCCAACAGAGCTCGCTACTGATGGTTGAAATTTACGGCTGTTTCTTTTTCTTTTGTTTGACGCTGTCAGTTGGAAGTCAAAAACATGGGCGGTCAAATGCTGAACACTGCCATCTATTAACGATAGTCAGCAGCTAGTCTCTGTCTCTTTCTATTCCCCCGAACAGAAAGAGACAGAGACTATGTCCTCCCGTATAACGCAACCTATTTGGAAGTCGCATTAGAAGTATAACTTCAAAAACGTAATAGAAAATCTTTTTCCAGGATTATCAGAGGAAGACCGAACTCTGTTAGTGAATCGTGTAAACATTGTGTTTCATGTCGCTGCTACTGTCAGGTAATTAAGTGTTTGAAGTCTTGTACAGTTAGTAGCAGAGGTAGATCACTTTTTAACCAACTTCAAAAAAGGAGGAGGTTCTCAATTCGGTTGTATGTATTTCTTTTCAGTAGCAGCAGTCACGTACACGACATTGCGTATTTTGCTTTTCTGTGGTGTTAACGATTAATAGAACTGTCACAATGAACTACCATCATCATCATCATAATTTGATGATGAAAGCAGATCAAATTGAAGTTTTTCCAGTTTTTTTAAACTTATAAATTGTTGTAGATTCGACGACCCTCTGACTTATGCAGCGAGGTTGAACCTCTTCGGCACGCAACAAATCACGGAATTGGCGAATGAAATGAGTGAATTGTCTGTGAGTAACTTTTTCACTGACAATTTTTTTTTTATACATATTTTGTTCTAGCTTAGGCCCTAGTACGAGTTTTGGTGTGTAAATCTGGTGTGAAACGTCTGACGCCCAGCACACCAGTGGGCGCTGATTTGTATGGAGACACTGAGCGGATTTTTTGAGAAGCTTGGTCTTCACCAAACCCGTACTCGCATGTCGAGCTTCTCAAAAAATCCGCTCAGTGTCTCCATACAAATCAGCGCCCACTGGTGTGCTGGGCGTCAGACGTTTCACACCCACACTATACACTGAAAACTCGTACTAGGCCCTCAGGTCCTTTTGCCAAGTCTTTTTTAACTGAAAAACTTATACCTACACAGTTAGATGGCCAACCGCGCAGTGTATCTCGGATACGTTACCGTTACGATACGTTTACGATTGTTACATTTATTCGTGATCACGAACAAATCTGACAGTCGTAAACGTATCGTAATCTTAGCTTATGTAGCTATCTCAGATACACTGCGCGGTGACGCTGTTTGACAGTCGAGCTGGCGTTCACGCGCAATATGATACGAATACTTTAGGTACTAGTATAGTATTATATAATCTGTGCTTTAGGTTTACGTAATGCGGCGACTGTCAAATTAGTTCGTGATCACGCCTCTACGCTACCGTTAAAGATACGGTTGTCATAATTCATCATCATCATCATCATCATCAACCTATATCAGTCCACTGCTGGACGTAGGTCTCTCCCAAGACGCGCCACTGAGCCCGGTCTTCGGCTCTTCTCATCCAGTGTTTGCCAGCTACATGTCTCAGATCGTCGCCCCACCTAGCCGGAGGGCGTCCTACATTACGCTTGCCTAAGCGCGGTCTCCACTCGAGTATTAGTTTGCTCCAACGATTGTCGGTTCTACGGCAAACATGGCCGGCCCACTGCCACTTCAGCTTACTAATCCTCTGAGCTATGTCGACCACCTTAGTTCTTTGTCGGATAACCTCATTTCGGATTTTATCCTTTAAAGAAACTCCGAGCATAGCTCTCTCCATAGCTCGCTGAGCGACTTTCAGCTTGTGGACCAACCCTACTGTCAGTGTCTACGTTTTGGCAGCATGTCATAATTCGTTATACCATAATTTGTATTTAATTCCTCAGGCATTTGTCCATGTTTCCACCTCCTACTCCAACACCAATCGGGATCCAATCGAAGAGGTGATGTATCCACCTCATGCAGACTGGCGGGAGACCCTCAACATTTGTCAGACGATGGACGAACACACCATCAGAATGCTAACTCCTAAGTGAGTATATTTACAGCTGAGAACATTGAGAAGCCCTTGGCTTAGTCAGCTCGTTACGTATTGACGTTGTGTAAGTGTACTAGACTGAGAGGATGGTAAGATAACTATTCTAGATCGCGCAAACGAAGGTATCACGGAGTTTGAACATAAGTATACCGAATACCATCCATTGCTCCTCGGAGCCCGAGACAAAGGTCGTTCGGCAAGGAAGATCTTCCCTTTTCGTTGGAGGCCACATATCCGCCTAGTAAAAATGTTGGTTTCGTGTGGGGATTGAGGAGAACACTCCTCAATCCCCACACGAAACAAACATTTTTACTTTGCATAACTAGATGGCGTGATTAATATTTTACTTATTATTTAACCTGTAATTGGAAGAACACTAGATATAACTATACTGTTAATATGAAACTATTGTTATTTTGTGTATCTTCTGTTGGCAATCCTCAATAAATAAATAAATTATCAGGTACCTAGGAGAGATACCTAATACGTACACATTCACGAAGCAGTTAGCAGAGCATGTGGTATATGAACAACGTGGTAAACTACCAACTGTCATCATCAGACCATCTATTGGTGAGTTGTTACCTGACTACGCTGAGCAAAATAATAATCCCCGACTGTCAGATTTGCAAGCTATATGGCAAACCCATTGCCACTTCCATTTACTACTAATTCTGGGAGGTACGGAGCTACCTTAGTTCTACGGATGGCTTCATATCAGATTTTATGTTATACTAGCTGTCGCCCGTGGCTTTGCTCGCGTGGTAGCAGCATTATTTGGATAAAATCTTTGATCCTAATTTTAGACCCTTTAGGGTGCGACTTTTAAAAATTCACTAAGAAAGGAATTTTGAAAAGTCGCACCCTAAAGAGTCTAAAATTAGAATCTAAGACCTCTAGGACTTATAGTTTAGGCTGTGTTTTGATTGTCAGTCAGCTTCAAAAGAGTTTTATATATTTAGAAGAAGAAAATATTCATTTATTTACTGCCAAGGTATGAGTTTCTCTATAGAAACTCACGCCTTTGTAATAATATCTGTTTTCAGTGATTGCTAGTATATCAGAGCCGGTACCAGCTTGGATTGAGAACTTCAACGGTCCTGTTGGTATCTTTGTGGCGTGTGGAAAAGGTGAGAACAATTTGAATTAGGTACACATTGCATTTGTTTTTTACATTGTATAGTGGCCACTAAGCTACAGAAAAGGAAATACGCAATTTTTTAGATTCCTATTTTTATCTCTTTGCTGTATCTATGTAGCTATGTTTCTTTTTATGGCACAAAATAAACGTTTTCTATTATATTCTATTTAATATTGTTCACGTGACACAAGTTACATAAAAATTAGAATTCTTAGAACTTTTACTCTGTAGCTCATTTTCACAGATTTATGTATCGTTTATCGTGCAGTGTGCAAATGCCCGATACTTTTTTTGTCTTTCTAAGTATTGTGTGTTAACAGGAATTATGAGGAGTATCCACACGGAGCCACACATAGTACTAGACTTCATTCCTGTCGACTCCAGCGTTAAGCACATCATAGCAGCAGCCTGGATTAGAGGCACTAAGAAGTAAGGTCTACCTTTATAGCTGGAAACCAGCGTCACTTCACGATGTGAAGTGGCATTAAGCTGAGCTGTGGCCCGTTTTGGCTCACGCATGCACCAGCACGTCATGTATGCGCCTAGACATAAAATATAACAAATATAGGTATATACCTATATTTGTTATATTTTATGTATTTCTTAAGTTTCTACTTATGTTGTTTTCTTTTTGTTGTGCTGTTATGTGTTTATAGTGTGTCCAAAATAAATGTATTTTCTTTCTTTCTTTCTTTCTTTCTTACCTTTATAAATACCGTATAAGTATAAAGCATCTGAAAACCGAAAATACAATTTATTTTTGATCCAAGTATCTTACCCTAATCAAAGACCCTACTACCTTAAAAATAAAAAAAATGTACTCTAGTAGGTAGGTACATATCTATTGCTAATTCTGTGTTTATGGCATGTATATTGCCACTTATATGTTAATGGCGTGGCAATATGCATGCCATAAGGCATGCATATTGCCACTTGTTTATACGGCATGTCTATTGCCTTGTGTATATGGCATGTCCGTTGCAATTTGCTTTATCACCAGGTTAGAACCAGAAGATGACATCCCCATCTACAACTGCTGTTCCGGCAAACTGCATCAGATTCTAATGGCAGATCTGATCAGCATGTCCAAGAGTGTGGGCTCGGAAGTTCCTTTGAATGACGCGCTCTGGGCCATTGGTGGGCAGATCACTGCTGACGCACGCATGCACTATATCAAGGTACGATTGAACACGGAAGAGAAAGCAGATTACAGTGCCACCAACTTAGCTGTTCAGGTGACCAAAATTGGAACTACAGTCGCTTCATACAAAACGACGACATACTCATACTGCAACCACTAGCGACACTGTCACCTGAACCCCGAGTCCATGCATTTGTTTTGTCTTTCGACTCGAGTATAGCACACGCAAACGCATTCGCAAAGCGAGAAATTTTGTATGAAAAGGGGGTCCATTAATTACGTGAGGCATTTTTCAGAATTTTTCGACCCCAAACCGGATAAGCGCCTCTAGCGGGAGATTTAGGAATTGTGCAATTCCCAACAAAATGTCTCCCTTTGCGAATGCGTTTGTGTGTGCTATACTCGAGTCGAAAGTCAAAACAAATGCACGGACTCGGGGCTCTGAACAGCTAAGTTGGTGGCACTGTACTTGTTCTTCTTCTTCTCTTCAATAATGGCCTCTGACCGTCATTTTGACAAGACAATTTTGCAAATGTCAAGTGATATAATTGAAATAATATAAGTCAAGTCATTCGTCAAGTCGGCCGTCGTTTGTTTTGAAAAGAAAATGGTGGATTTCCTCTTCAAAACCTAACACGAATTTTGACATTCAGAAAAACCACTTTACACACATTTATTCCAATGGCTCACACTTTGTGTTACGACCTAAGTATTATTGGTTAAAATTCCACCAAAATTAAACAACAATACTCACTATAACACAAGAAAAACCCCTCCTTCCACTTAGATCCACAGTCTTGATCCACATGTAGATCCGAGGATACTTTTTTTTCCTCTTCAATCCACCTATGAGGAGATCTAAAATTACTATTTATTTTCTATTCCACTTGAATCCACAATCAAGAGGATCTAAAATTACAAATTTTTTTCTGTTCCACTTGAATCCACAATGAAGGGGATCTAAAAATATTTAATATATTTCTATGCCACTTCGATCCACAGTGGGATCTAGGTGGAAGGAGGGCTAAAAAAGAATAAAAAAAATATATATTGTTCATTAAAAAATTCGCTCCTTGCCCGTGGTCCCGTTGACTGGACCACGGAAAAACTTTTTTTCCGTAGTCCAGTTAACTGTACCACTTAAAATTTTATTTTTTCATTCCGTGGTCCAGTCAACGGGACCACCGAAAAAATAATTCTTCCGTAGTACAGTTGACTGGACCACCGAAAAAATATTTTTCCGTGGTCCAGTCAACGGGACCAGCTCAACTGGACCACGGGCAAGGAGCGAAAAAATTAAACATAAATCAAACAAAAAATTTTAATTATTAAAATTATAAATTACAAAAATAAACGTAAAGTTCTCTTCTCTTCACTTAAATGTAAACAACTTAATTGTTAAATAAAAATAAAAATAGATAAACGAAATTTTCACTGTTAAGTTTATCCTGACAAAGCTTAGATATATGAATAGACCAAAATACACAACTTTTAATTCCGTACTTGATAAACAGAAGTGTAATTTTGTATTAAAATTTTAAAATAAATAATAATTCTTCTGTTAAATAAAAATGAAAAAAAATCATTAATCAACAAAAATAAACAAAAAAAAATATTTTTACTTCACTTGTTCTAAGAAGTGTGCAACTGTGATTTCTCCTGATATTAACTGGTTTTGACATTCTAAAATAAAATTATCATTATCAATGTTTGATTTTTTTCTCTTATTTACAATATTTTCTTTTATGCGCAAAAAGTTATATTTTGCCTCCTGTTTTAATATGCATAAAAAATTTACTAAGTTACAATATTTTTTTCCCAATTTCTTGTTTAGTTTTCTATTAAAACCTTCGATACAGTTATTGGTACGATGCCGTTCTTTTGCGATTGCCCACATCTGTGTGAAAAATTTGCTTTTGAACCAAAACCTTTTGTTGTGTGTACGATCTGCAGACATTTGTTCAGGGTGTTCTGGTCGTTTATATGTATAATAAAAAATATCTATCTATGTATTGTATTATATTATGTATATCAGTTATCTAGCACCCATAACACAAGCTCTGCTTAGCTTGGGGCTAGATAATGTTGTGTGAATTGTCCAGCATTATTTATTTATTATTTTAATTAGGGGGAAAAGTATCCAATGATCCACCAGTGGATTTAAGAGGAAACAAAAGTATCCAATGATCCACCAGTAGATTTAAGAGGAAACCAAAGTATCCAATGATCCACCAGTGGATTTAAGGGGAAACAAAAGTATCTAATGATCCACCAGTGGATTAAAGAGGAAAAAAAAGTATCCTCGGATCTACATGTGGATCAAGACTGTGGATCTAAGTGGAAGGAGGGAGAAAAACGATAAAAATAAAAGTGCTATATTTTGTTTAAAAAAATTACAAAACTCGAATCCGAAAGCAGACTAACAGATTAACAATACGGTTGACAGGCGTCATGGCTCAGTCGGTAGTAGCTCTGCCTTCCGTGCTGAGGGTCGTTGGTTCGATCCCCATTCAGAACAAACATTTGTGTTGCAAACATAGATGTTTCTTCTATGTCTGGTTGTTACTATGTATTATAAGTAGGTATGCTACAAAAAAAAAGTGCGCGGAAAAAGTGAAACTTCGAGTGCCACCACGCATTTACTCTCGCTCCCCCTCATACCCCCTCCATGGTAGCGTTAAACGTTTAACGCAACCTTGTTGGAAGTCGCATCAGAAGTTTCACTTAAAAAAATAAGTATTCTATCAGCAATCTAGTTCCCATAGTACAAGCTCTGCTAAGTTTGGGACTAGAGGGCGCTGTGTGAAATGTCCAAGAATATTTATCTCTTAAACGTAATTCCAGGTAATTCTTCAGCATCTTTTACCAGCTGTGCTAGTGGACATGATGTTATGGCTGCTTGGCAAAAAAACTATGTAAGTTTATGAAAAAAAACAGTGCGTTTTCGAGGGTTTAGTTAGACCCCGGCCTAGCTAGGATCGGCCTAAAGTTAAGCTCGAGTTAAACCTGAGACGTGATTATGTAAGACTTTCAACGAAGTCGTAGAAAAACCCGTTCTTTAGTAAAATTATTCATTCATTCACTCAAAACTGATCAGTAAATGAAGTCAAACAAGAATTTAGCGGCAAAACAAGGGGTAGGCTACCTACGGTTAATGATTTTATCAATCTAAATGTCAATGTCGAAAAGAACAGTACTTACGTAGTGCATAATGCGAACTGCCAAGGAGTGGAACTCTCTGCCATCATCAGTATTTCCTGAAAGATATAACCTAGGAATTTTCAAGAAAAGAGTGAATAGGTGGATTATAGCTAAGCGTGCTCCACCTTAGGCTGCAGCTACACTTACCACCAGGTGTGCTGGCAGACAAATGCTTAGCTATTGCTAAAAAAATATAATAATTGAGAAAAAACAGTCACCAAATTGATTTTCATGACATAACAAATTTTAATGACAAAGTTAGACCCGAGTTAAACCTGGGGTGGGGTCGGTTTAGCGAAAGTCTGTAGTTAGACCTCGGTGAAGGTATTAAACATGTTACGTAATATGAACCCTAGTTAAGTCCAAAACACGAGATAGGGTTTTTTTAGGTATCTACTAGGGAAGTCTAAAAGATCTGCCAACATAACAGGTTTCCTACAGCTTACTACTACACTATGACCGAAGCAATGTACCTTATGTACCCAATGTACCTTATGGATTTCGTTTTAAAGCCTTCTCGATACAGGCTTAGCATAGTGAGGAGACTTTTTTTTCCGTACTCTTTAGTTACTTATATAATTTTTATGGATGTAATTCTTTTTCTCTGATTACAGAAAAAGTAAAAAAGAGTAAAAGTATTAAAGTTTAATACTTTTACTACTTTTACTCTTTTTTACTTTTTAACTGTCGACATTTTCAGGTTGGTGAAGGTACAACGACGCATCTTCATAGCAAACCTCGCGTTAAGTTTCTACACAACACAGCAATGGACGTTTTGCAATAAGAACTTCGTCGCTCTGCGGTCTAAGATCAAGACTGAAGACCAAGACAAGTTCTACTATAGAGTAAGTTCATGATCCCTACTAATATTATAAATGCGAAAGTAACTCTGTCTGTCTGTCTCGCTTTCACGCCAAAACTACTGAACCGATTTGAATGAAATTTGGTACACAGATAGTCTAGAGCCTGAGAAAGGACATAGGCTACTTTTTAATGCCAAAAAAGGGTTGAAAAGGGGGGGGGGGGGGGTGAAAGTTCTTTTAACCTTTTTCATGAAAACTTTTTTACATTTGAAATAACTGTCAGTTGTTTGACAGTAAGACTTTGAATGACAGGACAACGTCTGTCGGGTCAACTATAAATAAATACTCTTGGACATATGTATTAACACAACGCCCTCTAGTCCCAAACTAAGCAGAGCTTGTACTATGGGAACTAGATTGCTGATAGAATTCTTATATACATTTTTTGTAAATACATACTATACATAGTAACACCCAGACATAGAACAAACAAATGTTTATTTTCAGTGCCGAACTCACGACCTGTAAAATGTATGTAAGGGTGTGTGTATGTATGTTTGTTACTCTTTCACGCAAAAACTAATGATCCGATTTGGATGAAACTTGGAATATATATTGTCTGTGACCTGGATTAACACATAGGCTACTTTTTATCCCGGAAAATTAACGGGATCAAACGGGACGCGAACTCTTCAGAAACCTAGAAAATTTCACATAGCAAATTGCACTTCTAATCCTGCGTCGACGAAGTCGCGGGCAGCAGCTAGTAAATATAATATACATTTGAATATCTTTGTTTTCAGGTAGAAAATATGGACGTAAAAGAGTATTTCCTCAAATGTTGCTACGGAGGTCGCCGTTACTTGCTGAAGGAAAAAGATGAAGACATTCCTAAAGCCAGGATTCACCATAAAAGGTAATATTTGAAGTTATACTTCTAATGCGACTTCCAACAGCGTTAAACGTTAAACGAAGGAGGAATAGAAAGAGACAGCATTTAACGCTCCTGGGGAATAGAAAGAGACAGAAGTGAGAGTGATCATATACGGAGACCCCCACAAAACGCAAATGGCACTCGAAGTATAACTTCTTCCGCGCGGAGGGACTCCACGCACTGTTTTTTTTATATATACAACTAAGTACGGCCCGCCTGATGGTAAGCGGTTACTGGTAGGCTATGGACGTCTGCAACATCAGAGGTTTCCACACATCCTTGATGAATTTATATGTATTATAAGTATGTATTTACAAAAAAAGTGTATATACCTAAGTAATGTATATAAACAGGCGTCATGGCTCAGTCAGTAGTAGCTCTGCCTTCCGTGCTGTGGGTCGTGGGTTCGATCCCCACCGAGAACAAACATTTGTGTGGCAAACACAGATGTTTGTTCGGTGTCTGGGTGTTTCTATGTATTATAAGTATGTATTTACAAAAAAAAATGTATGTATGTATTCTATCGGGTTAAATTTTATAATGTTGTCTTGTGTATTTATAAAAATAACAAAATAAACATTTTCTATTCGTATTTCTATTAGCAATCTAGTCCCCATAGTACAAGCTTTGCTTAGTTTGGGACTAGAAGGCGTTGTGTGATATATCCAAGGATATTTTATTTAGGTATACACGGTGTAACATAATTACCCTATAAGTCCGAAAGGTGGGTATTCTACAGGTCATAGCGAACAGTGTTTGTTCTACGACTTTTGAGATTTCGAAGTTTTTCATTCATGAAATGAGCTCGTAACTTTTACTTAAAATGTACCTACAGCATGCATGTGCGTGCGATGCGGTAGGATGGTACCTACGTGTGCATGCGTGTGTACGGGTTTACGCAAATAGTAAACAAACACTTAGGGTTGTCGCAAATTTCTAAAATAATAAAAGTTGTACTATTGTGTGAAAATTTAAATTATGATTTATTAACCCTTTGCACATGTCCAAGCACTCATGTGGTCGGTCTGATTACGCCCCCTTCGGGATTATAGGGTAATTATGTTACACCTTTTATAGGTACGATACTAAAATAATGTTGTTATTTTTCAGAATGTATATTCTCGACAAATTAGTGCAGACTATATTTTACGGCATATTGTTCTACTGGGTGTGGAATACTGCTGTCTCTTATTTTGGTGAGAGCTTCTATGAAGGACTTGTGTAATACGCCTTACATTAAGTAGATATTAATATATATTATATATATACCTACTAGCTGATACCATGTCCATCTAGATTGAGAGGTCTTGTTTTTCGGCTATAACTCCCGTAGAGTCCTTTTCATGAAAGAAGTCCCTCGGAAATTTCCGGAACTAAACTTTAAAACTAAATTTTAAATTAGTTGTCAGGTGCTGTTATTGTGTTCGTATGCTAGTGCGTTTTTATTTGGTTTCTGTGATCAAAGTCTTGTTTTCAATGCCTAAAGTTGTTAAAAGTGCTGCCCGAGAAATAATACTTAAGGTTGACTACAGCGACGCGTCTGCGGGACTTCTTTCATGGAAAGAACTCTATCTTAGGTTTTACAAATTTTTGGATTATTGCTAACAATTTTTTAACATTTTCCTGCCTAATTTTGATTTTGATCTAATTTAGGATCTCTCAATCCAGACGGACATCTGATACCCGCGACTTCGTACGCGTGCGAAACTTTCCACCAATGTATCTGTCAACCAGCATACGATGAACCTCGTAGCAAATGGCTGCTTTTGGTTTAGAGAGTTTAAGCTGTATCTAAGAATCCACGCCTTTCATTTCAATAAAATGTAGCCTATGTTTCAATCCGGAAAAAGCGCTTCTGAATTGTATAAGTTTCATTGAAATTGGTCCAGTAGTTAAGGCGTGATCCGCAAACAAACAAACAGATCAACAGACAAACTCAATTTTCGGAATCAGAATCGTTTATTTAGTAGATCTGCATATTTAGTTTATCCATATCTTCAATTGTAGTTTTTGACTTTTTTACAGTTTTATAATAGTAGGTATAGATATAATAGATTATTATAGGTACTTACCTACATATGCGTCGTTTTAAACGTTTAGCTTAGGCTGAATTTATCTTTATTAGTATCTAAAGTACCTATATGTAAGAGACCTAGGCTGAAATACTCAAACGTCATTCAAAATTTGAGCACCACTTAAAATTCAAAGTGGTGCTCTGCCTCTGTTTGACATTACTCATTTGTAAGAGATAGCAATAATTTAAGCGGAACTTAAATTGAGTGGGGTTTGAATGGCGTTTGAGTATTCGCCCATAGTAATATTATTTAAGTGGTAGGTATTGTGTGAATGTTTTATAAATAAAAATCAGATAATTTTCATAAACAGTGTTTTTTATTCTCGATAAAAAAATTATAAAATATTATTTACAAACCTTTACAAATAACCGATAACCAGAGAGAATTTCAATTCAACTATTTCATTGTTTTCTTATTATTATATCACAATATTGAGTTGTTTGAGCTACAAACTGTATAGTACCCTCCATAGTAATTGTACTTACATAATTTATTAGTACCTATTATGTACTTACATAATTTATATACACAAGCAAATGAAAATATAAACAAGTGTGATTACAAAATTATTTTTTAACATTAAACCATTCTATCTACGATCTGCCTGGAAGAGATCACTCATAGCGATAAGGCCGCCCATTGTACTTCACCTAAGAATAATGAACTCTGTGTTTATTTATACATTTTGTAAAAGTGGTATACAATAAAGAGTTTTCTATCTATCTATCTACGAATAATTTTAATTATTAGAATAATATAAAATAAATAAAGTCAAGTGGTTACACCAGCGTATTCTGGGTTCAAATAAATGATGGAGCAAGCCGTTGGCCTACCAGATGTTAAGTAGTAACCACTGCTTATAGGCAGTAGGTATAACGATGACAGTAGGTGTTATTACGATTCAATTATATATATTCACGGACACTTAACACAACGCCTTCTAGTCCCAAACTAAGCAAAGCTTGTACTATGGGAACTAGATGGCTGATAGAATACACACATACATTTTTTTTGTAAATACATACTTATAATACATAGAAACACCCAGACACAGAACAAACATCTATGTTTGCCACACAAATGTTTGTTCTCGGTGGGGATCGAACCCACGACCCACAGCACGGAAGGCAGAGCTACTACCGACTGAGCCATGACGCCTGTCAAAAAAATTGCACACTGAACACGTCCACTGAGGACGTGCTGTGCTCACTCTGAGACATAAAGGTGTTGTTGTGTGCTGTAATAGCACCGGCACCCTTCAAACGGAGCTTAAGGCGTATGTAAAAGGCAGACAACTCTCTCGCTCGCACATTTCAACATTTTTGAAGATATAATATAACTAAATGAATGTGAAATTGAGCTTCAGGGTCGAGAGAATAACAATGCAAAGGTTCAGTAAAAATATCACATTGATCACAAGTTTTCCGACCAAAAAACTTGTACCAATGCGATAAATTAAAGTGCACATTTTTTGGTTAGAAAACTTGTTTGGAGAAATGTGATATTTTTACTGAACCTTTGCATTGTTATTCTCTCGACCATGAAGCTCTGCAATTTCACATAATTACATTTATTTAGTTGTATTATATCTTCAAAAATGTTGAAATGTGCGAGCGAGAGGGTTGTCTGCCTTTTACATACGCCTTAATAAACTATTATAGAAATAAAATAGAAACATTATAATGTAAATATCTTTCTCTTATATATAAAAATGAATTGCCGTTCGTTAGTCTCGCTAAAACTCGAGAACGGCTGGACCGATTTGGCTAATTTTGGTCTTGAATTATTTGTGGAAGTCCAGAGAAGGTTTAAAAGGAGAAATTGAGGCAGTACGAAGTCTGAGCAGTCAGCTTACCTTGTGGTTTCCTTAGTGCTATAGTACAAAATAAGTTATTATGTATTTTTAAAACAATAAATGAAAAAAAAAAAAAAAAAGCTAGTTAAAAATAAAATCATCGCTTTAATTACCTAAATAGATACAGTGTTCTTATAGACAGACGGACAGCATAGATTTAGTATAGAAGATTTAGGATATTGAAACCTTTTTGCTTTGAAACCCTAAAAATGGCAAGAAATTTTACACTTCTCATTCACTGGCTTAAAATATTGAAATATATTTTTCAAAATTTATAACCCTTTACTTCGCATACCTAATCGGCTAAAAATGCCAAGCAATATTTACAAATAAATTTTTACGATTCAACTTTTCTACAAAGCAGTCACCCATCTATTGACCGCGCTGAACGTTGCTTACGTTCTATAAAACAAATTCTCAAACTAACCCTATTAATAAACTCGATGTAGGACATCGATTTGTCGGTTGCTAACAGACGGTTTTTTTGAGCATCAATTTAAGAAAACGTGTTAGGAACTAAAAATATTACTTTTAGGAAAAGTTGCGACCTTATTATTATTATTATTTATATACATTTTAGTAAAAACAATATTGAGCAATAAGACTGAGCATTAAAATAAATTAAATATTGCCACGAATGGAATGCAAGGTTCCTATTACCGGTGTTATATAATTACCCTATAAGTCCAAAAGGGGGGTATTTTACAGGTCATGGCGAACTTTTGAGATTTCCAAGATTTTCATTCAATCTTTTACTTAAAATGTACCTACACACAGCATGCGTGTGCGTGCGACGCGGTAGGATGGTACCTACGTGTGCATGCGTGTGTACAGGTCTACGCAAATAGTAAACAAACACTTAAGATTGACCCAAATTTCTAAAATTATAAGTTGTACTTTTGAATGGAAATTTCAATTACGATTTATTGACCCTTTGCACATGTCCAAGCACTTAAGTGGTCGGTCTGATTACGCCCCCTTTGGGCTTATACAGCGTGTATCTACAATGGTGACATTAAATTGACACACGGGAAGAGCTACTTATTAGTATTCATAAAAAAATAATTAAAGTACAGTCAGCTGCACTAGAATGTGTACGATTCGTAACTTTCAATGTAGGGCCGCAGCATTTTTATGGACTTTGACGGTCCCAATACTAAATAAATAAGTAAAATTATCAACTGTGTTCATAATTTTTTAGTTTTTATCCTGTAAATGTCTATTGCAATACGGTGACACTAGTTTGAGAGTTACGAATCTTACACATTAAGAATACTAATAAGTAGCTCTACCCGTGTGTCAATTTAATGTCGCCATTGTAGATACACGCTGTATAAGGTAATTGTGTTACACCTTGTATAATTTTAATTTAATTAATCATTTGCTTAAATTAATATTTACAAATTAAAAATAAATCTTATGATACGCCTTAATCCTATACAAAAAAGTATGAATAGATAACCAAAATGTGGCAATGATTTCCTATTGCATACTCTCAACAAACTATATCTTAGATATTTCTAACAGTTGTTGCAATCTCATTAGTACTGATTAAGTAGAAACGAAATATAAACTTATAAATATTGTTGCATTGATAATACTATCCACTGTAACGTTTATTGCAAAAGAGCTGCGAAATTCGCCAATTGCTTCAGAGGCTCGAGTCTGAGTAATGAATATCAAAATGCGACTTTCGAGATATTTTGTATGAAAACCGGATAAGCGCCTCTAGCGGGAGGTTTGCAAGCCCACTACGCAAATGAGTGGGTTCGATGGGATTTTTTTCCCATCTGGCTCACCAGTAGGCCGGCCGGTGGGAGGACTCGATGGGAATAATATCTTTGTCCATACAAAAACTGCGAGTTTCTCAATTCTCGCTTTAAGATAAACAAAATAAAACGCAGACTACGAGTTCAGATATTTTGTGTAATACTTAATATGGATATCAGACTTAAGACAGTCACACAATATGGTGACATACCAGATTTTAACAATCCACTTAGATTTTTACAAAACCTTCGGATTTGATTAAAATCTTAATCGATTTCATTCCGAGATTTGTAACACCAAATCATTGTTATAACTCTTTAGTTTAGTCCTGTTATCAAAACTTAAGTTCAAATCCATTCCGTCATCTAAAATCTCTAAATACTTGCAATCATCTTCACTGTCTGACTGTTTCACTTCTTTATAATCGAAGTTCTCCTCACTCGTATCACTTTTAGACCCATCACTCTCAATAACAATATCAAATATGTTTCTTACGTTCTCTGCTACTTTGTCTTTAACACTGCCTACTGTATCGTAAACTTTATCTGTGAGTTTCATACTTAGATCTTTCATTTTATCGCCTAGATTAGTCTTCTTAGCGAAATCATCGTCTGAATCAGTGTCGAGTGGTATCTCACAGGGTGCGTATACATTTTTGTTACAGTTATTATCCGACCAAAGATTGGCTTCTTTGTCGGACCATTTCGATTTAAACATGATTTTGAATGTGAGGATGTAAATTGTGATAAGTGTAAGTAAAGATCCGGTTATAAACGCGAGGTACATGATTGCTTGTTCAGCTACAGGTAAGATGTTTAGGTAGAGTTTGAAACGCTGTTCCATAGATGGCGGTAACGTGTACATTCTCTGCAAAAGAAAAATAATAAATTGAATTGGACTATTTCAATAGAAAAAAAAAATCATAGAGCCAGTAAACCTGATACAAACACAAATTGTTTAAGAAACTATGATAATCAGAAAAAACACAGCCATAGAAACATTAAGCCTGATACAAATATTGTTAAAGGAAACATAGATGTTATCATAACAGTAGACCCAAATTTATAACTATTAACAGACAAACATAATCAATTACTTGATGAAAATACTATGTTTTCTCGTATTGTAACTGAAGGGTCTTTTAATGTACACTAAGTTACTACAGTTTAAAAAGATACTGAAAAAATAGTGGAAGGTAATAAAAGTTTTGAGCTGATTTCAGAAAAAATAAAGGAATTACTTAAAAGTATCACGGTCATATTAGTAGTAGGAAAATACTAGGATAGAATACTTACGATATCAAACCAAAGCATCGGCAGGTACATGTTTGCGAATCGCGCACAATTCGTGATGCCGCCAATATTGCCGAGCGCCATATTAATTTGGAACTTTGAGCTGACGTCCAGAGGAAGACCAGAGGTAGGCTCGATCCAAAACCTAAAAACAAGTAAAAGTGAGTATAGCTAGGTAGGTTCCTATTGTAAGTAAATTAAAGGTGGACTAGTAGATATCGGTTAGCTACTAAAATATATGTAAATGCTGCTATTTTAATGTATTTTTATACTTATTTGGACCTTTCCAAAGCATTCGATCACGCTGCCCACGTTTTTCACATCGAAATAACTACTATAACTACTGCAAGTTACTTAACATTTTGTTCGTGCTATATTTTTTGTCAGAGAACAAACTCCTGGATTTAAGCTAATCTTATAGCAGCTACTACCTAATAAACAACGTTTGGCGTATCACAGGGTTCCATTCTCGGTCTACTTTTATTTATCGCTTACAGAAACATTAATATTGGTATTTTACCTAGTTTCATGCTGCTCCTGGTTGGGTGTCAATCCTTCCACCTTCTCAAATAGAACCTTGTCTCCCTGGTAGAAGTGAGGGTATGAAAGGGCGATGGGGAATCCGTAGTAGCACTCTGTTACATCTATGAGTCCGTCGGGTAAGCATTCACCTGAGAACGGAAATTGTACTTAATTGAAATTGTTTTATTTTACTTAGCAAGTCATTTGTAGGCAATGACTGATTCTACTGTTGACATAACGCCTATAACCGGAGAAGACAGAATTAAGGAAGAATAGAATGTAGGAAAGAATAGGGGGAGATGGAGCTAGAGGCCTTCACCCAAGGAAGGGCCCTTACTTTAACAAACACACAGTAAAATTTAAAAACGTAATGATACTGAACCTAATTGTTTAGTTAAACTTTTACTTTTCATATGCAATGTTTTTTTTAGTAACAAGGAAATGTGTATATGACTTTTTTTTTTATTACTGTTGAAGTTATAATAGCTTTGACTATCTGGTTTTTACTGTGGTAATCTATTGACAGGTATCATGGCTCAGTCGGTAGTTACTCTGCCTTCCGTGCTGGGGGTCGTGGGTTCGATCCCCACCGAGAACAAACATTTCTGTGGCAAACATAAATGTTTGTTCTGTGTCTGGGTGTTTCTATGTATTATAAGTATGTATTTACCGAACAAAAAAAATGTATATAAGTATTCTATCAGCAATCTAGTTCCCATAGTACAAGCTTTGCTTAGTTTGGGACTAGAGGGTGTTGTGTGTAATGTCCAAAGATATTTATTTATTTATTAGATGGTGTTAGATTCTAACACTGTTATTTTACTTACCATTTCTACAGAAGCACTTGTTTTCTTCGTTATATTTCCCGTTATCGAGCATGTGGTCTGGGAAGGTGTACTTGTACGCGTTCAGACCGTTCTTCACGCCTTTTCCTGTGGGATGCTGTTGAAAAAAAAACTCGCTTTAGAACAGATTTTTACTTTATGGAGGTACCTTCCAGAGTCACGTAAAGTTCTATTTTTAATCAATTTCAAAAAAAGAGGAGGTTCTCGATTCGGTTGTATTTTTTTCAGTCCTTTGGCAGTTAAATAAGTATAACTGGAAAAAAAACACGTCATCCACGTACACGACATTACATATTTCAGATAAAAGAAGTTTTTTTCAAATTAAAGTTATGAGGTTGGCCTTTTTTGAAGTCGGTTAAAAAGGACTGATATAAACATATTTCCTGTCAAACTACTGGCAACAGTGAGTGTCACTGGAAATGTACTTCCCAGTGACTACCCGTAGCACTACCAGTAGTGTCATGGGAAAGTAAAATTTCCCTTCACCCCACTAGTAGTGCCAAGCGCCTAAGAAAAATATTGTATGGTTTATTTTTTTACTAATTGTATCTTTTGGTTTGTTTATTGATTTATTTGTTTATTAGTGGTAAGTTGTTGTTTATTTCTCCTCGCACACTGTGACGTCGCAAGTCGCAAGCGGCACCTAGTTAATAATAAAATTCAAATGGAAAAAGGTATTTACCAAAGGGGCAGCTCTGCACATGCTCTTCCTGAAGAACAGGATAGATTCATCAGCCGATACACCTCCCGGGAACTTGGTGCCGTCTGATGCGTTCTGGACGTTGGAGCAGTGCTTCCCGTGCCATTGGGGTAAGTCTGTGGAGCCGCGGTAGGTGTCAATGAGACCTGACTTGCGCACATCGTCAGCGCCCGTGAAAATAGTCTCGTAGTCACCATCGAAATCGTACATCTGGAATTAAGTTTTTTTTTTTTAGTTTAATGTAGGTAATACTGAGTACAATGTAAATTACTTAATTATTTCAACCGGTGTGGTAGTATAGTGGTTTGTTCGATAGTCAAACTTTTCTTAATAACAACCTATAACCTACGTCCTACATACACGACCAATTTGCACTCCTTTTTGTTGTCTTGCAGTTTGTGTGAAAAGTAGAGTATTATCCTCGGGGACAAAGCTGTCTTAGTCTCAGGCGACCTTGAATACCTCTGTCACTACGGATTCTAGTCAACACCCTCGGGTAAACGCTCGGGTGTCACTAGGATCCTCTGTGACTTCGGGATTCAAGAGCCCACTCGACATTAAGACAATGCTTTGTCTCCCAGGTTAATAATCTACTATTAAGTTCTTACCATGTACCACTCTTCTTCACTTTTCATTCATTCATTTATAACTGCAGAAGTATTAACTCACCCGATCAATAAGACCCAGTTTATCGAAGTATATCCATCCAGGCATGAGAGTATTGCCCAGGGTCATCAGCTCAGACTTATACCCCATCATAAATTCTCTTGCTGTCATCTTTGTTAGAGGCTTCGTGTTCGTGAGGGTCACCAGGTGGTTCAGACCGATTTGGGTGAAGAAACTCTTCTTGGAGACCACGTTTGCTATGCTCTGTAACGAAAATATGAGATGTGGTTTATCAGACCACTATGTAAAGGCTTTCGTAACTTTCAGTTTTTAGAAGCTGAAGAACTCTTTGTATCATAATTAATATTTTAAATGTGAATGTAAGTTTGTTTGTTACGCTTTCACGTGAAAACTACTTAACCGATCATCATGAAACTTTGTACACATATTCTTGGAGGTATTAGAAGTAACATAGGACACTTTTTATCACGGAAAACCAACGGGATCCAACGGGACGCGAGCGAAGTCGCGGGCATCAGCTAGTAATTTATAAGTTTGAAACCTGAAAAAACTGACTTGAACTTGATACAGCTTCATCATCAGATGATGATGATGATGGTAGTTCATTGGGTTTGTTCTATTGATCATAAACACCATTGAAAGGTCACACGAAAGCAAAATAAGCAATGTCGTGTACGTGGATTATGTGTTTTTTCGTACCACTTGCTCAAAAAAATATGACATTCTATGCCACAAAAAGCGAACATAAGTATAGTCATTTTTAATCTGTTAAAAACAGGGAGAGAAAATTGTACTGGATTTCTTTCATCCTCTAGGGGGAGAAAGTGATTTAAATTTGGAATACAATTTATACTGAACTACATCTGTGTTTACACCATTGAGTTTGTATACAAAGCACGCATTTATTATGCAGGCCGGATGAGCTTGATGCCTTTGCTTTTCCGACAAAAAAATATTAGTCTAGGAAAATGCCGCGTTTTTGTTTTCTTCAAATACATAAACGTTAAGTTTATTTTAATTTATTTTTATAAATAAGTTAATGTTCTAAAATGCTATCTCATATTATTATTGTGTTAATTTTTTCGCAAATGGTACGAAAAGTAGAGTATTTTCCTCGGTGATAAAGCTGTCTTAGTCTTGAGTGAACTTAAATCCCTCGCTACTCTCAGGACTCGTCTTAAATCCCTCGCTTCGCTCGTGATTTAAGTTTTTAACACCCTCGCTATGCTCGGGAGTAAACTTCGTGTCCTTCGTTACGCTCGCGATTTTAATCGTCACCCGCGACAGAAGACACTGCTTTATCCCCTTGTATAATAATCTACTATTTCCAGTTATTCCTATTTAACTGCGAAACTACTGAACCAATTTTGACAAAAACATTACAGGACTAATCTATTCGTTTGAAAGATATTCTTTCAAACAAAAATTCGAATTTTTGAAATCGGTTCAAAAATTTGGAATTTGTTCCGGGTTAGTTCAAGATGAGGCCATCTTATGCCTCGCCTTCAGGTTACTTGCCGTCGAGAACCTGACTTACACTAAAATTTATATTTTTGTAACTTTTTAAAGTTTATCAGTTTAAGTTAGTCCCATCCTCGTCGCCACTTTGGTATATCAATAAAAACCCAGTAATTAATTAATTAGAGCTAGTTTATTTGGCACCAACAATGTACGTGACTACGTGTAAGATCTGAAGGAAGGAAGGAATGAGATGGAGTGAACGTGAAGCGTTCAGAGTATCTCACACTTCATTCAATAAATGGAGCAACCATCATTTATTTCATTTAGTTTTCTATTCGTCATCATTTATTCTATTTACTAGGTGCCGCTCGCAACTTCGTTCACGTCCCGTTGGATCCCGTTGATTTTCCGGGATAAAAAGTAGCCTGTGTGTTAATCCAGTTCACGGACAATATATATTCCAAGTTTCATTAAAATCGGATCAGTAGTTTTTACGTGAAAGAGTAACAAACATCCATCCATCCATACTTACAAACTTTCGCGTTTATAAATATTAGTAGGATAGTTTCCTATTATCTTACATGTTTACTATTTGTGTACTAAAAGCAGTAGGTACATTAGATACCTACACCTGACCTAGATAGGTACCTAATAGTACCTATTTATACATAAACACATTAGCACTAAGTCAATGAAGTTTGTTGCACTAAGGGCCTACTTTGTCTGAGTGTGTTGACCTAGGTAAAGAATAATAATTACCCAACTTAATCTAGGTATTCTAAGATGTGTGCTCATAGTTGAAAGAAAATAGAAATAATACCTATCTATCTACTGCTAGTATCATACTAATATTATAAATGTGAATGTAAGTTTGTTTGTTACGCTTTCACGCGAAAACTACTTAACCGATCATCATGAAACTTTGTACACATATTCTTGGAGGTATTAGAAGTAACATAGGATACTTTTTATCCTGGAAAATTAACGAGATCCAATGGGACGCGAACGACGTCGCGGGCGGAAGCTAGTAATTTATAATCTGGAAAAATCGACCTCAATTTGATACGCCTCCATCAAATGATGATGATGATGGCAGTTCATTGGGACTGTTCTATTGATCGTAAACACCACAGAAAAGCAAAATACGCAATGTCGTGTACGTGGATGACGTGTTCTTGCCAGTACTGCCAAACTACTGAAAAGAAATGTAACGAATTGAGAACCTCCTCCTCTTTTGGAAGTCGGTTAACTTATAGCGAGACTCCATCTCATGACCATTTCACTAAACCCAAACCAGGCTTGATTAATGCCGGTTTTACCATCAGACGATAATGATAATTAAGATGCATTTGGAATTTTCATGAAACTCATAGGAACTGACTTCAATTTGATACGCCTTCATTATCAAATGATGATGATGATGGCAGTTCATTAGGACTATTCTATTAATATGATGACATACAATATTTTTCGTAGTCATAGTTCATAGTTAGTTCATTTATTCATAATACGGTATTACATGTCAATTTAAGTCGATGTAGATTACACTAACATACTATAATTACGGTTGTCAAATCGTTTTGGCAGTCTACACTTGCTGCAGAGTTAGCGTGACTAGACTTAATTATCTTAGTGTTTGTATTTATAATTCACTTTTTACCTTGTAAAGTTCATTGCTATAAAATTTTGGTATTTTACAAAACAAATACTTAAATGAAACTCAAAACCTGAATCGGCAAGACCGTGGCCTACATTTTTTGCAAATATTCACGCAAAATTTATTAAATGTATTTACTTAACGTGTTATAGGTCAGTTCTGGTTATTTGGCAGTTTTCCTTGGTGATAATGAGTTTATTTTTATATTTGACAGGGGCAGTTCAGGTTCCTGAGACAAAAAAAATTGAAAAATTGTGTGAAAATGTCAAAATCTGAATTGCGACTACTTAAAGTACATTTTTGATATGATCAAAATAATTAATTCTTGAGTATAACGCCCGAATACTGAAACACTGATTGGGTTACGATTATTGTCATCTCTTACTAATATGGGTAAAGTAAAAATATTAAATAAAATATAAATAAATATTCACGGACACTTAACACAACGCCTTCTAGTCCCAAACTAAGCAAAGCTTATACGATGGGAACTAGATGGCTGATAGAATACATACATTGCAGCCAATCCAGACTGTGATATATTCACGGATGACTGGAAGACACTTATTTTGGTATGCCTGAGATATTGCGAGAATGATGAATGAATGTTACGTATAATATAATTAAACTATCTGACTTATAATTTATGGACAACAATTTTATTATTTATATCTATTTAATTTTTGTGTTTTGACATTTTTAATTGGTAGTGTTTAATTAATTAGTGTAATTGGTTGTGTGTGACCGTTCTAATTAAATAAATAAATAAATACATACATTTTTTTTGTAAATACATACTTATAATACATAGGAACACCCAGACACAGAACAAACATCTGTGTTTGCCACACAAATGTTTGTTCTCGGTGGGGATCGAACCCACGACCCACAGCACGGAAGGCAGAGCTACTACCGACTGAGCCATGACGCCTGTCGAAATAAGCATGAGTGGCGATTAAATTTTAAGTGACGTTTCAGTATTCAGGCGTAACTTTTCTGTACAATAAATGACTGGGCAAGCCTACTCCATCTAAACATTGTCCGAGGCACTACAGTGTGTCGTTAAGTGTAGGCATAGGTTGCCTCCCGACGCTCTATAAATCATCTTTAATAGATTTAAAGGCTAAAATGTAAGGTAGTAGGTTCCAAATAACACTGCAATACAGGTCATTCACCCACCTTCACCTCGATGTCGCAAAATTCAATTTATGTATGGTAAACAAACAGTACTACGAGATTCGAGCGATTACCGTCTTAGCGACAGGTTTGTATGGAAAGCGACAGAATAAGCCCTTCATAAATTGAATTTTGCGACATCGTGGTGAAGTTGGGTGAATGACCAGAAGGCCTAGTACGAGTTTTCAGTGTATAGTGTGGGTGTGAAACGTCTGACGCCCAGCACACCAGTGGGCGCTGATTTGTATGGAGACACTGAGCGGATTCTTTGAGAAGCTCGACATGCGAGTACGGGCTTGGTGTAGACCAAGCTTCTAAAAAAAACCGCTCAGTGTCTCCATACAAATTAGCGCCCACTGGTGTGCTGGGCGTTAGACGTTTCACACCAGATTTACACACCATAACTCGTACTAGGCCCTCTGTATTGCGGTGTTATTTGGCACCTACTATAGCAAATTGATGAATTGCTATTAACTTTGTCAAAGGCAAAATGTATGAACGACTCATATCGCTCGTTGTTTGTTTAGCTGCTAAGTGCGCGTTCAGGTTAATGTAATATAAATGAATACAAGGATTACAAGGTACATTACCCAGATTACATTAACATTTAAAGGATGGGCAGGATCTGATGAAACACCAGATGGTTGGAACAAACAAATCATACTGTCCCGGATATTTGAGTCATATTGCGCGTCATCGTCAGCTCGACTGCGGAACGTTGTAGTGTCACCGCGCAGTGTATCTCGGATACGCTAGCGTTACGATACATTTGCGATTGTCACAATTATTCGTGTCCTCAGAGTGCATTGTGAAAGAGATCAAAAGTCATGTTTTATAGGAAGTGTATAAGTATTTATCGTTTTAATATTTAACTTTGAGCCTTTAAGAATATCTTTGAGTTTTCTGATTAAGTTATAAATAAATGGATTTACGAAAATTTTCTAAACAATACCACTGTGTCTATCTATCTTGTATCTATAAGTACTATTATAAAACTGTAAAAAATCCAGAATCTAAAATAAAAGATATGGATAAACTAAATATGCAGATCTGATATATACTAAATAAACGATTCTGATTCCGACAATTGAGTTTGTCTGTTTGTTCGTTCGAGGATCACGCCTAAACTACTGGACCAGTTTCAATGAAACTTATACCATTCAGTAACCCTTTTTCCGGATTAAAACGTAGGCTATTTGGTTCGGATCGGAAGCATCGGTGGCGAGTCCATTCGCACTTGACCGGAATGTTTTTTTTGTACACAAATGTCACTTCTGAAAGCCGGAAGAGTCCACCGCGGTGGAGGCCAAAACATATCATTGCAACACTCGCAACAATTTATATTTTTTTATAATAACTTGATGAAATACGAATCGTAATTCGTAGAACATTCTACGGCGTACGATGAACGACGAAATTGACCTTCGCTGTTGACCTACAGTTATAAAAATGTAGGAACCGAGTTGCGTAAAACTGGTAAAACTAAATGGTAGCGGATATATTGTTTGGCTCACTGGGGGGTATCGTTGTCGCATAAAAACCTGTCAGGTTTAAGCCTGGCAGGTTTACTGAACTATTTTCATAGTAAATCATAGGTATTCTGTTACTAAATAGTGACATTAGCGCGTTTCAGCGTGTTTTTTGGCGTCAAAAGCTTCTTGGTTTCGTATATCTGTAGCCACGTCGCTTGACATTATGCTGGGCAGCGAAAGCAGTTCAGAGCTTGCGATACGGGGCAGAGCCTGTAGTCAGAGCCCCGAGTCTGTGCATTTGTTTTGACTTTGGAATCGAGTATAGCACACGCAAAAGCATTTGCAAAGAGAGACTTTTTGTTGGGAATTGCACAATTCCCAAAACTCCCGCTAGAGGCCGGATAAGCACCCGGGCTTCATACAAAATTTCTCGCTTTGCGAATGCGTTTGCGGGTGCTATAATCGAGTCGAAAGTCAAAACAAATGCACAGATTTGAAGCTCTGACACAAGCGAGAATCGAGAAACTCGCAGTTTTGTACGTAGAAAAATAGTTTGCAAATCTAGACGCGCTTAGCGGGTTTTCATACAGAATATATCGCTGACTGGGTCCGAAACCAAGATAACTGGGTCCAGTCACTGGCATTGTGTAAACCTTGCATAATTACTAGAAAATAGAAAGAGAGAGAGGAGAAATTAATGCTTAAATAAGTAGGCCTTTACATATTGTATTGAAGATGATTTATAGAGCGTCAACAGGCAAGCTATGCCTACACTTAACGACACACTGTAGTGCCAATAGATTAGCCATTGGGACAATGTTTAGATGGAGTAGGCTTGTAGTACTATACCATCCTCTCAGCCTAGTCAGACATATCCACAGGAAGGACAGTGCCTGGGACAATGTTTAGATGGAGTAGGCTTGTAGTACTATACCATCCTCTCAGCCTAGTCAGACATATCCACAGGAAGGACAGTGCCTGGGACAATGTTTAGATGGAGTAGGCTTGTAGTACTATACCATCCTCTCAGCCTAGTCAGACATATCCACAGGAAGGACAGTGCCTGGGACAATGTTTAGATGGAGTAGGCTTGTAGTACTATACCATCCTCTCAGCCTAGTCAGACATATCCACAGGAAGGACAGTGCCTGGGACAATGTTTAGATGGAGTAGGCTTGTAGTACTATACCATCCTCTCAGCCTAGTCAGACATATCCACAGGAAGGACAGTGCCTGGGACAATGTTTAGATGGAGTAGGCTTGTAGTACTATACCATCCTCTCAGCCTAGTCAGACATATCCACAGGAAGGACAGTGCCTGGGACAATGTTTAGATGGAGTAGGCTTGTAGTACTATACCATCCTCTCAGCCTAGTCAGACATATCCACAGGAAGGACAGTGCCTGGGACAATGTTTAGATGGAGTAGGCTTGTAGTACTATACCATCCTCTCAGCCTAGTCAGACATATCCACAGGAAGGACAGTGCCTGGGACAATGTTTAGATGGAGTAGGCTTGTAGTACTATACCATCCTCTCAGCCTAGTCAGACATATCCACAGGAAAGACAACGTCAATACGTGCGGAGCTGACTAAGCATAAGAATAAGAATAATAAGCATTGCAATGATGTAAAATTATCTAAGGCGTTGTTGATGAGAGATTTCTAATAATGATTGGAAGTTATAACTTGGCAGCTATTTTTACAAGCCTTATGTAAGACGACCCTTACGTTTTCTAAGAAAATTGCTGCGTTTTTTGTAACGTGTTGATTTCACAAAATATGTATTTGTATAGACTTAACTAAAAATCGTTTGAATACGCGTACGTAAATAGAATAAAACATTTGTGACTCTGATTTAGAAGTACCTACCTACATCTCTTATCTATTTTAATATTTTATATCGGTGCTAATGGCTAAACTTGATTATTATTTAATTATTTTATTGTATTGACGTCGGTTGATGAAGGAAAAATTATGTTTTTAGTTTGGAATGTTTTAATTGTGGCTCAAACATCAATTACAATAAATATAGATAACGACGCCGACGCAGATCGTTAAGGCTTGCAAAAAATAAATGTGACTATTGTGAAATAAAAACGAAATAGGTAGGTTCTCATACCAGCGGGGCTAGGTTTGGTCTAGCGATCATAACGCACAACTGCGGCGCCGGACACATAATCGTATAGAAAACGTCTAGTATGGTCTTTCGTTCCGTCGCAGTCTGCGTCAGCGGCGAGGAGCAAACGCGGTACTCTACGTTGAGCCGCACACCGCAGCGTTGTGCGTTACGATCGCGGAAACGCTGCTTTGGATGCGCAAGCGAAATATTTTGTCCACTCGTTCTGTCATTTTGCACCATTCTGTGTATTATTGCAGTAAGTCTCTGTTGTATGTATCGTATCTGATGTGGACGCCAAAACGTGCCTTCTTATTATCAACTTTTGACAATTCTGCATGATTAATAGCAAGTCCTCAGAGAGGTACGACTCCTGTAACTTTTTTTATTGATCGAGTGAGCGAAGCGAACGAGATCTTATTGACAACTTGGGCAAAAATGCTTTGTATGTTTGTATGTTTGTTCTTCGAGATCTTTTGAACCGCTTATTCTATCTTCACAGAATTTGGAAGGTATACGGATAGTACTCTTACGTTGTACTGGTTTGTTAAATGAAGTAAATCGGTCAAGGGGACGTGAAGTTATGAGGGTCCAAAGAGAGTAAAAAAAAGTCGTACAAAAATATCAAGTGGGGTGTCATGATAGGGTTTTGTTTAGAAATTCCAGAACCATTTTAATTTTGATTCTAGATCTAATAGTTTTTGAGTTGTTGTAAAAATTATAAAATTGGATAACCCAGTACAACGTGAGCTAACATTTCTTGGAGTTTCAATGATTTTGTAGTTCAAGTAAGACTGGTACTTAGCTAGACGGCAATTTCGAAGCGATTTGCAAAGTTTATTACAACCAGGGGTCAATAAAAATTGTTTGGGTTTTATTAACCTCCGGCCATCACGAGATCTCAGTTCGGGGCGAACCCGTTGATTTTCCGGGATAAAAAGTAGCCTATGTGTTAACGTCACGGACAATAATATACTTATTCCAAGTTTCATCCAAATCGGATCGTTAGTTTTTGCGTGAAAGAGGAACAAACATACATCCTTACAAACTTTCGCGTTTTTTTCGCGTAATAGGATATATTATTTAAATTTTTCGAAGTATAAAATAATGAGAAAGTTTCTTACCAGCAGAGCGATATGTGGCATGTAGACAATGTCGTCTTCCTTGTGACCTTCGGACATCTCCTCAACCCAGGTCAGTGGATGGATGGGAATAGCAGACAGGGTAGCATTGTCATTGAATCCAGTCACATTGTGTTCTAGTGCCTCTCTGTAAAGTACACAACAAAGAATAAGCAGGACACCCAATTATGCTGAGCATAGCATAACGAATTGGTTAGGGTGCGTTAAGCCTTGGTCTCGCGATCGTAGGCATGCAGCATGCAGCGCCGGACACATAATCGTATGGAAAACGTCTAGTATGATCTCTTGTTACGTCGCAGTCTGCGTCAGCGGCGAGGAGCAAACGCGGTACTCTGCGTTGTGCCGCACGCCGCAGCGTTGTGCGTTACGATCGCGAGACCAAGGCTTTACGAGTGCACCTAAATTGTTTTTTTTTTAATTTTAGCTACATTTATGTTCCGCATGCACATTATGTACCTGTACCTAGCTGTCGTACCTTACTAATCTATGTGTATGGCAATAAACGATTTTTCCTCTTGTTCTTCTTCAATTCTATGAAAATAACACACTGAAATATTTTTGTATGAAACGAACTTCAAATTTTGACCTCCGTTTCATACATTGTTCGTTTTTTGAAAGTACGAATCTAGACCGAGGGTTTCGCCAGGCTGCGGTACGCACAAATTGTAACATTATTATGAATAGATTGTGAAACATACATGTTTATTCTATGTCTGGGTGTTACTATGTATTTATAAAAACCTAAGAATGTTTTTACAAAAATAAAATAGTACTGAACCCGGATCAACTCTTTCAATAATAACTATTGCTTTTACTTAAGATGGTCTATGACTCAGCTGTTAAAAGATTAGTTGTAAGTGTAATATAATATTATTAAACTCGATGTAAGCCTGGAATAGTTACACCGTGTGTTTCCTTGGTTTGAATTTGAATTTGCTTGTCAATGCAAAAGACCTAATTTGAGTTTAAAACCTCGAAAACCGACTTCAATTTGATTACGTTCCGGCTTTTTCGTCATCTGATAGTGATGGAAGTTCATTGGGATTATTCTATTGATCGTAAACACCACTGAAAAGTCACAGGAAAGTAAAATACGCAATGTATACGTGTTTTTACCGTTATTTTTATTGAACTGCCAAACGACTGAAACTATTTTGTATACATTTTTATAGGACCAATCTGGAAGCATTCCTTTTTAGATAAAAACATATTTTTTTCGATCGGTTAATAAATGTCGGAGTTCTGAAGTAACAAACCTTAAAAAATACAACCGAATTGAGAACCTTCATCTTTTTTGAAGTCGGTTAAAAAACACGGTGTAACTATTCCAAGCTTATATCTAATTTATTAATAACATAATATTAATATTAGATCCGTGGGTGGTGGATTAAGATAATATCGGTTCTTAATGTTCTTATATGGATTTATTGATCAAGTCATCTTTGTCCATACAAAAGATTTGAACGCGCTTCTATTTTATTTTGAACTAGCGACCCGCCCCGGCTTCGCACGGGTGCACTGCAGTAGTGATGATGATGTATTATACATATAAACGTTCGTCTAAAAAAAACCGCTTCAAAATCCGTTGTTATTTTTAAGTTAGTTTTAAAGATTTAAGGATACATACAGACAGACGCGAGAAGCGACTTTGCTTTATACTATGTAGTGATTTTAAAACCTCCGATATCGCAAGCTCTGAACTGCTTTCGCTGCTGTCAAGCGACGTGGCTACAGATATACGAAAACAAGAAGCTTTTGACGGCAAAAAACGCGCTGAAACGCGCTAATGTCACTATTTAGTCACAGAATACCTATGATTTAGTATGGAAACAGTTCAGAAAACCTGCCAGGGGCATTATTCTGTATGACTTAGGAGATTCCTTGCCGTAACCGTATGACGTCACCGTAAGGAATGACATTTATGGCATAGGAAATACGGCATAGGCATAGGGCGATGTCACGCCGCTGTCTTGTCGTGCTGCGTAACACGCTTGTATTGGTCATAGTGAATAAGGCCCCAGGCAAACTTGGCAGGTTGTTATGAGACAACGATTGCCCCCCTATGCTGCATTTCTTTCTTGTCTTGTGTTCGTGTCTTATGCGCACTGTTTACGTGGCAAATAAATAAATTAGTTTTTTTTTATATTGTATGTATGTTAGTCTCTAAGGTATATATTGATATGGGTCCTAGAATAAGCTTTTACATTTTGTACTTTTCTTAAGTTGCCTGAAATAAAGTTTAATTAATATTATTTTTTAAATGTGCGGTGCTTTTCTAACAGAGCGAAGCTTATCTAACTTATTACTAATTTAACGTAGAAAATTACAACTAATACAGTATTTACAATATTTACAAAATTCACATAAAACAGTTGAGCTATTCACAAACCGTTGAAAATGATTTATAGATAGCTCAACTGGTCCAAATCAGTACCAATCGTACTAACTTAAAAATTCACAACTTACTTATAAACATAAGGTCCGACTTCTTCTACGATTATTTTGTCAGCTTTACCAGCGAGGTAGTCCTCAGCGTTTGTCACGTTGAAGAGATACACGCGACAGTACAGCTGGACTTCTGGCTTTCTCCACATTTCAAATATCTCGCCGCCGTCTTGGAGTACCACTTTCTGTAATATTTTTGTAGGTTAAGTTCTATTTTTAGGTTAGGTTCTACTATTAGGTTAGGATGTATTTTTAGGTTAAGTTCAATTTTTAGGTTAGGTTCTATTTTTAGGTTAGGCTCTAGTTTTAGGTTAAGTTCTATTTTTAGATTAGGTCCTATTTTTAGGTTAGGGGGTCCACACACAGCAGCATCATGTAAAGATGTACATTATAGCACGATACATCTCATTACATTTTTCCATAGAAATCGTCAGAGGCCCTAGTACGAGTTTTGGTGTGTAAATCTGGTGTGAAACGTCTGACGCCCAGCACACCATTGTGCGCTGATTTGTATGGAGACACTGAGCGGATTCTTTGAGAAGCTTGGTCTACACCAAGCCCGTACTCGCATTTCGAGCTTCTCAAAGAATCCGCTCAGTGTTTCCATACAAATCAGCGCCCACTGGTGTGCTGGGCGTCAGACGTTTCACACCCACACTATACACTGAAAACTCGTACTAGGCCCTCTGGAGACCACACACAGCATTAAATGTATGGAAGGTAGGGAATGTAAATGTACATTGATGTACATTATACCTATTTGTGAACCCCTTTTGGTTCTATTTTTACGTTAGGTTTCTTCCGCCATCTTCTAGTACCACTTTCTGTAATATTTTTTTTAGGTTAGGTTCTATTTTTAGTTTAAGTTCCATTAGGTTAGGTCTTATTTTACATTAAAAAGTATATATTATATAATATTTTTGGGATTTGGTGGATATTTTATTGCAAACATATAACGAAGTAACTATTATCTTCTTTGAAGAATACTTACAATAAATCAATTTGACCGTTAAAACCGCAAACTTATCTGACGGGTTAGTAAAACCAGCCGCACCTAACCACCGTAACTATCCAAACTTGACCTTTGTATCAAGCAGATATAAATAATTCATCAGTTTAGGAAACTGGTTGATTCTATGTTGCAGAATACATGCTAATTTATATATGTAATTCTCCAGAAGGTTGTTCATCACACTGGTCCTTTCACTTGCAAAATTAAATAAGAAATAAGAAGAGAAGACCAATTTGCTTAACACCCCTTAAGACCCGTACGTACATGCTGATTTAATGTTCAAGCACTGATCCGGATTCGAGCATAGATATTCTTCTTCTTAAGTAATATAAAACTCTTTTGAAGCTGACTGACAATCAACGCACAGCTTAAACTATAAGTCCTAGAGGTATGACATTTGGAGGGTAGTATCCTTATATAGTGTAGGGGTGCACTAAGAAAGGAATTTTGAAAAGTCACACTCAAGGGGTCTAAAACGCGGGCAAAGCCGCGGGCGACGGCTAGTTTTTGTATGAAAATCTCTACTCAAATCTATGCTTGAGTAACGATTTTATCAGCATACGAGCCTAAATTTACCACATCCTAGACGGCCTTAGGCCCGTATGCCGATACAGAGATCGTTACCCAAGCATATATTTGAGTAGAGATTTTCATACAATAATCTATGTTTGAGTCCGGATCAGTGCTTGAGCAGTGAATTAGCAGCCTGATAAATAAGTATTGACTATGTTCTTCCTGTGGATATGTCTGACTAGGCTGAGAGGATGGTATAGTACTACAAGCCTACTCCATCTAAACATTGTCCCAGGCACTGCAGTGTATCGTTAAGTGTAGGCATAGGTTGCCTGTTGACGCTCTTTATATCATCTTCAACAGATGTAAAGGCCTAGGTAGTAGGACCTCAGATAATATAAGTGACGGTATTGTACAAACCTGTTTGAACAAGAAGTCGTATGGATGTAGGAACAACACGAAAAAACCAGCTCCTAATGCGAAGAAACCCAACATCAGCAGGATGAAAAGACCTGTAACAGATAAAAAATAATTTGTGGTGTTTTTTTATATTATGCATTTTTTATGCACTTCTTTCAAAAGGAAGAAAAAATATGAGTAAAATAAGTGGTAATTTTTTTATGCACTCATTTGAAAATAAATTATAAATATGCGAGTAATAAGTTGTAAATTTAATTTTTTATGCATTTCTTATGCACCTATTGGAAAGAAAGAAAAATAATGCGAATAATAAGTGGTAATAATAACAAACATCAAATATAAATAATCATTTAAATAATTAAATTATTAATAACATTGAATCACTAGGTATAATTGTATAAATGAATTACACAGATCATTTTATCGTAATAAGTATTTCAATGCATTTAAAATGTATGAATAAATAATTTTTAGTTTTTTCTGTGTATATACCTACTTAAAAGATAAGTTTTAATAAATATTTTTTGTAAATTTTTGACAACCCTTTTCACAGAAAGGTCACAATTTTATTATTACCAATTTACTATTGTAAGTACCTATTTAAAATTCGCAACTTCCAATAGCCTTGTTTTTTTTTTAATAAAGCTTGTTCCTTTCAACTTTTATTGGCTATAATTTGAAATCTAGTCGGTTTAGGTATCATAAAAAACGTACTTTGAGATTCAGTTATGAAATAAGTAGCTACTTGTTTCGTATTGCAAATTCTTTAAATGTCACTGAACTATTTTTAAGTTATGTTACTACTGTTACATCACCTACCTAATTAGATTAGATTAGATTAGATTAGAAAATTCTTTATTGCACTTTTAAAAAATCGTACAGAGGCGAGTTTAATGCTATTTAACATTATCTACCAACTAACCTGGGTGTAGTGCGGAGTTTGATGGTAGTGCTTCTAAGGTAAAACTTTAAAAAGAAACAACAACGCCTTTATAACTACAACTAGCAGCGCCTCGCGGTTTCACCCGCGTAATTCCCGTTCCCGTGGGAATTCCGGGATAAAATATAGCCTATGTTCATCAGGGATAATGTAGGATTCTAATGGTAAAAGAATTTTTTTAATCGGTCCAGTAGTTTCGGAGCCTATTCAATTCATACAAACAAACAAACAAACAAAAAATCAAACCTTTCCTCTTTATAATATTTGTATAGATGTATAGATAACCTACAAAAATATACTAATACACATACATAACATACATGCCTAACCCAAAAAAGAATACATATATACCTACTATATAAAATTATATACATATAATGCTCAATTTTGTTGAGAGATCTGAATTGACAGAAAGTGGTGATATAATTTGGATTTAAAAACACCCAAAGATGCAGATTTACGGATGTCCACTGGAAGGGAATTCCACAGGCTTAGATAAAGTTTTCCGACAAAAAATGTTATGAGATGTATTCTTAACTTATTTTCCACTTTTCGTTTGGATCATAATGATATTTACACTGAACCTTATGCAATTGCACACAAAATTGTTTGCGATTTTGCATAAAAAAAAATTGTGATTTTATATCTTCAGAAATGTTGAAAATGTGCGAGCTGGCCCCCATATCGCAAGCCCAGCATAATGTCAACTGACGTGGCTACAGATATACGAAAACAAGAAGTTTTTGACGATAAAAAACGCGCTGAAACGCGCTAATGTCACTATTTAGTCATATAATAGTAGTATGAAAACAGTTCAGAGAACCTGCAAGGCTTGAACCTGGCAGATTTTTATGAGACAACGATTGCCCCCCAGAAGTTGTTTGACGCTTGTCAGATACATAGGTATTATGTAGGTATTTATTAGTCAACAAATAAGATTTAAATAACATAGATTATATTTTAATTTGTAATAAATTGGTATCTACCGCACAATGATGTTATACAAGGTAAGTACATAACACAAATCAAATGATAGGTGTATTATAATTACTTATTATTCCGTAGATGTTATGGAAAACTTTGTATTTATAATGTCACTAATATTATAAATATCAAAGTTACTTGAAAGATGTTTGTGTTTCAATCGGCTGCAACTACTGGTCCGATTTGGATGAAACTTGGAACATTTCGTTCAAAATACGCAATGTCGTGTACTCATCCTGTTAACTTACAGGATGAGTACACGACATTGCGTATTTTGTTTTGCTGTGACGTTTCCGTGATATTTACGATAAATAGAACAGTCCCAATGAACTGCCATCATCACTATCAGATGATGAAGGCGTATCAAATTGAAGTCGGGTTTTCCAGTTTTTTAAACATATAAATTACTAGCTGCCGCCCGCGACTTCGGTCGCGTCCCGTTGGATCCCGGTGATTTTCCGGGATAAAGAGTAGCCTATGTGTTAATCCAGGTCACGGACAATATAGTTAGATTGTTTTAGTTTAGCTGGGTGTACGTTTTGGAAACGCTGGTACAAAGATGAATTTTTTTTTCATCTTTGTACACAATATTGTTTTCTTAATGTGATTATTTACGGCCAGGTTGTGTACCCACCAACATAAAAAGGTTTTATTCAAGCTGTCAGTTGTTCTATGTCAGTTGTGTTTTGCTTTGCTATACCATTTCTAACAAATGAACGGCTGGACTGATGTTTTTACTGACAAATTTTTTGGATGTTCATTTTAGCCCCGGGAACGAGATAAAAAGTATCCTATGTGTTAATCCAGGTCACGGACAATATATATTCCAAGTTTCAACCAAATCGGATCAGTAGTTTTTGCGTTAAAGAATAACATACATACATACATCCATACAAACTTTCGCGTTTATAATATTAGTAGGATTATCTGGTAAATACGATGTTTAATAAACATTTGAAATGTGTAATTTGAAGATGAAACCATAAAGTATCATGTAGACTTTGCAGTTACTTTCTGACTGTACAATGCAGCTATTTTTAAAGTTGTCCGAATCGTCACAACAAAAATTATTAAAAATCAAAAGTGACGATTGGGAGAATTTCTCCCAATTTTTTTCTCCGAATCGTCAGCAAGTCTTACTACTTGCTCTAGTTATCGAGGTTATAGCATCTTTACATAAGGAAAAAACAGCTTGGTTTGGCTTATTGTGAGTATTTTTATACTTCAGCATTGCTTTAGCATAAGTACATTTACGTACAAGTTCCGTTTTTTCCAAAACCCGAACCGGAACACTAAAAACAACTTTCAAAATTAAAGCTGAACAAATAAGTGTTAAAACAATACGCCATGGACGCGTCTAGAAAGGCAGTGCTTGGAATGTCAGGGCTGTAAAACAATCGCCTCCCCTATTCGCGGCCCCGTCCGTGCGAACGCAAACTGCCCGGTATGCTCCTACGGCTCAGGCCCTTAATCTGCTTAGCGCCTTTCTTGCTCAATCACCAGAGGTTGACTTATTCTATTCAAAATTTAACGAATTTCTAAGATTATGCGTCAATTTTGTAGGTAGGATCTAAGGTAATGTGATATTATGTGTATTTAAATGGCTTACTGCGCGCGTTGGTGAAAACTGTAAGTGCAGTAAGCAGCTGAATTTAATAAATAAATAAATAAATAAATAAATAGAGGTAACTTAGTACCTACCTCCTTATTTCAGGTATTTCCTCTATAGGGGTAGTGGAATCATTGGTTTCTGTTTATCCTATTAATATTATGAATGTCAAAGTTTAGATGTTTGGATGTTTGTTTCAATCGCGTTGCAAGATTTGGCTGAAATTTAGAATATATGTAGTTCGTAACCAGGATTAACACCAAGCTACTTTTTATTCCCGAAAAATAATAGGATCCAACGGAACGCGGATGATGTCGCGGGCGAAAGCTAGTAATGCTATAAATCTACGAAAATCCGTTAGTATACCGGGTGACGAAGATTCACATTCTCTGAGTAGTTATAAAAAAATGGACATGGCGCAAATACTTTCGCGAATGTAGTGTTCCGAGACAAAGCCATGTATAACATGAGCTTCCATTTGTAGGATTTTTAATCACGATGCGGTTCGGGTTAAGCTGGACACTTATTAATTGTGGTTTTTATTTAATTTCTCGAGTTCAGTGCCTATAGTTTTCCTTTCATGAGACTATAATTATTATCAAAATTGGACTAGCCATTTAGAAGTAATCGATGAACGAACAAAAAACGTCGATTATTTTTGCAAACATTTCAAACTTAATCATAGGTTCAACAATTAAGTCTTACAAAATATTTGTGAAGTACATACTTAAGCATGATTTATTAATAGGGAAAAACAAAGAAGCGATTATATGATTCAATCTATCATTATTTAAATTAGCTTTAAAATATAGCTATCCACACCTACGTTGTTTGATTATGGCGAAATAGCAAAAAATTGATTTTAATCGACGTTTTAGAAGGTCGATTAGTTTTGCACCCAATAATAATACTACCGACCTGCCCCGGCTTCGCATGGGTACAGTGCTGATACTAAATATACTACAGAATGTCTTTATATACGGTGTACCTACATACTGTAGAACATTATTTATGATCTATCTCGTAAGGTTCAGCCAGCGTTTGCAATGTAAGCGCAAAAATGTGTTTATTTACGATATCACATTAGAAACCTCTAAAATGATCAGTGTTTCTCTACTATATTATGCATGTATTATACATATAAACCTTCCTCTTGAATCACTGTATCTATAAAAAAAAACCGCATCAAAATCTGTTGCGTAGTTTTGAAGACGTAAGCATACATAGAGACAGACAGCGGGAAGCGACTTTTTTATACTATGAAGACTAGTGATAGTAACTCTTGCATTTTTACTTTTAATTTTTAACACAACTACGGAGTTTTGTCTATGAGGTATACAGGTAGACCTACCTATTTTGACGAAAAGCAATTTTAACCAAAAATATATGACTGCACGCATCTTTGGCAAAATGGGATTTTGACGTTGTGAGCAGTTTTGATTAAAAGGTATTTGACGAAACGCACCTTTGGCAAAAATTGGTTAATGATGAAAAGCAGTTTTGACGATACGCATATATAACTCTTTCATACATCGCTCTGACGCTGTGACGTCCCAATCTAAACAAAGCTTGTAGCGAATCTAGGTAATGGAATTGATATATTCCCGAAATCCCCACCAAGAATCCCTACCAGTGGGGATGGAATTGGACTGGTGCAAGCACTAATCCGGACTCGAGCATAGATTTTTAAAGTTACGTATTTCTTTAACAGAATACGAGCTATATTATAGCAAAGAACCAAATATCTATTCTATTATCGTTGGTAAGTATCTTTGGGGCCTTTGGACCGCAGCAAATTCGTAAATGGGCATCAGACCATTATATTTTCCAAACGAAGCAAAGCTAAGGGGACTAGATTTCTGATAGAATAGTTATATACTTACATGTTTTATGTTAATATAACATCCACAAACACCTTTATTTATTTATTACTAGCTTCCGCCCACGACTTCGTTCGCGTCCCGTTGGATCCCGTAAATTTTTTGGGATAAAAAATAGCCTATGTGTCACGTACAATATATATTCGAAGTTTCATCCAAATCGGATCAGTAGTTTTTACGTGAAATAGTAACAAACATCCATCCATCCATCCATCCATACTTACAAACTTTCGCGTTTATAGTATTAGTAGGATTATTCTTGTGTCTTTAGAGATATAATATCGATAAGACATTCAGTCGCTTGATTGTATGAGACCGTACATTATTACAAGATATTTTGCCATGTCGGATAAGACGCACGTGCATACAATTCTTGTCTTGTGTTCGTGTCTTATAATGTGCAAAAGGCCTTAATGCCATCTTCAGACACCTTAATTCACAAAGAAGGATCTTGTGTGACAGTATCTTAATACCATCAACACTTGTCTTATAATTTTAAAGGATTCTTCAACTTCTTCAAGGTTTTCAAGATGTAGTTTTATTATGTCGATAATGCGTTCGTGTGCTCGTGGCTTGCTTACTTTGTCAATCTTCACCGGTTATCTAGGTTAAGCGACGTTCAGCGCGGTTACTATATGGATGGGTGACTGTTACATTTACATCTGAGCGATTCCGTGCTTCCGAGGGCACGTTAAACTGTCGGTCCCGGCTCTGGATGTTTTAAGGCGGCCTAAAAACTCCGTCACCGGAGTTGGCCACTAAAACATGCGAGCTTGCTTGCTTTTATGTCGATATTTTTTGATAACCAACTCTTTTTTTCAAGGTTTTTTGAAGAAACAAAAGAAACGTATTGGGTACAGGGTACATAAAAATAGCTAGCACAGAGGGCCTAGTTACGAGTTTTGGTGCATGTGTAAATCTGGTGTGAAACGTCTGACGCCCTGTCTGGTGTGCTACCAGTGGGCGCTGACTTGTATGGAGACACTGAGCGGATTCTTTGAGAAGCTTGGTCTACACCAAGCCCGTACTCGCATGTCACTTCTCAAAGAATCCACTCAGTGTCTCCATACAAATCAGCGCACACTGGTGTGCTGGGCGTCAGACGTTTCACACCCACACTATACACTGGAAACTCGTACTAGACCCTCTGGGTAGGTACATAAGAAAGTGATCTGTTTACATACCTACTTATGTTAATCTAAAAAAAAAAATCTTAGCTAAAACCCCGTCTAGTCTAAGGCTCAATATATTAGAAACCTTTGTTAAAAGTTGCGTAAAATTAGCATTATTATATTTGATTGAGTGGTCGTGAGCACGGAGTTGATTTGACTTTGTTTTTCTAAGGCTGATGACACACCCAGTAATCAAGACGTAATAAAAACACGTGATGTTAGTATGGTAATATTTATAATTTATTTAGACAAATTGAGAGAAAAAAGTCGATCTTAATGATTGATATTGCGTTTGTATATGATTTTTATCTTTTTCGCTGATTTTAATACCTATATTTGAATAATTGATAGTTACCTAATATTTTTTTTACAAAAAAAAAATAAAGTGCGTTGAGACCCTACGGGCGGAAGAAGTGAAACTTAGAGTGCCACGCATTCACTCTCGCTCTGTCTCTTTCTATTCCCTCTCCCCAGGAGCCTTAAACGTTTAATGGAACCTTGTTGGAAGTCGAATTTTCACTTAAAAAAATCAAAAGATTTATCCATAAAAATCACAAACTATAACGTCACTTGACGAGGTCACCCACCATAATTAATATTCATATTGTATCTAGATACGATCAAAACCCATTCATTTTAAAAACACTGTTGTAGGTAGGCTACCTACATTTTCTGAATTTATTTATTTTTATAGAACAGAGGGCCTAGTACAAGTTTTCTGTGTCGCCCTCACTAGTGCGCCCAGCACACTAGTGAGCGCTGATTTGTATGGAGACACTGAGCGGATTCTTTGAGAAGCTCGAAATGCGAGTACGGGCTTGGTGTAGACCAAGCTTCTCAAAGAATCCGCTCAGTGTCTCCATACAAATCAGCGCCCACTGGTGTGCTGGCCGTCAGACGTTCCACACCAGATTTATACACCAAAACTCGTACTAGGCCCTCTGATTTTCTTTTGAGTCACACTATTGGTTTCATATTGATAAGTACTTTTACCCCAGAAGATTTCGGAAGTACCTACTCTTTTTCTACTCTGTATATTAATGCAAACGATTAGATAGCTCTAGAGGTGTCAATATCGGTTAATTTTTTTATTAGTTAATGATAAAATGATAAATAAAATATAGTTTTTTTATGGGTAATTTTATTTGAATAAATATTCGATAAACTCGCTTACTGCCCGGCACATAGCACTACCTTCAGGCCGGTCACTCTAATGAAAATATGAAAATTACTCATTATATCTAGGAAGCGTAGGTTCTAATTTCAATGTAGTAAAATGAATCAATAATTTCGTGATTAATTTGAAATTATTCATTATATCTAGCAAGCGTAGATTCAAATTTCAATGCAGTCAAGTGAATAATAAAAATATTCATTACATTACAGTGTATCATTAATCATAAGTTGATAATATTATGTGATAATAAAAATATTAGATCACCTCCATTTTTTTTATCGAATAATAGTGATGATTTTTTTTAAACGTTGTTTTTATTTGTTGAAAGAAATATTAGTCACCTCTAGATAGCTTAACTGGTCTAAATCAGTAGCGATCGGAAGCGTGCATGGACATTACAAGACACTGCCGTGCTGAATAAAGACCAAGATAATCACCAGCCCTCGGATTGATACTGATTTGGGGTTAAACTATCTATAAATCGTTAGCAACGGTTTGTAGATAGCTCAACTGTTTCATTTGTATTTTGTAAATATTGTAAATACTGTGTATTACTGTCGTAATTTTCTTTATAAATAAATGAACTAGTTTACTCATTGCTTAAGTATTTGTCAGTTCCTCAATAGTAATGAGTTTCCTCAACTAGGTATTTGAACCATTTCCTACTGCTTATGCAAATGTGGATTACCTTGAACTTGGCAATGATCTCCATGTCACAGCCAGGAGGAAACAGCTTGTTAATGTAAAAACTTCGTACCTATAAATTTCTTCTTCTTCTTCTATACCTATATGACAATTTTGCCAGTGACAAGTGAGATACTTGAAATAATATAAGTCAAGTCATTCGTTAAGTCGGCTGTCGTTTGTTTTGAAGAGAAAATGGTGGATTTTCTCTTCAAAACCTGAAACAAATTTTCACATTCAGAGAAACCACTTTACACACATTTATTCCTATGGCTCACACTTTATGGATAATACTTAGGTCGTAACATAAAGTGGTTTCTCTGAATGTGAAGATTCGTTTCAGGTTTGAACAGAAAATCCACCATTTTCTCTTCAAAACAAACGACAGCTGACTTGACGAAGACGACTGGACTTATACTAATACAAATATTTCACTTGACACTGGCATAATTGTCTGTCGAAATGACGGACAGAGGCCATATATGGTAAAGAAGAAGAAGGCAAAATGGTAGATTTTAGCCACTTTACACAAATTCGCTTTGATTTCAGATTTGGATACACAATTTTACAAATAAAATGAAGGTATATATTTACAATATTTACAAAATACACAGGAAACAGTTGAGCTATCTACAAACCGTTGCAAACGATTTATAGATAGCTCAACTGGTCCAAATCAGTACTAATCGGAAGCGTGCCCAAGAAACATTGCCGCGCTGAATAGTATGTAAGTACCAACTTAATTTAGATATGAAATTAGTAGTGTTTCAGTATTCGGGCGAAATACTATGTCAGTGAATCTATATACTTACAATATCTATTCAGAAATTAAACACAATTATAGGCTCTTCAGACTGGTAATGATGATTTAATTAAACTTTTTGGTATAGTATTATAATATAATCTGTGCTTTTTGTATTAATATAAAAACAAGACTGTAAAGTGGATATTTTAATGTTTATAATACGCACTGAGAGCCAAAATTAATTATTAAACTAATTAGATATGTTAAACAGTGTAATGATATTATCAAAACATGTATTTTATTAGCAAATATACATAATTCATGAGCATTTCACGCAATGCCTTGTAGTCACAAGCAATAAGCAAAGCTTGTACTACGGGAGCCAGACCGCTTTACTAAAGTTTTTTTTTTTTAAACCTATGTCGTCCAACTGCTGGGCAAAGGTCTCCCCCAAAGACTTCCAGTGTTCTCTGTCTCGAGCTTCCTCCCACCATCCTCTTTCGAAGGCGTCTAGTTCGTCGCGCCAACGCTTCCTTGGCCGACTTTTTTGTAAATACATCTATCTATACTGATATAAAACTGTAAAAGCCAAACACTAATAAGATATGGATAAACTAAATACGCAGATCTACTAAATAAACGATTCTGATTCCGAAAATCGACTTGGTCTGTTTATCTGTTTGTCTCGCGGATCACGCCTAAACTACTGGACCAATTTCAATGAAACTTATACCATTCGAAAGCCCCTTTTCGGATTGAAACATAAGCTATACTTTATTGAAATCAAAGACGTAATTTCTTAGTACAGCTTGAACTCTCTAAACCAAAAGCAGCCATTTGCTACGAGGTTCATCGTATACTGGTTGACAGATATTTTGATGGAAAGTTTCGCACGCGTAAGAAGTCGTATCACCTAGTACTTATAATAAACAAACCAGCGACCCACAGCACGGAAGGCTGAGCTACTACCAACTGTAACGCCTAATACTTATTAGCGATTGCTGGTATTTTATGTTTGAGTTATTTTCATAGTTATACTTCTAATGCGACTTCCAACAACGTTGCGTTACGGGATGACAGTCTCTGTCTCTTTCTAATCCCCCCGAATAGAATGAGACAGAGGCTAATACGCTACAAATGCTACAATCAAATACATATAGATGGCAGTGTTCAGCAATCAAGCATTTGACCGCCCCTGTTTTTGAAGATAAACGACTTCCAACTGACAGCGGAGGGAATAGAAAGAGACTAATACGTTACAATCAAAATATAATAGATGGCAGTGTTCCTGCAACTTTTTACTTTTTATTTTGAAGTGAAAATTTAGTACTGCATATTGGTTAAGTACATAAAAATAAATACTAAATTAATTTCACATTAAACACAGAGCGAGAGTGAATGCGTGCCACTCGAAATATAACTTCTCCCGCGCGGAGGGACTCCACGCACTGGTTTTTTTTGTTTACGTTACTTATTTAGTTAATTATTGGTTCACAAACATGTAACCACACCTTCCGGTGTTAACTTCCTACTGAACTTTATAAATAAACTAGCTGATACTCGCGACTTCGTACGCGTGCGAAACTTTCCATCAAAATATCTGTCAACCAGTATACGATGAACCTCGTAGCAAATGGCTGCGTTTGGTTTAGAGAGTTCAAGCTGTATCTAAGAATCCTTGTTTTTGATTTCAATAAAATATAGCCTATGTTTCAATCAGGAAAAGGGCTTCCGAATGGTACCTATAAGTTTCGTTGAAATTGGTCCAGTATAGTTTAGGCGTGATCCGCTAACAAACAAACAGACAAACAGATAAACAGACCAACTCAATTTTCGGAATCAGAATCGTTTATTTAGTAGATCTGCGTATTACCTTTATTTAATTTAAGTTTATTGGCTTTTTTACAGTTTTATAATAGTATAGATAGATAGAAGATAGATAAGTTTTATGTAAAATGTATTTTTTTACCCTTTAGTACGAGTACCTAATTAGTTTTTTGCAGTAATCTTTTTAAACTTAGTTCTTATCGGTATTAATCTTCTAGTCAAAGTAGGTAGTAATAATATACATTATTCTTAATTGCAAACTGGAAAATCCTGTGTTAATTACTTTATAAATATTAAATTCTAATTCCGGTTACCTGTTAATCTTTTATAAAAAGTTTACGACCCGGAGAAGATAAAACAAAATATTTTTGTTAATGAATGACTTTTGTAGTACATACACAACCTCACGCCTGAATACTAAAACTTAACTCTAAAAGCGTTGGGGCATTTCAGGTCCCGATTTGCATACATTTAGTTAATTTTTAGATTAATTTTGTTATTTATAACTTCTGTTGGTTTTATCATAATCTATTATGCAGTAGAAGTCACGAAAACACAAAATAAAGTAATTATTTTAACGTAAACACCTGTAACTACGATAGACAACATTGAAAATGACACATTTTTCGAAGTAAAATGTCTAATAACTAATGATCCCCGCTGCTTTATAATGACATAGTTACATTTTTTTAAACTGCATCGTAAGTGTACCTAGCTATTGTAACAAACAAAGTCCCATCATTGCAAGTTTAAAAAAAAATCATTATGGGACCAGCGGGCCTAAGATGCGCACCGCGAGATATTTGTCATGTCGTTCTGTCAAAATGTAAGCATTTGGCACCAGTTTAGGAACTATTGCATTATCTGTGGTAATGTTGTCGAGAAACCGCGCCTTTGAATTATCAACTTTTGACATTTCCGCATGACTATTATCTCGTCCTCAGAGAGGTACGACGACTAACAAGTGTCAAAAGTGTACATTATGGCGCGTTTTGTCGACACCATTAGGTACCACAGATAATGCAATAGTTCCTAAACTGGTACAAAATGCTTACATTTTGACAGAACGACATGACAAATATCTCGCGGTGCGCATCTTAGGCCCGGGGCTCCATTCAATTTGCCCCAGACCCTTTAAACCCCTAGGTAATTTTTTAGCCCTTTTCTTTCATCGCTTTGTTAGTTCCTGATCTTAAGGGTAGGTCTGTCAATTAAAATCTTGTTTGCTTATTAGTTACTTAACATTTTTAAGATAATCAAGTTCAACCACTTTATAACGACCTCAGAAAAAACCTACCTTTATATGTCTTGTTTGAATATGTTGTGAAGGTTACATAAGCGAAATTAAGAAGGGCTTAAGTACTAGTACCTACTTACAGGGTGTAATATACTAGCCACTAGCCGTCGCCCGCGGCATTGCTCGCGTTCTGGACCCTTTAGAGTATGACTTTTCAAAATTCCTTTCTTAGTGCACTCCTACACTATAAGGATACTACCCTCCAAATGTCATACCTCTAGGACTTATAGTTTAGGCTGTGCGTTGATTGTCGGTCAGCTTCAAAGGAGTTATAATAGTGATATTAATATTTTGTAGCAACATAGCAACTACGCAACGAATAATTAAAAACACCGTACGTAATTGAAGTCCGTTTTTCCAGTTTTTTAAACTTATAAATTATTTATGACAATTGATTGAAAATCATGATCTGAAGGTCCTTCGCCATTTGTGGGTAACCTTTTACAACCTATTTAAAGATAAAGGCGTTGACCTTATTACGAGTTTTGGCAAAATCATTATTAACATAATAAAGACTATACGTATATATGTACCTACCTATTTACTTCGTAACTGACCATGACACACATATCTGCAAAATGCAGTGAAACTTTATATAATTTAGAAATAAATTGAAGCTAGATTGAATAAATCGAGATCAGGTGATCGAAAGCAGAAATGACTAGAGAATTAGAGATACGAAGTGATTATGTACGTACCCGTAGACCTACTTTTCCTTGCTTGTACGCCTAGTGGTAGAACCCAGTACCTACTGCTCTATAGACGGTGTAACAGAACTACCCTGTAAGTCCGAAAGGGGGGTATTTTACAGGTCATAGCGAACAATGTTTGTTCTACGACTTTGGAGATTTCTAAGTTTTTCATTCATGAAATGAGCTTGTAACTTTTACTTAATATTAACAGTAGCTTTATGTAGGTATACATATAGTTTCACAACAATAAAATGGTTTGATTTAATTTGAAGTAGATGTACTTATTTTTGGACACAATATAGGAAATCAGAAAACATTTATTCGCTGAATGTAAGTTTTAGGTAACATTGATGTTAAATGTATTAAAAGAGGTGGTGAACGTTGGACCACCTATCTCACCTGGGGTTGGTCCATAAGGTATTTTTATATGGGATTCTTATTTATACTTTGTATTTATAATAAGTTACATGAAATGAATTGTATTAAGTTTTAGACGGCAGACCTAATTTCACCATTTTGAGGCTCACAGACTGGCAAAGTAAGTATCCCCAAGATATTGTAAAGAAATAATGAGAGGAGGCCTTTTCTTAGCTGTGGGACACAGAGGGCTGAATATAATAATTAATACAGGCGTCACGGCTCAGTCGGTAGTAGCTCTGCCTTCCGTGCTGTGGGTCGTGGGTTCGATCCCCACCGAGAACAAACATTTGTGTGTTGTAAACATAGATGTTTGTTCTGTGTCTGGGTGTTTCTATGTATTATAAGTATGTATTTACAAAAAAAAAATGTATGTATGTATTCTATCAGCCATCTAGTTTCCATAGTACAAGCTTTGCTTAGTTTGGGACTAGAAGGCGTTGTGTTAAGTGTCCGTGATTATTTATTATTATTATTTATTTATTTAATAATCATATTTGTTTTTTTTTGTATGAACGTAAAAATCCATTCTGTCCCCATATCGCAAGCTCTGAACTGCTTTCGCTGCCCAGCACAATGTCAAGCGACGTAACCACGGATAATATAAGAAAACAAGAAGCTTTTGACGGCAAAAAACGCGCTGAAACGCGCTAATGTCACTATTTAGTCACAGAATACATATGATTTAGTATGAAAACAGTTCAGACAACGATATAAATCCCAGAAAAACATTTGTTTAAATTTATTAGAAGCTTGATGCGCGTTTTTTTTTTAATTTATTAGTTATTCCTTGCTCTCTAAGTGTCATCATAAAAATTATGCAAAATGTGTAGTAATGGCTAAAATATGCCAATTATGCCATGTGAAATGGGCTTTGACGTAAAAAGACAAGTTCCAGTGGCATTTCGGTCTCATTATAATAACACGTGTCCCTAGTACAAAACACACATTTCGGACACACACAACGCACTTCTCAGACACACACAACACACCTTCAGATACACACAATACATCATGCACAGACACTATAACTAATAAAATATACACGCTTAACTATCCACACTAGTTTAGATTTTTTAGAGCATTTTGTAACCGAAGTTGATCAAATGATTTTTGCCCCTTACCACTTTTTTTGTTTTTTATTATATTCCTTAAAATATATATATTGTTATATGATCTGATTACAAATTGCTGTTATTATATATATAATTTTTTATGTAGTTTCTACTCTGTAGCCCGCTTTCACATCACACGTCTCGGTGCAGATTTATCCGAGAGGGGTAAATTGAAAACCAGCGCTGGATGTCTAGCATCCAGTTTATGCTGAATTTACCTCTTTTGCCCTCTTCGAAGTTACTGTTAACAAATACCTTTTATAATATCTACCGAGGCAATAAATGTTTTTTGTATTGTATTGTTATTGTTGTATTTAGGTGCGAGCGCACTGCGTAGCAAGTAGAGATAGAGATAGAGATAGAGAAGATAGATATAGAGACTCTGCGTGAGTCCCCTGCGTGGGAGATTTCTGGAACTTTAGTCCAATAATCCCCTTAGCGACCCCAGCGACTTCCGTAACTAATATTAATAACTACGTTAGCATCCAATTTTGTACTTAAATAATAAGTAAGTTCTAAGTTAGAATAAATTTATTATGCCAAAAAATATTCCGTCTTACTATATTTTAAGGGATTATTCGATCGTATTTTTTACATAGTGTGATTCTTGATACCACAGTTTACGTTACAGTTTTTATGCGAAAAAAGAAAGTAGGAATAAAGTCGATTATTCCGTAGCATATTGTTGTACCTACCCCGTTCTTTCCACGTGTTTGAGGTAGTTAAACTAATATTATATTAGGTATTTACATAACAGTCTAGATATAAAAAAATATGCAAAAATATTTAAATAAAACGAATAAATACCAGAACTGGAACTCTTTATTTTTATTTACTATTTTTACCATACTTTTGATACCAATAAGTGAGATGTTTTGCGTTATTTTTAAATGAGAATGAGAAAAAATACCGCAAAATAAGTCAAAAATAATTCATGCTGTCAGGTTATGATAAGTATATTAATATTAGAACCGGTTTGTAATCTAATTTAATAACAATTCATTTTAACACGCGTACAAGGCGTAAAAATCCACTCTCAAAAATTAAATATATTTTTGCTTCTCGAACAAATATCTATACTACAAGGTGTAGCTTAAAGCTTTGGTCTCGCAATCGTAACGCACAACGCAGCTGTATGCGGTTCAACGCAGCGTACGGCGTTTGCTCTTCCCCTCTGACGCAGACTGCGACGGAACAAGAGACTATACTAGACGTCTAATCTAATTCTAATTCGTCGTGGGGGAATAAGATCTGCACTGACGTCCCGCGTTGGGGTGTATTGTGTATTGTCCCCCTGCTGACCTCACCCCAACCAGCCCAACTCCTTGAAGTAACGGAGAAGGACTTTGGGTTGATGACAGCAATGTTCCAGCATCCCCGGTGGTGTTGTGGATGCCAAGGAGTGAGACCCGATCAGCTCCTGCAGTCCCGTTTTGGATCTGGCTTCAGCTGTGGCAGAGCAATGTAGCAAGACATGCTCTACTGTTTCTTTTTCCTGAAGACAGCCACGACAGAGGTCGCTGTCTGTCGCTCCGATCTTGAAGAGATGGTAGTTCAGATCACAGTGGCCCGTGATTATACTAGACGTTTTCCATACGATTATGTGTCCGGCGCCGCATGTCGCATACCGCAGCGTTGTGGTGAAAAAGCACCCTAAGATAGGACTTATTGCAAAATCATAATTATTCTACCTTCACTGTGACGTCAGTTTTAAGGGGGCGTCCATAAATTACGTGAGGTGTTCTAGGGGGGAAGGGGATCAAGCTAAATCTTTCCAATCTTTTTTTGGGGGTGAGGGGGGGGGGTCTTGGCAGATATCACGTAATTATTTTTCTCACAGAAAACGGTGTAAAATTGCATGAAAAATTTGAATTAGAACAAATCTTTCTTAATTTTTGTTTGATATTCATTATTCAAAAGTGATCACTGGAACCAATATATCCATAGTGTTATTTAATTTTATGATTGTGATTTTAAATTACGGTAATATTCACAAATACTAGTCGTTGCTAGTCTTCAATAAAAGTAATGGAACAGGTTTTTTTTTTTTTCAATAATCCAACACGTTTACAGCCAAAATAGAAGTCTTGAAGAATCTCGCGTGAGATTAGGGGGGGGGGATTGAGGAATCTTACGATATCTCACCAAGGGGTGAGGGGGGGACGAAAAATTCGCAAAAATGCCTCACGTAATTTAAGGACGCCCTTTAAGTAGTATGGTAGTTTTAAGTAGTTTTTTTGCACCTTGAGCTAAGACTTATCGCACTTTTTTTATCTATGCTGCGCAAAAAACTTTAAGTCACGTCTAGACACTAAACTGACTGTTTTTGTATCTGAAAAATGATAAATTAATTTCATAATAAGTAGCTTATAGCAATCCATTAACACCTAACCACTTACCCACATTATTAATATCAATTATTATACAAAAAAATACTGTACGAAATAATTGATGAAACAAGTAAGTCTACTGTGTTCAAACATGTCCAACAATCTGTGTGTGGCAAACGGAGATGTTTGTTCTATGCCAGGGTGTTACTATGTATAAACGTATGTATTTACAAAAAAAAAAATATATACCTAAGTATTCTATCAGCAATCTAGTTCCCATAGTACAAGCTCTGCTTATTTTGGGACTATAGACGGCGTTGTGTGAAATGTCCAAGAATATTTGTAATCTCCGCCTATAACAATGCATTGTCTTGAGTACGTCCGCTGAGGACGTGATGTGTGATGCATTGCACTGCGTCCACTCTGAGACGTGTAGTGTCATATGCGTGTAATATCACCGACACACTTCAAACCGGAACACAAATGCGTCAATGTGAGAAAAAATCTTATGGGCGAATACTCAAACGCCACTCAAACCCCACTCAATTTAAGTTCCGCTTAAATTATTGCCATCTCTTACAAATGAGTAATGTCAAACAGAGGCGGAGCAATTTTAAGTGGTGCTCAAGTTTAAATGACTTTTGAGTATTTCAGCATTAGTGTTTTAGTCTAGGGGGTCATAATTAACCCATAATAAAAAAAAAAACGAATCAGTTTGTAGCCTCGGAATGAATAATCAACTGTTTTGTCCTCGTTATGATTGATCAAAGCCGCGGATGAAAACTAGTTTATTGTAAACACTTTTATGTTGTTAGACGGATTAGTTTGTTTTAAATCACCGCCCCGGGCTGAATCGGTTTTGATTAAGTTTTGTGATCGAGATTATTATAATTATATACAACGTGTTTCTAATGTGTATTTTATTCAGACAGCAAGCAATTATCTCATCGATACGACGGATATTTTGAACTACGACATTTCGGGAATAATTGCTATTTTGAAAAAAAAAAAAAAAAAAAAAAAAAACATTAAGTATTTTTATTAATTAGAATCGGTAGAAAATAAGTTCTGACAACCCTAAAATCTGCTGTTGGGTTATAGCAACACCTTGAAGACAATGGTATCGAATCGATTCGCTTGTTGCATTTTTCTAAACTAACCTATTTTGACAGCACTAAAAATGTTTCCGTCCCTTTCTCATAAACTGAAACGACCAAGACGGCTATTTTAGAGCTGCATTTTAGGATAGGTTAGAAAAATGACACAAAAGAATCGATACCAATGACAAAGATAGCGAAGTTGATCAAAAGAATCGATACCAATGACAATGATAGCGAAGTTGATCAAAAGCTGAGATTGCTACGGTTTAATGAACGTTTCATCAATGCCATTGCTAAAAGAATCATTCGCCAAAATGTTGCTTGTGGCATTCGATTGAATCCGAAATAAGAAATACCTTTATAGAGAATAGCGGCGCAATCGTCGTCTCACAAAAACCTGCCAGGTTTAAGCCTGGCAGGTTATCTAAACTGTTTTCATACTAAATCATAGATACTCTGTGACTAAATAGTGACGTTAGCGCGTTTCGGCGCGTTTTTTGCCGTCAAAAGCTTCTTTTTTTCGTATATCTGTAGCCACATCGCGTGACATTATGCCGGGCAGCAAAAGCAGAGCTTACGATCGGGTGGTAGGATTTAATCTTCCACCCACACACAATAGTTAATTTGTGTCGTCGCAAAACTCCGGTTTAAAGGTCATTGAATCAGTGTGCCAAGTTGTAAATGATGGATGATTCTGCACGTTAGAATTGAGCATTCTTAACGGTTCTTTCTATTGAAGGAAAGACAAAAGAAATTCATCCTTTTCTTTTGTTTGACGAAAGAAGAGACAGAAATACTTTGAAACTTCCATAAGAAAACGGTGTAAATGGACAACTATTGGGATTTCTGGAATTTTATTCTAGTTTTTCTCTGCTGGTAGGCGCTGGGGTCGCTAAGGGGGTTATTGGACAAAAGTTCCAGAAATACCCTCACGCAGGGGAAAACTGGAATGAGCCTAGATAACATTGTCTACGGCACCCAGGTTGAGCTTGCTAAGAAATATGTCAGTACAAAGTTATCTACTTTTAAACCAACTTCAAAAAAGGAGGAGGTTCTCAATTCGGTTGTATTTTTTTTCAGTAGTTTGTCAGTTAAATAAATGTAACTGGGGAAAAAATACGTCATCCACGTATATTGTGTATTTTGTAAAATCAATAGAACAGTCCCAATGAACTGCTATCATCATCATAATCATTTGATAGTGAACGCGTATCAAATTTAAGTCGGTTTTTCCAGTTTTTTAAACTTATAAAATATTAGTAACTGCGAAAAAAAAACTAGTAGATAAAGTAGTTACAGTGGCTTGTAGGTACTAAAAGTTACGAGCACAAAAACAATGAATAAAATAATATTACGTAATTAAGACAAATCCTAATCCATTATGTTTTCAGCGAGTTTTTTATTTTAATTAAAATATATATGTAAAAACCCGGACGCAGATTTTGGAAGATTATAAACGAATTAAAAATAACACCTAACCGGATTTTCGTTAATACGTAAAAGATATCTAAATAATAAATTATAATATTATGTGAAAGTTGACATGAGTATTTATGATTTTCCCAATAGATCTTACGGGTCCCGTTTTTTGCGAGTAGGTTGGTGCTCTACTAGGTACAAGTGTTTTTTTTTAACTAGGTTTGTAAGCTACCTATGTGTCACTTATGAACATAATAAAAAAAACTTAAATCATATCAAGAAATGAATATATCCACTATTCACTTCCTCTAAATTAATTAATGTAATTTTTCTCTTATTTTCGTTTAAAAGTTATTTAAAAGTTTGACCAAGTTTTGCAAGTTATTTTGTACACACTGTACAGTACAAAATATAATAATAATCCGATACTGAGTTGGACCAGTTGAGCTATCTATAAATCGTTTGCAACGGTTTGTAGATAGCTCAACTGTTTCATGTGTATTTTGTAAATATTGTAAATAGTGTATTCCTTGTAATTTTCTTTGTGAATAAAGTATTAATAATCATCTAATATTCAGATAAATTAGTAAAACTTTTGTATCTTTGTAAACAACAGATATGAATTCTTAAAATGTAGGAACTATTTAAAGTTATCAAAAGCAATATTGTTGTTTTTTAGTTTTTTATCTGAGTAGGAATAATACTTGAATGACGTACCTTTTAATTTTTGTAGTAAAAAAATCGCAATTAAGACGCACTAGAAGACGCGATTTTAAGTCGCTATTTGACTCTTGTCTTGGTAAAAAAGCTATAATCAAAGTTTACATACTAGTAGTCGGTAATATTCAGAGCCCGTAGTCTGAGTTTTATTATGTTTATTTGCGACAAGCGAGAATCGATAAACTCGCAGTTTTTGTACGGAAAAAAATAGTTTGCAAATCTCCCGCTAGAGGCGCTTATCAGATTTTCATACAAAATATTAAGAAAGTCGCTTCTCGATGCGTTTCGATCAACAAAACAAAACTCGAACTACGAGCTCAAGTTTGTATATTCAAAAAACATACAGTTGCATATTTCATATTTTTTAATTTTTTTAAACAACCAGCCATCAAATAATTAAATCATTCATTCAATCAATCATTCATTGAATACAAAAGTATTGGTCTACAATATAATATAGTCTATTCTATACACGGTGGTAGCATTCAAGTGTCTGGTCTGATTATATACCCCCTTTGGCCTTGAGTAATTATGTTACACTGTGTATATTATAAGTAATATGGTCGTGGCAAAGTAAAAATAAAACAACACGCGACTTTAAATCGTCACTTTAACTATTAACTATCTAGAATGTTACCTAAGTACTTAAAATCACGGCATACAACACAATAGGAAGTAAGTACATGCTAGATAAATGGCATCTCTTAGAAAAAATGCCGGTTATCTCAAATTATTAGTAAAAACTTGAGGGTAAAAAGTGTGGTAAAAAGAGGGTAAAAGGCAACCTACGTAGATAGACTTATGGTAAGAAATTGGCTGGTCATTGAGTTACACCATAGAGGTGCCCTTAGAGGTGGGTATTTCTGTTACTTGCGTCAACTTATTATAATATGGACTAATTACTATGATTATTATATTGTTGGTTCTAGCAAAGTATATATTCAAAAACAGGCGTCACAGATCAGTGGGTTAGCTCTGCCTTCTATACTGCGGGATGTAGGTTCGATCCCCGCCCAGAACGAATCCCACTATTATAAAGTTTTGATGTTTGGATGAAGACCAATAAATTATAATTCAATCCAAGTAGCACTCATTCAATTTATAAGTTTAAAGCATTCATCATCAAATGATGATGATGATGATAGCAGTTCATTGGGACTATTCTATTGATCGTAAACACCACAGAAACGTCACAGGAAAGCAAATACGCAATGTCGTGTAAGTGAATGACGTGTTTTTTCGAGTTATTCTTATTTAACTGCCAAACTACTGAACTGATTTTGATAACATTTGTATGGAACCAAACTGGAAACATATCCTTTCAGATAAGAAAATATTTTTTTAAATCGGTTCATAAATGACGGAGTTCTGAGGTAAGAAACATAAAAAAAAATACAACCGAATTCAGAACCTCCTCCTTTTTTGAAGTGGGTTAAAAAGAGGGTAAAAAGTAACCTACGTAGTTAGTCTTAGGGTAAAAAATGATCTGGTCATTGAGTTATATCATAAAGGGGCCCTTAAGAGGTACGTATTTCATTTACTTGCGTCAATTTCTTAACTAGACTAATTACTATAATTATTATATTGTGGTTTCTAGCAAAGTTTTCAATAACAGGCGTCACAGATCAGTTGTTTAGCCCTGCCTGCGGAATGCGGGTTCAATTCCCGCCAAGAACGAATCCCACTATTCTAAATGTCAAAGTTTAGAATTTTGTGTTTCAATAAAGCTGCTAATTAGGTTCTGAAGACCAATAAATTATGATTAATGCTGCTTTATACCAATTATTATTAAAAAAATGATATTCTATGTCAAAGTTACACCTACAAAAGAGTTCCATCATTGCAAGTTTAAAGAAAAACCTAGGCTTAATATATTATTGCTCTAGGTCCTTTTCACTATTGTTAGGGATGGTACTTACATATAACATAAATGTCAATTATACTGAGTATAAAAAAAAAAACTAAAAGTTGCTTCTTTTCGAATTTTGTTTCGTAATTTAAACCTTCATGGTACCTAACCTACGGTCATTGACCCGAAACGCTCTCATTTTTTTCCCAACTTTCGCATTTGAGGTCATTAACTCTGAACTAACTGACGGCCCTGGGTCCGCGATTTTCAGGGTCCCGTATCATAAAGGTACCAACGTAATAATTATTATTGTTCTATTAATAAATAAATAAATATTAATAAATATTCACGGACACTTAACACAACGCCTTCTAGTCCCAAACTAAGCAAAGCTTGTACGATGGAAACTAGATGGCTGATGGAATACATACATACATTTTTTTTTTGTAAATACATACTTATAATACATAGAAACACCCAAACACAGAACAAACATCTATGTTTACAACACACAAATGTTTGTTCTCGGTGGGGATCGAACCCACGACCCACAGCACGGAAGGCAGAGCTACTACCGACTGAGCCATGACGCCTGTCGACGCCTATTGATCGTAAACATTACAGAAAAGTCACAGGAAAGCAAAATACGCAATGTAGTGTACGTGGATACCGTGTTTTTTTTAGTTATTCTTATTTAATTGGCAAACTACTGAACATTTTGATAAAAAAATTATGGGACCAATCTGGAAGTATACGCCATCAGTTTTTTTTAAATGATTCACAAATGACGGCGTTCTGAGGTAGCAAACATAAACGACGCACAGCCTAAACTAAACTATAAGTCCTATAGACTCGTTACTATAGAGGTCTGAATTTAGACGGTAGTAGGTACCTATCCTTATATAGTGTAGGGATGCACTAAGAAAGGAATTTTAAAAAGTCGCATCCTAATTGGAAAAAAGGAATTAGGATCAAAGATTTTGTATGCAGCTACCACGCGAAAGCCGCGGGCGACAGCTATAGTATTTATTTAGTATTTAGAATTAAAAAAATAATAATCATATAAATAATATTAATTATGGTGTTGTGATTCAGACCCTCTTAATGCGCAAATCACCCAGTACTATTCCGCGTGTTTAGTTACAACGTGGGGAAATCCAACTTTATATATAACTGCAATCAATCTATCTTTTTTGCATTACCTTGCATGTTTCGGACGTGGAATATTTCGGTTATCATTTCTATTTTAGGATGTTGTTGTGATGCATGAAACATAACGGAGTTTTTACACTACAAAAACAAGATATACTAAGCCAGTATTACGTAGCTAGTAGGTATATACTATACTAGCTGATACCCTCGGCATCGTACGCGTGCGAAACCATCAAAATATCTGTCAACCAGTATACGATGAACCTCGTGTCAAAAGCTGCTTTTGGTTTCGGGAGGTCAAGCTGTATCTAAGAATCCACGTCTTTAATTTCAATAAAATATAGAATAATCGGAAATTGGTCGCATGACTAAAAACCTATATAAAGCGAGTGCGCGTTGACTCGCCCCCTCATTTGCATTTCTGACTTCAAGGCGTTCACACCTCTCGATTATTGTTAAAATAGGCTGTTACTATGCCCAAATGAATTTAAATTGTATTGCTAATTATTTATCCTGACTGATGTTCTAGTTATGAAATTCAATTCGTAATAATTAAAACATTTTGAAGTTGTTATAACTTTCTTGATCTTTTTTTTAGTGGTTTTAAATAGAAACCGCTTATTTCAGAAGTGGGATGGGACTCAATTCAATAGTCCTATCCTAGCTCTGGCCTAAAGCGTGAATTAACTTTTGAAGTCTACCGTCAAAAGTTTTCTTGTAGAATCATGGTTAGTGGTGAAACTAAGCCTGATAGGAATAGGTAAGAGTACTAATGATCTTTCTAAGTGTTTAGAAAAGTGTGTACCCTCAACGAGTGCTGCGTCATCGGTACCGATGGCAACGGATGCACCTATGTGCCATTGTGACTGCCTGCAGCCTGATCATCATGTCTACACGCCGCAGTCACACCTGCGAGTCAACCACTGCTCCCAGCAGTGCCAGTGCCGGTTGCAGAGTCCGCGACCTCAGTATCAGTGCCGGCTTGGGATGCTAGCACAACGTGTGAGCCTCTGGAGAGTGCTGTGTCGTCGTTGGACATCATTGAACGCCTCATTGGAACGTTGAGAGCGTTAAGCAAGGTTAGATCCAACCATTATTGTGTTTCGATCTTTGATAAAGTTGCGTGATATCGATTCTTTGTGCAAAAAGGTTAAACGAATTGAACGCGCTGGAAGGACAGCGAGTGCTTATCCTGGATAGCTAATTGCCTGAAGGGCTTGTAGTTGGTTTATTTTGAACTTGAGTTTAAACCACTGCTATGTTCACGCAGAATCGATATTGCAAACTTTTTATGAGGCTATGTGTGCCGATAGTTACTGTTATGCCACGTAAGGTAGATGATGCGAAGCTCTTATTATGCGCAGTAGTCAAAAGATCATAGCAAAGAACGATGGTTGTTACTTTTATACGTGGAATAACTGGTGCATAGTTACGTGCCTATACATTTATGTGGTGGCGTTGGCCATCTCCAGCGCTTGTGCAATACACAGATAAGGTTCTTTCTAGTGCTAGTACCTAAAGATATATGTGTACTGTGACCTAAATCTAGTCCCTATGTGTGAAGGTAGATCGAAAAACATCGAAAAGTGGCTATGTTTGTTCTGTTAAATCCAGGTCATGACTTTACTGTCTTTTCTGCGAAATAACGATCTACAAAACAAGTTTTCTTTCTTATCAAGAATTGTAGGATGCCTCTACAGATAGTGGCATCGGAACTATGGTTATTCAGTGCCCTTTTAGGGTCTACTTATATACCAACAGACATGTTGATGAACAGTGGACGTGTCTAGCTTTTAATTCTGAATCGGTGCTAAGCAAGCATTTTAGACATTTTCAAGTACCCACACATCATGTTTTGCGAGGTAATTGGTAACCAAAACATTTGTGTGTATGCCTGGGTTACCCTTGACCCCTTGACATTGAGTTAGCGATATTTTCCCGGAGGTCGACATGCTCATCGTCCCTCAAAAAAGTAACATGAGTGTGTAGATGATTACAGGTACAGCCAGATGATCTCTCATCGTGAAGGAGTGCATTTGTTTGTGTGAACAGTGAGCAATGTCTGTGTGAACCTCAAGTTCAAGGTATGATCAATAAAAATTACGTGTAGTGCTTGTCAACTCATGCGAATCACTTTAGAAATGACTCCTCTTGATCACCATCAGTCCTCACCAGGACTGTGCAAAGTTTTTGACTGTAGTTCATTATTTGTACCGTCGCTACAACGGTAACAATTTGATAAATGCACTTTGAGTTGATGAGTAGAACACTTGTTTGTTACAGCCTGTGCAGACTTTCATATAAGTCAAAGGTGTGATGAATCGTTCGAGATTTGCCAGACAAAGGTGTCATATGCAAATTGCAGTCGTCATACTTATTTTATTTTTGGTTGAACTCGAGCGAGTTCTGGTAATAAAATAAAAAATAAGAATAATGTGGAAATGTGTTGTGTCAATTTTATTATTTGTACCCACCCGCAGGATTGACTTTTGTTTCCGCTAAGTAAGTTCAAGACCGATGGTTCAGATGCAAATGTCACTAGCAGTCATCCATTCAAATAGTGACTGTGAAGAAAGTTGCTTAACTTTGGTAATCGGTGAAGGTTGGCTTGGCAAGCTACGCCACGAGCATTTCTTCTCCCTTGGTAAAAGTGAGAGTTCTTATGTTCTTAACAGTGTATTTTGCAGCTAAATTGAAACTAGCTTACGGACCGCCTGATGGTAAGCGGTTACCTTGGCATTTGGATGCCTGCATCACCAAAGGTGACACACGTGCGCGGCCGACCCTTGAAGAATTTGGAACCACCTGGTTTGGAGGTACCTTGTTGTAGTCACTATAGGGAATACCTCGGCATGTTTATTGTTCCACAACCTGAGTGAGTGTTTGTGGGAGGGAAATCCTCTGAGACCGGACGGTGCGTGACCACCTTGGCTCTAGGGTGTGTGGATGAATTCCCTGAGATTGGCGAGTAGCAGACTACTTGCCAGAACGACAAATCGACAGATCGTCGTATTGTAACAATGTGTGAAATTTCAGAATTTGAAGGAGCCATGGTCATTGGTAATGTGTTGATGTTAGCATCGTTTTTAGCTAAGAACGTGTGTGAAGTCTTATTCAGGTTTACTGATGGTTGATGCTGAACTGGTGGTTCATGATCGAGAAATCTTGTCAACTGTTTTTGTTCTAGCTGAACGGTTTTGGTTTAGTGTTCTTTTTGGTGTTTTGTTCCTGCCGGTAAACAGTGACAAAGCTATTTGTGATGTAAGTTTAAGGGCTTTGTTGTGTTGCTTTGATCGAGTGTGTCCTTATTTTGGTTTTGTCCGTTTAGCAAGCGGAAGATGGTCGAAAGATGACAATGTGTTCTGTATGAGCGAGTGAGATGCAATCGGTAGTTCTATTTTCTACCACGTCAGTTTTGTTGGTGGAGCTGTTGCTCAGAATATTATTTGTCATTTATCTACTAGTAGTAGGTAGATAGAAAACAACTCTGTTTGTTTTTAGCAGGTTTTTACGTCAGTTTTGTTGGTGGAGCTGTCGCTCAAAATATTGTTTGTCATTTATCTACTGGTAGTAGGTAGATAGAAAACAACTCTGTTTGTTTTTGGCAAGTTTTGGTTAAGTATGTCAAAATAGACAGTGGATATTGTCCCGCCGAATAGTGTACGAGTATAGTTAGCGCAGATGTAATGATTTTGGTTGTGTATTTGTTTTGACCATTGAACTATCACGAAGGATTAATTTCAGTGTAAACAACGCAAAAGTTTGGTTCTTTTGTTCAGTTAATATCGTTGTGTTTATTCGTGGTTACCTGTAGCGAGTTGAGATATCTTGCATTGCCTTTGACACTAGCTTTTCGAAGTGTTCGACGATCGAGCAATAGTTCTAGCAGTAGTGTATAGCTGAAAAGGTACTGAGCAAAGTTTTGCTGTTCTGTTTTGTAATTTAAATGAAAAGTCGACACTCGGTGTCGTTTAGTGGAGAAGTCATGAATGTCCTAGTTTTTCTATCAATGGTTTTGTATCAGAGAAAAGTATCTTTGTTGTCTATGTAGCCTATGTCTCCTGCAAATAATGTAAATAGTGCCTGTATTTGGTCGAGGTAAACATTTTCTGTAGTGAGCAGCTTTATAAGTCAATGCGTGAGTGCATTGCACGGCCACAGTTGGCGCAGTTTAATAATGCAATGGATGGATTAGTGACGTTAGTGTGTGCTTAGACAGAAGCAGTATTTGGTTGTAAAAGTTTTGAATGTCAGGTTAGACCGAGCGAGAATAAGTTCAAAGTTTTTACAGACTACCCTGGTAAACATGAAACAGATGCAATAATTGGTCTTGTTGGATACTTTCGTTGATAGTTACCTCTGAATGTTTAGGTACATGATTGAGTTACCTTGATAGTAGTTCTTACTTGCAGTAACGTAAAGTTTGATGGTGTGTCAAATACTTACGAGCCAGTGCTTGTTATTTTTGACCGACTGTTACTAACGAAGTAGTAAACATAAGTTTATGTAGTTGGCTAGTTATTGCAGTCACAGGTGTGATTGATGTACGTAGATATAGCTGGATAGTTTTAAACTGTGTTGTGGACAGTTATGATTCAGTGTTGGTTTTATGTAGCTATGCTGCAGGGTTCGTGTGAGCTGTGCTTTTGAGTGGAAGTTGTGCAGTTGGAAGTTTTAAACTGATGGTTCTCCATGCGAAGTTATAGTTTGCGTTGCGGTGAACGTCAAACGTACGCACTAAGGCCCCGGTACAAAGGCTTGTCTCTTGTGATGAAACATCAGTTTCATGATGGCAGATACTGGTACAGTTGATTAGCGATTGGTTCAACTGGTGTTGTAGCTGAGCAATGATTGCTCGATAAAGGCAGATACTGGTACAGTTGATTTGCGATTAGTTCAACTGGTGTTGCAGCTGAGAAATAGTTGCTTGATAAAGGGAGTGAATCCCTGAGTCGCGGTGTCGCGATTCTTGTTTATAAGTCTGGTTTTGTGTTTTTGTGTTGCAATTTTGTAACCTACTTTGTTTTGACTCGAATCCTTTCATGCTGATGTGTAACTTTGTAATTGAATTTCCAGTTAATTGCCGTGACAAGCAAACTTGGCGCCTCTGTCATTTGAACGCCTTGACATGCTAACTGGGTGCCTCTGTCTTGTGGATTCTGTAGACAAGCTAACTTGGCGCCTCTGTCGTTCGAACGCGGTAGACACGCAAACTGGGCGCCTCTGTCTTGTGGATTGATTAGATGTCGCACGTTGAACGCGAAACACTGTAGTTCAATTCCACTAACAAACTTGTCAGCTAAACGCGGCTGAGCCGTGGCTTTTCATTTGTTTTGGGCTATTTCGATTCAACTTCACGGTAACGTTTCAGCTGAGCTGAAAATTGATCAAGCCGTGGTTGGAACTAAATAGAACTTAACTTGTTGTGAATTGGTGGAACTGAGCTCTTGGTACTATGGTCACTTATCTCTGTGACGATTCAATGTGATCCGTTAGATTTTCCTAAATAGACTCATTTTGATTTTGACATTACAAGTTCAATTGAAAATTGCTTATTTGAGTTATACTCTGGCATGGATTTTTCGACACTTTTCTTGATGAAAATTTGAAGAGAAGTCTATGCTCGAGTTTCGATTCAAACTTTAGCAACTATGAAGCATACAAACCTAAGACATGCTAACACGGTGCCTCTGTCTGTTGTTGAAAGATATACAGGTTCTCTGTATATCCTGGTTAGGATAACAGAATGATCTTAACTGTGTGTTTTCTATTTTCAGTTCAAGAAAACACACCCTGCTTGGTTCATCCCAGCTTGTTCTAGGCAACTCTGATGAGAGGCGCCTGAATCCATGGCGCCATTACTGCAGTTCGTGCCTCCAGCCTCGCTGACCTGAGCCTGCCTGCGGAGCATCATCATGACTGCACCATCATCGAAGGGAATCTCCTGGAGCTGTACTAGATGAATGTGGTCGAGGTCGACCAGCTGTCAGAATGGCCGAATAATCGGAAATTGGTCGCATGACTAAAAACCTATATAAAGCGAGTGCGCGTTGACTCGCCCCCTCATTTGCATTTCTGACTTCAAGGCGTTCACACCTCTCGATTATTGTTAAAATAGGCTGTTACTATGCCCAAATGAATTTAAATTGTATTGCTAATTATTTATCCTGACTGATGTTCTAGTTATGAAATTCAATTCGTAATAATTAAAACATTTTGAAGTTGTTATAACTTTCTTGATCTTTTTTTTAGTGGTTTTAAATAGAAACCGCTTATTATAGCCTATATTTCAATCCGGAAAAGGGGCTTCTGAATGGTATAAGTTTCATTGAAATTGGTCCAGTAGTTTAGGCGTGAATCGCGAACAAACATAGAAATAAACAAACATCTGCATATTTAGTTTGTCCTAATTAATTTTACTTTTTGGCTTTTTTACAGTTTTATAATAGTCTAGATACGTAGTAAATAAATAAATAAATAAATAAATATTCACGGACACTTAACACAACGCCCTCTAGTCCCAAACTAAACAAAGCTTGTACTATGGGAACTAGATGGCTGATAGAATACACACATACATTTTTTTTTGTAAATACATACTTATAATACATAGAAACACCCAGACACAGAACAAACATCTATGTTTACAACACACAAATGTTTGTTTTCGGTGGGGATCGAACCCACCATTCATGCATTCTGTGATGAGGAGATTTTGACACAGGATTTTATGACAAGCACTAAATATTTAATTCATCTATAGGTACCTACTATTATAAAACTGTAAAAAATCCAAAAAGTAAAATTAAAGATATGGATAAACTAAATATGCAGATCTACTGAAAATAAAAGTACCTACCTACTGTGTGGTTTCAAAAAACACGAATCAGACTGGCGATACTCTCGAACTAGACTCGTGCTTTCGAAAAACGAACAATGTATGAAACGGGGGTCAAAATTTGAATTACGTTTCATACAAAACGAGATTTTGATCTCAGACCCTTCTGACCCGCATGTTTTTTTCAGTGTGTAATTTTGGTAGAATGGGAGTCCCGATTCTTCTTACGTAGGAACTACGTATTACATATTCTTTGACTCGGAATCTCGAATGATTTTATCAGTACCTAGACACTGTAGACAGCCGACACCTGGTAAAGTGTCAAATGTCAGATATTTAATCAGATTGTCAGTTAGATTTTTTTTTTACAATTCAGATCTCAAATGTACTCATGCGTGATTTCAAACTTGTTTAGAATCAGTTCCGCAGTTTTTTTTTTAATTTCAAGGTTTTTTTGGCCTGTGACCAATAAATAATTGCTAACATCATTGGAAAATAATTCAGAACGTGCGAAATCGTGTACTAATATTTGGTGTACCTACCATTTTTTTTAGAATCTATATAAGTTTACGTACACTTGGGAAAAAAAGCTATGTACTAACACGAAATTACTTATACCGCGTTCACACTATGCCCATGCCGCTGCCGGCATTATTGCCGCTGACTTATTGCCACAGCAACATCGCCTTTATTCTCATTACAGAGCAAGGGCATGAACTTGGTCCGGGAGCGTTCACACTATGCTCGTGCTCACTTCCCTGCCCAAGTCCCTGCCGACTGCGGCATAGTGTGAACGCAACATTAATATCCTAAATTGCATTTAGACCCTAGAAGTCTCGGTACGATTTAGGTAGGACACAACAAATATGTCAGATATAGTCTACTTATTGATTGATATATCTATATAATTAAAAAGATATTTAAAAAAATAGTATGTTATGCAACTAGTGAATAAAAGACGGATTTAAAGCGAGGCCCATAAATGAATCACGAGCAAGTGAAGGATTGTAATAGCGAGTGATTCAAGTGTTAGAATCCTGAACGACGTGAGTGGTTCATGGCCCTCGGTATAAATCCGTTTTATTCAAGAGTTGCATACTATACTTTATACCATGACTACGAGAAAAAGAAAGATTGGAGGTTGTATAGCCAATGCTATATAACCTCCTTGCGCAAAAACAATAATTAGATGGAGGTCAAATATACTAGTGTGTTCTAAATTCAAACACCAAAACAGTGAGTAAAAGTGCTTTTTATTCACTGTTTTCAGTGAATAAAATAAGCTTTTTAGAGGGGGAATTGTATAAAAATCTTTAGTTGTTACGTTACTAAGTAATGTTTTTTACACCTTGCTGTCATAATTGATTAGACAATATTATTCTATAAAAAGTAATGTGTTATCAATTATATCATATAACTAGGATATTAGATTATACTTATCTATATACCTACAAACCGATTTTGGCGTAGTTGTATGGGCGTGTACTAAGTTGTGACGTTGTGTGCGGTCGCTGTTTGGATGGGTGGAATCGTCACAAAGTCGACCTTATTGTTCTCATCCGAGAATTTTTTTATTGTAATTGATCAAGAAGCGATGTTTCGTATTATTTATTTATTTATTCATACTAATCGTATTTGAAATTAATTTGACTCAAACTTAGAAGTATAGTAACTATTATAAAACTGTAAAAAAGCCAAAAACTAAAATTAAAGATATGGATAAACTAAATAAACAGATCTTCTAAATAAACGATTACTGATTCCAAAAATTGAGTTTGTCTGTTTATCTGTTTGTTTGTTTGTTCGCGAATCACCCCTTAACTACTGGACCAATTTCAATTAAACTTATACCATTCGGAAGCCTTTTTTCCGGATTGAAACATAGGCTATATTTTATTGTCAAGCTGTATCTAAGAATCCACGTTTTTGAGATGTGGATTCTTAGATACAGCTTGAACTCTCTAAACCAAAAGGTGTCATTTGCTACGAGGTTCATCGTATGCTGGTTGACAGATATTTTGGTGGAATGTTTCGCACGCGTACGAAGTCGCGGGTATCAGCTAGTTATTGTTCAAATAGATTACCTATACTTAGATTATATTGTTTGAAAAAATGTGTAAGCTTTGGAATTCTTTTTTTCCAAAATATTCCCATCGAGTCCACCGGCCGCAGCCGGCCGGCACTGGTGGGCCGGGTGTGCGTTACTCGAATGGGAAAAAAAAAACCCATCGAGTCCACTCATTTGCATAGTAAGCTCCTATTGAAATGAGTTAAACCAAATTGAAATTTATTCAAAATAGGTGTCATGGTCACTATCATAATAATAAGCCTTCATAAAATTATGAATCTTAAGTTAAAGCAGTAATGTTTATTTTGAGTGACCAAAATCGAATTTACCTACATAATTATGTAATAAATGATCTTGAAAATTATTAATGTAAAAAATGATTTTCTAAATATATAACTCTTATGAAGCTGGCTGACAATCAACGCACAACCTAAACTGTAAGTCCTAGAGGTATGACATTTGGAGGGTAGTATCCTTATATAGTGTAGGGGTGCACTAAGAAAGGAATTTTGAAAAGTCGCATTCTAATGGGTCTAAAATTAGAATCAAAGATTTTAACCAAATAATGAGTATGCTGCCCACGCGTGCAAAGCTGCGGGCGACAGCTAGTTATGTAATAAATGATCTTGAGAATTATTAATGTAAGAAAAGATAAAACAGAATTATTAATTAATTTAAGATATAAAAATCTATTGCTGAAGGAACTTTTGATTTTATTGATGGCTGTCATAAACGCGTTAAAAATATATCAATTACGTTATATTATATTATAAATTAATTAATTACAGGACTTAAAATACATAAAAAAGATAAACAGGATTTTATTTGCTAGTTTTATTACTTCTTTATAAAAATATCTAAATTTTTTAGTGAAATTAGTGCTCAAAACTACTAACTAAAATTTTAAATTTCGTATTTTAGTAAAGTCAGATACTTAAACTACTTCAACACTTACTTACATTTTTATTATTTACCTACTTTTTTATTGACACACACAATAATTTATATTTTGGGTTAGGCTCATAATCCCCTTTGAGCCGTCCCCTTCAAGGGGATTATGAGATTTTTTGGCTCATCTATTCAGCGCGGCAATGCAGCCAGTGTCTTGGGTACTCTTCCGACTGGTACTGATTTGGATCAGTTGAGCTATCTATAAATCGTTTGCAACGGTTTGTAGATAGCTCAACTGTTTCATGTGTATTTTGTAATTATTGTAAATATTGTAAATACTGTATTAGTTGTAGTTTTCTCTGTGAATAAATATTTGTATATTAAAAAAAAATATTTACAGTTATCTTAAAAATGAATACTTAATAAAATGTAATCACAAAGAAAATTAAAACTAATACAGTATTCACAATATTCACAATATTTACAAAATACACATGAAACAGTTTTTATTTACTTAAAACTTAAACTTAATAAATAATGTACCTACCTACCTACCCCTTATTTTATATTACATTACCATGTACTAATTGTTTGTCCATGGTACTACTTACTATGGATGGAAAAAAGGTCTGTATTGGTTGGTATTTTGTACTCAACCAGTTTTAGCACTAATCTAAAAAAGTCACCAAAAATACCTACAAAAGCCAAATATAGCTAAAATACAAAATGATAATGTCCAATTTTTTGTACGGCATAAACTCGTTTGCAACGAAATAACCATTTTTTTGCGTCGCGGTAATCGGGTAAAAAATAGTCGCATTCGCTACAATAATCAGTGCCGGATTAAGTCAGCGCGGGGCCCGTAGCAACTTCTATCAAGGGGCCCTTGAATAGCTTGAGCTTTACCGAAAATTGTGATTTTACAGTACATTGTTGTCTTCAAGTAAAAAGATAAATACGTACTCATCGGCGAGCGAAGCGAGCCCCGATTTTTTTTGGTGTTTTTGAGCAATATGATTCGAAAAAGTTGATATATTTTACGTTTTACGGTCAGAAAGCGTTGGTGCGCGGGGCCCCCAAATGCGCGGGGCCCGTAGCATTTGCTACACCTGCTGCGTGGCTAATCCGCCACTGACAATAATAATCATAATTTGGCTTTAACCTCTAGGGAGACTTTGTCAGAGTAATTTCGTTTTTATAACTTTTAACCCTTCACACGCTTTAGGGGTAATTAATGGGACCAACCATCACGGTATTCACGGTATCCAGTCACGGTTTCATGTAGGTAAATGTAGCAAATAGGCACTTACTGGTAGTAAAACTCGCAAAGCCTAAACACTCTTTTCGTGTAGTTTTTTTTATTTTATTTTATTCGGAAAACAAATAGTGTTATATTCGACACAATATCAACTTAAAAAAATGAATCATCAATTAGATGTTTCCGCATATGGGATTTTTACAGTGTAAATACATTGACTTAATACTGATAACCTAGATTTCAATCAAACTTTTGCCAAAGATTAGGTATAATTACCAAAAAAATTGTACGCAGTTCCGTTCGTACGTTTATTTCGTCAACACATTAACTTATTTTATGCATGAAGCTGGGTTTTTTCGACCAAAATAAGTTGTTTTTCATGTTATAAAGAACCCCTGTCAAGTTTGAGTTATTATATCTAGCTAGATAGATCATAAACAATAATTTTGCCGTTTTTTTAATTCTATAGTTTTATATATAGTTTTCAAATCTAAACCAGCGGGTTTAAGATGCGCACCGCGAGATATTAGTCATGTCGTTCTGTCAAAATGTAAGCATTTTGCACCATTTCAGGAACTATTGCGTTATCTGTGGTACCTAATGGTGTCGACAAAACGCGCCATAATGTACACTTTTGACACTTGTTAGTCGTCGTACCTCTCTGAGGACGAGATAATAGTCATGCAGAAATGTCAAAAGTTGAAAATTCAAAGGCGCGGTTTCTCGACAATATTACCACAGATAATGCAATAGTTCCTAAACTGGTACAAAATGCTTACATTTTGACAGAACGACATGACAAATATCTCGCGGTGCGCATCCTAGGCCCGCAGATATACTTAGGTAATTTATTTATTGATTTATATTAAGGCATATTAACGGCATACCTATTCAGTTGTTTTTTTTTTTTTTTTTTTTTTTAGTTTTTGCAACGATTTGTAGATGGCTCAACTGTTTCATGTGTTTTTTTGTAAATATTGTGAATATTGTAAATATACTGTGTTAGTTTAAATTTTCTTTGTTGAAATTAATAAATTTATGAATATATACGTTGTAAATGTTATTTAAGTAAAAAGATATCAAAAAGATGTGGGTAAATAAGTAGGGTACATTCTTTGGAAAAAACAAATATGTAATCAACAAAAATAAGCAACAACATCTAAGATTATCTAAGTTAAGCAACATTCTGTGTGGTCACTATTTGGATGGGTGACCGCTAGTGGCATTTACATCTGAGCGCTTTCGTGCTTCGTGCACGTTAAACTGTCCCGGCTCTAGCAGTCGTTAAGCCACGACTGAGGCCTTAAGGCGGTCTAAAAACTCCGTCACCAGAGTTGCCAATAGCTCATACGAACTTGCTTGATAAAATAAATAAAATAAATAAATATTCACGGACACTTAACACAACGCCCTCTAGTCCCAAACTAAGCAAAGCTTGTACGATGGAAACTAGATGGCTGATAGAATACATACATACATATTTTTTATTTGATCTACAAAGAATGTGAGAACTAAATTAAAAATGATCAGGTTAGGTCGTAAAAACTCGAAAAACTGGTATTAAATTTTTAAATCACTTCCAAAAGATTGTTATGAGATTTGATGACTGCTTATATACCCTCACATCACAGCTCAGTCGGTATTATCTCAGCCTTTCGTTCTGTGGGTCGTGGGTTGGTTCCCAACCGAGACCAAGATGTTGGTTTTGTCTGAGTGTAAGTAATAAAGTGGGTATTTTCAAAAAAAATATATAAATAAGTATTCTATCAGTAACAAAGTTTTCATAGTACAAGCTTTGCTTAGTTTGGGATGGTTTGGGACTTGCTAGCTTGAAAATTAAATGTCCATGAATATTTAATTTAAAAAAAACCTGTGCGTAGAGTCCCTACGCGCGGAAGAAGTTATACTTCGAGTGCCACGCATTCACTCTCGCTCTGTGTTTAATGTGAAATTAATTTAGTATTTATTTTTATGTACTTAACCAACATGCAGTACTAAATTTTCACTTCAAAATAAAAAGTAAAAAGTTGCATGAACACTGCCATCTATTATATTTTGATTGTAGCGTATTATAGTCTCTTTCTATTCCCCCCGCTGTCAGTTGGAAGTCGTTTATCTTCAAAAACACGGGCGGTCAAATGCTGAATTGCTGAACACTGCCATCTATATTTGATTGTAGCGTATTAGTCTCTGTCTCTTTCTATTCCCTCGAATAGAAAAGAGACAGAGACTATGTCCTCTCGAATAACGCAACCTATTTGGAAGTCGCATTAGAAGTATAACTACAAAAACTTATGACCACGAGAGTGTATATACATGAATAGTATTATATACCTATTATTTGTTTTTTTAGTTAAATCTAAAAGGAAATAACAAGAATTGACGAAGCAATCACAGTTACATTAATAACAAATAATACGTATTAATAATGTTTTATTATTTTTTCCGTATTACAGACATAAATTAAGATAAGATGGTTCAGTAGGTGATGAACTTGTAGGAAACTATTTTTTTAATTACCTATACACGGTGTAACATAAACACCCTATAAATCCGAAGGGGGGTATTTTACAGGTCATGGCGAACAGTGTTTGTTCTACGACTTTTGAGATTTTAAAGTTTTTTATTCATGAAATCCGCTCGTAACTTTTACTTAAAATGTACCTACACACAACTAGCGTGTGCGTGTACGACGCAGTAGAAGGTACCTACGTGTGCATGCGTGTGTACGGGTTTACGCAAATAGCAAACAAATAATTAGGGTTGTCGCAAATTTCTAAAATAGTAAAAGTTGTACTTTTGTGTGAAAATATCAATTACGATTTATTGACCCTTTGCACACGTCCAAGCACTCAGGCGGTCGATCTGATTACGCCCCCTTCGGGCTTATAGGGTAATTATGTTACACCTTGTGCAATAATAACTATTCCGAAGTATCATTATTACACGTAATAACTATTTATTATACCTAAGAGACCAATCGAGACGTTGTTTGGTTTTTTTACCCACAACATACAATTTTTTTTAATTACCCACTTTTTACTCGACTATGCGAAGGGCTAAATTTCACAATCGATGTATGTATGTTTTAGGCATTCAGTCAATTATAGTAGGTGCCAAATAACACCGCAATATAGGTCATTCACCCACCTTCAAAACGATGTCGCAAAATTCAATTTATGAATGGCTAATTCTGTCGCTTTCCATACAAACCTGTCGCCAAGACGGTAATCGCTCGAATCTCGTAGTACTGTTGGTTTACCATACATAAATTGAATTTTACGACATCGAGGTAAAGGTGGGTGAATGACCTGTATTGCGGTGTTATTTGGCACCTACTATAGTAGGTATTACTAGGAATTAATTAGGATCAGTTGAGCTATCTATAAATCGTTTGCATCGGATTGAAGACAGATAAACAGTTTCATGTGTATTTGGTAAATATTGTAAATACAGTGGACCCCCGATAATCCGGCCCCTGTCTAATCCGGAGCCCCCTGTAAGCCGACATGACAATCTTTGCTAATACATATAGATCACGCAGGTTTGAACAGGCCACAATTCGTACGCGCCACCGCTATTGTGCTCGACGCGTATGCATTGTTTTACTTAGTTTGAATTTGACTACTAGTGATAGCGGTACGGCCTAGCGTGCGTTCATTGTTTACTATTTATTCATTGTGTATTTGGTGTAGTACCTAGTAATGTAGGCAGTGCTCTATAATCCGACAAATTGGATAGTCCGACACTGCCCTGCATAATGTTTGCCGGATTACCGGGGGTCCACTGTATTGAATTAGTCATAGTTTTTTAAGTACACAAATAAATACTCTTGATCATTTCACACAACGCATTTTAATCCCAAACTAAGCAAAGCTTGTACTATGGGAAATAGATTGCTGATAGAATATGTATGATCACGCTAAGTCCTTTCTTGGACATTATTCTTAGACATTACATTACACACAACGCCCTCTAGTCCCAAACTAAGCAGAGCTTGTACTATGGAAACTAGATTGCTGATATAATACTTATATACATTTTTTGTAAATACATACTTATAATACATAGTAACACCCAGACACAGAACAAACATCTATGTTTGCCATGCACAAAATGTTCTCAGTTTGGATCGAACCCACGACCCACAGCACGGAAAAGTTGACGAATAAGCCTATTTTACCGTCTGAGCTGTTTCATCCGGACAGTATAGGTTCTATAAAAAATCTTGGCCATTTAATTTTATGCGATCTTTAACCCCCCAATAGTCTATCTGGTTTTATTTCTGTACAAGCTGATACCCGCGACTTCGTACACGTGTGAAACATTCCACTAAAATATCTGTCCACCTCGTAGCTAATGGCCGCTCTTGGTTTAGAGAGTTCAAGCTGTATCTAAGAATCCACGTCTTTGATTTCAATAAAATATAGCCTATGTTTCAATCCGGAAAAAGGGCTTCCGAATGGTATATACTCGTAGTTTGGTCCAGTAGTTAAGGCGTGATCCGCAAAACAACAAACAGAAAAACTCGATTTTCGTAATCAGAATCGTTTATTTAGTAGATCTGCATATTTAGTTTATCCATATCTTTAATTTTAGTCTTTGGCTTTTTACAGTTTTATAATAGTATAGACGACCAAGAAATTGGTTTACCACTTTTGATGACATCTCCCAGTAACATATATATTCGCGGAGTTTAAATAAACGGAATGACAGATTCTGGCGTAGCAGTTATTAATCTGTCAAGCGGAAATAGCCCTTGATGTTTTGTACGTGCAAATGATATTCAGCCTTAGAGTGGTAAACCAATTTCTTGGTCGCCTATACCTATACATTTCTGAATAACACGTGTATTAATATTTGAATATTCACTCACCTACGTCATTATACTATGTTATATCCAAAGCCTATAAAAGAGAGACCAGTTATACTTTACGCGGACTGTCGAGGTCACGGGCAAAACAAGAACCGTTTTCCATTGTCTGCCGATTTAAAAAAATACCGTACGAGGTGTTACACATAGAAATTGGTATCTTTAGATACTTGAATGAATGAATGAAGTAACGAATGAATAAATAGATAGATACTTATCTAAATATATAAAACGCTTTTGAAGCTGACTGACAATCAACGCACAGCCTAAACTATAAGTCCTAGAGGTATGACATTTGGAGGGTAGTATCCTTATATAGTGTAGGGGTGCACTAAGAAAAGAATTTTGAAAAGTCGCACCCTAAAGGGTCTAAAATTAGGATCAAAGATTTTAACCAATTAATGTATGCTACTACCACGCGAGCAAAGCCGCGGGCGACAGCTTTGTAAGTCTTAGATTGTAAGTCTTACTGTGTAAATAAGGCGACAGGCGCCATGGCTCAGTCGGTAGTAGCTCTGCCTTCCGTGCTGTGGGTCGTGGGTTCGATCCCCACCGAGAACAAACATTTGTGTGGCAAACATAGATGTTTGTTCTGTGTCTGGGTGTTTCTATGTATTATAAGTATGTATTTACAAAAAAAAATGTATGTATGTATTATATCAGCCATCTAGTTCCCATCGTACAAGCTTTGCTTGGTTTGGGACTAGAAGGCGTTGTGTTAAGTGTCCGTGAATATTTATTTATTTATTTATTTAAGTCTTAGATTGTAAGTTTTACTTTGTAAGTCTTAGATTGTAAAAAGTATTATATGATCTGTGGTATAGTTATACTTAATTATGATTATTACTATACTTATTGAAATATTATAGCTAGGTAGATATATATTTCCCTTCAATGACAGGATTCGATGTTATTGACAATATTTTTTTTATTATTTGTGTATCTAATCTATTTATAAGATATTTTTTTGCAAATAAATATTATGTGCATGATTGTATGACTTGTATGTGCCAAAATAGTAAACAAAAGTTATATTAGCATGGAAAAAATACATTCTCGTGTATGACAATTTGTGAACGTACAACATTTTTTTCGCCCTCTATACGACACGTCTATTTCTCGTGTAACAGTGGAAACGCTCTAATCTTGAACTAATTATTGTGTGACGTGAAGTTATACGCTATAATCTTAGATACAAATGATAATCTATACTATTACAAGCACGTACTGACGTTGGCATTTCAGGAAACTTGAATTAGCCACCGTTATTCAATATTTTTTTGCTATACATTTATTTCTTGCCTGTTGGTATAACTGTTTATTTTTTGTTAAGTTTATTGTTCTATGGAATATTTTTAAGGTTACTATGTCAACAGGTTAATAAATAAATCGATGACGTCTCTGCATTTTTTTTTCACACCTTTCCGGCCGAAGATTTTGGTTTTTTTTCGGATGCAAGAAAAAAGGTTCTAATACTGTTTGGTCACTTCAAAAAAGGATAAGGTTCTTGAGTTATCTATAAGCATTGTATTCTCTTTTTTTTAATTCCGTTTTTTACTACTACATATTATATTGACACTGGACACGTTCTAACAATTTTGTCTTATATGTTTTAACTCTTTTAGTGTTGGCTTATTTATATCGTTTGGAAGTGATACCCTTGAAAAAAAGAGGTAAATAGAGCTACAAGCTACAATACTAATTATAATAATCATTTATATCAAATTAGAAAGTATTTTTTGCGAAGCTTGGATAACCCGGTTATGATTTACCTATAGCATAACTAGCGGAGTCCCGGCTTCGCACGGATATTCAACAAAAAATTCTTAGTTATGGAACTTTTTAGGTATTTTTTTTACACCTTGGGTTATATAATTGAAGTTTTAGTAGAGATCCCTAATTTTTTTTAATATACCTACCTAATATAGCATATTATCATTATGTCACCCGGGGATAGTGTAGCTTCCCAAGGGTGAAAGATTTTTTCAAATCGGTTCAGTAGTTTCGGAGACTATTCAATGCAAACAAACAAACAATGAAATCTTTTCTCTTTATAATATTAGGATAGAAGAAAGATTAATACTTTGTAACCGTTGACGTATTCCGATAACTGGAAATAAATTAACTTTAACACGGATTCGAGTTCTGTCAGTTTTGGAAGCAACATTAGCACTTTTATTGATCGAGTGAGCGAAGCAAACGAAGATCTTAGTGACAACTTGGGCAAAAATGCTTTGTATATTTGTTCGTTGAGATCTTTTGAACCGCTTATCCAACTTTCACAAAATTTGGTAGGTATACGGATAGTACTCTTAAGTTTTACTGGTTTGTTAAATGAAGTAAATCGGTCAAGGGGTCGTGAAGTTATGAGGGTCCAAAGAGAGTAAAAAAAAAGTCGTACAAAAATATCAAGTGGGGTGTCATAATATGATAGGGTTTTGTTTAGACATTCCAAAACCGCAGGCCTGTGGACGCTGCCATTGAGATCCTTCATTTTGAAGTCAGTTAAAAAGTCAAGTCATTCGTTAACTCGGCTGTCGTTTGTTTGAAAGGCAGAATGGTGGATTTTCTCTTCAAAAATTGGAATCGAATTCTATCATTTCAGCAAACCACTTTACACACATTTATTCCAATGGCTCACACTTTATGTTACGACTTCAAGTTTTATTGGTTTCTACCAAAATTAAACAACAATACTCACAATAACACAAGGAAAATGATTAAAACTAGTAGTTCGCCACGACTGAGATCTCGTGATGGTCGGAGGTTTAATAAAACCCAAACCATTTTTATTGACCAATGGTTGTAATAAACTTTGCAAATCGCATCGAAATCGCCGTCTAGTTAATTACCAGTCTTACTTGAAATAAAAATCATTGAAACTCCAAGAAATGGTAGCTCACGTTACACTGGGTTTGCCAATTTCGTATTTTTTACAACAACTCAAAAACTATTAGACCTAGAATAAAAATAAAAAGTTGCATGAACACTGCCATCTATTATATTTTGATTGTAGCGTATTATAGTCTCTTTCTATTCCCCCCGCTGTCAGTTGGAAGTCGTTTATCTTCAAAAACACGGGCGGTCAATTGCTCAATTGCTGAACAATGCCATCTATATTTGATTGTAGCATTTGTAGCGTATTAGTCTCTGTCTCTTTCTATTCGGGGGAAATAGAAAGAGACAGAGACTATGTCATCCCGTAACGCAACGTTGTTGGAATTCGCATTAGAAGTATAACTTCAATAAATAAATATTCACGGACATTTAACAAAACGCCTTCTAGTCCCAAACTAAGCAAAGCTTGTACTATGGGAACTAGATGGCTGATAGAATACATACATACATTTTTTTGTAAATACATACTTATAATACATAGTAACACCCAGACACAGAACAAACATCTATGTTTGCCACACACAAATGTTTGTTCTTGGTGGGGATCGAACCCACGACCCACAGCACGGAAGGCAAAGCTACTACAGACTGAGCCATGACGCCTGTCATCTAAAAGTAACCAATCAATTTTTGAAGTGAAAACTTCTTTAGCACCGTTGTGATTTGAAAGTCGATGAAACGAAAAAGCGAGGAAACGAGAAGAGAGATCTCTAATTTTCGTACGCATTCTAAGGAGACTGCTGGCCTAGCGGTCTAACGGATTGGATCGAATCGAGACTAGCTCGTAGTGCGTGGGTTCAAGTCACGAGCAAACTCGTTCACTTTTTGCAACTTTTTTGAAGTGAAAACTTTTTTAGCATCGTTGTGATTTGAAAGTCTTTTTGAAGGTTTCACTTCTACCACGTGTGAAAAACACACATGTTTTTTTTATTTAGTTACTTACAAGATTATATCTTATAAGAAATATTAAAATAATTTTAATTGTTAGGAATCCTTGTGTTTTTAAATAATTAATTTTGGCTTTGAATAATATCATATTTATGTAGTTTGCCGGACATTGTTCTATGTAAGTAGTTAGTAAAGTAATTACTTTTATAAGTGCCTACTTAATACTAGTGTTTATGTGATCGTTAGCCACAAACAATAAAAAGTTGTATGACATTAAAATTCTTACCTAGAAAATATAATAACAATATGGACATAAAAAATGGGTTAAATAGGAATAATAATATTAAGTAAGTAAAAATGAGGGTAGATAAATAAAAACTTACATTTCGGCTGCCTCGTGATCTGCCCCTTCTTTCTTTTCTCGAATAACCGATTAATAATCGCATCTTTGCGATCAGAAAAATCGATATCCCTATTGTTCAGCCCTTCACACTCTGCTAAGTTGGATTCGAAGTTCGATTTATCGATATCCGACACTTTCAAACGATTATTCGATAGCTCCTTCAATTCCCGATCGGTGACGCTGTTCGAGCATCGCCGGTTCGCGACACGATTCCAAATTTGTACGAGATCTTTCATTTTCACAAACACAAGCTATCAATTCGATCTGTCACAAACAACTGAATTAATTAATTTATAAATTAGGCAACACTCGTTAGTATCACAGTCAAAAAAGTTCCGCGCAAACAAAAAAAAAATATCACAGTTTTTTTCTCACTAGATACTGGCCGGATACATTATCTGAAATTTAAAAAAAAATGCCACATTCGATTTCCCGCGCGCTCGCAGAGTGCACCCGAAGTCTGCATCGATCAAAACGTGATTTATCAATGAAAATCGCCCGCCCGATGCTCTTGTTTATATAAAATTTCGCAAACTCACGCACACAACATTTTCTAAGTGTGGGTTAAGTTAATGACGCACAGAACCTGTCCGGCTTTGAATGTAGAATATGCATGCTTTTGTGTCAGGCAATGCGGCTGTGGAAAAATTAAGAAAACTGGGCTGACGTATCTGGAATTTTTCGAATGTCACTGTCAATTTTTTTTCTTTATTGCTATAGTTTCGTCAGATTGTTTTTTTTTTTTTGTGGCATTTTCTGGGAAAAGACAAGAAAAACTGAGGTGACGTAGGTCGTATCTGGGGTTGTTTCAATGTAAATTTTTCATTTTTTTTTTGTTTATTGCTATAGTTGAGTATGATTGTTTTTTTTTGTGGCAGTTTCTGGGAAAAGAATGAAAATAGGTGACGTATCTGGAATTTTTTGAATGTCAATTTTTATTCAATTACATTATTAGTTCTTTTCAAGAAAAAAAATGTTATATTTTTTCTTGGAAAGGCCAACATGAGTCATAATAATAGCCTAGTCTTTGTTTAGACCACAAAACATGAAAAGCCCACTAGTGTCATTTATATCCTTGAAATATATCCGGACTATCATCAATTTGGTTGAATTTGACAGCTTAATGTCATTTTCATGTTAATAGAGATAATCGCTTTGGAACCTATTTCGAGCAAACTTAGCTAAACCACAGGTCTTCTTGTGTTATTGTGAGTATTGTTGTTTAATTTTGGTGGATTTTTAACCAATAATACTTAAGTCGTAACATAAAGTGTGAGCCATTAGAATAAAATATGTGTGAAGTGGTTTCTCTGAATGTGAAAAATCGTTTCAGGTTTTGAAAAAAATCCACCATTTTCTCTTCAAAACAAACGACAGCCGACTTGACAGACTTGACTTATATTATTTCAAATTCATCACTTGACACTAGCAAAATTGAGTGTAGAAATGACGGACAGAGGCCATATAGGCACCTACCTACCTATAGAAGAAGGACATAATAAGCTAAACCACAAAAATCCTATGGCGTAGCGGATGCATATTGTGTTGAATCCTAAATGTCAAAGCTTAGATATTTGTGTTTCAATCAGGCTGCATCTGCTGGTCCAATTGGCATAAAGTGAAACTTAGATAGGTACCTATAGTTTGTAACCTGGATTAACACATTAGGCTACTTTTGTCTCGAAAAATCAAGAAAACCAAACAGGACGCAGAGGAAGTCTGAGCGAAAGCTAGTGCTAAATAAAAACCAGTGCGTGGAGTCTCTCCGCGCGGAAGAAGTTATACTTCGAGTGCCACGAATTCACTCTCGCTTTGTGTTTAATGTGAAATTAATTTAGTATTTATTTTTATGTACTTAACCAATATGCAGTAGGTACTAAGTTTTCACTTCAAAATAAAAAATAAAAATTTCATAAAATTTATAATGTCGCTTTGGATTTGAACTTGCTTCCGTTGTCGGTGCCAATACGCAGTACTAAGTTTTCACTTCAAAATAAAAAGTAAAAAGTTGCAAAAAGTCTATAATGTCGGTTTGGATTTGAACTTGCTCCAGTCCAACGTATCACTGTTCGGCCAACAGTAGCTCTGCTGCTGATGGTTGAAATTACGGCTCTTTTTCTTTTGTTTAACGCTGTCAGTTGGAAGTCGTAGGTATAACTTCAAAAAATGCTGAACACTGCCATCTATGAGTTAGGGGTAGAGCCAAAGACTATGTTCTCCCGTATAACGCCTGTCGTTGGAAGTCGCATTAGAAGTATAACTTCAAAAGTACTTAAAAAGAAAACCAACTTCAATTTCATTTGATTTATGATGAAAAAACATTTCATCATAAATCTGATGATGAAGCTGGAAGGTGGAAGTGTCATCGGGGCTACTCTAGTGACCGTAAAAAATACTAAAATGTCACGCAGGAAAGCAAAATATGCAATGTCGATTAGGTTCTTGGAAGGCAATGAGTAGGTACCTACTTATTTAAGTACAAGGGGGCAATCGTTGCTTCATAAAAAAACATGTGTGTAATTCACACGTGGTAGAAGTGAAACCTTCAAAAAGATTTTCAAATCACAACGATTCTAAAGAAGTTTTTACTTCAAAAAAGATGCCAAAAGTGAACGAGTTTGCTCGAGACTTGAACCCACGCAATACGAGCTAGTCTCGATTTGATCCAATCCGTTAGACCGCTTGGCCAGCAGTCTCCTTAGAATGCCAGTTGTCGATTGGCAAGTTCAAAAACGTAATAAAACAGAGACTTCTTTTAAAAGCATACTATAAAATATCTGATTATTTAGAAGACAAACAAGCTTGGGACGAACTAGCTCCAACTCATCCAATAAAAAAAAAATGTAATCATACCTAATCATACAAAACGTAATGACGATTCAAAGTGATCAGTGAGATTTTATTGAATAAAAGATTTTTGACTTTGACTTTGACTTTTGCGTACGAAAATTAGGGATTTCTCTTCTCGTATCCTCGCTTTTTCGTTTCCGTTTCATCAACTTTCAAATCACAACGGTGCTAAAGAAGTTTTCATTTCAAAATCCTGCCAAAATAAGCCTGGCCGGTTTTCTGAACTGTTTTCATACTAAATCATATGTATTCTGTGACTAAATAGTGACATTAGCGCGTTTTAGCGCGTTTTAGCGCGTTTTTCGCCGTCAAAATCTTTTTGTTTTCGTATATCTGTAGCCACGTCGCTTCACATTATGCTGGGCAGCGAAAGCAGTTCACAGCTTACGATGTGGGGGCTGGTTACTTACTTAGGTATGTACTGAAGCAGTCGTGATCACGGGACAGGAGGCCTTGAGGTGGCCTATGAACTCGAGTTGCAATAAAAAATAACATAGGTACAAATTATTAGCAATAAACTGCATAAATTATACTCTTAGATTTAAAATTACAATTTCTTCACTACATAGTATAAAACAAATTTCGATTCCCGCTGTCCGTCTGTCTCTATGTAGGCTTAGATCTTTAAAACTACGAAACGGATTTTGATGCGGTTTTTTTTAATAGATAGAGTAATTCAAGGGGAAGGTTTATATGTATAATGCATGCATAATATAGTAGAGAAACACTGATAATTTTAGAGGTTTCTAATATGATGTCTTAAATAAACACATTTTTCGTACCACTTGCTCAAAAAAGTGACATTCTATGCCACAAAAAGCGAACATAACAATAGTCATTTTTAATCTGTTAAAAACAGGGAGAGAAAATTGTACTGGATTTCTTTCATCCTCTAGGGGGAGAAAGTGATTTAAATTTGGAATACAATTTATACTGAACTACATCTGTGTTTACACCATTGAGTTTGTATACAAAGCACGCATTTATTATGCAGGCCGTATGAGCTTGATGCCTTTGCTTTTCCGACAAAAAAATATTAGTCTAGGAAAATGCCGCGTTTTTGTTTTCTTCAAATACATAAACGTTAAGTTTATTTTAATTTATTTTTATAAATAAGTTAATGTTCTAAAATGCTATCTCATATTATTATTGTGTTATTTTTTTCGCAAATGGTACGAAAAGTAGAGTATTTTCCTCGGTGATAAAGCTGTCTTAGTCTTGGGTGAACTTAAATCCCTCGCTACTCTCAGGACTCGTCTTAAATCCCTCGCTTCGCTCGTAATTTAAGTTTTTAACACCCTCGCTACGCTCGGGAGTAAACTTCGAGTCCTTCGTTACGCTCGCGATTTAAATCGTCACCCGCGACAGAAGATACTGACACTACTATTTTTTACATTGCAAACGCTGCTGGCTGAATGTATCAGCATTGCACCCGTGCGAAGCTGGGGCGGGTCGCTTGTATGTAAAAGTATTTAATTTTGTTGGATCTGTTTGGATCGTTCCTGAAATCCCTACTAAAGTAGTAAAAATATAGCCTATACAAATACGAAATTATGATCAACGAAATGAGTGCGATAAACATTTTATACGAGGTTCTGTACATATAGGAAAGTTTTTCTGTGGTGTTAACGATCAATAGAACAGTCCCAAATGAACTGCCATCATCATCATTATTTATGGTGAACGTGTATCTAATTGAAGTCAGTTTTTTTTCCATTTTAAACTTATTAATTATTTATTATTTTTTTATTTTCGTTTGCAATGGTTTGTAGATGGCTCAACTGTTTCATGTGTATTTTGTAAATATGGTGAATATTGTAAATACTGTATTAGTTTTAATTTTTTTTTAAGTATTCAGATTATCAAATGTTTATTAAGTACGTTCGAACTGAGAACAAAAAATATAGTTAAAAAGTAAAAAAAAAACATAGAGTCCTTTCCATGAAAGAAGTCCCGCAGACGCGTCGCTGTAGTCGACCTTAAGTATTATTTCTCGGGCAGCACTTTTAACAACTTTAGGCATTGAAAACAAGACTTTGATCACAGAAACCAAATAAAAACGCACTAGCATCCGAACACAATAACAGCACCTGACAACTAATTTAAAATTTAGTTCCGGAAATTCCCGCGGGACTTCTTTCATGAAAAGGACGACTAGTCATAAGACGACGGACAATGTCAAATTGGCACCTAGAATCACCTAGTACCTATAACAATTCTAAAATGATTCTTTAGATTTTGACAACTTCTAAAAGTGATATAAAATTACGTGTGTATATGGCAGACAACTCTCTCGCTCGCACATTTTTACATTTTTGAAGATATAATATAACTAAATGTAATTATGTGAAATTGCAGAGCTTCAGGATCGAGAGAATAACAATGCAAAGGTTCAGTAAAAATATCACATTGATCCAAACAAGCTTTCCGACCAAAAAACTTGTACCAATGCGATAAATTAAAGTGCACATTTTTTTAGTGCACAGTTACGATCAATAGAACAATCCCAATGAACTGCCATCATCATCATCATCATCTGATGGTAAAGCCGTATCAAATTGAAGTCAGATTTTCCAGTTCTTAAACTCATAACTTATTGTTCCGATGTTTTTGGTGTAGAATCTAATTTGTACATACAAAATAGGTGCCTATATATTTTGTACTAGTGGGTCACCCCGGCTTCGTACGGGTAGGTATTTACCCTGCCACGCTTCGCTGTGCAAAAAATAGATAAAAACAATCCTTCATGCGGATTATAATATCATGCTAAAATTTCAGCTCGATCAGTGCAGAACTTTTTGAGTTTCTGAAGCGTACACAAACCAAAATAACATTTTGATATATTATATAGATGTACAAATTGTTAAACTTTAATAAAACGAAGTAAGGAACCCTAAAAAACCGTACAATATCTATTTGTACCTAAATGGAATTCCATAAACGGGATATATTTGCGGACCTTGTAGGTGACATACGGCCACAAAGTATTTTCAACCCACGTAGACGAAAATAACTTTATACGTATTTTTATACACCTAAAAAATATAATTTAGCACCACTTGTACCTATTTTGGGAAGCAATGGGTTTTTTCTTCTTTTAAAAGGACACTGCATTGAAAATTAGTTATTTTTTAATGTTATAAGACGGAATAAAGTTCGAAACAGCATGAACTCGGTCGTGCTTACGATGACTTTTAAAATGTGAGATTTTAGTTTTTTGATGATAATCTAAACTAAAAAAAAAACACACGTTTTTAACTATTCTGGGAAAATATTAAAATACAGACTTTTTCTGATACCCTCGAACGTACGATACATTATCTAATCCTACAAATATTATAAACGCGAAAGTTTGTAAGGATGTATGGATGTTTGTTACTCATTCACGCAAAAACTACTGATCCGATTTGGATGAAACTTGGAATATATATTGTCCGTGACCTGCGGGCCTAAGATGCGCACCGCGAGATATTTGTCATGTCGTTCTGTCAAAATGTAAGCATTTTGTACCAGTTTAGGAACTATTGCATTATCTGTGGTACCTAATGGTGTCGACAAAACCCGCCATAATGTACACTTTTGACACTTGTTAGTCGTCGTACATCTCTGAGGACGAGATAATAGTCATGCAGAAATGTCAAAAGTTGAAAATTCAAAGGCGCGGTTTCTCGACAACATTACCACAGATAATGCAATAGTTCCTAAACTGGTACAAAATGCTTACATTTTGACAGAACGACATGACAAATATCTCGCGGTGCGCATCTTAGACCCGCTGGTTTAACACATAGGCTACTTTTTATCCCGAAAATCAACGGGATCCAACGGGACGCGAACAAAGTCGCGGGCGGAAGCTAATAATAAATAAATGAAATCCAATTCTTAATTATTTGCATGCCGATTAGGTAGAAATATAATAATATAACGAGAATAATATATTAGAATGTAATGCACATTTTTTACATTTAAGACCTAATCTGTACATATTCTTGCTAATAAACATTATTATCTTATCTCATCTTAGAAACCCGCGGTTTAGTCAGCTCCGTACGTGATCAATGTCGTTTCTGTGGATAAGACTATCTAAATCATCTATACTAGTAGTTCGCCCCGAACTGAGATCTCATGATGGTCGGAGGTTAATAAAACCCAAACATTTTTTATTGACCAATGGTTGCAATAAACTTTGCAAATCGCTTCGAAATCGACGTCTAGCTAAGTACCAGTCTTACTTGAACTATAAAATCATTGAAACTCCAAGAAATGGTAGCTCACGTTATACTGAGTTTTCCAATTTTATAATTTTTACAATAACTCAAAAATTATTAGACCTAGAATCAAAATAAAAACGGTTTTGGAATGTCTAAATTAAACCCTATCATGTGACACCCCATTTAATATTTTTGAACGCCTTTTTCATAACTTCCTCATAACTTCACGACCGATTTACTTCATTTAACAAACCAGTAAAATTTAAGAGTAATATCCGTATACCTACCAAATTCTGTGAAGATCGAATAAGCGGTTCAAAAGATCTCGAAGAACTATTATACAAACATACAAAGCATTTTTGTCCAAGTTGTCACTAAGATCTCGTTTGCTTCGCTCACTCGATCAATAATATATTTTTTGGTCCTTAATATACAAAAAAAATTTCATTAAGTTTATTTTATTGTTTAAAGACCACAGTTAATTACCAGCTATGTTAAAATTTTGAAAGTCCAATTCATTTTGTACACGTATATTATTACTGTACCTATTAAAGTAACATAATTAGGCCAAAAACTATAAATTCATTTAACATAATAGCTTTTTAATACTCCCTACGTCTGACAACAAACAAATTAACTATACTCGTTTAGAAAACAAGACGTATCTGATAATATAAACGATGTCAATTGATCGCGGATGCATGACGTACCTACTTGTACGTAACATTATGTCAAAAAGATACACCTACAACAATCAAAAGTTAAAAAAAAAAAAAACTTGGACATGACATTACACACAACGCTTTCAAGTCCCAAACTAAGGGGGCGTCCATTAATTACGTGAGGCATTTTTGAGAATTTTTCGACCCCCTCTCCCTCTTTGCTGAGATATCGTAAGATTTTCCTCAACTCCCTCGCCCCTCCCCTAATCTCACGCGAGATTCTTTAAGACTTCCATTTTCACTGTAACCGTGTTGGAATATTGAAAAAAAAATACAGATAGGTACCTAATTTTTCATGCAATTTTACACTGTTTTCTGCGAGAAAAATAATTACGTGATATTTGCCAAGACCCTCCCTCACCCCTAAGTGAGATTTGGAAAGATTTAGCTTGATCCCCCCTCCCTCTCTAGAACACCTCACGTAATTAATGGACGCCCCCTAAGCAGAGGTTGTGGGAACTAGATGGCTGATACATTTCTTATATAATTATTTTTTGGAAATAGGTACATACTTATAGTACATAGTTAGATTAGATTTTAGTCATTTTTTAAAACAACATAATAGCACTTTTATTTTAATAGTTTTTCTTGTGTTATTGTGAGTATTGTTGTTTAATTTTGGTGGTATTTTAACCAATAATACTTAAAATAAATAAATAAATATTCACGGACACTTAACACAACGCCTTCTAGTCCCAAACTAAGCAAAGCTTGTACGATGGAAACTACATGGCTGATAGAATACATACATACATTTACTTAGGTCGTAACACAAAGTGTGAGCCATTGGAATAAATGTGAAAATTCGTTTCAGGTTTTGAAGAGAAAATCTAACATTTTCTCTTCAAAACAAACGACAGCCGACTTGACTTATATTATTTCAAATTCATCACTTGACACTGGCAAACTTGTCTGTCGAAATGACGGACAGAGGCCATTATTTAAGGTTGAACAAGTCGCAGTCAGTCGCACACCTTTCCATACAAACGTGGAAGGGTAACCACTCCACTGTTTGACGTTGACCAACCAAAACTAAGGATTATATCAATTTATCTCGTCATAATCTATGTCTGTATACACCCCAAACCGTAAAAAAAGAAATAATTTAAAAAATACAAGCTAAAAATACTTTCCAGAAAGTATAGATTATGACTAGATTATTACAGACATAGATTATGACGAGATAAATTGATATAATCCTTAGTTTTGGTTGGTCAACGTCAAACAGTGGAGTGGTTACCCTTCCACGTTTGTATGGAAAGGTGTGCGACTTGTTCAACCTTAAGAGAAGAAGAAGAATCACAAGTTAATTTTACATCTTCTTCTAAACATATAAAACTCTTTTGTATCTGACTGACAATCAACGCACAGCCTAAACTATAAGTCCTAGAGGTATCACATTTGGAGGGTAGTATCCTTATATAATGTAAGGAGTGCACTAAGAAAGGAGTTTTGAAAAGTCGCACCCTAAAGGGTCTAAAATTAGAAGTGAAGATTTTAACCAAATAATATCTACGTATGTTGTATTTATTTCTTGGTAAGGAAACTACGCCACGAGCGCGTCAGACACACACTATACTACTGAACACAGATATTTGTATGACTAATAACTAATTTTCCAACAAATAAAATTACGAATATAGCAAACGTAGGTATATAGAAATTAGAACCGCAAACCTTCGATACAGTTCCGGGAAGCAATAAAGCCATATTTGACAGAGCGCTTCATTGTTTACCGAGATCGTCTGAAAGTCACCTATTTAGCGTTACAATAAATAATCAAAAGTCAAAATAGCAACTATTTTGAGTTTTGAAGTGAAAACTTCTTTAGCATCGTTGTGATTTGAAAGTCGATGAAAAAGCGACAGTATAAAGAGACAGACACATAAATTCATAAGATTTAACGTGGGAGAAAATGAGATAGGAAGTATTATACAGTGTCTCTTTCTATTCGGGGGAATAGAAAGAGACACTGTATACACATACACGCGTTGGACACAGGGTTGGCACGTATTTGCTAGCTGAAAAATAATTATGAGAAAGATTGTTTTTTTTTTTAAGAAATTAAGTTTTTTTTGTTTATTTGTACATAAAATAGCAAACAAAGGTATTACATAATCAGCTGGCTAAGAACGCTTGTAGAGGTCCGTTTTTTTCACCGGATAACGGACCGTCAAAAACGGCTTTCCTATAATTGTTCGCCGGACCGATGTCCGGCTCGTGTACACACGCATTCATCAGAAATCATACACCACCGCGAATCCGGCAAAAACCACGGTCCGGTATCCGGCGAAAAAAACGGACGTCTACAAGCGCTCTTGTGACGCGAAATGTCGTTTGTAGCAATAAAACTAGTTTGTTATTATATTTTATTTCCATAAAATATATAAGGAACTTTATAGAAGGGCATCTGTCACTAATATAACCTTATATCTTTCACCATTTTATTAGTAAATTATTTATTTTATTATAAGTGGTTCAAAGGCAAATCTATACAGGATGTAACATAATTACCCTGTAAGTTCGAAAGGGGGGTATTTTCCAGACCATGGCAAACAATGTTTGCTCTACGACTTTTGAGATTTCGACGTTTTTCATTCATGAAATGCGCTCGTAACCGAAATATTTTACACCGTGTATAATATTGTAAATAGCAGATTTTCACTGCACAGCCTAAACCACTGGGCGGATAGATAGGGTTAGGATTTGGTAGGCAGGTACGCTAAACTAGGTGCCGCCCGCGTCCCGTTGGATCCCGTTGATTTTTCGGGATAAAAACCAGCCTATGTGTTAATCCAGCGGGCCTAAGATGCGCACCGCGAGATATTTCTCATGTCGTTCTGTCAAAATGTAAGCATTTTGTACCAGTTTAGGAACTATTGCATTATCTGTGGTAATGTTGTTGAGAAACCGCGCCTTTGAATTTTCAACTTTTGACATTTCTGCATGACTATTATCTCGTCCTCAGAGAGGTACGACGACTAACAAGTGTCAAAAGTGTACATTATGGCGCGTTTTGTCGACATCATTAGGTACCACAGATAATGCAATAGTTCCTAAACTGGTACAAAATGCTTATATTTTGACAGAACGACATGACAAATATCTCGCGGTGCGCATCTTAGGCCCGCAGGACAATATATATTCCAAGTTTCATCCAAATCGGATTAGTAGTTTTTACGTGAAAGAGTAAGAAACATCCATCCATACATACAAACTTTCGCGTTTATAATATTAGTAGGATGGGATAGGCGTGCACTATGAACCGATATACGGGGTGATTAAATTAACCATTTCAACTATTTGCTCTACTCCTTGCTTGTTTAACTTCATGTGTAGGTATTTTGTAAATACAGGGAATATTGTTAATACTGTATCAGTATTATTTTGTTATTATCAATCTTCACCGATTGTCTATGTTAAGCGACGTACTGCGCGATCAAGTTTTGGATGGGTGACCGTTAGTGCCATTTACATCTAAGCGCTTCTATGCTTTAGAGAGCACGTTAAACTGTCCCGGCTCTAGCAGTCGTTGACGGAGGCCTTAAGGCGGCCTCAAACCTCCGTCAACAGAGTTGGCCACTAACTCGTACGAGGTGCTTAATGTAATAGTCTAAATTTTCTTTGTTTAAAAAAACCTACCTAAGTAGTTCTAAAAACAAGATGTTTCTTCTTTCTTTTAACCGACTCAAAAAAAGTAGGAGGTTCTCAATTCGTCGGAATATAATTTTTATGTATGTTCACCGATTACTCCGTCATTTATAAACCGATTGGAAAAATTCTTTTTTTATCTGAATTTTTTTATTCCAGATTAGTCCCATAAATTTTTTATCAAAATCAATTCGGTAGTTTTTCAATTAAATAAGAATAACTGGAAAAAACACGTCATACACGTACACGACATTGCGTAATTTGCTTTCCTGTGACGTTTCTGTGGTGTTTACGATCAATAGAACAGTCCCAATGAACTGCTGTTATCATCATCATCATTTGATGATGAAGGCGTATCAAACTGAAGTCGGTTTTCTAGTTTTTTTAACTTATAAATTATATTTAACGTAGACGTTAATCTAGATGCAAGCTATGACGACTTCTTACATTCTGCTCAGTCATTATGATTATTCCCTACTAAGTACTGGTGATTCTAAGCAAATACTATGACTAGTGGACAAATAATGATTTCCATTTTTAGTAAAAATTAGTACCTTTGACTATCTTTGCATAACTCCTCGTGTTTGCAAATAAATGGGTATAAAGTCCAGAGAGGCAATAATCGTTGTCTCATAAAAACTTGCGCCAGCGGGCCTAGGATGCGCACGCGAGATATTTGTCATGTCGTTCTGTCAAAATGTAAGCATTTTGTACCAGTTTCTGAACTATTACAATACCTGTGGTAATGCTGTCGACAAAACGCGCCTTCTTATTGTACCCTTTTGAAACTTCTTAGTAGTAGTGCCTCTTTGAGGACGAGATAATAGTCGTGCTGAAATGTCAAAAGTTGAAGATTTAAGCGCGGTTTCTCGACAACATTACCAAAGATAATAGTTCAGAAACTGGTGCAAAATGCATACATTTTGACAGAACGACATGACAAATATCTCGAGTGCGCATCCTAGGCCCGCAGGTTAAGCCTGACAGGTTTTCTGAACTGTTTACATACTAAATCATAGGTATTCTGTGACTAAATAGTGACATTAGCGCGTTTCAGCGCGATTTTTGCTGTCAAAAGCTTCTTGTTTTCGTATATCTGTAGCCACGTTGCTTGACATTATGCTGGGCAGCGAAAGCAGTTGTTAGATAATCGAACTACTAGTAGGACTAGATGGAATAAACCTTCATTACGATATGGGGGCATATATAGGCCCGTATACCGATACAGAAATAGTTACTCAAGCAGTTTGAGTAGAGATTCTCATACAAAAATCTATGCTTAAATTGGGATCAGTAGCAAATCAGCATACGGGCCTTATTATTGTAGATTTTTTTGTGGATTTTGGTCCATCCATGATAAAAATGCGTCTTTTTTTATACAACTAAGTACACAATAGACAAACAAGCGTAAGGTCCATCTTATGGTAAGCGGTTACCGTAGCCAATACACGCCTGCAACACCAGAGGTACCACACGCGTGTTGCCGATCCTTGAAGAGTAGAAATCGAACCCACACCTTACAGCAGTGAATTCATAGTCTGAGGCGCTCATGTTAAGAGTACATCTTTCTTCTTCTTCTAAATATATAAAATTCTTGAAGATGACTGACAATCAACGCACAGCCTAAACTATAAGTCCTAGAGGTATGAAAAATACTCAAAGATTAATTGTCAAACGATAAAGAAACAATACGTTGTAAGTTCTTGAAAAAGAGGTGCACTTGAAAAGATTCAATTACAGTGAAGCACGTCAACAAAAGACCAAAAAGATTGTGTGCTCAAAGGTGGACCACGGTTAAATAATAATTTCCTATGGTTCACCTTAGTTCACCTGGTGGACCACGGAAGAATATGTTTACCCGTGGTCCACCAGGTGGACAAAATAGGTGAACCACGGGAAAGAAGGGGAAATTTGGAGGGTAGTATCCTTATAAAGTGTAGGGGTGCACTAAGAAAGGAATTTTTAAAAGTCTCACCCTAAAGGGTCTAAAATTAGCATCAAAGATTTTAACCAAATAATGCGTATGCGGCTGCTACGCGAGCAAAGCCGCGAGCGACGGCTAGTACTTTATATACTAAAAAGTTAAAGAGTAAAAAATACTTACGATTAAATGACTCCATTTTTTTGTATTCTTCTAAAATTTTATTTATAATACCACTGACATAATTAAATAATAAAATCATTTAAATTTTTAATTATTAATAGGTGCAAATATAATAAATATATTCAAACTAAGTTATTAATTTTACACAATTTGACTAATATGTAATTGTTATAAGTTTTATTATAAAAGATATAATTAAACTACTGTACCGTCACTGGAAGCTTTATATTGAGAAGGCGTATCCGGTTCCGTCGTATTTCCATTCGTTTTAGTACTTTTTACCCGTGTGTATCCGGTCAAGTGGCGCCACCTGGCGGGTGCGATTCATTTTTGCTTCGTAAAATGAAACACGCCATATTGAATTCATTGGCGTTTTGTATTCCGTCGAAGCAACTTGTGCCCAGAGCTCTCTCTGCCACAACCGTTGCAAAAATAGTTTAAATATTATATTAGTATTATTTTATATCATATAAAGTAAGGATTATTTCAAATAGTGAAATTCTCCATACCTTTGTTCAGTAAAACTGTGCAAGTAAACTAAGATTAGCATGGCCCTGCAAGGACACGCAAAAGAGGAATAAACTGTAAGTACTACCCTCTATTTTTAATGATTGTACGTGATCAATTCTTTTAACGGTTTTCCGTTCGGATCATGTACCCACATAAGTTATTATTTTAGAAAAGTTTAGTATCCGGTATAATTTATTGTGCAAAAAATTTATTATTTATTTAGAATGGATAGTATGAGTCCGCTTTGGCTGGTAACCCACAAGTTGTGGCTGATCCTAAGCGTACAGCAGTAGCTCATCGAGCTCATTTTCTTAGGTACTTTAATATTTTAGTTTTAATAAGCTTACCTTTTCAGCAATTTTTTCTTTATGGTGGTTTGAATAAATGCTTATCTACCCTATCTATGGACTGTGAGCCACCAGCCTGGCAGAAACTAGTCCAGAATATGGGTGAGTTACAAAACATTTTTACCAATGTTATTACCAGCTATTCTGATAATGTGAATACAACTTGTCTTTATAAGGCTTCTATTTACTCCGAAGTTAGTGGAGAGCTTTATGAAAACCACAGACTACATCGTTACCTACGGACGAACTGTAGTAATTTAGTACCTAGGTGTGGGTAGTTATAAAACTGTTTGTAGATGACCTCTACCTACGAATGTGAATAAACTAGTGTTCAATCAGCAAGCTGTGTTTCACTACACGGTGGTAGCGATGGAACTGTGATGACGGTCAAAATCAACATCAACTTCTTGGTTTATGGCTTTGCAACTTGTTTTTACAATTATGCATTGTCGGTTCAGTAGGACAAAGCTGAAGAACCGAGAGTTTCTAAAGCTACTAGAGGTCCAGTGTTTAGGTAGTACCTCTTGGTCCGAGGTTAGATAAGCTGAGGTGTTTAACCATACTCCAGGTTTCATAGACTTGGTAACAAACGAAAGGGGGTAAAACGTATGACACCTTACGTCATCTGGCACACACGGCTCTAATTAAATTAATCAAATATAATTAAATTAATTAAATTAAATTATATACCGTAAACTTTGACAATCTGGTTTATTTATTTTATTTAAAGTAAAGTTGATTTGCTTATTATAGATGAACATACCTAATACTTCATCAGATCTTTTGTGATTAGTTTGCGGCCACTGAGCCGAAAGTATCGAAATGCGCATAGTCTTTTAGTGGAAGCGTCACTAAATAGATTACTTACCCCTGTCTGCCACTTACATATTTGAGTCAGAGCCTTTCACCGCTGCCCTGGAAAAGCAGGGGGTGTCCCGCAAAGCCACTCAAATCTGATGGTTTCTCACAGGAGAAATCTAATCCGTGCAACAGCCGCCCCTCGCGGGGGCAAGGCGTTCGATCAAAAGTCTATAGTCTATAGAAATGTTTACCCATGATGAGCCTGGTCTCCTAATGCATATGCATGGTTATAGCAACACACCCTCGCGGGGTGGATGTTATCAGTGCAACAGCCGCCCCTCGCGGGGGCAAGGCGTTGATGGTCTATAGTGCCGTCGCGAGGAACATGCACCCATAAGCCTGGTCTCCCAATGCATATGCATGGTTGTAGCAACCCACCCTCGCGGGGTGGATGTTATCAGTCCAACAGCCGCCCCTCGCGGGCGGAAGGCGTTCGATTCGAAAGTCTATAGTTCCATCGCGTGGAACATGTACCTACCAATAACGAGCCTAGTCTCCCTTTGTATAATAATATGCTCTGTTGTAGCAAGCAACCCAACCCACCCTCGCGGGGTGGATGTTTCCTTAACAACTTTCAGTACAGGAGTCAGTTGTCCAATGTTCAATACTAGAACTATAACTATGTACAATCATGGGAGAGGTTCATTTCACAACAGGGCTCGCGGCCCGACCGTGAAAACAGCTGAGATGAGGACGCTCGAATGCTCCGAGAGGAAACTAGAAAGGTAAGTACAATGAATAAGAAAGCAAGCTCGTATGAGTTAGTGACCAATTCTGGTGACGGAGTTTTTAGGCCGCCTTAAGGCCTCCGTCGTCTCTCAACGACTGCTCTAGAGTCGCGACCGACAGTTTAACGTGCTCTCCGAAGCACGTAAGCGCTCAGATGTTAATGCTACTAACTGCCACCCATCCAAATAGTGACCGCACAGAACGTTGTTTAACTTAGATAATCGGTGAAGATTGGCTAAGCAAGTTATGCCACGAGCGCTTCTTACAAGGACAATGAATGACTCAATGTTTTCGAGCAGGTCAGTTAGCGCACTACCACTCACAGTGGAAGAAAAGACACTGTTACACTGTTATCAAATACCATTTTTTCGAAAATATAAGCATCTTTTCACACGTCTGGCTGCAGAAATGTCTGCCAAAGAGCTGCCAGAAATGACTTCAGCCCCCAAAATATTTTCTATACTAAGAAAATTAGGTGGCTCAGGCATTGCGATAAAATTGGAATGACAGAATCGTTGTATATCTTGAAGATTACCTGATAGCATACCAAAAAGCAGACTTACTTCACGAACATGTCAAGGTCGCAGTCCAAACGTTAAATGGGTAGTCAATGTCGAGAAATCAGTCCTCAACAAAAGAGCATAATATATCTCGGCATATGTACTTGGAGTCCCTGGGACAACCTAAAATCTCTACCCAAAGAAAAATCTATAAAAATATTTCAGAAAGTTGATCAAGTTTTCAAACAAACAAAGGTAACCGTAAAAGATTTGCAGATAATAATTTAATAATTAATTTTGCCAGCCTTGTTGTTCCTCGAGAACGACTCAACCATCGTCAATGATAATGTTCATGAACAGATTTCCAGATCTGTCGACAATGACCTACCTACTGGTTTGGTGGACTGAATTGTTATTTATCATACCCGCATCCGGCGAACTTTTTGACAACAGATGCCCTATCGGGCAATTGGTCACAGGAAGAGCAAGGTCTACACTGCAACCGGAATGAGATGCTGGCTATTCTTATATATATGCCCTTCAAAGTCAAATCAATCTTGCAAACCATCTGGCACGTCATCGTCGCCTCCTCATCGAGTGGCATCTACTACCGGCCTGTGTGGACGTAGTGTTTGCAAAGTAAGAAACATAGTAAGTACAAGACCGGAGACATGTATGTCAACAATTATATTATGTCCCGAGACCTAACAGACCGCCAAACTTTGTTTCACGACGTGTTCAGTGTTCTATGGAATTACCAACTTGCGTGGCTGTTCCCACCACGGTTTCTAGTCCTCAGAGTCTTTGCTCACCTAAATCAGTCAACGGGAATATTTCTCGTAGTAGTTCCCCGGTGGGCAATGGTATTTTGGCGAGCCGACTTCAAAGCTCAAGCTTTGGCAGCACCATTGACACTGAAAAATCTCCAAAAACGCATCGACAGGGCTTCCACCTCCGCTGGTTGACAACATAACTCTCGATGTGTGGAAATATAGGGTGGTCAGAAGCAATAACAACATGGAACACTGAACAGTTATCGTTGCTTAAAAATTCCTGGCGGAAGCCTACTCTAAAAACATATGAGGTGGCTTGAATCGTTGGATTTCTTGCTGTAAATCTAATAAAGTTGACGTAAAAATGCCTACGGGGTCACAAATAGATTTACTTTTGATTAACAAGTAATCATACAATACTATTCTTTTACATCAATTTGTAGTCTCTACATCTACATTATGTAACGCTAGCACTTTGCTTTCATTTTTTGGTTAAGCACACTCTAAAATCAATAGCTCTATTAGCTAGAAATCCGAAAACTTTCAAGCCACCGGTCTAGGAAATTAGTGAACTAACTTCGCTTTTTATTGGACTATACAGTAGACAGTAGTAATTTGTTTCAAGTATCGCGTCACACTAGTATAGCACTAGTATTACTTTGCTCAGGAATTCGCATCCACGACCTGAACTTATTCTTAAATATCGTTATCACTGCGTTAGATCAAATAGCAGTATCACATTTTGGCCGATATTCCGTTCAAAAACCGACTGCAGGTAGTTATAGACAGTCTGGCTGGGCTGATCATACTAACTTAACCTTGTTCACAGATCATATAATACTTTACTAGCACTCCGTTAGTATGGGTTGAAATAACTATTAATCATTACATGAAAGACGTTGCACAACCAAATCATTTAATTTGTTTGTTACGGTAAGAAGTATCGCTAAACCTACATCATGCACTGTCATAGCAGTCTAGGTTAAAACGTTGTTTGAACAAGCAGGTATTACAGCACTTTCACGAAGCGTTCGATCTGCGGTTTCTCGGAAGAGTTGGTTGGAGAATCGTTCTCTTGACGAAATCTTGGCTGAGAAAATTAGCGATCAGCTAATACGTTCCAGCATTTTTACGGGCGAGAGATATGAGCAGCAGTCAATCTGAAAGTAGGTGTAACACAAATATTTAAAGCATTAAATAAGCTTGGTTAAATAAACAAATGTATGGGTGAAATAAGATTATGATCATTACATTACTTATGATTTTTGATTGTAGCAAAATGATAAGGCTTATTATTACATAAGTAATTAAAAATAGTAAATGAATATTTTACACTTACAGGTTCAATTTTGGTTGATTCGTAAATCACTTTTACCACAGATTATATAATACTATACTAGTCTTTTACTAAGAGTTAAATTGTATTATTGTATACTTGTTGCTATAATATTTAAATATCACATTGGCGCTAGGTTACCTAATTATACAAGTGGCGACACCAGGCGATAACAAACAGGTCTCAATATAAAGCTTCCAGTGACGGTACAGTAGTTTAATAGCAGCGTTTTACCTGAAATAAAACGCATATTAAAATACTTACCTCACTGGAAGCTTTCACTTTAATCTCTGCCTGGTGAAATTAAGCCAATGAATTAAATATGGCGTGTTTCATTTTACGAAGCAAAAATGAATCGCACCCGCCAGGTGGCGCCACTTGACCGGATACACACGGGTAAAAAGTACTAAAACGAATGGAAATACGACGGAACCGGATACGCCTTCTCAATATAAAGCTTCCAGTGAGGTAAGTATTTTAATATGCGTTTTATTTCAGGTAAAACGCTGCTATTATTGTTTCGATTTATTTTCTTTAGCTTCTTGACTTATTACTTGTTATTTGCATCCAAAGTTGTTATCATTTACGATAATATAATTATAGTTCAAATTATCTATGTTTATATTTAAAGGTTTTTGTATGTTAACAGGCGCACTGATGAAGTACCTGGAAAAAAAAACCACCATTAATTTATTTTTGTTTGTAAGGCTGCTTTAAGTTAAGATAAGATAATAGTACATTACTGCAGCGGCCAGCATACGAGGCAATGATGGACGGACGTAAATGTGGGCCGAGTCGAAGCCGAGGCACACATACGTAAGTCCATCAATGCCTAGTTGTGACCAAGGCTTGTATATATGCAAATAAACATCTTGTATCTTGTATCTTGTATAGTACTTTTCTCAAATAATGCGCGGAAATTAAAACTAAGTAGTACCTACCTAGGCAAAACTATATTGATATAACTAGTATATTAGATCTCGAGTTCCGATATGAGTTTACTATGTAATCTAATTTGGCCGCTAAATACGACAGAAATGGATTTTCATACATTTTTATTTGGCCGCTGCTCGCATGTATTTGGCCAGTACAGCATTTTTGGTTTATCTCGAAGAAGGTTATCGAAATAATGCTCTTTCCAAGCATGTTTAAGAAAATATTATTTATTTGTCCCCACGTAGAAGTATACAGTAGGTAGGTAAATAAGAAGAAAAAAAAACAACCATATTATAGTTAGGTACTTAATTAGGTATGTAGGAAAACAACAATATGGGTACATACCTACGTAGGTGGGTTAGCATATATGTCTACATGAAAATCTCTACTCACTCAAACTGCTTGAGTAAATTCTCTAACGGCATACGGCCTTAGTGGTGGCACAGATTATATAATACTATGTGGTGGTTTGAATAAATGTCCTTTATCTGTCTTTCATATTGATGGGTCATTCAAGTCAGGTAGCAACATTAGCACTTTTTTTTGCATAGTTTTTCTATGTTTTATTGTCAAGCAAGTAAGGTCGTATGGGTTAGTGGCAAAATCTGATGATGGAGTTTTTAGGCCTCCTTAAGGCCTCCGTCGTCGCTTAACGCTTATTCCAACAATACCTACATTCATTTGTTTCGGTTGAGAACGTACAGGCACACGATATTAAAAAAAAAACTTCCTGCACCAATTTATTCGAATGACGTTGTCAAAGTTTGAAAACAGTGTCGCGACAACTTTTGGTCTTCATTTTTTCCGTCTAGCCCCCTTTCGCAACGCGCGATAAGGAACTTCGTTCCAAAATTACGTAAGTGTACCGAAATTGGGATCTGAGGGCCTAGTACGAGTTTTCAGTGTCGCCCTCACTAGTGCGCCCAGCACACTAGTGGGCGCTGATTTGTATGGAGACACTGAGCGGATTCTTTGAGAAGCTTGACATGCGAGTACGGGCTTGGTGTATACCAAGCTTCTCAAAAAATCCGCTCAGTGTCTCCATACAAATCAGCGCCTACTGGTGTGCTGGGCGTCAGACGTTTTACACCAGATTTACACACCAAAACTCGTACCTGAAATGTCCCTCTGAAATGTCCCAACGCCTTTTCGTATTTGATAATTATTATAATGATGACTGCCAGCTATCACTAAATATTTAAAAATGCTCAGTGAACTTGAGTTATCAGTTATTTTGACTCTGACCTTATTTCGTCCGATAACTTAATATATAAATAGGTCATTGTGAAACGTGACTGCCCTTCAAAATATATTTTAGACCGTGGTTAATAAAGACGTGGCTCTGACTACCCCTTTATTCATATTCAACTAATAATAATAATATTCACGGACATTTAACACAACGCCTTCTAGTCCCAAACTAAGCAAAGCTTGAACTATGGGAGCTAGATGGCTGATAGAATATATATATTACTTTTAGTTTTTTTGTAAATACATACTTATAATACATAGTAACACCCAGACACAGCACAAACATCTATGTTTGCCACACAAATGTTTGTTCTCGGTGGGGATCGAACCCACGACCCCACAGCACGGAAGGCAGAGCTACTACCGACTGAGCCGTGACGCCTGTCAACTGACATTTTAGCGCGGCTCTTAGAAATGCTCTATTATTGTCACTGTCACAGAAGCGCTCGTGGCTAGGCTTGCTTAGCCAATCTTCACTGATTATCTAAGTTAAGCAACGTTCCGCGCGGTCACTATTTGGATGGGTGACCGTTGGTGGCATTTACATCTGAGCGCTTCCGTGCTTCGTGCACGTTAAACTGTCCCGGCTCTAGCAGTCGCTAAGCAACGACAGAGGCCTTAGGCGGGTTAAAAACTCCGTCACCAGAGTTGGCCGCTAACTCATACGAGCTTACTTGCTACTGTCACTTGCAAGACAACAGAAAGAGATGACAACAGATTTAGCAATTGTTTTAGTTAGCTCAGCTGTAGAAGACCAATATGAATATACCCCTTAGGGCGGATTCGTCCAAAAGTCTTGATATTCCTGAATAAGTATCCCTTGTATAACTTAACTCTTTGATTTTATTCTCAGATCAATTCGTTTTTGTTTTTCCATTGCAATCTTGAGAGTAGCCAATCCTAGAGAGCGCAACACAATAATACACGTGCACACAAATTATTCGGGTGTCAAGTTGTCAATATCTATGAAAACAAACAGCTGTTTTGTCAAATGTAGCAGCCGCCATTAAAATATTCGACAGATAACTTGTTTATTCCATAGATTTTGGCAGTATAACGAGTTATTCTCGGATAGACAAGTTTTTCCTGGAATAAGACTTGGTAGAACAAAAAGTTTCTTATAACTAGAGTAATTATTGATTTTATTCGCAGTCAAGACTTAAACTGCGTATAAATAGTTTGGTCGAATCCGCCCTTAGTCTCTGTAACAACCGACTATCGACAGAGAGGCGTCACAACTCAGTCGGTAGTAGCTCTGCGTTCCGTGTAGGTCGTGGGGTCGATCCCCACTGAGAACAAACATTTATTTTGTGTGTGTGTGACAAACATTGATGTTTGGTCATGGGTGTCATATTTAAACATGTATTTACAAAAAATATACATACATATACAAGTATTCTATCAGCAATCTAGTTCTCATAGTACAAGCTTTGCTTAGTTTGGAACTAGAAGGCGTTGTATGAAACATTTTTTTTGTAAATAGGTACTTATGATGCACTAGTTGATACCCTCGACTTCGTACGCGTGCGAAACCACCAAAATATCTGTTAACCAGTATACGATGAACCTCGTGTCAAAGGCTGTTTTTGGTTTAAGAAGGTCAAGCTGTATCTAAGAAGCTGTATCTAGCAGTTCAGAGCTGACGATACGAGGGCAGGGCCTCTACTGCGAATATTGATTCGGTAGTGATGTTTGTGTTACACTGCGCGGTCGCCTCGAGCGATGGTCTAGGCCTCTAGGGCCTACTAGACCATCGCTCGAGGCGACCGCTGTGACTTCGAAAGAGCTTAGACTCTAGGCTCTTTCGAAGTCACTACCGAATCTTCGGTAACCATTACTCACAGTAGAGGGCCAAGTCCTAGGGCATCGTTCTGGAAAAGGTGTATGGTTGGACTAATAGGTAGGCCTCGAGAGGGGGGAGTATACATAAAATGAGTGAGTATAAATGTAGTGAGTCTATTTATTCAAACTAGATACAAGATACAAGATACAAGATGTTTATTTGCATAAATAAGTGTTACAATTTGGTCTTATATGTAGGAGGCACTTTTCAACTTATTCACCTTTTCCAGGTATCGCAAATGTTTTGGGCGCTTAAACTTAGGTAGTTAATTAATAACATTAATTTTGGGTAGGTACATACCTTTGGGCATGCACTAAATTTTAAAACATTTTTCCTTATCTACTACTTAACTAGTTCTTACTTACCTATTACTTGCATAGCGGCCCGTTGCACAAAACGCAACGCTAGCGCGTTCTACAAAGCGTACAAATTTAGCAGCGCCATCTAGTTATGCATCGAGAACTAATAAAAACTAAAACATCAAAAGGCTTGCCCAACACCTATACCATCCTCTCAGGCTAGTCGGCTGTCCGAGTGGGCTCCGTTTAAACCATTAAAAATGTAATATTTAAAATATACTTACACTTCAAAATGATACGCTCTAGAATCCAAAACACTCATTTTTTGTCAAACTTTTAGTACAAAAATCTCGATTTTGACGTATTTTATATTCGCGTGCGTCGTAAGATAGTTCAATTCAAACTATTTTGACGAGGTTTAGTACTTATTATTCGTATTGCAAAAGATAACGCAGCCTCTCAAAGATTAAGCGTACAGAAAGTACACAACTATTTATTATGCGGACGGCCAAAGAGTGGAACTCGCTGCCGGCGTCTGTGTTCCCGAATGACTATAATTTGGAAGTTTTCAAGAGTAGAGTGAATAGGTATCTTCTAAGTAACCGTGCTACATCGTCGACCGCATCATTGCTTAACATCCAGTGAGATTGTGGTCAAACGGTTGCCTATATTGTATATATAAAAAAAAAACTATACAAAGTTAAAGAAATCCACCTTCCCGTCAGGTACTTACATAAAAATTCTTATCCTTAACTTTTTACTTAATATTATAAATGCGAAAGTAACTCTGTCTGTCTGTCGCGCTTTCACGCTAAGACTACTGAACCGATTTAGATGAAATTTGGTACGCAGATAGTCTAGAACCTGACAAAGGACATAAGCTACTTTTTAATGCGAAAAAAGGTTTGTAAGAAGTTGAAAAGGGGGGATGAAAAGTTGTATGGAAGTAATTGCTGTGGGTCGTGGGTTCGATCCCAACGGAGAACAAACATTTGTGTGGCAAACATAGATGTTTGTTCTGTGTCTGGGTGTTTCTATGTATTATAAGTATGTATTTACAAAAAAATGTATATATTGTTACGAGCTGTGGGTTGATTGAACTAAAAGATTGGTTTGACCAAAAATACACGTATATTCAGATACTTGACACAAACTTAGCACACAACAAAAACACTAGGTCACAACTACAATAAACGATAAAGTTCCAAAACACTTGTACAATCGCACTAAATCACTCTTAGAACTCCGATGTTATCGCTTTCGTATCCGAAAACAGAACTGTCCCCGTTGCCGCTCAAAGCTCCTTTTATATCCGAAAATTACGCGCCAGTCGGTTCTAGCAAGTTCGAAATTTCGCGGGAATGTTCTAGTAATTTCCGGTGCGTGTTTATTCTATGGTTCACAAAGTAGTTCCCCTACTACCCAACAGATGGCGTTACTTTATCGATAAAGCAATCAATTATGACAATGACAGCTTGCAACCGATTTGTGTCTAGTGTTTCCACTATCAAACAGTGGGTGTTGCCAACTGTTAATTCGCTACCAGTGACGTCTACGTAACACTACCCCCTCCTAAGACATGCTCGTCCCGAGCATTGTTAGACCCGTAATATCGCGCAAGACGATCAACATGAACGATTTTAGGTGTGCCTCGCTGACCTTTTTGAATCCGGTACGTGACGTCATTGATCCTGGTTATCACACGGTATGGCCCGTCCCATTTTGCTTGTAGTTTAGGAGACTTTCCTTTACTGCGTACTGGGTTATGTAGCCACACTAATGAACCTTCATCAAATCCCAGGTTGTTCATGTTTCGATCATAGCGAGTTTTCATCCTTTCAGACATTTGATGGCTGGATTGTCTGACGTGTTCATATACGTCGTTCATTTTATTGCGTAAGTCACTTGCATAATCTGTTATGGCGCGCGGAGAATCTGGTGGAATACCAGTTATCAGGTCTGCAGGAAGTCGTAGTTCTCGTCCAAAGTTCGCAAATGCAGGAGTGACAGTCGTGCTTTCATGTACTGCACTTCGGTATGACAGCAAAAATGGCTGAATATGCTTGTCCCAATCGTTCTGTCGGCTTCCTACAACTTTTGCCAGGTATCTTTCTAGCGTTTGATTGAATCTTTCCACCATTCCATCAGATTGTGGGTGATATGCAGTCGTTCTTGTTTTATGAGCACCCATTACTCGACACGTCTCCTGAAAGACTTGAGACTCGAAATTCCTTCCTTGATCACTGTGTATTTCCAATGGTACTCCAAAACGACAGAATACCTCATGAACTAATTTATCTGCCACTGTTGTAGCTTCTTGGTTAGGAATCGCAAAAACTTCTGGCCATTTTGTAAAGTAATCCATGACGACCATGAAGTACTTGTTCCCATTTCCACTTACAGGGAATGGTCCCGCAACGTCCAGTGCTATCCGCTCCCATGGTGCTCCAACGTTGTACAGCTTTAGTGCTCCTTGACTGCGTATGTGAGGTCCTTTAACTGCTGCACAACTTAAGCACTTTCGGCACCAGTCTTCTACGTCATCTCTACAATGGATCCAGTAAAATCGCTCTCTTATCTTCAGTAGAGTTCTTTTTACTCCCATATGTCCACCCGAACATCCTTCATGGTAGAGCTGTAACACGTCAGGTACCTTGGATTTGGGGACAACCATTTGTAGATGACAGTGGTCCCCTCGAGCATTTTCCCATTTGCGGCACAATACTCCATCATGCATAACCAGGCTATCCCATTGTGCCCAATAACTTTTCGTGGCTATACTCATTCCGGCAATATCAATCCACTTAGGTTTAGAGGTGCCGGCTTTTATCCATTCTACAATTGGTTTAAGGTCAGCGTCATCTGATTGTGCTTGCTGCAGGGTTTCCTTCCATTCAGCGCTTAGGTCTGTTCTTAGCATCCTGATGGGTACTGCTTCTTTGGATTCTTGCTTGATACAGTGTTTACAGTTTTCTGGACAAGGTCTTCTTGATAGTGCGTCCGCGTTACTATGAGTTTTACCACTGCGATGCTCTGTGTCAAAGTCGAACTCCTGGAGCTGTTCGATCCATCTAGCCACTTGACCCTCAGGATTTCTGAACTGTAGAAGCCACTTCAGTGCAGCATGATCGGTTCGCAGATGAAATTTTCGTCCCAGCAAGTATTTACTAAAATGCTGTAAGGTTTTTACTACTGCCAGCAGTTCCCTTCTTGTGACACAGTAGTTTCTCTCCTGCTTCGATAATGCTTTGCTGAAATAAGCTATCACTACTTCTTTATCTCCTTTGCGCTGTGATAGCACACCACCGATACCAGTGCTACTAGCATCTGTATCTACAATGAACTTATTCTCTGTGTCAGGATATCCAAGAATCGGTGTATCACACAAGCGGTTTTTCAATTCCTGGAACGCAACGTCACATTCTTCGTTCCAACAGAAAGGTCGTCTTTCTTCAGTGAGCTTGTGTAGAGGCTTAGCAACATCAGCGAAGTTTTTCACAAAACGTCGATAATAGGAGCATAATCCTAGAAACGCTCGAACATCCGTCTTGTCTTTTGGAATTGGCCAATCCTTGACCGCAACTATTTTCTCAGGATCAGTTTTTACACCATCTTGCGAAATCACGTGACCCAGAAAACTCACTTGTCGTCTGAAGAATGAGCATTTCTTAGGACTTAACTTTAAGTTGGCTGCACGAAGTTTTTCCAGTACACGTTCCAAGTTTTGAAGATGATCTTCAAACGTTCGGCCCACAATAATGATGTCATCCAAGTAGACAAGACAGGCGTCTCCAATTAATCCGGTGAGTACCAGCTCCATCAATCTCTCAAATGTTGCAGGTGCATTGCACAATCCAAATGGCATTACATTAAACTGCCACAGACCCTTCCCCGTAGAGAATGCAGTTTTCTCTTTGTCCTTAGGATCTATTTCTACTTGCCAGTAGCCACTTTTCAGATCTAGAGTTGTGAACCACTTCATGCCCGTTAGTGTATCCAACGTGTCGTCAATCCTCGGTAATGGATAACTGTCCTTCTTAGTTATTTCATTGAGTCTTCTATAATCGACACAGAAACGCATGCTGCCGTCTTTCTTTTTAACTAGCACCACTGGAGAGCACCATGGACTGGACGAAGGCTCTATTACTCCATCCTTCACCATCTCTCCAATCATGGTTTCTACTTCCTTCTCTCGAGCTACCGGTAATCTTCTCGGGCGTTGACGAATAGGTTGTTCGTTACCAGTATTTATCGTGTGCCGAACCAGTCCAGTCTTCCCAATATCTGCGTCACTTGAAGAGAAAACGTCAGCGTACCTGAGTAACATCTTGTTGGCTATATCTATTTCTTCCTTAGCAAGATCCTTGTGACAATCTTCAAGAAATGATGACACATTGAATTTGCCACCTGTATGGCTGCTGGATATGTCTTGACAACTACGCATCCAGGCTACTTCACCACAGGTACCCATTAACGTTCCTTTCTGAATGAGGTGTTCCGTATTAGTTGGATTTAATACCCGCACGGCTGAGATGTTCGAAGCCCTCACTAAAGTCCGTGCCATAATCCAAGGTACCTCATTGTCTGATCTCTCCAGTAGTACACATCGATTTGCTTTCGAAGTTTGTGACAAACTAACTGGTACAATGGTTTCCGATCTTGGAGGAAGGACTATTTTCCTTAAACAACGAACTTTTCCAGATGATCCACCTTCCATGAATATTTCCTCTGATCCACATTTTAAAATTCCTTGCTTTACGTCAATTTCACACTGGTGTTCACGCATAAAGTCCAAACCCAGGATGCAGTCATCTACTATATTTGCGATGATGACATTATGCTGGAAAGTTCTTTCACCCAACTTCATCTTCACCTGCCTCTCTCCTCGGACGGATATGTGCTGACCGGTTACAGTCAAGAGCTGGATTCGGTCACAATCGCGGGATAAGCCCTCAAGAATGCGGTTTGCTAGTTGGAAACTAACCACAGTACGAGAAGCACCAGTATCTAATGTCATCTTACAAGGTATTCCATTTATTTCACCTTTGATAATCAGGCTATTTCCATCGTGGGCTTGTGAGATCCAAACACTTGGGGCTTTGTTAAAACCGGCCAGCACTCGCCCCGCAGTCCTGGCGTTTACTCGTTTCCCTGCTGCTGGTGGTTAGAGGTGTCAGTCTCCTGCCCACCCTGGGCACAATCTTCTTTTGTAATAACTCGCCTTGGGCAATTAGATCTCAGGTGACCCGTTCTTCCACACTCATAACATCTAGGACTGTTTCTTGGACGATTTTCACTAGAAGGTGATGCCACCACTTCCCTGATGCGATGTGCTCGATGGTCTTGACGTACGGCCTCTACTTCTAAGGCATGAGCGAGAGCGTTCTTTAGAGATTTGTGATGCACAAGTTCCACAGCGGCTCTAACTTCTAAATCGCGGATCCCATCAACGAATGTCTGAACTAAAATCCCATCAATTACTTCAGGTGTAGATTGGTATGCCTTTCGAACCATTTTTTCTGCCTCTATAGCCCACTGCTGCAAAGTCTCAAGACTACGCTGAATCCTGTCTCTTAACTGAACTCGGAAAACATGCTCCAGATGTGTGTCACCGTAACGAGATTCAAGCGCTTCCAATAGCTGCTCATAGGATGCATCCTTTCCCAGGGCTTCCAATACGCTGAGGGCCTTGTCACGAAGTGCCAAAGTCAGGGCGGTCATTGCTTGATCGGGTGTCCACCCATTAGCTTTAACAACACGTTCCAGCTGCATTTGGTAGGCTGGCCATGACGAAGTTCCATCATAAGGCGGCACTTTAAAGCCTTTACCCGCAGATGTAGCAATCACTGAAGTGACATTCCCAGTTCCAAACTGAAGCTCACCCAAAGTCTTTTTTAAATCAGCAATCTCGGTTTCTGTTTTATTGATGCGGCCTTCGTGATTTTGAACCCGCTCTTCCATGCCTTGAAGGTTTTTATCAACAGTTGCCTGCAGACTTTTTATAAGGTAAGTCTGTTCCTCAAAACGACGGGTCTGTTCTTCATCCCGACGAGCCTGTTGCTCTTCCAGTCGGCGAGTTTGCTCTTCCTGTCGACGGGCTTGTTCTTCCTCCCGACGAGCCTGTTGCTCTTCCAGTCGGCGAGTTTGCTCTTCCTGTCGACGGGCTTGTTCCTGAAGCATTGCCATCAATGATGCAAAATCTGAAGACGCAGGGGCTTGGGCCACAGATGATGGTAAAACTTCAGAAGTTCCAGCAGTTGGCTCCATTATTGCTTCAGGAACTATTGGCTCTATCATTGCTTCAGGAACTTGATGAGATACCCGTGACGGAGAGCTTCCCATTCGTCGTACATCCACTTCCAGTTGTCGCTGACTTCGTGTTCTTACTCCGTGTCCTTCAGTATCGTCTTTCGGTAAAACCGGCATTTTTTCTTTCAATCCCACTTCTGACACCAAATTGTTACGAGCTGTGGGTTGATTGAACTAAAAGATTGGTTTGACCAAAAATACACGTATATTCAGATACTTGACACAAACTTAGCACACAACAAAAACACTAGGTCACAACTACAATAAACGATAAAGTTCCAAAACACTTGTACAATCGCACTAAATCACTCTTAGAACTCCGATGTTATCGCTTTCGTATCCGAAAACAGAACTGTCCCCGTTGCCGCTCAAAGCTCCTTTTATATCCGAAAATTACGCGCCAGTCGGTTCTAGCAAGTTCGAAATTTCGCGGGAATGTTCTAGTAATTTCCGGTGCGTGTTTATTCTATGGTTCACAAAGTAGTTCCCCTACTACCCAACAGATGGCGTTACTTTATCGATAAAGCAATCAATTATGACAATGACAGCTTGCAACCGATTTGTGTCTAGTGTTTCCACTATCAAACAGTGGGTGTTGCCAACTGTTAATTCGCTACCAGTGACGTCTACGTAACAATATGTATTCTATCAGCCGTCTAGTTCCCATAGTACAGCTTTGCTTAGTTTGGGACTAGAGGGCGTTGTGTTAAATGTCCGTGAATATTTATTTATTATTATTTATTATTATTAACTAAAAATGATACCCAAAAGACACTTTTCCACGCAGACGAAGTCGCGGGCACACCTAGTAATATTATAAATGCAAAAGTAACTCTGTCGCGCTTTCACGCCAAAATTACTGAACCGATTTAAATGAAATTTAGTACACAGATAGTCTAGTCTGAGAAAGGACATAGGCTACTTTTTAATGTAGAAAAAGGGGCGGAGCGCGGCGTGTTAAGGCGCGGTCTTATTTTTAAGATAATTAGCCTAAGACCACGCGGTAAAAATGATACCTACCCAAAGACTACGCGGCCGACGTCGCGGGCACGGCTAGTAAGTTCTAAAACTAAAACCTACAGTGTAAAAAGTATGAAACAAGAAAATATTCTAATCTGAAATTGTTATGTACTATAGTTATGTTTAGACGATAGCCGTGGTCATAAAAAAACTTGAGAGGTGTCAAGGGACACCCGGATGGAACGAAGTTCCTTGAGGTGTTGTTTTCTAACAGTAAGTACACAGAAGCACCTAAATTAAAACAAAAACTTCCAACAATACCTACATTCATTTGTTTCCTTCCTGCACCAATTTATTCGAATGACGTTGTCAAAGTTTGAAAAAAGTGTCGCGACAACTTTTGGTCTTAATTTTTTCCGTCTAGCCCCCTTTCGCAACGCGCGATAAGGAACTTCGTTCCAATAATGTTCAATTAACTCAATGTTGCCGTCCCTTTCTCATAAACTGAAAAGACAAAGACGGCTATAATTATAGCTCTATCAATAGATCAGGTTTACAAAAATGCATCTAAATCATATCAATCTGTACTCAAATCTATGCTTATGCACGTTTAAGTCACGTTGCAGGCGCATCTGTGCGACTCAAGCTTATCTTTGCCCCTGTAGATGATAGCTTTATCATAACACGAGACCTCCGAACTTAGGTACCTAACGCTAGTATCATGAATAAACAGTTATTTGTAAAAACACAGAGGAGGCAGGCTACTTGCAGAACTGACCAACGGTAGGTACAAAAAACGGTAGGTACAAAAGTTCTCAACCATTTTGAACGATTCCACATAAAAAAAAAAAATTACGCAAGACATACACGTAAACAAACTAAGTTATGGGAAAAAACAACGTAAGACTAGGCGGAATGGTTTTAAAACTATAGCCTGCTCCGAGGAGCGAAAAAAAATAATAATCAACCATTTTGCAATTTTGAATACTACTTTTTTTTTTTATGAGCAATAGCTAAGCATTTGGCTGCCAGCACACCTGGGTGGTAAGTGTAGCTGCAGCCTAAGGTGGAGCACGCCTAGCTATAATCCACCTATTCACTCTTTTCTTGAAAATTCCTAGTTTATATCTTTCAGGAAATACTGATGATGGCAGAGAGTTCCACTCCTTGGCAGTTCGCATTATGAAGGTGGAGGCAAAGCGCTTTGTGCTTGTACTTGCTTTGTACTTCTTCTTCTTCTATACCTATATGGCCTCTGTCTGTCATTTTGACAGACACATTTGCCAGTGTCAAGTGATGAATCCTACTAATATTATAAACGTGAAAGTTTGTAACGATATAAATATGTATGTATGTATGGATGTTTGTTACTCTTTCACGCAAAAACTACTGATCCGATTTGGATGAAACTTGGAATATATATTGTCCGTGACCTGGATTAACACATAGGATACTTTTTATCTCGTTCCCGGGGAAAAGATGAACATCCAAAAAAAATTATCAATAAAAACATCAGTCCAGCCGTTCATTTGTTAGAAATGGTATAGCAAAGCAAAACACAATTGACATGGAACAACTGACAGCTTGAATAAAACCTTTTTATGTTGGTGGTTACACAACCTGGCCGTAAATAATTAAAGTAAGAAAACAATATTTTCATTCTTAAACTACGTGTACAAAGATGACATTTTTACAAGCGATCCTATTTGGATGAAACCTGGAATATATATTGTCCGTGACCTGGATTAACACATAGGCTACTTTTTATTCCGAAAAATCAACGGGATCCAACGGGACGCGAACGAAGTAGCGGGCGGAAGCTAGTAGGTTATATTTTTTTGAAATCAAAGACGTGGATTCTTAGTTGGAGCTTGAACTCTCTAAACCAAAAGAAGCCTAATTGGGGGGGGGTAATTAACCCCCCCTAATTTTTAGGAGTGGTCTTATAACACCCTGTAGTTAGGGTTACCAATGTTACGCAAAATTGACTGACCTATAGCCTAGATTAAATAATAGTACGTACCAAGTGATAATGTTATCACCATCTGGTACTTTATGCACGTTTTAGTTCCAGTAACGCGCACGTGATGTGTTTTCCCTCATCATTATCATCACCAGTGGAAGTCGAATTCCGACTTGCTGACGTTTCGGACAAAATATTTTGGGACAAAGTGTCCCAGTTGTCAGTTTTGATTTTAATATTGTATTTGTTGCTGACGATTCGGACACCATTAGCCTCCACGTATACGTACAAAGTTGACGTAAACTATATTGTTGTATAAAGATTGAGCAGCGCCCCTAGCGGGTAGTTTACAGAACTGATGATTCTACATACAACATTATAGTTTACGTAATTTTGTAGTAAACGCCAAACTTACACACAGTTGGCCACTAACTCATATGAAACTACCTTTATAGTAGACTAGCTGTCGCCTGCGACTTCGTTCGCGTCCCGTTGGATCCCGTTAATTTTTCGGGATAAAAAGTAGCCTATGTGTCACGGACAATATATATTCCAAGTTTCATCCAAATCGGATCAGTAGTTTTTGCTTGAAAGAGTAACAAACATACATACATCGTTACAAACTTTCGCGTTTATAATTATTAGTAGGAAAATACGAAATTGCATAAAAATATGAACATCCTACGTTTCGACCAGAAAATATTTTTATTAAAAGTATGCCCCTGTTATAATCATTTTAGCAATTTATATTGTTTGCTAATAATAAAATTAAATGTTCTTGGCTTAAATTTCATTCACACAGCGCCCTCTAGTCTCCAAACTAAGCAAAGCTTGTACTATGGGAACAAGATTATTGATAGAATACTTATACATTTTTTTGTAAATACAGTAACACCGAGACAGAGCAAACATTTGTGTGGCAAACATAGATGTTTGTTCTGTGTCTGGGTGTTTCTATGTATTATAAGTATGTATTTACAAAAAAAATGTATGTATGTATTCTATCAGCCATCTAGTTCCCATAGTACAAGCTTTGCTTAGTTTGGGACTAGAAGGCGTTATGTTAAGTGTCCGTGAATATTTATTTATCTTTTTAAAACTGATAAACGTTAATTCTCAGTGGGGATCGAACCCACGACCCACAGCACGGAAGGCAGAGCTCTACCAACTGAGTTGTACCGCTGTCAGATAACTTGTAATAAAAATAAACAGCGGTATATTTATCAATTTATTTCATATAATAATTTTACTTATTATAAAATAGGTAGGTAGGTATTCATTTTAATCTAAGCTCATCACATTCAGACTTGTATACTTAATCCATTAAAAATAACTGCCTATATATGTACTACCTATATACCTACATAACTTCTTAAAGCAGCGTTTCGGCGATCGTAACGCACAACGCTGCGGTTTGCGGCTAGACGCAGAATACCGCGTTTGCTCCTCGCCGCTGACGCAGACTGCGACGTAACAAGAGACCATACTAGACGTTTTCCATACAATTATGTGTCCGGCGCTGCATGCTGCATACCGCTGCGTTGTGCGTTACGATCGCGAGACCAAGGCTTTATAGATACAGGGTTTGAGGCGTATGTATAATGCAGACAACTCTCTCGCTCGCACATTTCAACATTTTTGAAGATATAATATAACTAAATGTAATTATTTTGAAATTGCAGAGCTTCAGGGTCGAGAGAACAACAATGAAAAGGTTCAGTAAAAATATCACATTGATCCAAACAAGTTTCCTAACCAAAAAATTTGCATTGGTATAAGTTTTTTGTTCGGAAAACTTGTTTGGATCAATGTGATATTTTTACTGAACCTTTGCATTGTTATTATCTCGACCATGAAGCTCTGCAATTTCGCATAATTACATTTAGTTATATTATATCTTCAAAAATGTTGAAATGTGCGAGCGAGAGGGTTGTCTGCCTTATACATACGTAAGATCATTAAAAAACACTTCGGGGGATTAAAGTTACTCATTGTATCCCTTCAATATAAATAACTATTGTGCCAACAATGTTGACTTTAAAGTCCTTCTTCTTCTTCTAACTTAAGAGCTCAGCTCTTGTCGGTGTAATTATGCAGTTCTCGCCATTTGTTCCTTTCCAGTGCAGTTTCCTTGACGTCCTTATCGTCCTTCCTTCAATATAAATAACTATTGTGCCAACAATGTTGACTTTAAAGTCCATGAATATTTATTTTGTGACCAAAGTGGCAAAGTGGCTTGGCAGTGGCCTAGGAGACACAAGAGATGCCTTGGCAGACCAACAGCCAGATGGGTAGATATCGTTGCCGTACAGGGGAAGAACTGGATGCGAACGGCCCGGAATAGACACGAGTGGCGTTTGAGGTTTAAGCCCAGCAGTGGGCCACTACAAGCTGCCTATGATGATGATGATGTGACCAAATGTTAATTGGATCTTTTTTGCTTAACCACATCCAATTGATATGCTTCTCGATCGTTTGATGTGCCAAAAACAAACAAATAGTGTGATTTTTTTAAATTTAAGGTAGAGCGGTGCTATTTTGTCGGAAAAAAGACAAATATCCGTCTCGTCTTTATATAAAAAAGTGATTTCTTGTAAAATATCTCTAACTACTAGTTTAGTATTATAATGATCTGTGCTTTATCTATCCTTTACCTAAAACACCTTTGTTTTTCTTTAATTTAATAGCATAGAAATCGGGAAAACGTATAAGATAAAAAAGTCAACAGCATTTTTATTTATCTCAATATCATTTTCACAAGTTCTCAAATATATTTCTATCAATTTCAATATATAAAAATCTTGACTTAGTTTTCACAGTTGTACAAAAATATTGTTATAATTTTCGTTAATTAAAAACCTTAACCAAATCACTGTATTACAAAAATAATCATATCTTTATCGTTTATTTCCAAAAGAAAGCAAAAAACACTCAATGAAATTTTTTTCCTTAATTTACTTTTACTAAGTATAATTATGATTTAGACTCTGGATAACGGATAATTCATTGTGTGGCTCTTTATTATCTTTGGAAATAAACATTATCTTATCTACATAGTTTTAATTTTATCTTAAATCTCACTTTACAAAAACTTTTTTTTTCTTCTAAAGCATTATTTTAATATTTTTTTTTACAAAATACTTAATATATCAATGCCATTGAAAAACACAATGGCAGAACAGTAAGTACACAGACGCTACAATGAGGTTTCCTATCATGATAGGGAACCCTATTTTGAGGAACTGTAGGAACGTGAACCGGTACCCGTGCTGTTCAGCGACTCCTGCGCAGACGACATTAGCACTTGCGCCAATTAAAGTTCCGTTACCTGTAATTTATCAATACTTTGATATCTTCTTCTTCTAAATCTATACTATTATAAAACTGTAAAAAAGCCAAAAACTAAAATTAAAGATATGGATAAACTAAATATACAGATCTACTAAATAAACGATTCTCATTCAGAAAATCGAGTTTGTCTGTTTGTCTGTTTCTTTGTTTGTTCGCGCATCATGCCTAACCTGGACCAATTTCAATGAAACTTATACCATTTAGAAGCCCTTATTCCGGATTGAAACATAGGCTATATTTTATTGAAATGAAAGACGTGGATTCTTAGACACAGCTTGACCTCTCTAAACCAAAAATAGCCTTTGACACGAGGTTCATCGTATGCTGGTTGACATATATTTTTTGGTGGAAAGTCACGCGTACGAAGTTGCGGGTATCAGCTAGTATATTATATACAATTCTTTTGAAGCTGACTGACAATCAACGCACAGCCTAAACTATAAGTCCTAGAGGTATGACATTTGGAGGGTAGTATCCTTATATAGTGTAGGGGTGCACTAAGAAAGGAATTTTGAAAAGTCGCACACTTAAGGGTCTAAAATTAGGAGTGAAGATTTTAACCAAATAATACGCATGTTGTATTTATTTCTTGGTAAGGAAACTACGCCACGAGCGCGTCAGACACACACTATACTACTGAATGCAGATATTTTTATGACTAATAACTAATTTCCCAACTAATAAAATTACAAATATAGCAAACGTATATATAAATTAACCTAATAATGCGTATGGTGCTACCACGTGAGCAAAGCCGCAAGCGACAGCTAGTTTGCTATATTAGTATATCTCTGCTTTTTGATCTGTAGTTTTGTTATCAATCAATATTTTTTTAACCCCTGGCCAAAAAAAACGGGATGTTAGGTATAAGATTGACGACGTTGTGAGTCTGTCTATTTGTTAAGCCATGTTTGGTAAAAATTGATGCAGCCGTTTGCAAGTTATGAGGATATTCAACAATAACCTAAAAAATTCCTTACCTAAGAAAAATTTGTTAAATACCCGTGCGAAGCAGGGACGGATCGCTAGTTGTACATAAGGGTTTAAAAAGTGTATGATAAAATATTTGTAGATGTTTTCTCTCACCTCCAAGACAAGCACCGAAGCTAAGGGCCCAAGCGAGAGGTGCTAGGGGCAGTTCCAAACCCCCCGGAGCTGATAGAGCTGCTATAACACGCACCATCATTGTTGACAACGGGATGTTATCCACAAATGCTGAGGCTAGGCCCGATACCTAGAAATTTAGACAAAGTTAGGGTCAATTTATATTAGCGCAGAGTCGAAGCGCATCGAAGCGTCTATCCAAAACTGAACATAACAAATTCAACAAACTTAACAGCGTAATGCACACATTAATTCTGAGATTTTAAAAAGATTCGCGAGAATCCGCGCGTCTGATCGCGTCTGAATTTGTATGTTAAGTTTCGGATTGACGCTTCATATACATATAATACATACATATAAATTGACCCTAAAAAAGAAAAAGGAGATGGAATGGTCCGAGCTTGATGGAAGGATGCCTCTTTCTCCGTCGCGGCGAGCATTAAGCTTCACTTAAACCCCAACCTCACCTCAATCTCGACGTTAGTGTTTTTTTTTTAGAAAATTGTATTATTATCTATGAAAAACTTATAGAATCCTTAATAGAATATTCCTAACTTAGGATATGTAGGTCCCTCAATAAATTGTGACCTCTTGTAACGTTACAGTTTGGCGCCAGGGGACGTCCATTAATTACGCGGGGAGGAGGGGGTCAACCCAAATCTCACACAATCTCATGTGAAGGTCTCGACAAATTATCACATAATTTGTTCCCGCAAGAAACATTATTTAGGCCATTGTGAGAAAACTGGTTATATTAAGTAAAAAAGTTTTTCCGCTAAATAAAAAAAAAACAAATTTATGTATTTATTGATTAAAAGCAAATTATTTTTTTAATGAATCAAAACTTTTTTGTATTAACAACATACATTTTGTAAAATCTCACGTGCGATTAGGGTCGAGCAAAATCTCACGACATCTCACCATGGGGTGAGGGGGTCGAAAAATCTCACGACATCTCACCATGGGGTGAGGGGGTAGAAAAATCTCACGACATCTCACCAAAGGGTGAGGGGTTCGAAAAATCTCACGACATCTCACCAAGGGGTGAGAGGGTAAAAAATTTCGTCAAAATGACCTCACGTAGTTTCTAGATGCCCATTTGGGCACATTGTGCAACTTTCCACGCTAGTCTCATCCGTGTGAAGATAAGGTTAGTTTATAAAAATGCAACAACATAATCGACATGACTTACCCACAACACAAGCATAAGAGCTACTGCCAAACGTGACTCTTCGTTCACTTTCAGGATAAGAGACTCCGTCATGTTCCCTATCCACTGGATCAGGCCAAGCTTTGATAGTGTCTGAAAAAGAAATCCATAATTATTAAATGTTTTCAGGAATTACAAGAATGTGATTTCTTACCTCCATCATCACAAACAGAGCTGCGAAGAACAGAAGCGTGGACCATTCCACTCTTGCAAGGATCGGCTCCAGGTCTTCTCTCTCCGCCAGAAGTAGAAGTAGAAGCGCGCCTAGAAGCGCAGTCCAGCCCAGGGAAAGCCTCTCTAAAAAGAAGATGAATCAGCACAATGGTCCACGGGATTTGAAGCCTTAGTTGATCCTATTAATATTATAAACGCCAAAGTTTGAAGGAAGGTATGAATGGATGGATAATAATATATTATATGGATGGATGTATGGATATTTGTTACTCTTTCACGTAAAAACTACTGATCCGATTTGGATGAAACTTGGAATATATATTGTCCGTGACCTGGATTAATACATAGGCTACTTTATACCCCGGAAAATCAACGGGATCCAACGGGACGAGAACTCAGAAACGCCTAAAAGATTTCGCATAGCAAATTGCACTTCTAATCCTGCGACAAAGTCGCGGGCACCAGCTAAGTATCATCATAACTTGGAAATTCACCAACTTTGTTATTACCTTGGACTAAATCTATTACTTACGAAGTACTGGTATAGCGTGGAGGAAAAATACGACGACCACAAAGCTAACGCAGACTACTGACTTGATCAATAACTGCTTATCTCTGATGCGGTACTGGAACAAGATTACTGATAACACTACAGGGGAAGTATGTTAGGGGTCATCCATAAATTACGTCACACGTTAAGGGTGAGGGAGGGGGTCGACGAAGTGTGACAAGAGGTGGTAAGGGGTCCTAAGTTTTGTGACGTCAAATTTCAAAATGTTATACTAAGTATTCTAACTTATTCATATCTAATTCTTTATTTAATTCTTTATTGTACACTAAAATAACACATAAAAGACAGAAATAGATAACATGTGCAAAGGCGAGCTTAACCCTAAAAAGAGTTTTCTTACAGCAAACCTTTGAGGCTAGAGAGAGGTGAGTATAGAGGTAGGTCCGTGTACATACATAAAGTTATAATCTAAGTGTTAAAACATTTAAAAAATAATTTGAATGGAAATAAATCTTATTTCGAAAGTGCTGTTTTGATTTAACATTTTCTAGATGTAAAATTGCAAGATATGTGACGTCGTAGGGAGGGGGGGTCTCACACAAACGTGACGAACTGTGACAATGACGGGGGGAGGGGTCAAACAATTATAAAATTGGTTTGACGTAATTTATGGACGACCCCCTATACGAGGCTTACGGCCGAATACTCAAACGCCACTTAAATTAAGTTCACGCTTAAATTATTGCCATCTCACAAATGAGTAATGTCAAATAGAGGTAGAGCAATTCTAAGTGGTGCCCAAATTTGAGAGACGTTTCAGTATTCCAGCCTAAGTCAGCTCCGCAGTCCGCACGTATTGACGTTCGGTTTAAAGATTTTTATTGTCATTAAAAATAACGTATTATATGCTTTGCGGTATTTAATAAATAATAATAAGTATATATATGACTCCGTATTCACATTTACCTACTCCTCAAGCACTGAGACTCGTTTATGAAAATCTCTGCGCAAATCTATGCTCAAATCTATGATTGAGTAACGATTTCTTTATTAGAATACCAGCGTAAATTTAAAAACAAGAAGTGACTTCGCCTCATTTGTTAGGATCCTGCAGTGCAAGTACCTTTCTTATCGATCGCTTAGTTGTCGATCGCTAAAGTCGATGAACGTATCGAATCGTATCGTTCCATGCGAGTACGGATCTCTTGTCGACAAATTTTAAGAATGCCTTACGATGGTCCAGTGTTTATCGAAATCATTCGTTCACTGCTGCCATGATTTACTAGTTTACTGTCAATATCACTGTTAATCACTTTCGTTTGTCCGAACCAAAACATAGTAAACATACACCATTGTCAATTCGTTAAAATTTTACGAATTTGTCTACCGATCGACTAAGTTGGTAACGTACCCGCAACTGTCGATAACCATTTTTACAGTACGGCCGGCGGATCTAGACCGGCGTTAAGTTCGTTCGGAACGCTGCGCAGTAGTCACTTTTAGGGTCGAATAGGTGGTTTGTCTCGCCTGTACCTGCGCACAATTTCCGAAAGCGCAACTTCAGACCGGTCTAGATCCGCCGGCCGTAGTGTAACGAATCTAAATGTCAAATTATGCGATCGACAAGAACGTTACTTGCACTGCTATCTTTGTTGATACCGATTAGGCTGAGATAGTATGTTGCGTTCGCACTATGCCGCTGTCGGCGGGGACTCGGGCAGGGAAGTGGGCACGAGCATAGTGTGAACACCAACATGCCTCTGTCCCGGCTCAAGTTCATGCCCTTGAGAATAAAGGCGATGTTGCTGTGGCAATATGTCCGCGGCAATAATGCCGGCAGCGGCATGGGCATAGTGTGAACGCGGTATGAGTATATTTTTACCTTTTGCTTCATACTTGCTAACGTGGAACAGAATCTGGGATCAGACCTGGATGGTCCACCTTTAGCCTCCCGTCGGGCCAAGGCAGCATTCAGCTTATCTACCTGTAAAATAACCTTGTGCTTGTGGTCAAATCTGGTGATGGTATGTTATGTTTATGGATGTTTGGATGTTTGGATGTTTGGATGTTTGGATGTTTGGATGTTTGGATGTTTGGATGTTTGGGTGTTTAGAAGTTTATGTGTTTGGGTGTTTGGATGTTAGCGTTCCAGTCACGCTACAACTACTGATCCGATTTGAATGAAACTTGAAACATATTATTATATAGTTCGTAAACTGAATTAATACATGGCTACATTAGCAACAGGATCAAATTACAGAACGCGGATAAAGTCGCGTGCGAAAGCTAGTCGTAAATAAACTTGTGCGGCAGCAATGTAAGGGTTAGTTAAAATGGCAATTTTGTTTAGGCCGTGTTCACAAACAATACTAAACTAATAGCAATAACTACTATTAAAACGATATCAAATCTTGAAAATATAATGGAATCTACAAAATAATGATAACAAGTAGGTATGTTTATGTTATTTGTGAATAACTGTTTTTTCAAGTGTTTAATAAAAGCAATCTGATAGAATAATACAATGTTTTTAATTCATAGTGTCTATTAAGTACTAAAAAGGTAAGGTGCATTGGGGTAATGGCGAAAATGGGTATATTCCGAAAATCCATAAAATCTAGTAACATAATGCGATATTTTCCTGTTGGCAACATTGGTCTAGACGCCATCTTGATTGGCATCGCCGTGACAGTCCTATATATCCTCGTGCCAACAGGAGTTACTTGATTTTATGGATTTTCGGAATATACCCATTTTCGCAATTACCCCAATGCACCTTACCTTTTTAACTAACGTAAAGCTGCTGTTATACAAGGTGTAACATAATTACCCTATAAGCCCGAAGGAGGTGTAATCAGACCGACCAACTGAGAGCTTGGACATGTGCAAAGGGTCAATAAATCGTGATTGAAATTTTCACACAAAAATACTTTTATTATTTTAGAAATTTGCGACATCCCTAAGTGTTTGTTTACTATTTGCGTAAACCCGTTCACACGCATGCACACGTAGGTACCATCCTACCGCGTCGCACGCACACGCTAGCTGTGTGTACGTACATTTTAAGTAAAAGTTACGAAATCTCAAAAGTAGAACAAACACTGTTCGCCATGACCTGTACAATACCCCACTTTCGGACTTATAGGGTATTTATGTTACACCGTGTATACAAACGCAATTTTTTCCTAAAAGAACACAGTGCCTAGTACGAGTTGTGGTGTGTAAATCTGGTGTGAAACGTCTGACGCCCAGCACACCAGTGTGCGCTGATTTGTATGGAGACACTGAGCGGATTCTTTGAGAAGCTTGGTCTACACCAAGCCCGTACTCGCGTCGAGCTTCTCAAAGAATCCGCTCAGTGTCTCCATACAAATCAGGGCACACTGGTGTGCTGGCCGTTAGACGTTTCACACCCACACTATACACTGAAAACGCGTACTCTCTGGCTGTTAAAAAACGTATTAACTATGAGATTGCCTAACACTTGGTTGAAGAGGCCCTAAAAACCTTTTTCTCAAGTGCTCTCCTCACGATATCCTCATCCCGGGAGTAGTTTGACAGCGAGCCGGCTGCGCGACGCCAAACTGCTATTTCTTGACGCATCTCTAGAAAAATTACGTTTTTTAGAATAAAGGGACTACAGAGACACTTACGGATTAGTTAAGGGCCGTTCATTAATAACGTGGGAGGGAGGGGGTCAACCCGAACGTCACACAATCTCACGTGGGGGGAGGGGGTCTAGATAAATATCACGTAATATTTTTTCCCGCAAGAAACGTTACTTGGGTAATTGTGAGAAAACTATAAATTAAGTATAAATGTTTCTCCACTATATAATTTATTTATTATGATTAAAGCCAGGGGGGGAGGGGGTCGAACAATCTCACGAGATCTCACCAAAGCTGACAGGCGTCATGGCTCAGTCGGTAGTAGCTCTGCCTTCCGTGCTGTTTGCGACATCGTGGTGAATGTGGGTGAATGACCTGTATTGCGGTGTTATTTGGCACCTACTATAGAAGTGAAACCTTCAAAAAGACTTTCAAATCACAACGATGCTAAAGAAGTTTTCACTCCAAACAGTTGCAAAAAGTGAACGAGTTTGCTCGAGACTTGAACCCATGCACTACGAGCTAGTCTTGATTCGATAAAATCCGTTAGACCGCATGGCCAGCAGTCTCCTTAGAATGCGTACGAAAATTAGGGATCTCTCTTCTCGTTTCCTCGCTTTATCGTTTCATCGACTTTCAAATCACAAAGGTGCTAAAGAAGTTATCACTTCAAACAAAATTAGATGCAAAAGCCTGATTAAGTACCTTGTATATCTCTAGGGATGCTGTGACGTAATTTGCTGATATCCCGGTACATATACCGAAGCTGGAAGTAAGTCTGTACGGCTACCAACAAGATACCTAGCCCCATGTGTAATGTGAAGTTTGTAAAATTTATATTCTGAAAAAGAAAGTCCTGTGTTATTTCAGTTTTAACTTTTGCACACCGTCTTTCTGATTTTCTCCAAATATATATATATATATATATCCTATCTCCAAAAGTTGTCTGGAAGAGATCGCTTTTAGCGATAAGGCCCATTGTACTCAGTAGCTTAAATTATTTCTCTTTTTATTCTATTTCTTTGTGTACAATAAAGAGTTAATCTATCAATCTTGTTTTAGACAGTGGTTGGTAGCAATGAGAACGAAATTTTATTTACGTTGGTTAGTTACGTAAGCCTTAATATATTCGAGTTATATTGCTCGTCAACGTCAGCTCGATTGCCGAACGTTGTAGCGTCACCGCGCAGTGTATCTCAAATTCAGAGCCTCGAGTCTGTGCATTTGTGTTGACTTTCGACTCGACTATAGCACACGCAAACGCATTCGCAAAGCGGTACATTTTGTTGGGAATTGTACAATTCCCAAATCTCCCGCTGCAGGCGCTTATCCGGTTTTCATACTAAGGTCCGTATTCCGAGACAGAAATCGTTACTCAAGCAGAGATTTGAGTAGAGATTTTCATACAAAAATCTATGCTCGAGTACGGATCAGTGCTTGAGTAAGGCTACGGAATACGGGCCTTAATGTTTCGTTTTGCGAATGCGTTTGCGTGTGCTATACTCGAGTCGAAAGTCAAAGCAAATGCACAGACTCGGGGCTCGGTACGTTCGATTGTTACATTTATTTTGAGTAAGTAGTAATATTATTATTAATTATTAGTACTACTCACCGCATTAAGTACAGAAGGATGTGTCGCTATAATAACATTAGGTGGGTCCCCCACTGGCGTGGCGGCGCCACCGACATTACTGAATATCACCATTGACATCAACACTGGTACTGGGTTCAGTTCCATCACCTCGCACAATCTGAAAACAAAATTTTGGTCAAAAAAAAAATTCGTAGTGGCCAACTCTGGTAATGGATTTAGGCCGCCTTAAGGCCTCGTATGTCACTTAACGAATGGTAAAGCCGGGACAGTTTAATGTGCCCTCCGAAGCACGGTGGCATAATAAATAGTAATAAATAGTAATAAATAGTAATAAATAGTAATAAATAGTAATAAATAGTAATAAATAGTAATAAATAGTAATAAATAGTAATAAATAGTAATAAATAGTAATTAATAGTAATAAATAAAACAAAATATTCTTTGACATATCACACAACACTCTAGTCCCAAACTAAGCAAAGTTTGTACTATGGGAACTAGATTGCTGATAGAATACAAAATATTTTTTTTTGTAAATACATTCTTATGATACCCAGTAACACCCAAACACAGAACAAACATCTATGTTAGTCACACACAAATATTTGTTCTCAGTGGGGATCGAATCCACGACACACAGCACGGAAGGCAGAGCTATTACCGACTGTACTGTGACGCTAGTAAATGCATTGCCTCACAGATCAAGTCCATTGAGGACGTGCTCTGTTACCACTGCAGTTATTTACCTGATTGTGACAGGTGTCATCAGTAGCACAGTGGTGACGTTGTCCAAGAACGTGGAGAATACAGCAGTGAAGAAACAGAGGCAGTTGATGAGGGGCCACGTCCTGCCACCCGTCACCTGCAAGAATGTGACCGAAATATAGTATAGTATAGATTTATTGCTTCATGTGTAGTACAAGTTCTTAATGGGTAGGTAGTACAATAGTCATTACATGAGCCCCGCAGGCGCATTACAATTTGCAGGCGTTGCCTGTAAGCTAACAAAGTAGGCATTTAGTACTTCTTATAGATAATAGGAACTTTATGCATGTACTTAATATTAATATACCTAATAGTTATCTTTAGTTTTTCATTTAGTATTTCTTATAGATAATAAGAACTTTATGCATGTTTATGAATTTTATGTATATTTAACTCAAAAGAAGATTAGATCAGCAACAAAGGCGGGGCATTTCAGGTCCCGATTTGCATACATTTAGTTAATTATTAGATAAATTTTGTTATGTAATAACTTTTGTTGATTTAATCATAATCTATTATGCAGTAACAGTCACGAAAATGCAAAATAAAGTAATTATTTTGACGTAGACACCTGTAAATACGATAAACAACATTGATAACGACGCATTTTTCGACGTAAAATGTCTAATAACTAATGATTCCCGCTACTTTATAATGACATTGTTACATTTTTAAAACTGCATTGTAAGTGTATTGTAACAAACAAAGTTCCATCATTGCAAGTTTAAAAAAAAATGTGGAACCTGGGCTCCATCTAATTAGCCCCAGACCCTTTGGAAGTAAATGAATAAATAAAATAAATAAATATTCACGGACACTTAACACAACGCCTTCTAGTCCCAAACTAAGCAAAGCTTGTACGATGGAAACTAGATGGCTGATAGAATACATACATACATTTTTTTTGCTAAATACATACTTATAATACATAGAAACACCCAGACACAGAACAAACAATGTTTGCCACACAAATGTTTGTTCTCGGTGGGGATCGAACCCACGACCCACAGCACGGAAGGCAGAGCTACAACCGACTGAGCCATGATGCCTGTTGAAAATAGAAAATAATATGAGAAATAATAATATAATTGAGAATAGATGGAAAATTCTTTATAGACCCCCATCTCCCCCACGTGAGATTATGGGAACTTCGGTTTGACCCCCTCCCCCTCTAAACGCCTAACGTAATGAATGGACGCCCCCAAACAAAATGAGTAACTCCAACATTGATCTACCTCAAAAGCCAGTACAGCCAGGTAGTCAAACAGGCCAGTCTCCGCCAAGATAGCCACCAGAAGCATCATGCTGAACAGAAGCAATAATGTCTCCACGTCCAGCCAGGAGACCAGCTCAGGCAGTGTGGGTCGGGCGCCACTCAATGCTAGAACTGCTATGCCAAGAGACGATGAGAGAAGAGCTGCTAGAGTACGGTTTACTATCTGAAAAGTGTGGTTAAAGTTATTTTTTGGTCTCCTAATACGTACCCACTTAAGTTTACCTATCTGCCTCTGTTTGTTCTACCTTGTTTTGTAGAGAGAAAATAAACGATTTATTTATTTTTATATTATTATTATTAATTTTAGCTGACTTCAAGAAAGGAGAAGTTTGTCAATTCGGTAAATCCGTCATTTATGAACCGATTTGAAAAATTCTTTTTTCATCTGAAAGGGTTTTACTTACAGATTGGTCTCATAATTTTTTTCAAAATAGGTCTTGACAAATATTTCGTATTATTTTTCCGTAATAAACATAATTAATTATCAAATTACAAGAGTTAATTAATAGATTATTTTTATAGTATTTTTAAATTTAAGTATTTTAGTTATTTTAATGGAGAAACTGCCTATTTAACTGCCAAACTACTGAAAGTTTCTCCCTCACGTAAGATTAGGTGAGGTTTGATTTGACCCCCTCCCCCTCTCCCACCTCTAAACTGAGGGGTAATTCTGTTAGCAAATCTATAATCATTTATTGACACACACTGGTATAGTATGTATGTATTGTATGTATATTTATGTAACAGAGGGCCTAGTACGAGTTTTGGTGTGTAAACCTGGTGTGAAACGTCTGACGCCCAGCACACTAGTGGGCGCTGATTTGTATGGAGACACTGAGCGGATTCTTTGAGAAGCTTGGTCTACACCAAGCTCGTACTCTCATCTCGAGCTTCTCAAAGAATCCGCTCAGTGTCTCCATTCAAATCAGCGCACACTGGTGTGCTGGGCGTCAGACGTTTCACACTCACACTATACACTGAAAACTCGTACTAGGCCCTCAGCTCACCTCAAAAATGATAAGTAAGTACAATGTAAACAACAACACAGTAGCATAAATCAAGCCATCCTCATAGTCCAGAGGATCTGGCTGGTAGGAGACCGTCAATGGCACTGTTGTGGTACTCGACGTGTTCAGACGTAATGTTACTCTTGTGCCTAAAATAATAGTAGATTATTAACTTATGGGCGAAAGCACTGTCTTATGTCAAGTGGGCTCTCAAATCCCGAAGTCACGGAAGACCCTAGTGTTTACACCAGCAGGGCTAGGATGCTCACGCGAGATATTTGTCATGTCGTTCTGTTAAAATTTAAGCATTTTGCACCAGTTTTTGAACTATTGCATTATCAGTGGTAATGTTGTCGAGAAACCGCGCCTTTGAATCTTCAACTTTTGACATTTCTACATGACTATTCTCCTCAGAGAGGCACGACGACTAACAAGTGTCAAAAGTGTACAATAAGACGCGTTTTGTCGACAACAGTACCACAGATAATGCAAAAGTTCAAAAACTGGTGCAAAATGCTTACATTTTGACAGAACGACATGACAAATATCTCACGTGGCCCGCAGCTGTTGACTAAAATAATGACTTGCTTTCGGTTGGGTTTCCCTGACATGTAATCCGACGTTGTCCAGCAGCAAGTGTGAAAATAAATATTCTTGGACATTTCACACAACGCCTTTTAGTCAAAATCTATGCAAAGCTTGTTACAAACTTTTATAATACACAGTAACCTGTATAGGTACTTTAGGTACTAGGTAGCTTACGCCCGCGACTGCGTCCGCGTCCCATTTGATCCTGTTGATTTTTCGGGATAAAACGTAACGTACCCATGTGTTAATCCAGGTTACGAACTATATAGATATACTTAGGTACCTATTCCAAGTTCCAAGACCAGAGGGCCTAGTACGAGTTTTGGTGTGTAAATCTGGTGTGAAACGTCTGACGCCCAGCACACCAGTGTGCGTTGTTTTGTATGGAGACACTGAGCGGATTCTTTGAGAAGCTTGATCTACACCAAGCCCGTACTCGCATGTCGAGCTTCTCAGAGAATCCGCTCAGTGTCTGCATACAAATCAGCGCACACTGGTGTGCTGGGCGTCAGACGTTTCACACACACACTATACACTGAAAACTCGTACTAGGCCCTCAGTAGTTGCAGCGTGATTGAAACACAAACCTTAAAAATTAAAAACTTCTAATCTTTGACATTTATAATATTAGTAGGATAGGTAGGTACATACCATTTCTCCCCAAACTGTCAAATTCAGTGACATTTTGCGTAACATTCCTATTGTTATATTTTAAGCGCCCCCTATCATCCAGAATCAGCATTTTTGAGTCTGTAACGCTGGAGGAGAAATCAATGACCTTGTCTGGGGGTAGGTGGATTGTCCAAGTTGGCGAATCCTGGAAAATGATAAATAAATATTCATAGACATTTCACACAGCGCCCTCTAGTCCCAAACTGAGCAAAGCTTGTACTATGGGAACTAGATTGCTGAGAGAATACTTAAATACATATTTTTTTTGTAAATACATACATATACTTATTACCCACCACACATTTTGATACACAGAAGTCAAAACTAAATTTAGAAATAATAATTTTCTACTAATATTTCCACATCCTGTAGAAGTCAGTGCAGAGGGCCTATTACGAGTTTTCAGTGTATAGTGTAGGTGTGAAACGTATGACGCCCAGCACACAAATCACAAATCAGCGCCCACTGGTGTGCTGGGCGTCAGACGTTTCACACCAGATTTACACACCAAAACTCATACTAGACCCTCAGATAAACACATAGCGGATGTTACAGTGGCACATGCTTTGCAAATGATGTTTAAATAAATATTTACGATATATCGCTTGCTTGTAGGTCATAACTGAGCATTGTAAAATCGATATATTGCGTTTATGTTGCGTTTACACATAGCTGCAGTCGGCAGGGAAGTGGGCATGGTGCAGTGGGGCAAGTGGGCAGTGGCAGATTAAGACAGCGCAGGGCCCGTAGCAACTTGTATCAAGAGGCCCTTGGATTGCTTTAGGTTATGACAGGCGTCATACCTCAGTCGGTAATAGCTCTGCCTTCCGTGCTGTGGGTAGTGGGTTCGATCCCCACCGAGAACAAACATTTGTGTGTTGTAAACATAGATGTTTGTTCTGTGTCTGGGTGTTTCTATGTATTATAAGTATGTATTTACAAAAAAATATGTATGTATGTATTCTATCAGCCATCTAGTTCCCATAGTACAAGCTTTGCTTAGTTTGGGACTAGAAGGCGTTGTGTTAAGTGTCCGTGAATATTTATTATTATTATTATTATTATTTATAATGATTATGGTATTAAATAAAACAAATCTGGTACAAACAAACTTTTCTAGATTGAACTAACCGACCAACAGAGTTAGTTTTGCTGTATTGCCAACTTGCAAAACCTAAATTCTGCAACCAGCGATCACTTTTAAAAATTTACAATTTTTTTTAATTACTAGCGACCCGCCCCGGCTTCGCACGGGTGCAATGCAGTGATGATGATGATGATGTATTATACATATAAACCTTCCTATTGAATCACTCTATGGGCCGAGAGGCCCCTGAATGCGCGCGGCCCATGGCATTTGCTACACTTGCTATGTGGCTAATCCGCCACTGCATGGGCCTGAGCATAGTCCAAGAACGATGCCCCGGCATGTTCATGCCCATGCAAAGGCGATGTTGCTGTGGTAATAATTCCGGAATTAATCGGAAATAATCCCGGCAGCAGCATGAGCATAGTGTGAACGCGATATTAGGTACGTCCTTAAATCTTTTTTAAGTACCTACCTGTTGTAACACTTCACCATCCACCTCTACAGAGCGGTGTAACCACAACTGAAGCACGTTGGAGCTGGAGTTCGCGTTTCGCTGGAACGGGCCAGTAAGTGTGATGAGGACTTTGACCCTCTCATTGCTGGGAGGCAGCTCGTATTCTGAAATAAAGATTAGTTTTAACTTCTGAGGAAAAATTAGGAGGTTTTTAATTAGGTTGTATATTTTTTTAATGTTTGTTACCCACATAACCGATATAAAAAAAATATCAGTGAGTAAGAGCATACTTTAAGATAAGTCCCATATTTTTTTTAACAAAATCAGTTCAGTATGAAAAATCACGTCATACAATATGTACACGACATTGCGTATTTTGCTTTCCTGTGACTTTTCAGTATGTTTACGATCCAAACAATCCCAATGAATTGCCGTCATCATTACCATCATTATTCTAGTTATAACTCTTCAAATTATTGTAAAATCTGAGTACTTTGAATAAAACTAAATGTACCAATACAGGTTTTAAATAACCTTAAAAAAAATTCTGGGTTAAAACTTGACATTTTCAAAAGTTGACCTTTAACCTTTGCCCTTACCTTTGACTTGTGCGCCTACAACAGCCGTGTGCAGTACCACGTCACTCTTCTCCCGGTTCAGAAGTAGAGAAGCAGTGAGAAGCAGCCACGAAGCGACCAACGCTGTCAGTTTCAATATTCTTAGGACTCGCTGAATCTGTGGGATAATTTAATTCATCGACATTTCTCCTAACGCCCTCTAGTTTCAAGTATGCAAAGATTATAAGTACTATGGGAAGTAAGTATTTAAACTTGGCAAAATATATGGACTTTCTGTTCCGTATATCCTAGTACAAGTTTTGGTGTGGAAATCTGGTGTGATAGGTCTGACGCCCAGCACACCAGTGTGCGCTGATTTGTATGGATACACTGAGCGGATTCTTTGAAAAGCTTGGTCTACACCAAGCCCGTACTCGCATATCGAGCTTCTCAAAGAATCGGCTCAGTGTCTCCATACAAATCAGCGCCCACTGGTGTGCTAGGCGTCATACGTTTCACACCCACACTATACACTGAAAACTCGTACTAGGCCCTCTGCAAATTTTAGGTTGGTTCCAGGAATTATTTAGGTACCTACTAGTATCTCTTAGGATGCGTCCAGAGGGCCTAGTACGAGTTTTCAGTGTATAGTGTGGGTGTGAAACGTCTGACGCCCAGCACACCATTGGGCGCTGATTTGTATGGAGACACTGAGCGGATTCTTTGAGAAGCTCGAAATGCGAGTACGGGCTTGGTGTAGACCAAGCTTCTCAAAGAATCCGCTCAGTGTCTCCATACAAATAAGCGCCCACTGGTGTGCTAGCCGTCAGACGTTTCACACCAGATTTACACACCAAAACTCGTACTAGGGCCTCAGCTAAGACAACTTACGTTTCTTTTTCTTGATGACTTCAACTTCTCATTCTCAAGTGGCATTGGCTCCATTAATCTAAAAAAAAAGCTTAATTTTTATGCTCTTTAATTTAATACAGTTTATTTAATTATAGTAGAACCAACAGCACATAACAAATAGATTAGGTATAAAAATGGAAAGAACTTATTTAGAATGACCTCTCAACATAAGCGTGGTTCCTTTAAAATGATAGAATTCGTTTCCAAGTTTTGAAGAGAAAATCCCCCATTTTCTCTTCAAAACAAACGACAGCCGACTTGACGAATGACTTGACTGATATCTATTATTTCAAATATCTCACTTGGCCATAAATAAAAGAAGAAGAAGCACAAGAAGAATAAAATTCTGATCTTACTAGAATACAGACAATAAAGATACAAGAGCTTTTTGAGCCTTCACCAAAGATTTTTTTGTATTATAACACTTACACAATACTTGTGTTTCTTAACAATAAAGCCTAATGTCCAGCAGTGTACTGCTAGGCTGATAAGATGATGATGAACTCACCTAATAACCTTTTCCTCAGAGTGAACTTCAGTAACGACGCCATTTTGGTTTGGTTTCTCTCTTTGAAATATCGTTTTGTCTCCTTCATTCTCTTCTGGGGATTGTAATTTGCCTGCAAAAAATTAAATAAGTGCTGAAAACTAAGCAAAAAAACTAAGGGCCTAGTACGAGTTTTGGTGTGTAAATCTGGTGTAAAACGTCTGGCGCCCAGAGGCCGTAGTACGAGTTTTGGTGTGTAAATCTGGTGTGAAACGTCTGACGCCCAGCACACCAGTGGGCGCTGATTTGTATGGAGACACTGAGCGGATTCTTTGAGAAGCTTGGTCTACACCAAGCCCGTACTCGCATATCAAGCTTCTCAAAGAATCCGCTCAGTGTCTCCATACAAATCAGCGCTCACTAGTGTGCTGGGCGCACTAGTGAGGGCGACACTGAAAACTTGTACTAGGCCCTCTGCACACCAGTGTGCGCTGATTTGTATGGAAACACTGCGCGGATTCTTTGAGAAGCTTGGTCTACACTGAGCCCGTACTCGCATGTCGAGCTTCTCAAAGAATCCGCTCAGTATCTCCATACAAATCAGCGCACACTGGTGTGCTGGGCGTCAGTCGTTTCACACCCGCACTGTACACCGAAAACTCGTACCAGGCCTTCTGATTGTCTGCCAGCTATGGCATAAAAAGACTGAATCCTGGCTCTGGGGCCTCTGGTTCGCAACACCGAAATCCGTCACCGTACGAAAGTATACGGCGTCGGTGATAGGGCGGCAAACCTCAAGTGGAGTTGGGCAGGACACCTGGCTAGACGTGGTGATGGCCGGTGGAGAAAAGCCTTGACGGAATGGTGGCCGAAATCAGGCCGAAGAAATCTGGGTCGTCCGAAATTGCGATGGGTCGATCACATCGTAAAGGTCGTAGGAAACACCTGGTTGCGGCACGCACAAGACAGAGGAGGCTGGCATAATATGAAAGAGGCCTATACCCAGCAGTGATACCGGGCTGAGATGATGATGATGATGAGGTAAATCTCTACCGAAATGAGCACAAGGCCCCTGTTCCTTATTTTCATATAAGTTTTCATATAATCATCATCATCATCACCAACCTATATCGGTCCACTGCTTGCTTGCTTGGTCCACTGCTGGACGTAGGTCTCTCCCAAGACGCGCCATTGAGTCCGGTCTTCGGCTCTTCTGATCCAGTGTTTGCCAGCTACATGTCTCAGATCGTCGCCCCACCGCACAGTAGTCGTAGTAAATTGCATGCAATTATGTATTTATGAATATATATTTACTAGTAGTTCGCCCCGAACTGAGATCTCGTGATGGTCGGAGGTTAATAAAACCCAAACAATTTTTATTGACAATGGTTGTAACTTTGCAAATCGCTTCGAAATCGCTGTCTAGCTAAGTACCAGTCTTACTTGAACTACAAAATCATTGAAACTCCATTTTTTTTTTCGATGGACTAAAATGCTGTTGTAATCATCTGACGATCGATCTGACGACGACGGCTGACAGCGTTAACGGACTAATTGAAACTCCAAGAAATGGTAGCTCACGTTATACTGGGTTTGCCAATTTTATAATGTTTACAACAACTCAAAAACTATTAGACCTAGAATCAAAATAAAAACGGTTTTGGGATGTCTAAACAAAACCCTATCATATGACACCCCACTTGATATTATTGTACGACTTTTTTTTTACTCCCTTTGGACCCTCATAACTTCACGACCCCTTGACCGATTTACTTCATTTAACAAACCAGTAAAACTTAAGAGTACTATCCGTATACCTACCAAATTCTGTGAAGATCGGATAAGCGGTTCAAAAGATCTCGACAAACAAACATACAAAGCATTTTTGTCCAAGTTGTCACTAAGATCTCGATCGCTTCGCTCACTCGATCAATTATGTATTTATGACGTTCTATAAGCTTTGAAATAAAATCTACGTACTCCAAAACAAAAAAAACATGGTAAATCGTTTCAAAATAACGCGATTGGTCGCTAAATGTACTACAGTGCTGTGTTTGCACTAGTTTAGCACTAGTAGCCAGTACTTACCATGCTGTTCTTCATACCGATGTTTGAAAGGTGCCAGTAGCGGATCATACTTGATTTCATCAGGCAAGTCGACCCAGACATCCAAGCTCCCAGGAGTTAGATCGCTGGTGGAAACCAAAGAGTATACACTGCTTCTGTTCATTCTTATACAGGCATCCGCCATCTTGGATTTTCACATTTGTATTTTTTCTTGTTCTATCACTGGTTTTTTCTTTTGTTTTTTTTTAGAATAAATACTTAATAAATACTTAAGGAACAAACTGAATTGTTTTTATAGTTGGTTGAACGTGGCAGATAGTATATTTTTCACAGAACGGCACTTTAGTTAGTACTATAACTTCGAAACAAAATATACGCGGACATCACAGGTACATTACTTCATACGAGTTTTGCGACACTCATTTGTTTGTAGGTACCTAAATTGTTACTTTTTAACAGTTTATAACGGTTTAGAATTGATATAAGTGCTAGTTTTTTATCTTTTACAATTTTACAACCACTATCGATAAATGTTTAATCGAATGATTTCACACGATATCTAGCCATATACTAACCCAACTGTAATCTGGTAAACTATGGTAAATTCTCACTTGACGTGTGCGGGCCATAGAGGTAGCGGGTAGTAATGATACTCGTAGGTTTCCGGATAATATAGTATTGGTTTGAGGTGCGTTTAGATTGTTTAGTTACTGATACGCTTGTCTAGGTTGCATAGTCACTGGCGCAGGCTACTGTTAAATTACTTTATGGGAGACTAAAACAATTTTATATCACTGCATTTGTCAAGTGGTATACCTACTACAGAAGTTTTCACGTCGTCGCATATGAAATATATGTCTTAATGGCACAAAATTCTACTATAATATTATAAACGCGAAAGTTTGTAAGGATGGATGGATGTATGATTGTATTACTCTTAAACGTAAAAACTGCTGATCTGATTTGGATGAAACTTGGAATATAATATATTGTCCGTGACCTGGATTAACACATAGGCTACTTTTTATCCCGGAAAATCAACGGGATCCAACGGGACGCGAACGAAGTGGCGGGCGGAAGCTAGTGTAAAATATATGTAGGGACTATCAGAGTCTGTCAGTATCTGACAAATTGCAATTCACGGTTCGCCAAATTTCGGTAAACTGTCATTTGGGATTGTTATTTGTCAAAACTCAGTATTTATTGTAATTGAAATCAGGGGGCTGGTAAGTGCATTAGTAACTTGGCGAATTACTACGCCTCGTGTAAACGAAGTTCTTTAACCAGGTTTCACCAGTTTATGATAAAATTAACTCTTCAGATTGTGATCGGATAAGTTGATTAGGTGCCTATTATCTTGCTACTTAACCTGAGAGAGCTAAATTGTTTTTCCTGTGGATACCGACATAGGCTGAGAGGTGAGAGGTACTACACAAGCGTACTACATCTAAACATGTCCCTGCAGCGTTCCGTACATCGGAGCGGAGCATGGGAAAAGTGGCCCTGACGCAGTATAAAAATAATATAAAAGAGCATGGGTAAAAGTGTCCCTGACGCAATTTAAAAATAATATAAAAGAGCATGGGTAAAAGTGGCCCTGACGCAGTATAAAAATAATATAAAAGAGCATGGGTAAAAGTGGCCCTGACGTAGTATAGAAATAATATAAAAAAGCATGGGTAAAAGTGGCCCTGACGCAGTATAAAAATAATATAAAAGAGCATGGGTAAAAGTGGCCCTGACGCAATATAAAAATAATATATAAAGTTATGTTCCTTTTTTTTTAAGTACAATAATGGCAGCCAGTGGGCGATCGGCTTGTTCAATCATAAATCTAGGTGCACATAGTGTATATAAAAAGGTGTTCTAGCTATAAGTACGTAAAAACCCCCTGCCGGCAGTCGGAGGGGCCGCTAGGGGGATGTTTGGATAAAGCCTCCAGAAATCGCAGAACCGGTGGAACGTACAGTGGAGGCAATCGCAGGGACAAATAAGCGGATTTTTGGACCAAGCCAGAAATCCCCTTCACAGAAGAACTCGCAGGGGATTTCTGGAAGGAGTTTATCCGCAGTTTTGGTGGCCCAACCCGTGTTGAATGTTTACGTTCAAATGTTTGGCGTGTAAGTAACTAGTACAAATTCACACCCAAGTGAATGACAATTAGAATCATGGCTGAAATCTATTTGTATTCATCCAAAAATATTTTCATACATAAACAGTCTGGGTACCTACCTATGCCTAGTGGCAGGAAATCAAAATACGCAATATCGTGTACGCTGTCGCTCGCAGCTTTGCTCACGTGGTAGCAGCATACGCATTATTTGGTTTAAATCTGTGATGATTTGATCCTAATTTTAGACCCTTTAGAGTGCTACTATTCAAAATTCCTTACTTAGTCCACTCCTACACTATATAAGGGTACTACCCTCCAAATGTCATACCTCTAGGACTTATAGTTTAGGCTGTGCGTTGATTGTCAACCAGCTTCAAAAGAGTTATATATATTTAGAAGATTATTATATTATTTAAAAGCCAAACTACTGAACAATTGATGATATTTTGATGGGACTTCTCTGGAAATATATTATTTCCTATACTTAGATAAAAAAAGTTGCAAATCAGTTTATAAATGACAAAGTTCTGAGGGAAAAAAACAAAACAAAAAGAGTTACTTAAAAAAGGCTACCTACTTAAATAAATCTAGTAATCTTTATGAAACTCACGAGATAAACAACCTACCTACTAGCTCTTACCATTGTTACGTACGTACCGTTATTTTTACGACAGTACCTAGGTACCTACATTACATACTTACTCCTTCTGCAAAAATAATTCAATCCGAATAAAACCTAAAACCGTCTTTTTGATATTTTTCAAAAATCACGCACAAACACGTTGAAAATCCAACTTTACATTTAAAATATTTTAAGAACTAAACTTAAAACTTGCGAATTTTTATCTGTCAAGTTCAACAACCTTCGTGTACTACACTGAACCAGCCGCAGCCGCTTCAAACCGGTTACTGAGTTACGTCACCTAAGTTTGCGTGACGCCATTTTGTTTCAATTTTATTTGTAACTTTCGAATTAATTTTGCGCAGCGGTTACTAGTTTTTTGAAATGTGTTTGTTTGGTACCTTTTTAACCGACTTCAAAAAAGAGGTCTCAAGTCTACTATTTTTATAGTGCTGATTTTGAAAATGAAATAACGATACCTACATGACCTGAAAATCTTGAGTTATAATTTTAAACAAGAATAATGGAACTACCTAACTCGTAATCAAAAGCCACAGATTAAAAATAAGCCAAAAAATTTTCACTATGTTTTCGGATCTCTAATCTGAGCACTTATTTTCTACTAGAACTAATAGGAAGCGCTCGTGGCGTAGCTTGCTTAGTCAATCCTCACCGATTATCTAAGTTAAGCACTGTTCTGCGTGGTTACTATTTGGATGGGTGACCGTTAGTGGCATTTACATCTGAGCGCTTCCGTGCTTCGGAGGGCACGTTAAACTGTCGGTCCCGGCTCTAGCAGTCGTTAAGCCATGGCGGAGGCCATAAGGCGGCCTAAAAACTCCGTCACCAGAGTTGGCCACTAACTCATACGAGCTTGCTTGCTTACTAGAACAATCAAGTTCGGATTTAAACGCACGTATTTACAAAAAAAATATGTTTCTATCAGCAATCTAGTTCCCATAGTACAAGCTCTGCTTATTTTGGGACTAGAGAGCGTTGTGTATATGTCCAAGAATATTTAATTGACCGAGCGAGCGAAGCGAGCGAAGCGTCTTTGACCGAGCGAGCGAAGCGAGCGAAGCGTCTCAGTTTCCACATTGGCCAAAAATGCGTTTGTCCGGATGTCTGTCTGTCTGTCTGTCTGTCTGTTCTCCTCTACAGGTCGCATTTTTCAACCGATCTGGACGAAACTTGGTACACAGGTTATATGACTTATTAGAATTTTTTTGTCGTCGGGGATTTTTGATTGGAGGGGTACTTCCCCCAAAAAAAGGGAAAAAAGGGGGCTATTTGATATACTGGATATCTCCACCAAATGAGATCCGATTTCAATTATTCTTTTTTTATTTGAAAGGTAGTAACTATAAGTTGGTCTCATAAAAGTTTGGCGAAGATCTGATAAGGATCTTCAGCATGATGAACAGGATAGCTCATCAAACAATCGATGGTTTTCAATCAAATTTGAGAGAAACACAAAGGACCTCATTCTACACAAGATCATGCAAAAAAAAATCAAAAAGATCAAAAAAATCACAAAACGGAAAATGCACTTGCACATTACATTCCTCAAAAATTTACAAAATTAAATTGAAAAAACATCACATTTTGCATTATAGTTAGTTTTCAATACGTGACAGGCTGCAAGCGTTTCGTCGCTGTTAGAATACTAACTGATAATTATCTTCATGATGTTTTCCTTCACTGAATGAGAGCATCAGCATAATAATAAGCCTTAAATTAGAAATTAATAAAAGTGCACTTAAAGACTTTCAGAAAACACCTTACACGACATTGATGATGTTGATTGATGATGTTGAATATTGGAATATTTAGTATGCTCGCGAGGTCTACAGCTCCCAGAGCCACTAGTATTTTATTAGTTCACCCCTACACTTTATAAGGATACTACCCTCCAAATTTCATACCTTTTAAACTTAAGGCGACGGGTAAAGTCAGACAACATTCTCGCTCCCACATTTCAACATTTTTCAAGATATAATATAACTAAATGTAATTATGTGAACTTGCAGAGCTTCAGGATGGAGAAAATAACAATGCAAAGGTTCAGTAAAAATATCACATTGATTCAAACCAGTTTTCCGACCAAAAAACTTGTACCAATGCGACCTATTTTAGTGCACAGTTTTTGGTTCGAAAACTTGTTTGGATCAATGTGTTATTTTTACTGAAAACAGAGCGTCAGGGTCGAGAGAATTATTTTGCATTGTAATTCTCTCGACCCTGACGCTCTGCGATTTCACATTTTATCAATTTAGAAAGAAGATATCGTTCAAAATCACAATTCTAGACTCCACTACGATGATCTAGTTCAATAGTTACATAGGTATCTTAATGCCTATTAGTACCTTCCTACGATGAGTAATCCTATGGCACGCAGACTAGATAGTAAAAACCAGGAGTCAACCTTCGTACTAATAAAACAAATTGATCCACAGGAAAACTTAGTTAATGGTGCAGTCGACATTACAAGTTGATCACAAATAATATGATTTAAAAACTGGAAAACCGACTTTAATTTGACTTCATCATCATCTGATGATGGTGATGACAGTTTAATGAATTAAACACCACTGGAAAATCACAGGAAAGCAAAATACGCAAGTATACAAGACATTTGCGTATTTTGCTTTCTTGTGGATAGGTCTACGTGGATGACAATGACATGTTTTTTTGGGTTATTATTTTTTAAAAGCAAAACTAATGAACCAATTTTGAATTAAACTTTTATGGGACTTTCAAACTACTACTACAAGACTACCTTTTCCAATTCGACCAAGATTTCAGCTAAAAAAAGAAATTTTTAATTTTCAAATCGATTTATAAATGACGGAGTTCTGAGGTAATAATTCAAACTAAACTTTTTTTATTTCGGACAAAATGCTAACAAAAAGAATTGAAAATACATTATAACCGAATTCAGAATCTTTTTCTTTGAAGTCGGTTCAAAACGATATGCGTACGATTTCTCAAATTAGATTATTTTCCCGTCAACCGGCGGAAACGCCCCGGGGCGTTCAAGGTCGGTTCAAATTCACGTTCCGTTCTTTGAATGGTTTGTATATCATTGTATATCACGCTGAGTGTACAATCAACAGTTTATACTATAATCGGAAACAAAGGCGACCTTCAGCTAATGAAGTGACAAATATGGATACACGCGATAAAGGCATGTTCATAGTGAAGACTAAAATTATATTCTACTAGCTGACCCGACAGACGTTGTCCTGTCATTCGTACTCTTACTGTCAAACAACTGACAGTTATTTCAAATGAGACACTAAAAAAGTTTTTATGGAAAAGGTTAAGGAACTTTCACCCCCTCTTTCAACCCCTTAAAACCCTTTTTTCGCATTAAAAAGTAGCCTATGTCCTTCCTCAGGCTCTAGACTATCTGTGTACCAAATTTCATTCAAATCGGTTCAGTAGTTTCGCATTTGTTCTGTGTCTGGGGTGTTACTATGTATAATAAGTATGTATTTACAAAAAAAAAGTATATTATGTATTCTATCAGCCATCTAGTACCCATAGTACAAGCTTTGCTTAGTTTGGGACTAGAAGGCGTTGTGTTAAATGTCCGTGAATATTTATTTATTTATAATATTAGTAAGGAAGTACCTAAGGATTATTTTAAGTTAGGTATTATAATCACACGCGTTACGAGCAATCGCTGTCACATAAAAACCTGCCAGGGGCATTATTAGGAGATTCCTTGCCGTAACCGTATGACGTCACCGTAAGGAATGACATTTATGGCATAGGAGGAAATACGGCATAGGCATAGGGCGATTTCACGCCGCTGTCTTGTCGTGCTGCGTAACGCGCTTGTATTGGTCATAGTGAATAAGGCCCCAGGTAAGCCTGGCAGGTTTTCTGAACTGTTTCCATAATAAATCATAAGTATTCTGGACTAAATAGTGACATTAGCGCGTTTCAGCGCGTTTTTTGCCGTCAAAAACTTCTTGTTTTCGTATATCTGTAGCCACGTCGATTATCCCCACTGAGAGCTTGTACTATGGGAACTAGATTGCTGATAGAGTATTTACATACGTTTTTTTGTAAATACATACTTATAAATACATAGTAACACACGATAGAGACACGCGTTTAAGTCTTTGTATAGACTATTCTAAACAATCCCACTAATATTATAAAAATCAAAGTTTAGATTTTTGTGTTTCAATAACTCAGCAACTAATGCTCCGATTTAGTTGAAACTTGGAATATATATAACCGTAACCAGCGGGCCTAGGATGCGCACCGCGAGATATTTGTCATGTCGTTCTGTCAAAATGTAAGCATTATGTACCAGTTTAGGAGCTATTGCATTATCTGTAGTACCTAATGGTGTCGACAAAACGCGCCATAATGTACACTTTTGACACTTGTTAGTCGTCGTACCTCTCTGAGGACGAGATAATAGTCATGCAGAAATGTCAAAAGTTGAAATTTCAAAGGCGCGGTTTCTCGACAATATTACCACAGATAATGCAATAGTTCCTAAACTGGTACAAAATGCTTACATTTTGACAGAACGACATGACAAATATCTCGCGGTGCGCATCTTAGGCCCGCTGGATTAACACATAGGCTACTTTTTATCCCGTAAAATCAACAAGATCAAACGCAACGCGGACGAAGTTGTGAGCGCATGCTAGTGTTGAATAAATTACTGTATGCGGTAATTGTTTTAATAATACGCAGTATTTGTCATAATAATAAAGGTCTGTTTACACGGAGTTTTGAACCGGTTCAAATCGGAACTACCGAGAAATTATACTTAAACTAGCTGATACCCGCGACTTCGTATATACGCGTGCGAAACATTCCACCAAAACATCTGTCAACCAGCATACGATGAACCTCGTAGCAAATGGCTGCTTTTGGTTTAGAGAGTTCAAGCTGTATCTAACATCTTTGATTTCAATAAAACCAGCTGGTTGGCATAGCTTTGCTCGGTATTTTTTTAGTATTTATTTTGATATACATAACCAATGCAGTACTTATTTAGTTAGAAAAGGTTCTATGCTCAACACTGCCATCTATGAACGATTAGAAGTATAACTTCAAAAAATAGTATTATTATTCGCCAATAGATGTCCGGAAGAGTCGCATTTTTCTGTTTAAGTGTTTACTAGAAAACACGAACAAAACGACATTTTCTGAATATGAGTCGTAGCTATATCGATTTATCGCCCCCGAAATCCCCTGTATACTAAATTTCATGAAAATCGTTGGAGCCGTTTCCGAGATTCAGAGAATAAATAAATATACAAGAATTGCTAGTTTAAAGGTATTAAAAGTGTCTTTATGTCCGGAAAAGGGCTTCGGAATAATATAAGTTTCATTGAAATTGGTCCTGTAGTTAAGGCGTTATCCGCGAACAAACAGACAGACAAACTCTATTTTCGGAATCAGAATCGTTTATTTAGTCGATCTGCATAGAGTTTATCCGTATCCTTAATTTTAATTTTTGGCTTTTTTACAGTTTTATAATAGTATAGATATTATATAGATAGATAACTAGCTCTCACCCGCGACATCGTGTATCTCAGATACGCTAGCATTACGATACGTTTAAGATTCACTCATTCATTCATTCATTCACTCATTCATTCATTCATTTACGCCGTGCCGTGCCGTGCCTTTTTAAAACTTATAAAACCGTCATCTACTTTTGATAATAACTGTACAATGTACAGTTATTAAAATAAGTGGTTCAATGTTTAACTTTAACAGGATGATTCTAACTTGAACCAGATAACAGAATCGATGGGTAGCGATATCTTATCTCTTATCAGGTAAATATAGTTTGGCTACACTAACTCTGCGAGTAAAACTAACGTAACATAATGACAGTTTTTAGTGCTGAAAGTGGAAGCATTTTTAAAACTATTCCAGCTTAAAATCTATTGGTGCTCAAAAGTGTAATACTGTAGGTGCGTAACTTTTTGGTGCGGAAACTGGAATGACTCAATTTATACGATAAATGTGACGCCTGTCATGCTCAGTCGGTAGTAGCTCTGACTTCCGTGCTGTGGGTCGTGGGTTCGATCCCCGCTGAGAACAAACATTTGTGTGTGGCAAACATAGATGTTTGTTCTATGTCTGGATGTTACTATGTATTTATACCCAAACGAGTTTTACAATTTTTTTACAAAACACGTTTTACAAGTTATAGAAATTATTTTCTACTTGCTAAAACAGTAAAATTACCTATCAATTTTTGGTTAAAAACTCAGTTTGGATCAAAATGATATTTACACTAAACCTTGTGCAATGTAATTACACACAACAACGATTTTTCATAAATAACTTCAGTGTTTTTATTGATCGAGTGAGCGAAGCGAACGAGATCTTAGTGACAACTTGGACAAAAATGCTTTGTATGTTTGTTCTTCGAGAGCTTTTGAACTACTTATCCGATCTTCACAGAATTTGGTAGATATACGGATAGTACTCTTAAGTTTTACTGGTTTGTTAAATGAAGTAAATCGGTCAAGGGGCCGTGAAGTTATGAGGGTCCAAAGAGAGTAAAAAAAAAAGTCGTACAAAATATGAAGTGGGGTGTCATATGATATAGGTTTGTTTAGACATTCCAAAACCGTTTTATTTTGATTCTAGGTCTAATAGTTTTTGAGTTGTAAAAATTATAAAATTGGATAACCCAGTATAACGTGAGCTAACATTTCTTGGAGTTTCAATGATTCTGTAGTTCAAGTAAGACTGGAACGTAGCTAGACGGCGATTTCGATGCGATTTGCAAAGTTTATTACAACCATTGGTCAATGAAAATTGTTTGGGTTTTATTAACCTCCGACCATCACGAGATCTGTTCGGGGCGAACTACTAGTATCTTCACAAATGTTGAAATGTACGAGCGAGAAGTTGTATGACAAAGCAGGCAAGCTCGTATGAGTTAGTGGCCAACTCTGGTGACGGAGTTTTTAGGCCGCCTTAAGGTCTCCGTCATGGCTTAACGACTGCTAGAGCCGGGACAGTTTAACGTGCCCTCCGAAGCACGGAAGCGCTCAGATGTAAATGCCACTAACAATCACCCATCCAAATTGTGACCGCACAGAATGTTACTTAAATTAGATAATCAGTTGTATGACGGTTGTGGTCAGTCTATAATCCCATGAGTAGGGGAAGGATTGTTGACGGTCATTTACCATAATTTTAAGGTTGCATTTGCATTTGCAGCCATATCCGAGACTAGCCCGAGCCCCTACTTAAAATCTATGTTAGCCTCAAACTCAAATCGTCTTGCATTTATGTTGGACTTTTCTTTAGTCTTTTCAGAAACGTTGATAAGATTGTTTATATTACACTCTCACCCATCATCACACCCTCCTTAGGGTATTTAGAAACATCTAAAAGCTACTCTTATGAAACCTAGGCTCTCATGAGTTTAGTGTAATTAAGAGTACACACCTTGCAGTCTGTTACACCTTTACACTACACTACATACATACACCACACCTCTCATACTCCATAACACTACAAACATCCCATCCCCCCCACACACAATCAGTCGCACGCTCAAACATTTATCACCCAAACTCTCACACCTTCTAAGTACTTAGAAATACTCAAAAGCTTATTTTATGAAACCTAGACTCTTATGAGCCTAGTGTTCGAGTACACGCCTTCACTCTGCTCAGATTACATTCACTTTACACACATCCAACACCCTCTCTCATCACTCTACACCATTACAAACACACCCTCTCGCACACATACATATACACACCCTCAAACCCATATCTCGTACCTCCACATACCTACACTTACACTTAGTTTATTTTATCTACTTTTGTCATAATTGTTTAAATTTAGAGTCAACCTAGTTATACCTACCTGTTTATGCTTTGGATACTGTAAACTGGAGGAGGGCGTTAATATTCGCGACACAGTTTTTTTAAACTTCTGCGGATGTTATCGTTTTCTATTAACTTGTGCCTTGTTTCTTTATCCAATAATAAACTTATTATTAAACTTATTATTATATGTGACCGTACACATCACAAGATATTTTTTCTCATGTCGGATAAAAAGACACGCGCGCGCCATACAATATTTGTCTTTATCTTGTATTGGTGTGTTATAATGTGCAAAGGGCCTAAAGCTCTATTAAAATAGCTGCTAAATCTATTGTCATAATCTTCTTCTATTTACGGCCTCTGTCCGTCATTTCGACAGATAATTGTGGCAATGTCAAGTGAAATATTTGAAATAATATAAGTCAAGTCATTCGTCAAGTCGGCCGTCGTTTGTTTCGAAGGCAAAATGGTGAATTTTCCTTTAAAAACTTGGAAACGAAACCATCAAATAAAATCACATTACACCTTTGATGTAGTAATAATTTATAAGTTTAATAAACTGGAAAAACCGACTTCAATTTGATACGCCTTCATCATCAAATGATGATGATGATGGCAGTTCATTGAGACTGTTCTATTGATCGTAAATACCACAGAAAGGCAAAATACGCAATGTTTCCGAGATACCCTGCGCGGTGACACTACAACGGTTGGCAGTCGAGCTGGCAGTGACGCGCAATGTAACTCGAATACGCTAACGCGGCGACTGTCAGATTTGTTCGTGGGTACTTACGTTCTATTGCTCGTAAACGTCACAGAAAAGTCACAGAAAAGCAAAATATGCAATATCGTGTACGCGTATGACGTGTTTTTTCCAGTTATTCTTATTTAACTGCCTAATTACTAAACCGATTTTGATAAAAATTTTATGGGACCAATCTGGAAGCATACCCTCTCCGATAAAAAAAGAATTTTTCAAATCAGTTCATAAATGACGGAGTTCTGAGGTAACAAACATTAAAAAAAAATACAACCGAATTGAGGACCTCCTCCTTTTTTGAAGTCGGTTAAAAAAAGCAATACACATTTATTATACTTAGAAAATAAATAAACACAATTTTCCAAGATGGCCGCCCGATTTTCGCGTCAAAACGTCAATACGGCGCGCCTGATTGATTGATACTAACAACCATTCTTCAGAAGTGTTGTGTTCAGTATTCTGTTAGGTACCTACCTATCTATCTAAAGATACGTGGTGCCTGTCTGTTTGTATAGTTTTAAAACCGACTTCAAAAAAGGAGGAGTCTCTCAATTCGGTTGTATTTTTTTTAATGTTTTACCTCATAACTCCGTCATTTATGAACCGATTTGAAAAATTCTTTTTTTATCAAAATCGGTAGTTTATGATTTAAATAGTGAAACGGAGACGAAATGACTTGCACAACAATTTATTCTCTCCTTCTTCTATAACAATCTTTTTGCTTAGGTTCTGTATCGTTCAGGCTACCACCACCGTACCGCAAAGAATTCAGAAATACCCGGTGGTAATTTTATCACCAACGACGATGACGTCTCGAGCCATCAGTCACGAAAATCGAATCTCAATCTATGGCAACTGCTCTTTTTTGGCTTAACGGGCTAGGCTTGGCATAGCGGCTTTCAAGGCTGGCTTGGCATGGCGAGGCAACTCTGGCTTGGCTTAGCTTGGCTTGGCTTGGCTTGGCATGGCATGGCGAGACAAAGCTGGCTGATGACATGGCGAGGCGTTACAATAGGAATAACTAGAAAATCACGTCATCCACGTACACGACATTGCGTATTTTGCTTTCCTGTGACCTTTCGATGGTGTTTATAATCGATACAACAAACTCAAAAAAGTTCATCTCGCCTATGTGTTAATCTCGGTTACGAACTATGTATATTCGAAGTTTCATCGGACCAGCAGTTGCAGCGTGATTGAAAAAAAACATCTAAATTTTTATAATATTTGTGAGATTTAGTGGGATTTTATTTTATATTATTTAGAATCAGTAAATTCACAGATCTTAAAGGCGAATATATATAAATGATGGTATAATATTTTCCATTTTGAGTTCCAACGCAAGGAACCCTACAATTGCAGGCTTATTAACATTAATTATCCAAGTATCTCTTATTCCAATAACTGCTATTTACCCTGAAGTTATATTACTGATCGGTACCAACTAATTATAGGCCCTGTGTTCGTGCACAATATAAAACACGAACACAAGACAAAAAGAAATTGTATGGCGCGTGTCTTATCCGACATAAGAAAAAATATCTTGCACGGTCTCATATAAACAATCAAGCGACTGAATGTCTTATCGACATTTCTCATGACACAAAAAAAAATTATAACTAGCTGTCGCCCGCGGCGTTGCACGCGTGGTAGCAGCATACGCATTATGACTTAGTGACGATTCGGACCAAATATTTTGGGACAAATTCTCCCAATCGTCACTTTTGATTTTAATAATTTTTGTTGTGACGATTCGGACAACTTTAAAAATAGCTGCATTGTACAGTCAGGTAAACAATTTTTAAGCAAAATGTGATATAGCTATTAAGGTGGTTCGATTTCCATATTAATTTATTTTACCAATTTGGGGGAAATTATATTATTATACCTAACAAGCAATTTTTATTTATTTCTTGAATCATAGAACTTAAAATCAAGATCTATTTTTTTGATGACAGCTGTCAAACTTCAAACGCCCATATCTCGGAAACTACTCACCCTAGAGTTCTCGTTCTAAAATCAAATGAAAGGTGTGATCAAGATCTATTTTTTTAATGACAGCTGTCAAACTTCAAACGGCTATATCTCAGAAACTACTCACCCTAGAGATCTCGTCCCAAAACCAAATGAAAGGTGTGATCAAGATCTATTTTTTTGATGACAGTTGTCAAATTTCAAACTGCTATATCTCAGAAACTACTCACCCTAGAGGTCTCGTCCCAAAACCAAATGAAAGGTGTGATCAAGATCTATTTTTTTGATGACAGTTGTCAAATTTCAAACTGCTATATCTTGGAAACTACTCACCCTTGAGTTCTCGTTTCAGAACTAAATGAAAGGTGTGATCAAGACCTATTTTTTTGATGACAGTTGTCAAACTTCAAACGGCTATATCTCGGAAACTACTCACCCTAGAGTTCTCGTTCCAAAACTAAATGAAAGGTGTGATCAAGACCTATTTTTTTGATGACAGCTGTCAAACTTCAAATGGCTATATCTTGGAAACTACTCACTCTAGAGTTCTCGTTTCAGAACTAAATGAAAGGTGTGATCAAGACCTATTTTTTTGATGACAGTTGTCAAACTTCAAACGGCTATAATATCTCGGAAACTACTCACCCTAGAGTTCTCCTAGAGAAAATTATTGTTTTTTATTTTTACGTGAAGAACAAACCAACAAAAATACTTTCCATACTTCACATCACAGTCATACAATTTAAAAATTTACTAACAAAAACATGCATGAGTTAAGGTTTGAACTCGGTACCGTAGTTGTAGAAATATCACGGAGCTACTGACCAGTCCAATCTTACATGTTACTGGCGAAATTGAGTCATGGTTAGAATACAGTAAGATCCTAGTCTGTGTGCGTGAATAGTCGGTTGCATTATTGTCCGGCACAATCAAAAGTATTTTTTAGACTAAAATGAACCTGAAATATAAGTTGGTTACATAACTAATAATTGTCGGCACATATATTCGGAGGTTAATAAAACCAACAAGTCTCATTCATAGCGTATATTTGGTATACGCTATGAATGAGACATATGCTATATACAAAATAAGTTATGTTTTTTTAAACGATAAATAAATTAAAAAAATAAAATGAAAAATTATTGAATTGTGCATAGAACGCCTTGTTATGTAATAAAATCGAAAAAAGTAAAAAGTTTTAAGATATAAGAAAATCTAACGCGAACTCTAGGGTGAGTAGTTTCCGAGATATGGGCGTCTGAAGTTTGACAGCTGTCATCAAAAAAATTGATCTTGATCACACCTTTCATTTGGTTTTGGAACGAGATCTCTAGGGTGAGGAGTTTCCGAGATATGGGCGTTTGAAATTTGACAGCTGTCATCAAAAAAATAGATCTTGATCACACCTTTCATTTGGTTTTGGAACGAGATCTCTAAGGTGAGTAGTTTCCGAGATATAGCCGTTTGAAGTTTGACAGCTGTCATCAAAAAAATAGATCTTGATCACACCTTTCATTTGGTTTTGGAACGAGAACTCTAGGGTGAGTAGTTTCCGAGATATGGGCGTTTGAAGTTTGACAGCTATCATCAAAAAAATAGATCTTGATCACACCTTTCATTTGGTTTTGGAACGAGATCTCTAGGGTGAGTAGTTTCCGAGATATGGGCGTTTGAAGTTTGACAGCTGTCATCAAAAAAATAGATCTTGATCACAACTTTCATTTGGTTTTGGAACGAGATCTCTAGGGTGAGTAGTTTCCGAGATATAGCCGTTTGAAGTTTGACAGCTGTCATCAAAAAAATAGATCTTGACCTTTCATTTGGTTTTTTAACGAGAACTCTAGGGTGAGTAGTTTCCGAGATATGGGCGTTTGAAGTTTGACAGCTGTCATCAAAAAATAGATCTTGATTTTAAGTTCTATGATTCAAGAAAGAAATAAAAATTGCTTGTTAGGTATAATAATATAATTTCCCCCAAATTGGTTAAATAAATTAGTATGGAAATCGAACCACCTTAATGTAACCACACGCTCGCAAAGCAATTTAAATAGCTAAATCATATTTTGCTTAACATTTTTTTACCTAACTGTACTCAACGGCTTTCTTAATTTGATGTTCTCCGAATCGTCACAACAAAAATTATTAAAATCAAAAGTGACGATTGGGAGAATTTGTCCCAAAATATTTGGTCCGAATCGTCACTAAGTCCGCATTATTTGGTTAAAATCTTTGATCCTAATTTAAGACCGTTCAGTGTGACTTTTCAAAATTCCTTTCTTAGTGCACCCCTACACTATATAAGATACTACCCTCCAAATGTCATACCTCTAGGATTTATAGTTTAGGCTGTGCGTTGATTGTCAGTCAGATACAAAAGATTTATAATATTTAGAAGAATACTGAAGTAAAATAGTAATTTTCTTTATGAATTCTTCCCTCTTCACTAAACTCACCGTTCGTACTCAATAGAAGATATATCAGCGTCCTGGCTGGAGCCGTGTTTGACGAAAAATAGCTTGTTGTTACTTCTGGGCGTGGAATCCAGAACGGAGATGGTTGACGCTGAAGAGTAGTCCTTCTCTTTTTCTGGTGTGGTATTCATGGTTCAACTAAAATGTGTAAAAGTTAGTAAAAAAGCCAAAAATTAAAGATATGGATAAACTAAATATGCAGATTTAAGTACTAAACGATTCTGATTCCGAAAATCGAGTTTTTCTTTTTGTTCGCGAATCACGCCTCAACTACTGGACCAATTTCAATGAAACTTATACCATTCAAAAGCCCTTTTTTCGGAATGAAACATAGGCTATATTTTATTGAAATCAATAACGTGGATTCTTAGATACAGCTTGAACTCTCTAAACCAAAAGCAGCCATTTGGTGAAAAGTCGTCATGGCTCAGTCGGTAGCAGCTCTGCCTTCCGTGCTGTGGGTCGTGGGTTCGATCCCCACCGAGAACAAACATTTGTGTGTTGTAAACATAGATGTTTGTTCTGTGTCTGGGTGTTTCTATGTATATTATAAGTATGTATTTACAAAAAAAATGTATCTTTGTATTCTATCAGCCATCTAGTTCCCATAGTACAAGCTGTGCTTAGTTTGGGACTAGAAGGTGTCCGTGCATAAAAAATAAAAACAAAAAAATAAAAAAAAGAGTCTCGGGTATCAGCTAAATCAAAAATAAAAACTCAACTATGTACCTACTCAAAGGCACAGTATGTCGATACAGAGATCGTTACTCAAGCTTAGACTTAAGTAGAGATTTTCATACAAAAATCTATGCTTGAGTCCTAAAATCTCACTAAAAGATTCACCTTTTGAGAGAGATTTTAGGACGGTTCTGTCATGGCTTGTCATGATTTGATGGCTTATAAAGTTTGTAATAATATTACGTAGGTACCTTAATAGGTACTTACCTACCTATAATTTACCCATGGGCATGAGTTATACCTAGGTACTTCTGAACCGTTTTTGTAAGTAGGTACCTGTACAAAGTATTTAAGCTAATTAGAATTATTAAGATTCAGATGCTATTTTTATTCGTATAGTTAAATAACGCTCGGGATTTTTTTCTGTTAACAAGTATTATTCTTTCTATCAAGTTTTCTGAATACTTAAATTTTAATTTAACAAAACACAAAAAACACTTACATTTTACTGGAAACTGCTAAAGTAATCCCACATAATTCACACATAAGTTTAATTTTAAAATCACACAGTAATATTGTTTTGTATAACTACCTACCCACACACGAAAAAGAACAGTAGCGCTGGCGTCGCGCGGATTACAACTAAACTAGAGTTATGAATTTTGTTGCAAAGAAAAAAGGTGTTTTCGGTGCATAACTATTTGTATCTAGTGTGATATCTAGGAATTGTTATTTTCTAGTTTCCAATTTCGTATTCGTGCTACGAAAAAGGAGTTCGATTTCATACTGAATTTGATAGAAATGCGAAGGTCATAGAAGCCTTTCATTGGTAGGTAATGTGGGTATGTAGATAGGTAGGTAGATATAGGCACAGTATAAGTAAGTACTACTATTACTACCTAATATTAGGGATAGGTAGGTACAACATAATGTTTAATAGGTCTTTATATAATAGTATCTAGCTAAGTGAGTGCATGTTACCTATCAGACACCTACCGTATGTATTATGAGTCGGTTAGTGGTTACAGTAGGGTTAGGCACATAGTTAGGTAGGTATGTATTAACCCTAGATCACTAACCATACGTAAAAATTACGACGCGTGCCTGGCGCATTTAGTGTTTCGGAAAGTTCCAGCGCCCCGCCGCCCCGCTCTCTTCTAGTACCTTCCTAATTCGCATCGTTAGTGACCCTTAAGGACTCATTGCGGACGGATGTGTATTAGGTCAGGATATATCGTGTGATCGTAAAAATTACGAAAGGTTAGTATCTACGTAACTTTTTTACGAAAGGTTAGTATCTACGTAACTTTTCGTAACGTACGTGATTTTGAAACTTGATGATCCCCAGGAAGGTTCTAGTCATGAAGTACCCAAAACCCGTAAAACTTGCAACATCTGTCCTACAAAAAAACGTCGTATGACGACGACATTCTACAAGGGATGCAAAAAACCGATTTGTAGGGAGCATGTGGTATCGATGTGCAATGATTGTTCAGTTTAGATATTTCATAAAACAAATTATTTAATTTCATTAAGAAAGAACCAAGACTGTTAATTAAAGTCATTTTGTGCCATTAATAAAGTTGATTGAATAAATATTGGTGTTTTAATTTGTCGTAAAAATTACGAATGGTTAGTGATGACGTTGCTCGAAAATAAGGTTAGTGAGCTAGGGTTAAATACTCTTTGAAAAAAAACAACAGATAATAGGGTAAGTAGGTATAATACCTAGTACCTACCTACATACCTACTTAGACAAGAATATTTCACGCTAATTTTTATTGAAAATTGAAATGACTCTAAAAAGTAATAGCCATGAACTTTCATTCTACTATTATGTAGGTACTTCACACATTATGCTATTTACTACTTATACTTACCTATCCATAATCTGAAAAGTAGTAAATGTCACTAACAACTGCTTCTTTTCGTAGACAGTGCCATCTTTTTGAAACTTAACCTACTAATAGCGGTGCTACTCGTTGACAGACGGCGCTAAACGAAGTGGTTTTCCTATGTAGTTATTTTATTGTGTTCTAGGCATAAGTAAAGTATTCTGTTAATTTCTTTACTTAGTATACATGCACACTCATAACTTTTTTATGTCCTATTATTATGTATCAAAGTTGTTTAATAGAACAAAAATAACACCATCTGTTGAATCAGTTGCCTTCTTTTTGAAACATACGTTACCGTTAGTTCTACTACTCGTTGGCAGATGGCATCAAAACAAGTTTGTTTTAACGCACTCTGTTGAATTTTTCCAACTAACTTTTAGGAAGCCTAAGATTTCGTTAGTACATGGTTTACTCGTAAGATGACGCTATAATAAATCTCATCTAGAGTGACGCACACAACGTTTCGATTCCCATGGAGGAAAACCGAAAACATACAAGAGGAAAAACCGTTTCAATGGTCTAAGAACTTTCAGGTTTCATTCTGTCTCATTCAAAGTAATGAGTAGAAGAGAGACGAAGCGTTTTCGTGTAGTTAGTTTGGCGCTTTACCAGTCAGTGCAATGTTGTGGTACTCATGACCGCGCTTGTGTTTTTATGTTATTTTATAACTAAGCATTGATTTTTACCATGAAATCGGTTATTTTCGCTAGACGTTGACTTTGACTATTGTTGATAAGTGTATTGTGGTTTTCAAAATGTACGCAGAAGGATAAAATAAGTGTTTTTTTGTGGGTTATTGATTTTTTTACCACTTTAGTGGTTTTCTGTTGGCTGACAAAGTTGCGGTAGGCATTGTTTTCATAAATTGTTATGTCTACTTATTTAGTCATGTAATAAACTTAAATAAATATTTGTATGTACCTCCCTACCTACCTAGGTTATTTACCTGGCACCTAAATCACCTACTAATCAAAGTTACCTACCTACTATGTTTTTTCAAAATCTAATCAGTCAGTAGTAGGTACCTACCTACCTACTGACTGTACCTACCCTACGCCTACGTAGGTTAGGTGACTATAGGTACCTAGGTAAGTTCACTACCTACCTAGTAGGACTAGGTATTTATAGGTAGGTACGTACTTACCTACCTACAATACCTACCTACTACCTAGGCCTAGGGGCGTAGCTTAACTACTAGTAGGTAGAAGTATCAACCGTGCCTACGTGCATGCCTAATGGTATTTAGGTAGGTAGGTCAATCAATACCTTACCTACCATACGTACCTACTCAATTAGTTTATTCATTAAGATAAAATCCATTATTAGTCAAATGGGTATCATTCAAATAATCTAAACTTGGTAGATACTTACGTGTAGGTCTAGGAAGGTACGTTCTTACCTACCTACCTTCCTAGTTAGTCAAACCAAAATTGGTAAGTGAATAAGGTAGGTAGGATTTATACCTACTTACCTTAAAGACCTACCTACCTACCTTATTTAGTTATTTTGCTTTACACCAATGGATAGATCATTTTTAATACCTATAGTAGGTGCCAAATAACACCGCAATACAGGTCATTCACCCATCTTCACTTCGATGTCGCAAAATTCAATTTATGTATGGTAAACCAACAGTACCTACCTACTACGAGATTCGAGCGATTACCGTCTTAGCGACAGGTTTGTATGGAAAGCGACAGAATTAGCCATTCATAAATTGAATTTTGCGACATCGTTTTGAAGGTGGGTGAATGACCTGTATTGCGGTGTTATTTGGCACCTACTATAGGTAACTAAATAAGGTAGGTAGGATTTATACCTACTTACCTTAAACAGCTACCTACCTACCTTATTTCGTTATTTTGCTTTACACCAATGGATAGATCTTTTTTAATACCTAATTGATATTATTAATATAGGTGGGTACTAAGTGTACTAACCCGAGAACGTCAGTGGGCGCGTGGGGAGCATTTTGCCACCCATGTTTAATTAAATATTTTGCTAACACATACCTACAAACAGTTGATTAAATTGAATTTGATTTGTGAAAAATGTGAATTTAGAGGTTTTTATCAATTTTTATTTCTTTTTTTTAGTTCAAAATGAAGACAAAACTAACCTCAGTGACCTACCTCGGCTACACCGCCATGGATCGAAGGTTTTCAACCTCCATGCTTCCATGGCTGCTACGGGAGATTCGAGCTAATAGAATACGAGATAAGGTAGGATTTTGTATAGTTTTGATTGAGTGTCAAAACTGTGCGACTCGGGTTCCAAAATGGCTGAACATGACATGTCATCCTATACTATTATAAAACTGTAAAAAAGCCAAAAACTAAAATTAAAGATACGGATAAACAAAATAAACAGATCTACTAAATAAACGATAACTGATTCAAAAAAATTTGGTTTGTCTGTTTGTTTGTTTGCGGATCACGACTAAACTACTGGACCAAGTTCAATGAAACTTATACCACGCGGAAGCCCTCTTTTCGGATTGAAACATAGGCTATATTATTTTATTGTAATGAAAGACGTGGATTTTTAGATACAGCTTGAACTCTCTAAACCAAAAGCCGCCTTTGACACGAGGTTCATCGTATGCTGGTTTACAGATATTTTGGTGGAAAATTTCGCACGCATACGAAGTCGCGGGTCAAAAATCAGTTAGTGAAGATATAAATTTATTCAAAATCTAAATAATAAGCCTATTTTTATTATTACTTATTACCTTAATTATTATTTTGATTTATTGGTTAAAAAAATTGTTAAACTTACCTATCACTACAAAGTATTTAAAACAAAGACGTGTCTGTATGTATGTATGCTTAGATCTTTAACGGCACAACGGATTTTGATGCAATTTTCTTTAATAGCTAGAGTGATTCAAGAGGAAGGTTTATATGTATAATACATGCATAATATAGTTGAGAAACACTGATAATTTTAGAGGTTTCTAATGTGAATGTGAATAAACAAATTTTTTGCGCTTATATTGCAAACGCTGGCTGAACGTATCAGCATTGTACCCGTGCGAAGCCGGGGCTGGTCACTAGTATTAATTATAATTATAAAGAAAAATGTTAATTTGGGTTTTGTTTTTTTTTTCAGCTAAGCGTGACTATAGAAGATGGTAATCTAAAGGCTTTTAACAGTAACTTTGAGCCGGTGATTGTTCACAGACTGGTCGATATAATAAGGTACCTAAAACTTTTTTTACGTAACTATAAGTACCATTTTCCCACAGCTGGGCAAAGTATTGGAACGAAGTTCCTTATTGCGCGTTGCGAAAGGGGGCTAGACGGAAAAAATTAAGACCAAAAGTTTACGCGACACTTTTTTCAAACTTTGACAACGTCATTCGAATAAATAGGTGCAGGAAGTTTTTTTTAAATATCGTGTGCCTGTACGTTCTCAACCGAAACAAATGGGAACTAGATGGCTGATAGAAAACATACATACATTTTTTTTTGTAAATACATACTTATAATACATAAAACACCCAGACACAGAACAAACATCTATGTTTGCCACACACTAATGTTTGTTCTCGGTGGGGATAGAACCCACGACCCACAGCACGGAAGGCAGAGCTACTACCGACTGAGCCATGACGCCTGTCAAAACGATGAAAAATAAGTAATGTTTCAGAGCCAGCCAAGTACCAGGGCGCCCTGAAGAGTTGTTCTATATACTCTTCAATGAGAAGGAGGGGCTACTCAACTGCTTTCTGTTCAAGGCTGCGACTGCACTTGAGGTGAGTTTAAGCATAATCTTCTAAATATATAAAACTCTTTTGTATCTGACTGACAATCAACGCACAGCCTAAACTATAAGTCCTAGAGGTATCACATTTAGAGGGTAGTATCCTTATATAGTGTAGGGGTGCACTAAGAAAGGAATTGTGAAAAGTCGCACCCTAAAGTGTCTAAAATTAGGATCAAAGATTTTAACCAAATAATGCGTATGCTGCTACAACGCAAGCAAAGCCGCGGGCGACTGCTAGTTAAAGATAAATACAGCAGGTTACCTATTGAGTCAAAGGCCCGTATTCCGTAGCTTTACTCAAGCACTGATCCGTACTCGAGCATAGATTTTTGTATGAAAATCTCTACTCAAATCTATGCTTGAGTAACGATTTCTGTCTCGGAATACGGGCCAGTGTTTTTCTCTTCAGATTTCTTCTTCTTTTATTTATGGCGTCTGTCAGTCATTTTGACAGACAATTTTGTCAGTGTCAAGTGATGAATTTGAAATAATGTAAGTCAAGACAAGCGGACGAGTAACCCACCAGTTACTCTCGACCACAGTTCCAAATTCGGATTCACGGTATTTGACAAAAGTAATGTAATTTTTTAGTACAAAATGAACCCAAGATCTGTCAAAATCCGGATCCAATTTGGAACGGCCGTGGTCAAGAGTTAGCCCTACTGGGCTCCATCCAATCCATCAATCCAATTACGCCCGACCCTTCTGCTGTTTGACAAAAATTATTGAAAATTGACAAAAATTGACAGAAGAATCCCTCCCTTTTCAGAGTTGAATTGTCATTGAGTGTATTGACATTCTGAATGAAATGATCTCTGCAGTTTTCTGACCTTAAAGGATATTTACGTAAACTACTTTGAGAATTCATTTACAGGCCAAATTAAATAATTTAAAAACATAACAGTTGAAATACGACTCAACAAACCAATTAAGCCTTGAACGAATTCTAATATAGAATCAGTTTGAAATCACTCAGTCAGTTTTATTAGTGGCCCAGTGCGAATCGGATATCGGTCATAATCGATAAAAAAAAATTGTATGAAGCGTTAGTTTTTTTTTTTGAGAACAAAATAAAAAAAACAAAATTTTAAGGACTGTAAATCATAAAAATAATGCGCAATAAATAAAAAAATCAATGACATTGATTAAATTACCCGCATCTGCTTAAAAATTCTCTGACGTTTCATTTTGATAATCCTATGTTGATGTGAAGTGAAGGTGAACGAAATAAGGAAGCTGATTTTGAACGAAACTAGTGCAAGATACGATCAATCACCGCATTTTGAGAGAGTGCCAACTTACTACAGAATAATCTGTGTACCAACATGTCCGTAGTTTGTTCACCATTATCGCGTCAAACAGTCGCTTTCCACGCGACCTCGTCGGACGCTGAATTCTGGTTCGGAGTAATACTAATTCTTTTCGCGTGTGAAATGGACCTTATCTATTTTCACGTTCGTAATAATCTGAATATCGACCTCTTTAGTCTTTTATAAATAAAACCTTGGATTTTTTTAAATAGAACGCGATACGTGCCAAGTGCGAATGAAAATAGATGTAAACAAATAAATTGTGTTAGTGAATATTGTATGGATGGATAAGAAAATCATTAAAAGGTAAATTATTTTATGTACAAATAATAATGGAAGAAGCGCTCGTGGCGTAGCTTGCATAGTAAATCTTCACCGATAATGTTAGGTGACGTTCTGCGCGGTCACTATTTGGATGGGTGACCGTTAGTGGCATTTACATCTGAGCGCTTCCGTGCTTCGGAGGGCACGTTAAACTGTCCTGGCTCTAGCAGTCGTTAAGCCACGACGGAGGCCTTTAGGCGGCCTAAAAACTCCGTCACCAGAGTTGGCCACTAACTTATAAAACTTGCTTTTAAATGGAATAAGTCGATGACCCACTTAATGTTAAGTGGTAATGATCTCACAAACTCTTACCTAACGAAATACTTCTGTCCATCCAAGGGTTGTCTGGAAGATATCGCTTATAGCGATAAGACCGCCCATTGTACCTACCTCATACTAGAAACTTATTTCTTTTCTCATTGTTTTTCTTCTTTTCTGGGTACTTAATATTATAAATGCGAACGTTTGTAACTAGGATGGATAGATGTTACTCTTTCACGTAAAAACTACTGATCCGATTTGGATGCAACTTGGAATATATATTGTCCGTGACCTGGATTTACACATAGGCTACTTTTTATCCCGAAAAATTACATGGATCCAACGGGACGCGAACGAAGTCGCGGGCGGCACCTAGTAAAGAATATATCTATCTATCTAACTATGCATTGCCTCACTGCGCACATTCACTGAGGACGGGCGCTGTGATGCATTGCACTGTGTCCATTATTCTGAGATGTTGTCTCATGGGCTCATTCCAATTTTACCCTGACTAAATCCCCTTTGTGGGGATTTCTGGAACTTTTGTCCAAAGATCCCCCCCCCATAGCTACCACGGCGACTGCCGCCAGGGGAAAATGTGCGTGCACCACTCATATCTACTCTTCGCCATTCTTAGAGAAAACTATGTTGAAGATCATGATATCATAAGCGAAGTCCAAAATAGCTTAAATAATGAAAAAACACCATAGATCACGATGTCAAAACACCACAATTACGATTCTTTGGACCCACTATGCAAATAGATGGCTCGATGGGAATTTTTTTCTCATCTGGCCCCCTGGTGGGTTTGCCGGTGGGCTCGATGGGAATAACCCAGTTCTGACATCGAATCAACGAAATCACATACATTATTTTTATGGTTTCACATACATTATTTTTATGCTTTTCGACTCAAGCTTTTTCATCCCAAATAATCCCAAGGTATTTTTTTGTATTCGACCGAAACTTTTGAGTCAATATTATGTATGTATTCACTCTAGTGAACACATACATAATATTATCTTTAGTGAGCTCGCGACATTGCTCGTGTTTTTTTATGTAGTACCTACTTAGGTACATAAATTACTTATTTTTAGAAAATACTTTGGGGTAATAGAACTGGAAGCGTTTGTGGCGTAGCTTTCTTAGTAAATCTTCACCGATAATCTTCTTTGATGGGTGACCGTTAGTGGACAATTGCCGAGTTGAAAAATCCATTGGTGCCCGTCGGATTTGAATCCACGACCTTAGATTTGGAAGGTGTGGTCGCTACCACTAGACATGATGAACATTTAACTACCAGACCTGTTTCAAATGGGGTCAAGATTGAATGGTTTTTAATTAATCCTACCTAGGTAGTTAATGTAGGTATACCTACCTACATACCGGAAATCTTCCGCGTTCCAACAAAACCAAAGGTTAAGTATATTTTTGACTAGCTCCCGCCCGAGACTTCGTTCGCGTTCCGTTGGAGCCCGTTGATTTTCCGGGATAAAAAGTAGCCTATGTTAATCCAGGTCACGGACAATATATATTCCAAGTTTCACCTAAATCGGTTCAGTGGTTTTTGCATGAAAGAGTAACAAACATACATATACATACTTCATACTAATATTATAAATGTGAATGTAAGTTGGTTTGTTACGCTTTCACGCAAAAACTACTTAACCGATCATCATGAAACTTTGTACACATATTCTTGGAGGTATTAGAAGTAACATAGGATACTTTTCATCCCGGAAAATAAATGGGATCCAACGAGACGCGAACGAAGTCGCGGGTGGAAGCTAGTAGTAGGATAATTATGTTAGTAGGATAGTAATATTTTTGGCAATGAACGAGAAATTAAAATTAATCGAAATATAAAATGTCAAAAGATGACATTTTCTTTTTTATATGTAAATGTTGATCTAGGTCAAGCTTGCGACGGCAAAATTCATGTAAATAATTTAAGACTGTCTGTTTTTTTCCTGCTTGCCTGACTCATCATGATAATACTATCGTCATACTATACTATCATAAGCCATTTAGAGCGGCTTATTTTAGAGGCATTCCACTTTGCGCACCCAAAAACTGCGCAACAAGAACTTCCGCACCTACGCTGGACTATTTATATCTTCTGGGTACGCTGGAATAGCGTAGGTGCGGAATCCAATTGATTAATATAAGCTTGGTGCGTAAAAATGGAATAATTTTATTTAGAGCTACTTATCTCTTTCTATTGTTTTATATAAGAGGGAGATAGTAGTGGTATCGATTCGCTTGTTGCATTTTTCTAAACTAACTTTGACAGCACTAAAAATGTCGCCGTCCCTTTCTCATAAACTGAAACGTCAAAGACGGCTAATATTGGATCTGTCAAACTAGTTTAGTTTAGAAAAATGCAAGAAGATAATCGCTACCAGTACTTTTTTATGAAAAAAATGTAAGGCAAAATTAACAAAGAAAAAAATAATTAAAAAAATAAAATATATATTTCTTTTTTTAGTTTTATTTACAAAAGAGACTTTAATTTATCTTTTGGTTTCTTGTTTTATTAAAATTAAATGGTTCTTTTTTTGTTTTTGGTAACCAGTTTACTTGGATCGTGAATTCGTGATGCAAGTGACTGTAATTAATATTACGAACGTTGTGCCTCGGGTAATTTTTTTTTTCTTTAATCTTTTTACCTTACAAAAAAGACTTTAATTAGCTTTCGTTCCCTTATTTTATATATAATTTCTTATTTTGTTTTCGAAGCGCTCGTGGCTAGGCTTGCTTAGTCAATCTTCAACAATTATCTAAGTTAAGCAATGTTCTGCGCGGTCACTATTTGGATGGGTGACCGTTAGTAGCATTTATATCTGAGCGCTTCCGTGCTTCGGAGGGCACGTTAAACTGTCGGTCCAGGGCCTCTACTGTGAAAAATGATTTACGAAGATTCGGTAGCGTCGTTTCTGTTACACTGCGCAATGACGCTGTCACTTCGGAAGAGCCCACGTCATCGTTCGAGATGACCGCGCAGTGTAATAGAAACGATGCTGCCGAATCTTCGTAAGTCATTTTTTACAGTAGAGGCTCTGGCTCTAGCAGCCTGTAATCCATGACGGAGGCCTTACGGCGGCCTAAAAACTCCGTCACCAGAGTTGGCCACTAACTCATACGAGCTTGCTTGCTTTTTGTTTTTGGTAACCAGTTTACTTACATCGTGATGAATCTGACTGTACTTAAATTTTATTAACAAAGGGAACTTGCCAGTCTTACCGCCAATTTGCGTTACGAAATACTCTTTCTCGGAACCGTTGGATGTCTTCCAAATACCAAATTAGATCGGTAGTTAGCTCCATCTTTGATTCTCGATACAAAGGTGAACCTACGATTTTATGAGTAACTGAGTGGGCATAGTTACCTAACAGGACACGTCATCAGTGGAAGTGATCTGTGATGCTCTGTGTCTGATATTTTGGCAGGCATTCACAGCTTAGTTGGTAATAGCTCTGCCTTCCGTACTCTGGGTCGTGGGTTCGATCCCCACTCAGAACAAACATTAATTTGTGTGTAGCAAAGGTTGGTTCTATGGCTGTGTGTTACTATGTATTGTAAGTATAAATTTACAAGCTCTGCTTAGTTACGGGACTGGAGAGCGTTGCGTGAAATGTCCAACAAATATTTATACCTTTAGATCTAACTATGGTACTACCTTCTTACCATAGTTAGATATAAAAATAGCTGATAAATACGCTTATTGCTCTACCTGCAATTTGACTTAGATACCTATTTAGGTCTCTAATGTATGGATGTCCTACAACCGGACATTAGTAATAAGTAGTCATTTAGTACTTGGCTTAGAATAGACACTCATTACCTAGGCATAGCCTAGGACATTTAGGTAGGTATCATAGAGACTAACTTATAAAATAACGAAGGTGTAGGTAGGTTTTGCTCAAGCACTGATCCAAACTCAAGCATACATTTTTGCATGAAAATCTTTGCTCAAATGTATCTTTGAGTAACGATTTCTTTGCCAGCATATGGGCCGTAGATAGGTTGGACATGGGTTGGAAAATAGGCTAGATTTTCTTCTTCTTCTTCTTTTTTACCTATATGGCCTCTGTCCGTCATTTCGACAGACAATTTTGCCAGTGTCAAGTGAAAATATTTGAAATATCAGTCATGTCGTGTCATTTGTCAAGTCGGCTGTCGTTTGTTTTGAAGGGAACATAGTTAATTTTTCTTTGACAGCACTAAAATGATAGCTGTCTTTGTCCTTTCAGCTCATGATAGAGATGGCAACAATTGAAGTTGTGTCAAATTAGGTTAGTTCACGAAAATGAAACAAAGAAATCGATTCGAGTTTTGTCATTTTTTTTAAACAATATTATAGCACTGTTATTTTAATCGTTTTTCTTGTGTTATTGTGAGTATTGTTGTTTAATTTTAGTGGAATTTTAACCAATAATACTAAGGTCGTAACATAAAGTGTGAGCCATTGGAATAAATGTGTGAATGTGAAAATTCGTTTCAGGTTTTGAAGAGAAAATCCACAATTTCTCTTCAAAACAAACGACGGCCGACTTGACAAAGACTTGACTTATATTATTTCAAATTCATCACTTGACACTGGCAAAATGGTCTGTCGAAATGACAGACAGAGGCCATATAGGTATAGAAGAAGAAGAAGAAAGATGGCAACAATTGTAGTAGGTACTGTCAAATTATGTTAGTTCACGGCAATGCACCTACATACAGCGACAGTATCAAACTAAACTTTTTGGACTTTGAACTATTAGAACTCGAATGTTCATTTCCAACGAATCTCTGCATTGTATAAAGCGTGTTATGGTTATGTTGAACCTGACATGTGACCGTGTGTACCTACAAGGATAATAATTTAGATTTGATAATGGCCATTACAGTTACTGGGTGTAACAATACCACTCCTAAAAACTTCAAGGCTTAAATTACCCATAAATATGGACAAAATTGAAACAACGCTGTTGTAAGTTCAAGAAACAGTCAGCGGTTTTATACATTTCAGAAATTTTTGAAACTATTCCACTATTGCGCACCAAGCTTAAAATCGATTGGTGCGCGAAAATGGAATAGCGTAGGTGCGGAAATTCATGGTGCGCAAAAGTAGAATGATTCACATTTTTAACCAACTTCAAAATAGGAGGCTCTCAATTCGGCTGTTTTTTATGTTTGTTACCTCAGAAGTCCCGTCATTTATAAATCGACTAGATATTTTTTTTCCCAGATTTATCCCTTAATAAGTTTTAGCAAATCGATTCAGTATTTCGGGTATTAAATAGGAATTACTGGAAAAAAACATGTAATCCACAGTACACGACATTGCGTTTTTGGCTTTCCTGTTACTTTTCAGTGTTTACAATGAAAAAAAAAACAGAATTAACTGCCATCATCATCATCATCTGATGAAGCCAGAACGTAGTCAAATTGATGTCTGTTTTTTCTATTTTTTGAACTTATAAATTGTGTTTTTCACAGTATTATTGGCTCTATATGCGTCTGTCCTAATGTCTGTATGTATGTATGCTTAGATCTTTAAAAGTACACAACGGTTTTTGATGCAGTTTTTTTAATAGATAGAGTGATTCAAGAGGAAGGTTTATGTATAATACATCATCATCATCACTGCATTGCATCCGTGCGAAGCCGGGGTGGGTCGCTATTAATTAATAATAATAATATTCTTGGACATATTACACAACGCCCTCTAGTCCCAAACTAAGCAAAGCTTGTACTATGGGAACTAGATTGCTGATAGAATACCTATATACATTTTTTTTGTAAATACATACCTTCTTATACTAGTGGCTCTGGGAGCTGTAGACCTCGCGAGCATACTAAATATTCCAATATTCAACATCATCAATCAACATCATCAATGTCGTGTAAGGTGTTTTCTGAAAGTCTTTAAGTGCACTTTTATTAATTTCTAATTTAAGGCTTATTATTATGCTGATGCTCTCATTCAGTGAAGGAAAACATCATGAAGATCAGTTAGTATTCTAACAGCGACGAAACGCTTGCAGCCTGTCACGTATTGAAAACTAACTATAATGCAAAATGTTGTGTATGTGTGTGTGTGATGTGATGTTTTTTCTATTTAATTTTGTATATTTTTGAGGAATGTAATGTGCAAGTGCATTTTCCGTTTTGTGTTTTTTTTGATCTTTTTGATTTTTTTTGCATCATCTTGTATAGAATGAGGTCCTTTGTGTTTCTCTCAAATTTGATTGAAAACCATCGATTGTTTGATGAGCTATCCTGTTCATCATGCTGAAGATCGTTATCAGATCTTCGCCAAACTTTTATGAGACCAACTTATAGTTACTACCTTTCAGATAAAAAAAGAATAATCGAAATCGGATCTCATTTGGTGGAGATATGTACTATATCAAATAGCCCCCTTTTTGCCTTTTTTTTGGGGGAAGTACCCCTCCAATCAAAAATCCCCGACGACAAAAAAAATCTAATAAGTCATATAACCTGTGTACCAAGTTCCGTCCAGATCGGTTGAAAAATGCGACCTGTAGAGGAGAACAGACAGACAGACAGACAGACATTCGGACAAACGCATTTTTGGCCAATGTGGAAACTGAGACGCTTCGCTCGCTTCGCTCGCTCGGTCAAATATATATGGTAACACCCAGGCATAGTATTTATATTGATGGGTGTTTTAGCATTCTGAAGTTTTCTCGAGTGGTTATAATTATAACACCGTGTATTCTATATTTTATTGCATACATAACACACACAACTGACACTGGTTAGATAAAAGTGATTAATTATGCATTTTGTTTGTTATACAATGACGCATTTTATTAAAAACTTGAAGACATATAACCTTGAAATACCAGTTTTTGACATTAGTTTTTACCTAAGGACCTTTAAAACTTTGTATACAAGATGACGATAAAAGCATTATGACTTTGTCTTGAGCTATTACGGTGTAATTTTGACCAAAGGGGATTTTGAGACTGAAAAATCTCATAATCCCCTAGATTTTTAAAATTTTGAAATCAAGGGGATTATGAGCCAAAAAATCTCATAATCCCCGTGAAGGGGACGACTCAAAGGGGATTATGAGCCTAACCCGAATAAATTATGAATATTTAAGGCAAGCGTCCACAGGCCCGCATCGCACGTATCGGACGCATCGCACGTAACGGATTTTTAGACTGCGTCCACTGATCGGCAGCGATCGGATTGCCGATGCCACCTTCATTCGGATTTTTGTAGTGATCCTCAAATGCAAATGGCCGACGATGCGGAGCGAGCGCGCGGGGCGCGTCCACTGATCGGCATTCCGTATGACGTCATCGGTACGCATCGCATGTAGGCATTGCCGATGAGCGGTCCGTACGATGCGGATCAGTGGACGCAGTTGTATGAGTTTTTATACAAGGCAAACTAAAATCCGTTGCGTGCGATGCGTCCGATGCGTGCGATGCGGGCCTGTGGACTCTAGCCTTTATAGGCATTTTACACAATGCCGCGTCTAGTCCCAAACTAAGCTAGACGCGTACTCTTTTCTTTGGTTATTGATCTAGAAAATACGATGATTAATTAACATTTGAAATGTAGAATTTGAAGCTAATTATAATAATAGGCCTTTACATCTATTGAAGACGATTTATAGAGCGTCAACAGGCAAGCTATGCCTACACTTAACGACACACTGTAGTGCCTGCGACAATGTTTAGATGGAGTGGGCGACCACGACCTTCAGATCGAAAGTCGAGGTGCAATCCCACTTAAAGATAAAACCCTATAGTATCATGTAGACTTTTTAGTTGTTTCTACTTGCTCTAGTTATCGAGGGTACAGCATATTTAGATAGGGAAAGCCAGCATGTGGCGTAATTTTTTTTTTTAAATATATAAATAAATAATAAATATTCACGGACAACGCAACGCAACGCAACGCTAGTTCCAAACTAAGCAAAGCTTGTACTATGGGAACTAGATGGCTGATAGAATACAAACATACATATTTTTTAAAATACATAGAACACCCAGACACAGAACAAACATCTATGTTTACAACACACAAATGTTTGTTCTCGGCGGGGATCGAATCCACGACCCACAGCACGGAAGGCAGAGCTACTACCGACTGATTGGTTCGGAGTAGTCGTATTGAATAACGTTTTGAATACCTATCAATGTTATTTCTCCTTCTTCTTCAACTTCAACTTCAACTTCTTGGTTTGTGGCTTATTTATGACTTCTGTCCGTCATTTCGATAGACAATTTTGCCAATGTCAAGTGATATAGTTGCAATAATATATGTCAAGTCAAGTCATTCGTCAAGTCATTCGTCAAGTCATTCGTCAAGTCATGCGTCAAAACGGCTGCTTTTCGTGGCAGTTTTCGCTATGCTGCCACGAAATGTTGGAATAATTTGCCTCCACCTTTAAAAAACATAAAAACCACTCTTAAATTCACTCTTTTAGTAAATCACTCAAAAATATATTGTTAGAATCTCAAAAAGCACTAGAAAGCAGCCATTCTGTGCCCAGTTTTCATTTTAGTTTAGCGTAGTTAATATTTTACTTTCTGTGACTATATTTTATAAAACTTTTACGTAACCTACCAACCTATTTTAGAGTTTGATGTAGAATATTCTATTAAATGTGTGATCGCAGTACTGCACGTACGCCACTGGCGCCACTGAAAACCAGCGCCTAGGCAGGGTACTAACATATCCTGCCCTGGCACCATGCTGAGTGGTGGCCATTTTTGTTATTTTTAATTATAGTTCTAAGATTTAATTTTGTAATACCTCTATAAAATAACAAAATAAAAACGTTCTATTCTATTCTATAAGTCGGCTGTCGTTTGTTTTGAAAATAAAATGTTGGATTTTCTCTTCAAAACCTAACACGAATTTTCACATTTAGAAAAACCACTTTACACACATTTATCCAATGATTCACACTTTATGCTACCACAAGTATTATTGGTTGAAATTCCACCAAAATTAAGCAACAGTAGATACTCACTATGACACAAGAAAAACCATTAAAATAAAGGAGACGATGTTTCCCCTAAAAATTACAGAACCTTGGAAGAATGATTCTCAGAACTTGAATCCAATGTTTTTCATATGAATAAATTGAAATTGACACTTTGTTATTTGATAAATCTTGGTCATGTGAAGGTTTACGAGTATTATGGAAATAATAATCGTGACGAAAATAATTTTCCACAAGACTTAACATTGTAATGACGTACTTATAACATTATAATATTCACGCATCAGTTACTTTGATTTTGTATACATTTTCTCACGAAGACGTGAACATGCAAAACAATTTTATGTAAATACCTTGCATAATTAATTATTTATGCCTACACTGACAAAATATTACACTTGAGATTTGGCTCGTGAGTTTTTATGACGATTCATAAGTTTTTATAGCAAAAAAATTGTAGGAAGTGCTGTTAAACCTAGGCAAAGATTTTTTATTAACATAAAAGATCATTGTAGGTATCGTTATTTGGATACATCATTACTAAAACATAACATAACCTAGTTACCTACTTGTTTACTTAATTAATATTATACCATGGTTCAATTTTGAAGCAACTTCGATAAGAAAAACACGTGCTTTGCATAACTTTGTATCAGATATTTTAAAATCTTACGAAATATTTATAAAAAAGGGCTTAGTAGGTACTTGTGAAAGAGATCGTTCAAGAAAGTACTGATTTGGACCAGTTGAGCTATCTATAAATCGTTTGCAACGGTTTGTAGATAGCTCAACTGTTTCATATTTATTTTGTAAATATTGTAAATACTGTATTAGTTGTAATTTTCTTTATTGATTACTAAAGAAAGTACTATATTACAAATATATGCTTGCATTGCTGTGTCGGAGCAACTAGCAGTTGAGATCTTACGTCTTATAGTGTACTAGCTTCCGCCCGCGAATTCGTTCGCGTCCCGTTAAATCCCGTTGATTTTTAGGGATAAAAAGTAGCCTAATCCAGGTCACGGACAATATTTATTCCAAGTCTCACCCAAATCGAAGTTTTTGCGTGAAAGAATACCAAACATCCATACATCTTTACAAACTTTCGCGTTTATAATATTAATTACTTGACAGGCGTCATGGCTCAGTCGGTAGTAGCTGTGCCTTCCGTGCTGTGGGTCGTGAGTTCGATCCTCACCGAGAACAAACATTTGTGTGGCAAACATAGATGTTTGTTCTGTGTCTGGGTGTTTCTATGTATTATAATGAATGAATGAAAACGCTTCCATAAATAACACCGAAACATATTCCTATGATATAAACAAAACAGGTTGCATTAAATGTACAATGGGCGGCCTTATCGCTCAATAGCGATCTCTTCCAGGCATACTATAAGTATGTATTTACAAAAAAAAATGTATGTATGTATTCTATTAGCCATCTAGTTCCCATCGTACAAGCTTTGCTTAGTTTGGGACTAGAAGGCGTTGTGTTAAGTGTCCGTAAATATTTATTTATTTTATTTATTTATTAGTAGAAAGAATCGCCTCACAAGTCACGTCCTCAGTGAACGTACTCTGAGTGCATTGTTAGACTGTTTAGCCATTATGCAGACTGTTCGTTAGTACCGTCACCTCTCAAAAAGTTATTTTTTTTTTTTTTCACGGACACTTAACACAACGCCTTCTAGTCCCAAACTAAGCAAAGCTTGTACGATGTGAACTAGATGGCTGATAGAATACATACATACATTTTTTTTTTGTAAATACATACTTATAATACATAGAAACACCCAGACACAGAACAAACATCTATGTTTGCCACACAAATGTTTGTTCTCGGTGGGAATCGAACCCACGACCCACAGCACGGAAGGCAGAGCTACTACCGACTGAGCCATGACGCCTGTCAAATTAATATTGTCTTTCATTTTTTATTTTATTTACCGTTTCGAAAATACATAAAACTTACCTTTTTATATAGCCTGGAAACCAAGGTTTGTAAGGATAATATATTTGAGTGTTCTTCAGTAGCTTTACTTAAGTAGGTATTATTATATTTGAACGTAATCGAAGTAAAGTGTGTGTTATATTATAAATCTATAAAAAAATGTGCTCTCTAGAATTTATTTAAATAGATGTATTTATTTGACAGATACAAATATGAGTCGCCAAAACAGACCGCTGTTTAGCTCGCATTCTGATACCTCGGCTATTAATATCAAGCACATGGTAAGGTTGTGTGACAGTGTGACCTCATTGCAATGTTATGTCATTTAAACTTTGAGTACTTACTAAAACCTGCGTGGCATGACCCTTTATTATATCATTTAACTTTAGATAGGTACTTACTTAGTACTTTTTACTAAAACCTGTTAAAATATTTGTTTAATTTTGATAATATACTAATGTAGTACTAATATCTGCGTAAAAGTGTTTTAAGCATGTTTCATTTAGTTTGGTGTGTTTACGTAATTTTTTTATTGTTTATTTTTCTTTTATAATTCAGTTGATCTTCTAAGTAAAAACTCTTTTGTATCTGACAATCAACGCACAGCCTAAACTATAAGTCCTAGAGGTATCACATTTGGAGGGTAGTATCCTTATATAGTGTAGGGGTGCACTAAGAAAGGAATTTTGAGAAGTCGCACCCTAATGGCCGGTTTCACCAAGCTCTGTTAGTTAAACTAACAGCTTGTTAATTAACAGACTGTTAAATGTAATCGCTGATCTGACGGCCACCATACCTACATGACGTTCACACTTAAACACAAGTAGCTACTATGTGTGCAGATATCTAAATACCTACTTATTTTACGCCTATAGTTTGTTAAGAACCAGCTTATAATGTAGTTATTAGCATAGGTTCCTACATAATGCGGGTGTTTCCAATCTATAGAGTACCTACTATTATAAAACTGTAAAAAAGCCAAATACTAAAATTAAAGATATGGATAAACTAAATATGCAGATCTACTAAATAAACGATTCTGATTTCGAAAATCGAGTTTGTCTGTTTTTTTGTTCGCGGATCACGCTTTTACTACTGGACCAATTTCAATGAAACTTATACCATTCGGAAGCCTTTTTTCCGGATTGAAACATAGGCTATATTTTATTGACATCAAAGACATAGATTCTAGATACAGATTGAACTCTCTAAACCAAAAACAGCCTTTGACACGAGGTTCATCGTATGCTGGTTGACAGATATTTTGGTGGAAAGTTTCGCACGCGCACGACTTCGCGGGTATCAGCTAGTCTTCCATTATGTAAAGCATATTATTATAAAACTAGCTTCCGCCCGCGACTTCGTTCGCGTCCCGTTTGGATTCCGTTAATATTTCGGGATAAAAAGTATCCTATGTTTCATTTAAATCGGATCAGTAGTTTTTGCGTGAAAGAGTAACAAACATCCATCCATCCATACAAATGTGATGGTGTTGACCTGCCTAGCCCACTACATCTAAATATGTAGTATTTTTTTTATTAATTCTTTGTTATGCCATAGAAGTAATATTAGTACGTAGAAGTGGCTATGGACAGATATGAATGTAGAGAGGTAGGCCAAAGAAAAGATGGATGGACTGCGTGAAGAATGACATGGGTAAGAAAGGAGTGACAACTGAGATGACGGCTGATCTCATCTCAGCTGAAGAGCATGGAAGAAAAACACATGTTGTGCCGACCCCAGAGATGATGAAGTGGCTATGGACTGTTTAAAACCTAAATAATTTGTAACAGCTCCATCTGTTATTCGCCAATGTAAGCTTTGGTTCGAGTCAAGGTCAAAATCAACGTGTAAACAAACTTGTTAGGCGTTATTGATATATCACTTGCCCTCGACTTTGCCCGAGCAGAGTCAATAATGTCACGTTGAAACAAAAGATAATTATTACGTCGTACGCTATTGCGATTGTGATTTGTGACAATTCCAACACAAAAAGCGAGTTTAAGTTATATTAGGTACCTATGTATATATTATAATTTATATTTATTAGTTTATATAGTATTACCTTCGTATTTATGTTTATTTAAGATTGGTTCATGTGTAAGTTTTGGCTAAATTGTTTTCTAGTAATATATTCCTGTGCGCACTACCCTAATAAACTGTTATCCTTACTACCCAAAGGTTAGCTGGTAGAGAATGCTATTTTAGCATTAAGTTCGCCTGTATACACTACTTTTAAGTTGTGCAATAAAGAATTTTCTATCTATCTATCTATCTAATTCCACTAGCAAACTTGTCAGCTGAGAATCATAGTTCTCATCCATTTTAACTGACCTTAAAATCCTACTAATATTATAAATGCGAAAGTAACTCTGTCTGTCTCGCTTTCACGCCAAAACTACTGAACCGATTTGAATGAAATTTGGTACACAGATAGTCTAGAGCCTGAAAAAGGACATAGGATACTTTTTAATGCAAAAGAAGGGTTGTAAGGGGTTGAAAGGGGGGGTGAAAGTTGTATGGAATTACTACCAAACATTTTTTTGACTACTAAACTTTTTCCAAAGAGAGAACACTGTGTCATCACTGACACTGACTGACAGGGATGCGTTCATAAAAAATTGGCATCCAAATGGCCAATATGGCGACTGCCATAGAATTTTATGACTGCCATATTATACCTATATGCAAAAGTCTCTGTCTGGCTGTCGCGCTTTCAAAACTACTGAACCAATTTAAATGAAATTTGGTACACAGATAGTCTAGAGCCTGAAAAAGGACATAGGCTACTTTTTAATGCGAAAAAAGGGTTGTAAGGGGTTTAAAGGGGGGATGAAAGTTGTATGTAAGTATTGTCATTTTTAGAGCTAGAAGCTTGAAACTTATTTTTAAGCTGTTGATTCGATGTAAAATCAAGGTTTGTAAAAGCTATGCTACCCAAAAACAATATTCCACGCGGACGAAGTCGCGGGCACCAACTAGTAATTTATAAGTTTAAAAAACTGGAAAAACCGACTTGAATTTGATACGCTTTTATCATCAAATGATGATAATGATGATGATGGCAGTTCATTGGGACTGTTCTATTGATCGTAAACACCACAGAAACGTCACAGGAAAGCAAATACGCAGTGTCGTGTACGTGAATGACGTGTTTTTTCGAGTTATTTTTATTTAACTGCCAAACTACTGAAATGATTTTGATAAAAAAAAAATATGAAACCAATCTGGAAGTTATATCCTCATTGCTATATCATATTTTGCTTAAAAATTTTTTACCTGACTGTACTCAACAGCTTCCTTAATTTGATGGTGTCCGAATCGTCAGTAACAAAAATATTAAAATCAAAAGTGTCAATTGGGACATTGTGTCCCAAAATATTTTATCCGAATCGTCAGCAAGTCTTATGTTCGTTTGGTCTAGAGTCACCTTTACGTGGTCGACCTTGACGCTTGAACTTCGAAACGCGTCAATGTTTAAGTTACTATGTATTTAATTATGACTTTAGTACACAAAAACATATTAGCTTTAGTTTTTAAGGTAACTCTGCCTGTAATGTAGCAGGCGAGAGATAATAAAATAATTTAGTTTCAACTTTTTTTAAAACTTAACACTAACACAGAAGACTGCCTGTAATGTAGCAGGCGAGAGATAATAAAACAATTTAGTTTCAAACATTTTTAAAACATAATACTAACACAGAAGACAGGTTTCTACGTTGATTTCGAACATGTTTATTACGTAAGTAATAAATAAATTTGTATTTGTATTTGTATAAAACTGCAAAACCAGCCTTTGGCACGAGGTTCATCGTATGCTGGTTGACAGATATTTTGGTGGAAGGTTTCGCATGCGTACGAAGTCGCGGGTATCAGCTAGTTTCGTAATATGACTCGCCGTGTGTATCTGATGCGTAGCTAAAGTTACGCGGGCGTTTTTTTGAAAATCTTGAGTCTAAAACCAGTTTTGTTTGGAGGACCATAGTGGAGGTACTAATTGCTATCATACTATTGTTAATTCTTAGACATGCGTACTCTAACTTGTGAAATAATATAAAACTGTATAAACAGCCAAAAACTAAAATTAAAGATATGGATAAACTAAATATTATCAGAATCGTTTATTTTTATCTGCTAAATAAACGATTCTGATTCCGAAAATCGAGTTTGTCTGTTCGCTGAAATTGGTCCAGTAGTTAAGGCGTGATCCGCGAACGAACACACAAACTCGATTTTCTGAATCAGAATCGTTTATTTAGTAGATCTGCATATTTAGTTTATCCATATCTTTAATTTTAGTTTTTGGTTTTTTACAATAGTATAGATTCAACATGAAAGTGAGAAACATCAATTTTTTCTGCAGATGATGATGATGATATAATTATGTTCTACCCTGCTGCGATCATTTGTCTCTTATCAAAACATAAACCTAGAAGTCCCAATTGACACTTTTAGGAGGTATGCCCTCCTAAAAGTGTCAATTGGGACTTCAACTTCAACTTCTTGGTTTGTGGCTTTTGTGGCTAGTTGTCACAATTCTGCCAGGCTCGAGTTCGCTAATGCTAGAGTCATAAATATGAGGGGAGTGCGGATAAGAATATGGTCAGTGTACAAAGGGAGGTACAACCAAAATTTAGACAATTAGATTGATCTAAAACAAGAGACAGTACAACATTAATATTAGTTGATAATAATATTTATGAGCTTTAGTAAATATTGAGTTTAGTTTCAAAGTAACCACTTTCATAATTTAATCTTATTAATATGGGTAAACTTACATAACATATAATTAATCAAAGGTGAAAAGGTTTGAGAAAGGAGACATTTAAATGAAAAAGGACGGGGGAATTCAAGGGGTCAATTGGGACAATTTGATCCAAAATATTTTGTCCGAAACGTCGGCAAGTCCTATTTCCAACCTATTTTATGAAATAGGTAACCTACCTACTTCAATACAAAATGCCCAAAACTGAAAATGCTATGTTTGCAATAATGAAATTTCCAAAAATGTTTGCCCTTCCAATCACCAACTTCTCTGGGGGCAATCGTGGTTGCATAAAAAGGTTTCCGGAACTGTTTTCATACTAAATCATAAGTATTCTGTGACTTAATAATAAGTACATTGTCTCTCACATTTCACCAAATATTAGTATGCAAATATTAGATACATTTAAATTTAAATCCATAATAAAATCGAAGTAGAGGTAGGCCTAAGAAAAGATGGATGGACTGTGTGAAAAAAGATATGAGTAAGAAAGGAGTGAACACCGAGATGACGACTGATAGAGGAGAGTGGAAGACGAAGACATGTTGTACCGACCCCACTCAGCGTGGGTCAAGGGTAGGAAGATGATGATGAATAAAATCGACGTCATTTTGCATGACTATTGGGCGAATACTCAAACGCCATTCAAACCCCACTCAATTTAAGTTCCGCTTAAATTATTGCCATCTCTTACAAATGAGTAATGTCAAACAGAGGCAGAGCACCACTTAAAATTTTAAGTGGTGCTCAAATTTTTAATGACGTTTAGAGTATTTCATCACATTTTGCTAAAAAATTGTTTAACTGACTGTTCTCAATAGCTTCCATTTGATTTGGTCCGAAACGTCAGTAACAAAAATATTAAAATCAAAAGTAAGTGACAATTGGGAGAATTTGTCCCAAAATATTTTCTCCGAAACGTCAGCAAGTCGAAAAACATGAGCTCGCAATAAAATTCCATAAAGTTATAGGTTGTTATACCTAGTTGGATGGCGTGCCGAGGACAGACGCCTTAATACAAGTAGCTAAATCGATAGCAACCTCGCTTTTCATCAAACCTAATTGATGCAAAATATCATTGTATAAAAACACGAGGACCACACCCGACTTTTAAGACGACACGACACATTTACGATATTGGGGAGCTAAATCACATTTAGTAGGTACACTAGGCATTTGTCGATACGTGCGGAGCTGACTTAAGAGCCCTGAGTCTATCTCCGCGTTGTGTTTTCTTGCTATTTTACGCAATCTGTCCGCAAATCGCAAAGCGAGAAATTTTGTATGAAAACTGGATAAGCGCCTCTAGCGGGAGATTTAGGAACTGTTTCTGCGAGTCTATCTCTATACGACTGTTAGTTTGCGGAGCTCACTGTCGAGTCGCACTTACGTAATCAACGGTTTTGCCAAAACATGCGAAGCCTTGGACTCGCGATCGTAACGCACAACACTGGGGCATTATTCTGTATGACTTAGGAGACTCCTTGCCGTAACCGTATGACGTCACCGTAAGGAATGACATTTATGGCATAGGAAATACGGCATAGGCATAGGGCGATTTCACGCCGCTGTCTTGTCGTGCTGCGTAACGCGCTTGTATTGGTCATAGTGAATAAGGCCCCAGCATAACGCAGAGTCGCAGAGTACCGCGTTTGCTCCTCGCCGCTGACGCAGACTGCGACGTAACAAAAGACTATACTAGACGTTTTCCATACAATTATGTGTCCGGACTCAGGCGCTGCATACCTATCTACCGCTACTTTTTGCGTTAAGATCGCGAGACCAAGGCTTAAGCCGTTAAGTGTAGGCAAAAAAAAATAGCTGGCCTCCTGACCCTGTATAAATCATCTTCAATAGATGTAAAGGCCTAAGTAAGACATTTGTGTCGGCTTCGACCACGGCATACGTCATGCCACTAGCAGTGTCAGTGTGCAAACGCACATTGAGGCAATTGGGTGACGGATATCCTAAGCTAAAGTACGTGAAGGCCAATGAAAGGTCATTTAAAGGTCAATCTTATGATGAAGGTCTAGCTAGCAAAAGTCCTTGAAAACCAGCTGAAAGAGACGTATAGTTCTCTGGTTTCCAATATAAGGTAGGTATATCCACAATACCCATGATACTAGGTGTAATTACAGTGTGAACTCAAAAGTGTCAACTTGGAATCAAAGTTCACACTATGATTCCTTGCCATGACAAAAGAGTCACTTTGGAATATATGTTAAGCCATGGCTAAAGAGTCACTTTGGAATCTAAGCCATGGCAACAGGGACATTTAGGAATAAAATTCAACAAAAGGGTCACTTTGGAATATAAACCATGGCTAAAGAGTCACTTTGGAATCTTAAGCCATGCATGGCCAAAGACTCACTTTGGAATCTTAAGCCATGCATGGCCAAAGACTCACTTTGGAATCATCTACTATAATGAATTCTGCAGCCACGGTTAATCTTCACCTTTTTTCCAGGTAACAGATCTCTTCACCCAAATGCGAGAACCCTCGCCCGGGGCAGCAAGTCCCAGGGGTTCCACCAGCTCACTGAACAACGGTTCTGTGACGAGGAACATCGGATTCTCCAACCAGAACAGCACGGAACACCTGCCCTGGAACAGCCCAGCAATAACACTACCTGGCAACTGCAGTTCTAATCTGTAAGTGGCTCCCGAAGTCCAGCTAAATGGTTCAATACACACCGTCAGGAGATATTTATTACCCACTAGCTGGTGCCCGCGACTTTGTCTGCGCAGGATTACAAGTGCAATTTGCTATGTGAAATCTTCTAGGCGGTTAGAGTTCGCGTCCCGTTGATTTTCTGGGATAAAAAGTAGCCTATGTGTTAATCCAGGTCACGCGCATTAAATATTCGAAGTTTCATCCAAATTGAATCAATAGTTGTTGCGTGAACAGCGTGAAAGAGGAACAAACATACATACATACATCCACCCTTACATCCTTAAAAATTTCGCGTTTATAATATTAGTAGGATATTATACCCTCGCAGCTTAGACGGTATCCATAGGAAGTACAAGGTCAATACGTGCGGAGCTGACTAAGCCGCGGGTTGCTTCACGACCTGTGAATAGCATAGCAAGGGGGCCATCTTCACGAGTGAGAGAATCCCTACGATATTACGTATCTCTATACAAACTATCCCTGCGATAATATCGCCGTGTATGGAGACTCGTGTGACTAACAGGAATGCGCCGAGGTTCCCTCGCTCGTGGAGATGCCCCCTAACGGTCTTACCACGTTATCAGATTTATCTTGGATTTTACGAGGGTTTAGACCCGGCCTAAAGTTAGGCTCGCGTTAAAACTGAGACGTGATTATGTAAGAGTTTCCACGAAGTTTTAGAAAACCCGTTCTTTTGTGACATTAGCCATTCATTCACTCAAAACTGATCAGTAAATGAAGTAAAAAAAAAAATTTGCGGCAAAACAAGGGGTAGGTATTTTATCAATGTAAATGTCAATGTCGAATATATTTTCGAAAAAACAGTACGTAGTAAATAATGTAAAATAATTGAGAAAAAACACTCATCAAATTGATTTTCATGACAAATGTGAAGTTAGACCCGAGTTAAACCTGGGGTAGGGTCGGTTTAGCGAAAGTCTATAGTTAGACCTCGGTGAAGGTGCTAAATATGTAACGTAATATGAAAAAACCTAGTTAAGTCCACAACACGAGTTAGAGACGCGGTTTTTTGTTAGATCCAAGATAAATCTGGAAACATAATGACAGGATTAGTGTCTTCTGTTCTTTTTCCAGGGCAAGTGAGCAAGGCCTGGTTAGAAGCACCAGCAATGCATCAGCTCTCACGTCGCTGTCTGCTGATCTGTCGCCATCAGAGTCACACTTTTTCGAGGTAAATGAACACACTGACATAATGGAGCGTGTTGGACCTTCTATCTATGTTTTTTACTGATAAATAAAGATTCTTTGATATATCACACAACGCTATCTACCCCCAAACTAAGCACAGCTTGTATTATGGAAATAAGATCTGTGATAACGAACATCTATGTTTGTTACACACAAAAATGTTTGTTCTCGGTGGGGATCGAACCCAGAAACCACAGCACGGAAGGCAGAGCTACTACCGACTGAGCAATGACGCTTATCGAAGCTTATTAACTGGCTAGATGATTTTTATAGCGTCAGGGGCCACTTTTATCCATACCCTGGTGAACGTGACGCTATACCAAGCAAGCTCGTATGAGTTAGTGGCCAACTCCGGTGACGGAATTTTTAGCCCGCCTTAAGGCCTCCGTCGTGGCTTAAAGACTGCTACAGCCGGGACCGACACTTTAACGTGCCCTCCGAAGGACAGAAGCGCTCAGATATAAATGCCACTAACGGTCACCCATCCAAATAGTGGCCGCACAGAACGTTGCTTAGACTTAGATAATCGGTGACGATTGGCTAGTACTGGATCTACTTACAGCTCCTAGATATTGAAAGTACCAGAAGCAGGTTCTTCTTCAAAGTCTTTTTTTCTTTTCCAGGTCTTGTACATTGGAAAAGTGCGGATTTCTCAAAGAAAAGTGCCAGAGACACTGATAGATGACGCCTTGCTGAAGTTCGCACAGCATGAAGCTCAGAAGGCTCTTAGGAGGCGGCATAGCTTACTGTCTTCCACTGGGGTATGTCATCATCCTTTAGATGTCTACTGCTGGACAGACTTCCTCTATACATTTCCAGAAGTCAGTGTTAGGTGCCACTTTCTCGTTATTCTTCTTTTGACGTCTGGGCTGGGATGTGCCTAAGATAGAGTAGGCTTGTTCCACTAAGATATGTCATCATTATTAGCTGTTAGAAACCCACTGCTGGACAGACTTCCTCTATAGATTTCCAGAAGTCAGTGTTAGGTGCCACTTTCTCGTTATTCTTCTTTTGACGTCTGGGCTGGGATGTGCCTAAGATAGAGTAGGCTTGTTCCACTAAGATATGTCATCATTATTAGCTGTTAGAAACCCACTGCTGGACAGACTTCCTCTATAGATTTCCAGAAGTCAGTGTTAGGTGCCACTTTCTCGTTATTCTTCTTTTGACGTCTGGGCTGGGATGTGCCTAAGATAGAGTAGGCTTGTTCCACTAAGATATGTCATCATTATTAGCTGTTAGAAACCCACTGCTGGACAGACTTCCTCTATAGATTTCCAGAAGTCAGTGTTAGGTGCCACTTTCTCGTTATTCTTCTTTTGACGTCTGGGCTGGGATGTGCCTAAGATAGAGTAGGCTTGTTCCACTAGGATATGTCATCATTATTAGCTGTTAGAAGTCCACTGCTGACAGACTTCCTCTATATGTTTTCCAGAATACAGCGCCAGACGCTGGTCTTAGCTAGAATTTGTTTAAAATGGAGTAGGCTTGTTCCACTGGGGTATATCATCATAATTATCAGCTGTTAGAAGTCATCTGCTGGACAGACTTCCTCTATAGATTTTTTTGACGTCTGGGCTGGGATATTTTTTAGATGGAATAGGCTTGCAGTCCACTCAGTCCACTATAGTCGTCTACATCTATAATGGCAGTCAATACAGCACTGATTTAACCATTGATTTCCTTACAATGTTTTTAATCACTGATTTCAATAATAACACGTAATTGATACTGTCTTCTTCTTCTCGCGTATAGCATTCTGGAACTTTTACCCCAACGTCTGTTTCGTTTATAGGATCATCTCTTGTGCTGGTGATAGTCTGTTATAATCTGTAATTAAAATGATCAAACTTCTTGCAGACTTCCCTTTACAGCGGTGACTCAAAAGAAAACTTAGCAGAAGATAAAAAGACTGAGGTTACCGAAACTACCAAAGTTACAATAACTCCTAGCACAACACCTTTAAAACCAGAAAACGATGCTTGGAGAAGCGCAGAAACACTTGTATCTAAAAAAGAAACCAAAGCAGTTGACGATGAGTTTGACATGTTCACGAAAGAAAGAGTTGAAAAAAAAACATCCGCAATTCAGAGACCCACATCAATACCTCTTGAACCGTTTGTTCTAGTTCTAAACGTCCCTAAAGGGAACACCAAGAACCTAGGAACGTTAACAGAAGATGAAGAGAAAGATTTACGAGCTGTTATATCAGAAACTGCAAAAGATATAAACAAATTCTGCGAAGATAGGAAAGAAACAAGCAAAAATGGATCTAATGATCTAAGTTTTAAGATTATTAGTTCACTGGATACTCCACTGGACAAAAATCCTTTTACGCCTGTTAAAGTTGAAGTCAAAGTTGAAGAAGTGATAAAAGCTGATAAAGTGCAAAGTTTAGATAAAATTGTACAAAATAATAAAGAAATTAGCTTTGATGAGATAGGAAGAAGGAATAACGGTGATAGTAATAGAAAAATGCCGGAAAATAAGCCGTTTTTGAGAGATAGATCTGCGTCTATTGGCACTATTACACATAAAACTCCTATAGCGCAACTGATTGGTGAACAAAATAGAACTATGCTATTTCAAGTAAGTAAAATTATTTTGTTTAGTGAAAATAAAGATCATTAAGGCTAAACAGGATCCAACGGGACGCGGATAAAGACGCGGGCGGAAGCTAGTTAGATATAAGACAGGGAAGGGTTGAAGTAGCTTTCAATATGAACAACTTTTTATATAGAGGTTATAAAAAAAGTGTGAGTAAAAAAGTCAGAGCTATTCCATACAAAATGCAAGGTACTTGACAAAAATGTATGAAACAGAAGATTTTATCATACTCACACTGGTAGTTTGACTAATACAATGATAACAAACGGTGAAGGAAAACATCGAGAAGAAGCCTGAGGCGCGATCGGTGTGCTGCCTGGCTTAAGCCTGGCAGGTTTTATGAACTGTTTTCATACTAAATCATAGGTATTCTGTGACTAAATAGTGACATTAGCGCAGTTCAGCGCGTTTTTTGCCGTCAAAAGCTTCTTGTTTTCGTATATCTGTGGCCACGTCGCTTGACATTATGCTGGGCAGCGAAAGCAGTTCAGAGCTTGCAATATGGGGGCTGGAGAAGCCAATGGCTTAATACGGAAGATGGAAATAGATCATAGTCTGAAGGTTAAAACTACAAACAATACGTTTGCCCATGAAAAAACCAGTTTGGCGTTGATAAAACAAGTTATAAATGATAGACACATAGGAAACTCAATTTTTAGTAATTTAGGTATCAAAAAAGTTTATGTAATCAATGAACTGTCGAATAAATTTATGAAAATTGATTGATTGTTAATAATCGATAGAGTTATTCATAGAAATCTACAAATAATAGACATACATAGACATATTTATTTCTGCGTTAGCAAACAATACAATACAATATACAGAAAATTAAAAACTAATAACAAAATATACAAGCAGGTAGAGTAAAAAAAATATAACACTAAAAAACAACACAGAGAAATCGAACCTACCCTAGATATTTATAATTTTTAAAAGAAAACAATAAAAGAGAGCGATGTACGTATGTAATGTGTGCTACTGCAGCAAATTGGCTTCAGGCTCAGCATTATGCTTCACCACCTATAATAGATGTTAATTTAAATACAGTTCGAAACAAACTTTTATTGAGTTTCACGTCAGTATCATTGTTCTAAGATGACGTCATACCTATACCACAGTATAAATAAATAAATAAATATTCACGACACTTAACACAACGCCTTCTAGACCCAATGAAAAGAGTAACTTGTTTCGGGTGTGGTCTGGTTTCCCCAAATCCAAGTCTCTTTGAGTTTATGGTAGGTATTTATTAGTCAGTAAAAGTCACTGTCAAAGTAAATGAATTATAATAATAAAATCACTTAACCGACGGACTTTTTGGTTAAACTAATTGGTTAATGGTTAGATGGTACTGAGCCCGCGCTCTCGGTAATACGTTCAGTCGCGAACTGGTGAATTTAGGTAAATGCGCTTAAAATGTGCATTCAACTGCAAACGCAGCCAAATTGCATTATCGCTGCGTGTTCGATATTAACTCGAACACCCAAACTAAGCAAAGCTTGTACGATGGAAACTAGATGGCTGATATTTTTTTTTGTAAATACATACTTATAATACATAGAAACACCCAGACACAGAACAAACATCTATGTCACACACAAATGTTAAATACCTTATTTACACGTACCTATACAACCTGAATGTATTCATCCAGGTTATTATATATTCCAAGTTTCATTATCGGAATAGTAGTTGCAACGTGATTGATACACAAACCATCTAAATTTTTGAATGAATGAATGAATGAATGAATGAATGAATGAATGAATGATTTATTTGCGTGAAGAGTGGTACATATAATCATATTTTGATATCACATCCCATCTCATCCCATCCCACTAATATTATAAATGTCAAAGTTTAGATGTGTGAATGTTTAGACATTTAGATGATTCGGTTTCAATCACGCTGCAACTATTGATCCGATTTGGATGAAACCTGCGGGCCTAAGATGCGCACCGCGAGATATTAGTCATGTCGTTCTGTCAAAATGTAAGCATTTTGTACCAGTTTAGGAACTATTGCATTATCTGTGGTACCTAATGGTGTCGACAAAACGTGCCATAATGTACACTTTTGACACTTGTTAGTCGTCGTACCTCTCTGAGGACGAGATAATAGTCATGCAGAAATGTCAAAAGTTGAAAATTCAAAGGCGCGGTTTCTCGATAGCATTACCACAGATAATGCAATAGTTCCGAAACTGGTACAAAATGCTTACATTTTGACAGAACGACATGACAAATATCTCGCGGTGCGCATCTTAGGCCCGCTGGAATATATATAGTTTGTAACCTGGATAACATAGGCTTCATCCCGGAAAATCAACAGGATCAAACGGGACGCGAACGAAATCACGGACCGAAAGCTAGTCTATCTATGCGTCATGGCTCAGTCGGTAGTAGCTCCGCCTTCCGTGCTGTGGGTCGTGGGTTCGATCCCCACCGAGAACAAACATTTGTGTGTTGTAAACATAGATGTTTGTTCTGTGTCTGGGTGTTTCTATGTATTATAAGTATGTATTTACAAAAAAAAAAGTATGAGTGTATTCTATCAGCTATCTAGTTTCCATAGTACAAGCTTTGCTTAGTTTGGGACTAGAAGGCGTTGTGTTAAGTGTCCGTGATTATTTATTTATTTATATTTTTATAAAACTGTAAATAAGCCAAAAACTAAAATTAAAGATATGGATAAACTAAATATGCAGATCTACTAAATAAAACGATTATGATTCCAAAAATCGAGTTTGTCTGTTTATCTGTTTGTTTGTTCGCGGATCACGCCTAAACTAATGGACCAATTTCCACGAAACTTGTACCATTCGGAAGCCCTTTTTCCGGATTGAAACATAGGCTATATTTTATTGAAATCAATGACGTGGATTTCTAGATACAGCTTGAGCTCTTTAAACCAAAAGCCGCCCTTGGCACGAGGTTCATCGTATGCTGGTTGACAGATATTTTGATGGAAAGTTTCGCACGCGTACGAAGTCACGGGTATCAGCTAATTTATAACATTAGTGGTATTATATTCCAGGTGGGTCGATCAGAGCTTCGTCTCATAAGTCCAGACAGGAAACAAATCCTATTACACAGGGAGTTCAAAGACGTTGCAAGTTGTGTCTTAGGCCGTTCGAATAAGGACCACTTTGGCTTCGTCTGCAGAGAGACCAATGATACCTACGCTTGTTACGTGTTCAAATGTGAGAGTGACTCTGTTGCCACCGAAGTTGTTAATGGTGAGTTTCCTTCCATCTTTTATCTATGTGAGGGTAGACGTAACATTATTCTATTTGAATGTAGGTACATATTTACATTACGATGATGCTTGAGACATGTTTAGACGTAGGCTTAGCAACTATACATTTATTTTACATCTATCATATTCGGTAAGTAGGTCCTTATCACCCCCAAATGGGGCTTATAGATGACCGATTACCGCTCTAGGGTAATAATGTAGCTAGAAGAGCCCTAGGGCGGTAAGTAATAAAAAAAAACACTTCACTCTTTCAAAAAGTTCGCGTACATCTAACCATCATACTGGCAATAGACATCATGCATTCAGCCCAATGACAAAAGAGGTCGCTTCGCTATTCAGCCTTGTCTTCGTATGAGTATAATAGTCATCAATTTTAAATATCGAACAGCGAAGCTCAATTTCGTTCTTGAAAAAAAATATTTAAAAAAAGGAAAAAAGGCGGGAATACAAAATTTCTACTTTAAATATATTATTGTTTGTTTTTGGAATGTTTTTTTATAATTACGTGCTAATTATGAAAAAAACATGAGTTCTGCATGTGATGAAGATATAAGCTGCATTCCCGATTCAATGAAAATGGAAGCTGAAGCAGCAATTAACAATATTTAATTCTTGTAATGCCGGTTTTTTTCTACTTACCTCACAATCGAGATGTAAAGCAGAGTAGTTAGCTCGGGTGTAAGCATCAATTGCACCCTCGAACTATAAGCGCCCTCGCTGCGCTCGTGCGCCTAAATATCTTGGGCTGCAATTGATGCCTTACAGCCCTTGGCTACTAATCTATTATATATTCAACTGTCATTTTAGCACGGTCGAAAATACTCTATCATTGTCTCATGCACGACAACGGAAAGAGATGACAACAGATTTAGCAACCATTTTAGTTAGCTCAGCTTTAGAAGACCAATAATATGAATATACCCCTTCTTCTATAGTACCAGGATTTTTTTGTGTTTCAAATGGTGAATACATATTTACGACAACTACTACGATTACGACCACGACTACGAATACGACGACTATGACTACGACTGCGACTACAAATACGACTATGGCTACGACTGCTACTATGACTGCGACTGCCACTGCTATTGCGACTATGACTACGACTTTAACTGAGAATAAGACTGTGACTACGGCTACGGCTGCGACTGCGACTGTGACTGCGACTGTGACTGCGACTGCGACTGCGACTGCGACTGCGACTGCGACTGCGACTGCGACTGCGACTGCGACTGTGACTACGACTACGACTATGACTTTGACTACTACTATGACTGTGCCTATTACGGCGACTACGGCTACGGCTGTGACTATGACTGCGACTGTGACTGTGACTACAAATACGACTATGACTACGACTTTGACTAAGACTAAGACTACAAATACGACTATGACTACGACTAAGACTACAAATAAGACTGCGACTACGGCTACGGCTGCTACTATGACTGCGACTGCAACTGCTATTGCGACTATGACTACGACTTCAACTGAGAATAAGACTGTGACTACGGCTACGGCTGCGACTGCGACTGCGACTGCGACTGTGACTGCGACTGCGACTGCGACTGCGACTGCGACTGCGACTGCGACTGCGACTGCGACTGCGACTGTGACTACGACTACGACTATGACTTTGACTACTACTATGACTGTGCCTATTACGGCGACTACGGCTACGGCTGTGACTATGACTGCGACTGCGACTGTGACTACAAATACGACTATGACTACGACTTCGACTAAGACTACAAATACGACTATGACTACGACTAAGACTATGTCAGGGCAAACCATTCCCTTTCAAACGAGAGTTCTCGAATATTCTTCATTTTAGCTTTCATCGAAAGGAACTTGGATGATAATCTCTATATCTTTCCAGCAATAAAGCAGGCGTTCGTCTACCACGCTGACTTCCTCAAGAAGACCAGAGACAGGTCTCCGAATATGACCTGCGAGCATTGTCCAATGCTGTGGTACCATAGACTCTGCCATGATATTGAAGGTAACAATATTAACGGGCGTCTTAGCTCAGTCGGTGATAGCTCTGCCTGCCGCGTTGAAGGTTATGCGTTCGATCCCCACCAGAACATTTTTTTGTGTGTTATTTAGGTGTTTATCATCATCGTCATCAGCATCATCTTTGTCATCACCATCTTCATCATTATTATCATTGCCATTATCGTCATCATCATCGTCATTGGCATTATTGTCATCATCATCAGCGTTATCATCATAAGCTGGAGAATTGTTATTAAAAAAAATGGACACATAAAATACTTTTCCAGGGTTGAACGATAAAAAAACCCACGCGTTCATTCTCCGTCGGATCGAACACTTACCTGAGGATGAACAGGATACCATCATCACCAAGTACCAGGGAGGAACTAACCATATCTATGAGGTACGCCCATAAGCTAATCGTCATGGCTTAGTTCATTAAACCTGTATCATAAAATAACCCAGGATCAGTATGTACGAGGCTGCTACTATCCCCGATAAACAACGATCCAATAGCATTTATCATCGTAAGTGTACCGGGGATAATAGCAGCCTTGTACATACTGATCCGGCTCGAAGGACCAGTATGTACGAGGCTGCTACTATCCCCAATAAACAACGATCCAATAGCATTTATCATTGTAAGTGTACCGGGGATAATAGCAGCCTTGTACATACTGATCCGGCTCGAAGGACCAGTATGTACGAGGCTGCTACTATCCCCAATAAACAACGATCCAATAGCATTTATCATCGTAAGTGTACCGGGGATAATAGCAGCCTTGTACATACTGATCCGGCTCGAAGGACCAGTATGTACGAGGCTGCTACTATCCCCAATAAACAACGATCCAATAGCATTTATCATTGTAAGTGTACCGTGGATAATAGCAGCCTTGTACATACTGATCCGGCTCGAAGGACCAATCGATGATAAATACTATTGGAGAGATTTTGAGAGAAACCGCACGACGCTAATGTGAATCCACAACTGAACTTTTTGAATTATTAAAATTCTAAAACTAAAAGTGCTATGCGACATATTTTGATACTATATCAGTTGGCTTGTACAGTTTATTCAGTGTTGTGAATCTTATCAAGGGCTTTCAAAGCTTAGCTTCACCGAAACATTACAGACTGGTGAACACAACGCATTCCTGATGATGCTTCTCAGAGCTCATTGCGAGGGGAAACAGCAAAGGCATGTCCACGACACAGCTGAGAACAGGTTTGTATGGCCCTTCTAACAACCTTGATCATTAACCAACATCAAAACATCTTGCCTTATTCACAAAGAAAATATAAAACTGTAAAAAAGCCAAAAACTAAAATTAAAGATACGGATAAACTAAATATGCAGATCTACTAATTATACGATTCTGATTCTGAAAATCGAGTTTGTTTATCTGTTTGTTTGTTCACGGATCACGCCTTAACTACTGGACCAATTTCAACGAAATTTATGCCACTCGGGAGCCCTTTTTCCAGATTGAAACATAGGTTATATTTTATTGAAATCAAAGATGTAGATTCCTAGATACAGCTTGAACTCTCTAACCCAAAAGCAGCCATTTGCTACGAGGTTCATCGTAAGCTGGTTGACATAATATTTTGGTGGAAAGTTTCGCACGCGTACGAAGTCGCGGGTATCAGCTAGTTAATCATATGTCAACATCACAATAATACTCTTCATCATCCACAGATCTGAATTCCTTAATCAGTTTCTCGGTGGTGGCGCCATCTTGGTGAAGAAACTGGCGAAACGTTCGTTCTCGAGTAGTTTCGATCATCTCCTGAAGCGGAAGGCAAGTCGAGATGAATTCTCGCATGATCTTAAAAAGGTACGTGTCATAATTTGTATTTTCTAACTTTGTTTTGATAATTTTGTCACTCTTAGTTTTGACACGATTATTTTTTCTACATTTAATTTTGACATTGTACTCTATCTAATGAATAACAGATATGATATCAATCTTGTTCTGTATCCTCACGATACCTATCTTACAATCATCACTACCTACCGACATAGTATAAAGCAAAGTCGCTTCCCGCGTCTGTCTCTATGTATGTATGCATCTTTAAAACTACACAACGGATTTTGATGCAGTTTTTTTTAATAGATAGAGTGATTCAAGAGGAAGGTTTATATGTATAATACATGCATAATATTGTAGAGAAACACTGATAAATTAACAATAATGTAACCCAAGGTGTAAAAAATAGAAATGGTATAGCAAAACACAACTGACACTGTGACAACACACACAACAGTGGACACTGACAGTAGGGTCGGTCCACAAGCTGAAAGTCGCTCAGCGAGCTATGGAGAGGGCTATGCTCGGAATTTCTCTGAAGGATAGAATCCGGAACGAGGTTATCCGACAGAGAACCAAGGTGGTGGACATAGCTCAGAGGATTAGTAAGCTGAAGTGGCAGTGGGCCGGCCATGTTTGCCGCAGAACCGACAATCGTTGGAGCAAACTAATACTCGAGTGGAGAGCGCGTTTAGGCGCACGTAGTGTAGGACGCCCTCCGGCTAGGCGGGGCGACGATCTGAGACATGTAGCTGGCAAACACTGGATGAGACGAGACATGTAGCTGGCAAACACTGGATGAGACGAGCCGAAGACCGGGATCAGTGGCGCGTCTTGGGAGAGACCTACGTCCAGCAGTGGACTGATATAGGTTGATGATGATGATGAAAACACAACTGACAGCTAAACGTAATGTTTGAAAATTTGACATTTGGAAAAGACAGCCGTAATTTCAACCATGGTAACATGCTTCTTGTTGGCCAAAGGGTTATACTATGGGACTGCGGTCAGATCGACGCAAGTGCAACTTTTTTTTTACTTTTCTACTCGTGCGAAGCCGGGGCGGGTAGCTAGTAACAGATATGATATAAATCTTGTTCTGTATCCTCACGATACCTAAATAATCATTTTATTTTAATTTCTATCTTACAATCATTATTTTTATAATAATTAATGTTGTAGCTACGTAAAATCAGTCGGTAGTAGCTCTGCCTTCCGTGCTGTGGGTCGTGGGTTCGATCCCCGCCGAGAACAAACATTTGTGTGTTGTAAACATAGATGTTTGTTCTGTGTCTGGGTGTTGCTATGTATTATAAGTATGTAATTACAAAAAGAAATGTATATAAGTGTTATATCAGCAATCTAGTTCCCATAGTACAAGCTCTGCTTAGTTTGGGACTAGAGGGTGTTGTGTGTAATATCCAATATATTTATTTATTTATCTATCGCTAGGTGGATTAATAAATAAAATAAATAATAAATAAATATTCACGGACACTTAACACAACGCCTTCTAGTCCCAAACTAAGCAAAGCTTGTACGATGGAATACATACATTTTTTTTTGTAAATACATACTTATAACAGATAGAAACACCCAGACACAGAACAAACATCTATGTTTACAATACACAAATGTTTGTTCTCAGTGGGTATCGAACCCACGACCCACAGCACGGAAGGCAGAGCTACTACCGACTGAGCCATGACGGCTGTCTACTGTAAATAGAAGTATTACCTAATGATGTATACTGATATCATACCGAAATACGTAAGATAATAATACTATACTTACGAGATCCGCTTCGGAGGGCACGTTAAACTGTCCTGGCTCTATAGTAGGTGCCATGGTCATTCACCCACCTTCACCACGATGTCGCATTTTTTTTTTTAATAATAATAATATAATTCGTTTATTTTCTCATCACAAAAAAGGTTCTTATTTACACCATGTTTAACTTACACGAAAACTAATAGAGAACCTGTACTGTGAGAGACTGGTGCCTGAAATAGGTTTATGAAAAACCTGTGCTACAGGTCACCAGGACTTCGCACCACTGATTACAGCCAAAGTTATGTAAGGAGGAGAACACGCAAGTAGTAAAACAAGAAAATAATACAATTTATGAATGGCTAACAGCCGAATACTCAAACGCAACTCAAACCCCACTCAATTTAAGTCCCGCTTAAATTATTGCCATCTCTTACAAATGAGTAATGTCAAACAGAGGCAGAGCAATCTTAAGTGGTGCTCAAATTTGAAAGACGTTTGAGTATTCGGCTGTAATTCTGTCGCTTTCCATACAAACCTGTCGCTAAGACGATAATCGCTCGAATCTCGTAGTACTGTTTGTTTACCATACATAAATTGAATTTTGCGACATCGTGGTGAAGGTTGATGGATGACCTGTATTTCGGTGTTATTTGGCACCTAACATAGCACTCGTTAAGCCATGACGGAGGCCTTAAGGCGGCCTAAAAACTCCGTCAACTAATGGCCACTAACTCATACGATCTTGCTTGCTATCATTATAATCATCACCTCACATAATTATTGTTACTTCTTATTCCAGGAGGCATCGCCTCTGCCTACCCCCAGTACACCAGAGAGTGAAACCCTTCCATCGGAGTTAGCAATACCAGATATCAGATGCAAGTCTTTATCTCCAGCTGTTATTAGTTTAGATGGTGAGTCTGTATAGTTATTTATCCTTCAAGTAAGGACTAGTAGTTCGCACCGAACTGATATCTCGTGATGGTCGGAGGTAAAACCCAAACAATTTTTATTGACCAATGGTTGCAATAAAATTTGGAAATCGCATCGAAATCACCGTCTAGCTAAGTACCAGTCTTACTTGAACTACAAGATCATTGAAACTCCAAGAAATGTTAGCTCACGAACATTTTACGAAAGCTTGTAACGATGTATGTATGTATGTATGGATGTTTGTTACTCATTCACGCAAAAACTACTGATCCGATTTGGATGAAACTTGGAATACATATTGTCCGTGACCTGGATTCACACATAGACTAGGTACTTTTTATCCCGAAAAATCAAAGGGATCCAACGGGACGCGAACGAAGTTGCAAGCGGCCTCTAGTTTTATATAATTAAGTTTTAATCAGTCAGCCATATTGTGATTGTGAGCACTATGAAACTTTTATTTAGTTATTTACATACTTTCCCTTCATGTGGCATGGCCGTGAGACACCCTGTATAACTAAACAGTACAAAAAAAACACTAGAATTATTGGTTAGAGATAAAAACACATTTCTCAGGCAAAAAATATAAGGACTGAGAGTACCTGTCAACAGGCGATGGCCCACCAGATGTGTATCGATCATTACAAGTACTTTTTTCTCAGAATCTGCATCATCTGCCAAACACGCCATGACCCCCACTTTGGAAGAAGAGGAGGAAGATGAAATTGAACCCCCCGTCAACTCACCCATGATGGACATGTAAGAATATCTCATCGTAATTAGTAGTTACCTAGTAGGGTTTTAAGGTGGTGCGAGTTCGTCCGTCCGTCCGTCTGTCACATCCAATTGATACCATAGATTATTTATATGTAAATAAGAGAATGGGTCCTAAGATGCTACCCTGGGGTACACCATAGGTGCACAATGAGTTCTCGCTGTGATGACTTTCAACTTGAACATACTGACATCTAGGTACTTACCTACCTGTTAAATAGTCCAGGACTAGGCTCTTTACTCCAATATTCTCCAATTTTAACGATAGAATGGAAATTTACATTGTATCAAAAGCCTTTTAAAGATCGAAAAAAATGGTTATGCACATATCACCACTATTTAGATTATTACATGGTCTTACTTGAAATCGCGTCTCAACTTAAACACTGTTATATTCTGCTAGTCATTATTTTAATAAATTCAGATAGCACTATTATAAACGGTCTTAACTTATGACAGAAGTTGAAAGACCATTATAAGTAAGACGTATTATGTATGGAATGTTAATTGGGCGTTTTCAGTAGACCTTATTTTTTTAAAGCCGTTGTTGACGGCTTTAAAGAAGGAAATAGATAAATATTTATATATTTGTCTGTAGTTTCTTAAAGGTAAGCGATAATCGACCGGTTGCAAGCACTGGCGGTATTGAACCGGACGCGACATGGAGACAAGCCATCTACCGGAAGGTCGTTCAACCCACTGATGTCCAAGAAGGTACCTACATTAAAAAAAAATCTAGGCAATGGTGAAGAAAGCGTCACAGCTCAGTCGGTAGTAGCTCTGCCTTCCGTGCTGTGGGTCGTGGGTTTGATCCCCACCGAGAGCAAATATTTTTGTGTGGCATACGTATATAATTATATGTTTGTTCTGTGTCTGGGTCGGCTGTCAGCAGTCTTTAGTATTCTATCAGCAATCTAGTTCCCATAGTACAAGCTTTGCTTAGTTTGGGTCTAGAGGGCGTTGATATTATTATGTCCAAGAATATTTATTTAGGTACCTATATTTATCTTTTTTTGTGTAATGGCAATGATTTTGCTCTGCTGTTGGAAACTTCTCGTCTATCTCTATTATTTCAATAAACAAAAATAAGTTTCCCATTTTTTTTATTTTATACAGATAGTACCAGCTTCGCTTACTTCGAAACTATTCGAATTCAAATTGTTTATTTCACAAAGATGTTACCATAACAGAGGGCCCAAAACGATAACTCTATTACTAAATATTACTAGAAGAATCTTACACAGAAAATTTACAAATAACAATAAGCACCTAATATCAAAAGAAACTAGATGGCGTTGGGCCAATATTTTATTAATTTACAGAGTTAGGAGTAAACCTACTCAGAAAACCATCAATCCAAGGAAAGAGAAGCCAGGAACAGTTGAGGCAACTTTGGAAGATGGCAATAGACCAAACAATTCTACTAGTACGGATGGAAAAGGAAAACGCAAGACTGAGAGGTATGTCTGTCTCTTTCACACGTATCATAAAAAGGTATACCTGTGCTTTTCTAATATGGTGAAGGAAAACATCGCAAAGAAACTTTTATCTTAGGCAGTGCTGACCATAATATTTATGAAACAGCTGATACCCGCGACTTCGTACAAGTGCATACGATGAACCTCGTAGCAAATGGCTGCTTTTGGTTTAGAGAATTGAAGCTGTATTTAAGAATCCACGTCTTTGATTTCAATAAAATATAGCCTGTGTTTCAATCCGGAAAAAGGGCTCCCGAATGGTATAAGTTTGGTTGAAATTGGCCCAGTAGTTAAGGCGTGATCCGCGAAGAAACATACAGACAAACTCGATTTTCGTAATCAGAATCGTTTATTTAGTAGATCTGCATATTTAGTTTATCCATATCTTTAATTTTAGTTTTTGGCTTTTACAGTTTTCTAATAGTATAGATTTATTTCAGAGAGTGAAGAATCTTCAGCAGTTCGTCGTCTTAAACTAGAGTATACAGAATTAGGAGGTAATGACGCTAGCACAACTTTAATGTGGGACTCGCTACTATCACGAGATCCCTCACAACCCACTTCTAAAGTCGACAGGCATATGCTCACTCAAGCTGTTAAACAGGGTAAGTTTATATCTATCTATATATATCTTCTTCTTTTATTTATATATATATATAAAAGAAAGTCCTGTTAGCTACACTATGTATAAGTCAAGAACGAAAATCGCTTCGAAAACACCGTCTAGCTATGTACCAGTCTTACTTGAACCACAAAATCATTGAAACTCCAAGAAATGGTAGCTTACGTTATACTGGGTTTTCCAATTTTATAATTTTTACAACAACTCAAAAACTATTAGACCTAGAATCAAAATAGAAACGGTTTTGGAATGTCTAAACAAAACCCTATCATATGACACCCCACTTGATATTATTGTACGACTTTTTTTTAATCTCTTTGGACCCTCATAACTTCACGACCCCTTGACCGATTTTCTTCATTTAACAAACCAGTAAAATTTAAGAGTACTAACTATACCTAGAAAATTTTATGAATATCGGATAAGCAGTATGTACGAGATCTTAAAAGATCTCGTCGAACAAATATATAAACATACAAAGCATTTTTGCCCAAGTAGTCACTAAGATCTTCGTTCGCTTCGCTCACTCGATCAATAAATCTTAATTAAAAACAGTTATTCTTATGAAGCGCTCGTGGCTTGCTTAGCCAATCTTCACTGATTATCTAAGTTAAGCAGCGTTCTATGCGGTCACTATATGGATGGGTGACCGTTACATTTACATCTTAGCGCTTCCGTGCTTCGTGCACGTTAAACTGTCCTGGCTCTAGCAATCGTTAAACCACGACGGAGGCCTTAAGGCGGCCTAAAAACTCCGTCACCAGAGTTGGCCACTAACTCTTTCTAAATTCTTATATTAAGTAAAAATAATACAAGTCCTACATTAGCTACTGCCTATTGTAGGACTTGTATTATTTTTAAAATCACATACCCTCCTCTTTTCGCCGTAGTCGGGTAAAAAAATTCTGAAGTTTGCAAACCAGATCGAAATTTGTATACTTCTCCAGGGGTTCCCAGGGTATCCCGTGGTGCAGTGTGGTACTTCCTCGCGGAACAGGCCAGCTTCCAAGCGCCACCACCAGACACGACTCTCCACCCGAACTACCATACGCCGTATAAAACCCTGCTGTCTTCACTGACGAAGCATCATCACGCAATCCTCATTGATTTGGGTTAGTATTTGTACCAGCAAATTTTTTTGTTCAAGCCTGTTCTAGTTGATCAATATTACTTCACATTTTTGACATACTGACCCGATTAATTTCCTTCTTTGACCCAATTTGTTCACCTCTATGACCCAATTTGTTTCCTTCTATGACTCAAGTTGTTCACTTTTATTACTCAATTTGTTCCCTTCTATGGCTTAATTCGTTCACTTTTATGACTAAATATGTTCCCTTTTATTTATGGCTTAATTGGTTCACTTTAATGACTGAATTTGTTCAGTTTTATGACGCATTGTGTTCACTTTTATGACACAATTTGTTCATGTCTATGATTCAGTTATTCACGTCTACGATAACAAAATAAAAACATTCTGTTCTATTCTATTCTATACGACCCAATTTGCTCACTGTTATGACTCAATTTGTTCATTTGCATAACTCAATTTGTCCACGTCTTGGACTCAATTTGTTCACTTCCATGACTCAAAGACTATTTCTCCATAGGTCGGACATTCCCAAAGCACTCTTACTTCGCCAGTGCTCTGGGACCAGGTCAGCTCGCATTGTACAATATACTGAAAGCATATTCCTTGCTGGACCCTGATGTGGGGTACTGCCAGGGTCTCAGCTTCGTCGCCGGAGTATTATTGATGCATGTAAGTTTCTTTAATGAAAATTACGCCCGAATACTGAAATTCCATTCAAACTTCAAACACCAGTTAAAATTGCCATGCTTCATTTTAACCATCGACTTTAAAAAAGGAGGTTCTCAATGCGGTTTTATTTTTCAAAAATGTTTGTTACCTCATTCATTTATTTTATAAGCTGATTTGAAAGAAATCTTTTTTTTATCTGAAAGGATAAAATTCCAATAAAATTTTCATCAAAATCTGTTCAGTAAGTAAAAATAGCTTGAAAACTCATGTCATCCAGAACTTGTGTTTACAATCAATAGAACAATTCTAACTGCCATCATCATCATGATGAAATTGATGAACCCAAATCGAAATCTGTAAATTGGTAGTCAAATCGAAGTCGATTTTTCTAGTTGTTAAACTTCCTAGGTGCCGCCCGCGACTTCGTTCGCGTCCCGTTGGATCCCGTTGATTTTTCGGGATAAAAAGTAGCCTGTGTTAATCCAGGTCACGGACAATATATATTCCAAGTTTTATCCTAATCGGATCAGTAGTTTTTACGTGGAAGAGTAAGAAACATCCATCCATACTTACAAACTTTCGCGTTTATAATATTACTAGATTCCACCCGCGACTTCGTTCGCGTCCCTTTGATTTTCCGGGATAAAAAGTGTCCTATGTTACTTCTAATACCTCCAAGAATATGTGTACAAAGTTTCATGATGATCGGTTAAGTAGTTTTCGCGTGAAAGCGTAACAAACAAACTTACATTCACATTTATAATATTAGTATGAAGTAGGATTTTGGTAAAGAAAGACATTGAACAAATCATCAATATCATCAGATGGATGAATCTGACGCGTACCTCCTCCTCCGCCACCTCATGTTCCGTCGAGGGTTGAGGAAACAATACCTTCCTGACATGGTGGCCCTTCAAGTACAGGTAAAAATATATACAATAGTATATTATGCAACTAGTAAATAAAAGACGAATTTAAATCACTCGCTACGCTCGTTATTCAATCATGATGAATCACTCTCTACGGTCGTGTTCAGTCCTTAGAATCCTTCACTTGCTCGTGGTTCATTTATGGCCCTCGCTTTAAATAGTCTTTTATTCACTAGTTGCATAATATACTATTATACCATGACTACGAGAAAATGAAAGATTGGAAGTTGTATCTATACAATACAAACTGTCCCGGCTCTAGCAGTCGTTAAGCCATGACGGAGGCCTTAAGGCGGCCTACAAATATAATCAGATACATTGATCCCGAGTATATTATAATAATAAAATAACATTAATTTCAGTTATACCAACTATCTCGTCTTCTTCGCGACCACGAACCGGAGTTACACGCTAAGTTGGAATCTCTAGACATATCGCCTGCCTTGTACGCTGCGCCGTGGATGTTAACTCTATTCACTAGCCAGTTTCCTCTGGGTTTCGTTGTCAGGGTGCTTGGTAAGTCATTGGGGTCATGACGCAGATGGTTAAAACACTTCATGGGGTTAACATAGTAGGAGAATTAAACTGGTCAAACGCAAAGGGTAACGACAATTGATGAGGTTAAACAACTTGAATTGGAAATACACTTTAGAGAGTTAAAACACTTGATTGGGTTAAGCTACAATGGGTTAAGGTAAGACACTAATGGGCGAATACTCAAAAGCCACTCAAACCCCACTCAATTTAAGTCCCGCTTAAATTATTGCCATCTCTTACAAATGAGTAATGTCAAACAGAGGCAGAACAACTTTAAGTGGTGCTCAAATTTGAATGACTTTTGAGTACTGTAAAACGAGGCGACTTTCAAATTACGGGGCGTCTTTGATGATAACAAAACGGAAGACGGGTCCTAGAAATATCGGTATTCGTATTCGGTTTTGTTATCATCAAAGACGCCCCGTAATTTGAAAGTCGCCTCGTTTTACGGTATTTCAGCCTAAGGGCCGTAAGATCAATAGTGGTTTAAACCACGAAATAGAGTTTAACCTCCAGTCTCCGATTATTTCATAACATCAATGGTAGTTAATCGACCATCGGTAGCTTAAACTGACAGAGATGACAGTAGATTAATCCATCGATCAAATGTAATCGTAGTTAACGAAACCCATAGTTTAAACTGCTTTTGATCTTACGGTCCTTAAAGGGTTATGATAAACACGTAAAAAGGTTTAAACTCTTAGACGGTTAGAACGCTAGAGATGGTTAAGACCGTTAAGAAGGTTAAAGGAACTGTAGAAAAAAATGCTTTAAAATTGGCTGGGTTAAAAATGGCTAAACACTTTGAAGGGTTAAGACACTTTTTATTGCAAATTGCAAATAGGTCCGTAACATTTTAGAGATAAAGTGCAAATATGACAAATAAACTAAAATACTGTAACTGCTCTGGACATCTTATTGCAAATTGAATCTTACCACCTAGAACAAGTGACTTTTTTGACTTTGTCTTGAGCTATTAAGGTGTAGTTTTGATTTAAAATTTCAAAATTAATGGCATTTGAGGCAAGAAGTCTCCAAATCTCTTCAAAGGGAAAACATCAAGGTTATTTTGAAACTAACCCCAAATAATCACTATTCCATCGGGGATGCTGGAACATTGCTGTCATCAACTCAAAGTCCTTCTCCGTTACTTTAAGGAGTTGGGCTGGTTGGGCTGAGCAGGGGGACAATGCACAATACACCCCAACGCAGTACATCAGTGCAGATCTCATTCCTTTACGACAAATTAGAATTAGAATCACTATTCCAAAAAAATATTAGTACAAATACAAAATGTTTATTTGCAACACATACTTAAGAATAGAACACACAATAAACTAAACACGTTTTAGGACACAAATTGTGCCTAAATATACAATGTTGCAAAAGGGCCCCATCTCAGCATGTGCGGGTTTTAAAACCTGCGCTGGTCTTCCGCTGTTGCCGCGAGAACTTAGCAAGTTAAACAAAAACTAAATAAATATGAAACTAAGGCTGAAATACTCAAAAGTCATTCAAATTTGAGCACCACTTAAAATTGCTCTGCCTCTGTTTGACATTACTCATTTGTAAGAGATGGCAATAATTTAAGCGGGACTTAAATTGAGTGGGGTTTGAGTGGCGTTTGTATATTTGAGTATAAGTGGATATTCCATTCCAGATCTAATATTCCTGGACTCCCTCGACGTGGTATTCAGTGTATCACTCGCTATTCTGTCCTGCCATCGCGCTGGACTCATGTTGTGTGAGTCATGTGAAGAGGCTGCCGAGTACCTTAAGCACAAACTGCCTGACATGACGCCGCAGGCTCACCGGCAGATCATGAAAAAGGTAAGTAAACACTTGAGAAAGTTATACTTATTAGAGGGTTTGAGAAAGTGTAGGCATTTAAGAGGGTCAAAAAACTTCAAAAGGTTGAAAAATGACGGTAACTATAATAGACGACACAAAGATATGCTAATTAGACCCCCGACCACTTTAAAAACATTTGACAACAGTCCGTACATCCGTTCAATAGTTATTTTCAATAAAATTCCTAATTTTATCAAAAGCCAACCAAAAGATTCTACTTTCCGAAATCTACTAAGGGAATTCCTTATTTCTAAGTGTTATTACTCTGTTGACGAATTTCTGTCTGATAAATTGTAGCGCATAATAAAAACTGACATTATTCTACACGCGAGAGCAATGATTCCGGGTCACTTAAAGAATGTTAAAAATCTCGGAAACTAAAAATGATAGGTTAATGCAATAAATTGTATTTAATAGACAATGTAATACTCCTTAAATGAAGGTATTAAAACTTCTTAGTTATTGTAAAGTTATATCTTAAAAAAATCAAATTTGAAAAAGGGCCACTTTCGAAGATGGAACTACGAAATTACAGCATTTGGTTTTGCTTTTGTTTGTAATCTGTCATTTATGTGGGTATATAAACCATGTTGATAGTGCTCTATATTCATTATTCAAGCTGAAATTATGTCGCTTACGCCTGAAGAATGCACCAGAATACTTACAATGCTGGAAACCGGCCGGAGTCAGCGCGATACAGCCAGGACTGTCGGTGTGTCGCTGTCAACAGTACAAAGAGTTCTCCGACGTTACGAAGAAACTGGTTCTAACCTACGCAGACCAGGAACGGGCAGAACCAGGTGTACCACAGCACGAGAAGACCGATACTTGGTGAACACCATGCTTCGAAATCGCTTTCTCACAGGAACTGAACTCACAAATCAGTTTCGACGCCTCGGAGGAAGTAACCCAAGTGCATGGACAGTAAGACGTCGGCTTGCTGAATCTAACTTAAAACCCCTTAGACCTGCAAACGGCCCTAAACTGGAGCGTGGGCATCGTATTTCAAGACTAAGATATGCCCAGAGCCACGTAAATTGGAGTATTGAAGATTGGTCAAAAGTTATGTTCTCCGACGAATCAAAATTTATGCTCTACAAGCACGATGGAAGACACAGAGTGTATCGAAGACCAGGGGAAAGATTCAAGCAAGCATGCATCGAAGAAAAAGTAGCCTACGGTGGTGGGTCTGTACTTGTGTGGGCCGGAATTTCTTCTGAAAGTCGCACAGAGCTGGTGATCATAGAAAACGGCTCTTTAACTAGCGTAAGATATGTGGAAGAAATCCTCAATGATCATGTTGGTCCATTTATGGTCAATTTAGGTGAGGATGCTATATTTATGCATGACAATGCCCGACCTCATACAGGTAGGATTGTGAATGACTACCTTCAAGAGATGAACATTACTCGTATGGAGTGGCCAGCGCGCAGCCCGGATATCAACCCGATCGAGCATGCTTGGGACGAGCTAGGCAGATGCGTAAAACAACGAAACCCTCCCCCAATCACGCTTCGTGAGCTCAAAATTGCTCTCACAGAGGAATGGGAGAATATTCCCCAAAATCGTATAAGGAACTTGGTGTACAGCATGCCAAACCGCGTAAACGCAGTAATGGAAGCACGAGGAGGCAATAAGAAGTATTAAAATTCAAGTCAAATCGTAACAAAGTTCAAAAATTTCATGTTTCCTATTTTTGTTTTAAGGAGAGATCAGCAGTTTTTTTCTTTATGTAATTTTGTGTTAATAAAATGTATGGTGACTCATATTTTTTTTACTTTCATTTAAGGAGTATTACATTGTCTATTAAATACAATTTATTGCATTAACCTATCATTTTTAGTTTCCGAGATTTTTAACATTCTTTAAGTGACCCGGAATCATTGCTCTCGAGTGTAATTAAATTACAACTTATTTTTGACATTTAAATTATATTGTAAATACGTAGATAATGTTATGAATTTATGTTTGACTTTGCATCCGCTTGATAATTGTATAAGTACCTCCCATTATTATTGACATTCATTCAACTTTTACCATGACATTATCACTATTTCATTATGCAGGTAATCTATAATATTAATTGACTACTGCTATCTACTTTAGTACAATTGCTGCGCCCTCACGGGGTACATGACTGTTCTTTTAGCTAAATAAGACCTAAGCTATATATATAAACCATGTATGCAATAAATAAATAAATAAATAAATAAAAAAAGTAGGTATAGACACTTGATACATGAAAAGGTTAAAAAAACACTTGAGAGAGTTCAAACACTTCAGAGGGTTTGAAAAAGTATAACACATGAGAAGGTTAAAACACTTCAGAGGGTTTAAGAAAGTGCAATCATTTGAAAAGGTTAAAACACTTCAGAGGGTTTAATAAAGTGTATACACTTGAGACGGTTAAAACACTTCAAAGAGTTAAGCAAATTGAAAGATTTCAAACTTTTTCATAGGACATTTAAAAATGTTTAGATAGGTACTTAAATAAACCACTTTCAAAGGCTGTATTTTACGTTAAGAGTCATAATTTGAAAATGATATTAATTTTAGCTACATTTATGTTCCGCATGCACATTATGTACCTGTACCTAGCTGTCTAAGCACCTTACTAATTTATGTTTATAGCAATAAACGATTTTTCTTTCATTCTTTCTTACACTGAGTTTAATAAAAAACGAATTATTCTTCTTCATTTCAGGTCCACTCATTAGATATTTCGCGTCAGTTATCAGACTACGCAGTGGAATACGCAGTGCTCCGCGAAGAAATGCCTCGAGTGGCAACGCTCACAGAACAGAATCGACAGCTAACAGCTGACACGATTCGGATGGCCGACGAATTGGACGTAAGCATTTACTAAGAAATATAGCTTAGATTAGAGCATTATTCTTTGTTGAAAAAATAATAATGTCAGCTGTTAGGGTAATGCTGACAGATTAGAATCGACAGCTAACAGCTGACACGATTCGGATGGCCGACGAATTGGACGTAAGCATTTACTAAGAAATATAGCTTAGAGCATTATTCTTTGTTGAAAAAATAATGACGTCAGCTATTAGGGTAATGCTGACAGATTAGAATCGACAGCTAACAGCTGACACGATTCGGATGGCCGACGAATTGGACGTAAGCATTTACTAAGAAATATAACTTAGATTAGAGCATTATTCTTTGTTGAAAAAATAATGACGTCAGCTGTTAGGGTAATGCTGACAGATTAGAATCGACAGCTAACAACTGACACTATTCGGATGGCCGACAAATTGGACGTAAGCATTTACTATCAAATATAGGTAGCAATAATTCTTGTTGAGAAAATAATAGCGTCGGCTGTTAGGACAATGCTGACAGATTAGAATTGACAGCTAACAGCTGACACGATTTTGATGGCTGGTGAACTGGGCGTAAGCATTTACCTTTATTTACTGTTTGTATTGCAACATAGTTTTATTTCCTGAGGGCCTAGTACGAGTTTTTAGTGTATAGTGTGCGTGTGAAACGTCTGTCGCCCAGCACACCAGTGGGCGCTGATTTGTGTGGAGACACTGAGCGGATTCTTTGAGAAGCTTGGTCTACACCAAGCCCGTAGGTACTCGCATGTCGAGCTTCTCAAAGAATCCGCTCAGTGGGCGACAGACGTTTCACACCAGATTTACACACCAAAACTCGTACTAGGCCCTCTGACCAAACCATACTCTGCTTTTCGTCAAATTCCGCAGATTCCTTATTCGACAGGATCCCTTAATGAATTTTACAAGATAATCATAATCATGTCAGATTTTACTCGCTAAAGATCTCCGCCATAACAATTAAATCAAATTCATTTTCTCCTTACAGTCAGCAATGGACGCCATCACAAACTATCAAAAGAACCAATCCCGTCTCGAATCCACAAACAAAACTCTGGAGCAACACATCACCTTACTCAGCCGTTACATTGCAAACCCCAAACAGGAAATGCCGGTTGAGATAAAAAGAATAGTTCAAAATCATAACAAAAGACTCTCATTTAGTTCCAAACTTTTCTCAACCAAATTCTCGTCAACAGACGAAGATAAGATACACAAAACTGGTGCTAGTACTCCAAATCTGTTCGCAAAGATAAACAGAGAAGAATTCGCAAAGAATAATAAAGAAGAAATCGCTAAAATCAAAGAAGATATCAAATCTAAAGAAACAGAATCCCCAGAGAAAGATCGAAAACATTTCATAATGAAGAAATCGCAATCTGTACACTCAGGTCTCACAGCACCTAATAAACCTTTGAAGGTATTAGAAGAGAAGAACGAAATTCAAGAGAGTTTGAAGGAATTGGGGAAGAAATCTACATTCTTCGCGAGCACACACGAACAAATCCGACAAGAAAGACTTTTCGAACAGCAATTAAAGCACGATTTTGATGAGAATCTTAAGAAGTTTGATACAAAACTCTCTCCGAAATCGTACATGGATGATCTGAGCATATTCCAGAGCAGGAAATCAGTGTCTTTGAATATTAGTGATAAGAATGATAGTGGTTTCGTAACACCTATAAGTCCGGAGCAAAGAGTTGATTCATCATCAACTATCAGCCATCCACTGAGCGATGTCGATGTAGATATTAAATTTGACGGTCAATCTACGAAGTTAAAACAAATACGATCCACTAAGTGCTCGGATAGTAAAACGTAACAAATAATGTTTGTAATTATTGTTATAAGTATAATATGAAGTGAAAAATGTCTTGATTATTTCAATCATTGTCCTTCAAGTGAAATATATGGAAATATTCTGTAACCCTGTTTAATATCCTTATAAATATTTATGTTTAAGGATATTGAATATTCAAGTTCTGTTATTTTTGGAAGCAACATTAGCACTTTTATTTTAAGTTTTTCTTGTTATTGAGTATTGTTGTTTAATTTTGGTGGTATTTAAACCAATAATACTTACGTCGTAACAAAAAGTTTGAGCCATTGGAATAAATGTGTGTAATGTGGTTTTCTAATGATGGAATTCGTTTCCAAGTTTTCAAGGGAAAATTTCACCATTTTCCTTTCGAAACAAACGACAGTCGACAGGACGAATGACTTGACTTGACTTGGATTATTTCAAATATTTCACTTGACACTGACATAATTGTGTCGAAATGACGGACAGAGGCCATATAGAAAAGAAGAAGAAGAACAAAAACATCATTAGGTATGTACTTAGCGAAATGTTAATAAGAATATGGGAAAGTGAGGTTTGGTTAGAAAATAAAACGCAAGCATTGTAAAAGAAAATTTATTAAATGTCAATTATTTATGTTATAGAATGAAATGCACATTACACGCCTATAAAAGTTGTGCTCAAATCTTATGTATGTTAGGAAATACTGGCTTATGAAATTAAATAATGTATAGTTACCTAATAATATTAAGATAATAATAAAGGTTGAAGTAAAATTGAATTGAAGTTATTTCTTACACATTTATACATAACAACCATATTCTTCCTGAATTTTAAGTCTTAAGTCGTCAACCTAATAATAGTGGTTGAGAAATCTGCTACAAATATTAACCAAAATGATATTCCATTAGATATATCCCAAGTTTCATTTAAAACTAGTACACAGAGCATTCAATATTTTGTTGTCAAAACTTGCAGAAATTAACTTCCACAAGCAATGTATATTATACAAAGAGACGCGAAAAGCTATCTATAGTCAAGAACATAGAAACAGTTCGCTCTGTAGGGGTCACGAATGAGACCCAGAAGAACTTGCGTAAATCTTTAGAAATTATCTATTTTTTATGATTTTGATTTTTCTGCTTTTTGTTTTGCCATTTTTGTGTAAACTACCTCCCTGTACGCATTTATGACCCCATATTCTTCCCTTTCTGCTTTCAGCGGTGAGTTTTGTATGCAGAAGTTGGTATACTCTTCATAATCCTGAAAAAGGTTACATGAGAAAGATTATGGTACAACATATTTACCAGCTCTCTTAGCATAAGACGACGGTTCTTTCTACTGAGAATACAAATCCTACTTCGTCTCTTTGTCCCTAAATTGAAACATAGACGGTCTTATTCCAGAACGGGGACCAAAAAAAGTCACGGTTTAAACGTCAAGGTTTATACAACCCGGCCGAATTAACATGACACCTGCAGTGCAAGTACCGTTCTTATAGATCGCTTAGTTGTCGATCGCTAAAGTCGATAAACGTATCGAATCGTATCGCTCCATGGGAGTACGGATCTCTTGTCGACAAATCCTAACAATGGCTTACGATCGTCCAGAGTTTATCGAAATCATTCGTTCACTGCTGCCATGATTTACTAGTTTACTGTCAATATCACTGTTAATCACTTTCGTTTGTCAGAATCAAAACCATACATATACCATTGCCAATCCGTTAAAATTTAACGAATTTGTCTACCGATCGACTAAGTTGGTAACGGGTATGTTACCTGTCGATAAAATCATTTTTAACGAATCTAAATGTCAAATTATGCGATCGACAAGAACGTTACTTGCACTGCTGGCTCGGAACTCGATACTTCCGCCGCTACACCGCTTAATTCGGCCGGGTTGTATAAACCTTGATGTTTAAACCGTGACTTTCTTTAGTCCCCGTTCTGGAATAAGACCGAGAGAGTTTACTAGCAAGCAAGCTCGTATGAGTTAGTTGCCAACTCTGGTGACGGAGTATTTAGGCCGCCTTAAGGGCGCCGTCGTGACTTAACGACTGCTAGAGCCGGGTCAGTTTAACGTGCCCTCCGAAGCACGGAAGCGCTCAGATGTAAATGCCACTAACGGTCACCCATCCAAATAGTGACCGCACAGAACGTTTCACTTCACAGATTATCTAAGTTAAGATAATCTGTGAAGTGAAACGGAGACAAAATGACTTGCACAACAATTTATTCTCTCCTTCTTCTGTAACAATCTTTTTGCTTAGGTTCTGTATCGTTCAGGCTACCACCACCGTACCGCAAGAATTCAGAAATACCCGGAGGTAATTTTATCAACAACCACCATGACGTCTCGAGCCGTCAGTAACGAAAATCGAATCTCAATCTATGGCAACTGCTCTTTTTGGCTTGACAGGCTAGGCTTGGCATAGCGGCTTTCAAGGCTGGCTTGGCATGGCGAGGCAACTCTGGCTTGGCTTAGCTTGGCTTGGCTTGGCATGGCATGGCGAGACAAAACTGGCTGATGACATGGCGAGGCGTTACAGAAGATTGATTAAGCAAGCCTAGCCACGAGCGCGAGAGAGTTTACTAATTCGTCTCTTTCTTTGTCCCTAAATTGAAACATACTACTGGGTACAAATCGTTGTATCCAAGAACATAACACAGAAAAAAAATCTTACCTCTATTGTTACTGGCTCCAATCCCTTTTCAATAAGTGGTTCCAAAAATTCCGACGCTGATAGAGGTTGGAGGTTTAGCCTGTAAATAATATAATCAGACCCTTGAATCTATTCTAGATAATAATATATAGGGTCAAGGGCCACTTTTACCATATACAGGACGCTGTAAGACTTGGGACATGATTAAGATTGCTATTAAAAAAAATGGCGCACGTTATTTTAATAAAAAAACCATTATTAATAAGGCCGCCCATTTTACCTACCTCCTAAAACTTGACTGTATTACCAACTAGGTGCCGCCCGCGACTTCGTTCGCGTCCCGTCGGATGCCGTTAATATTTCGGGATAAAAAGTAGCCTATGTGTTAATCTAGGTCACGGACAATATATATTCCATGTTTCATCCAAATCGGATCAGTAGTTTTTACGTGAAAGAGTAACAAACATCCATCCATCCATTCATACTTACAAACTTTGTTTATAATATTAGTAGGAGTAGGATTATGGTATTTTTTCTTATTTTGTTTACATAATTAACTGGTGTACCTACAATAAAGAATATTCTATGTCTACCTATCATTGGTGCACGACCGGTTGGAGTACAAGCTCCAAACTTATGGTGCGTTCACACTCAGCCGCAGTCGGCAGGGAAGTGGGCATGAGCATAGTGTGAACACAATCATGCCCTTACCCTCTAGTAAGAATAAAGGCGATGTTGCTGTGGCAATAAGTCCGGAATTGATCGTGGCAATAATGCCGGCAGTGGCATGGGCTGAATATGAACGCACTAATACAATCGGAAGGCGGGGTTGCTACCACTAGAACACCGGTGCTTAAAAAATCATTGGCTTAGCGATTAGATAGAGAGATAAAATAGTTATTTGTTATACAAGAGTGCAAAGTTGCTTTTTAACCGCGTATTCAATTTTGATGACCGAGCAAGCGAAGGATTCTAAAATTAAATAAGATTCTAAAATTAGAATCCTGAGCGTTAGCGAGAGAATCAAAAGAACACGAGGTGAAAAATCTTTGCACTCGAGTGCAACACGTAACTTTTCATTCCACCTCAGCGAGGAAATGACTAGCAAATTGAAAAAAGAACACCAAGAAGGTTCAGAGTCTGAGTTTTTAACAATTTAAAAAAAAGTTGTATGATATATTCGGCACCATAGAGGTAGCAGTAAATAGGTTTAATGTTTTTTTTAATTCACAAACTTAGTGCACACGATGTTCTAAATTCAATTTACTTTATCCTCTAGAGAATAAAAACGGCTTTTGCACTCAGATATTGAAGAGCAAAAATACTCTTTCCGAGATGGTGGGATGAAAAATACTTTATTGCACACCTTAACCTAGGGATTACAAGAAAATAAAAAAACAAAACTTAAATTAATTGTACAATGGGCGGTCTTATCGCTATGCAGCGATCTCTTCCAGTCAACCTTGGCGGAAAGGACTTCAAGGTATAATACAAGGGGTGCTGTATAAAAATAAACATACATACATACATACATGTATACATTGGAAGAAAAAAAAACTTTTACACACACATAGTTTTAGGGCAGAAATATAATTGTGTAATTTCTGAGGGCCTAGTACGAGTTTTCAGTGTATAGTGTGTGCGTGAAACGTCTAACGCCCACGACACCAGTGTGCGCTGATTTGTATGGAGACACTGAGCGTATTCTTTGAGAAGCTTGGTCTACATCAAGCCCGTACCTGCATGTCATTGTTATTGTTATTTTATTGTTTTTGACTATGTAATGACTAGATATTGACTAATTTTATTTCTAACATTGTTTCTATTTTTAAATTATGTTATTTTTTTAATTTTCTATGTGACTTATTGGAATTATCTCTTTAACTAATTTAATCGGTCTAACCGTGTTAGTTAAAGTAAAATAAATAAATAAATGTCGAGCTTCTCAAAGAATCCGCTCAGTGTCTCCATACAAATCAGCGCACACTGGTGTGCTGGGCGTCAGACATTTCACGCACACATTATACACTGAAAACTCGTACTAGGCCCTCTGGTATAAAGCCCACTAACCTCACGATTCTCTCCGGAGTCATGACGTCACGGAACAGCTCCATGATCACTCCAGAACCGTAACCCTGGAGTAGTTGTGCTAATGCCTGCACGCAGTAATCACGTGGCATACTTCTAATTCTGGTATTATGAACAAAAGAAAAATTCAGGGTATAACGAGACCATAATATAGGCATGATTGGAATTTGGTTCGGATCCCATCTCACTAATATTACAAATATAAAAATTTAGATGTTTCTTGGATGTTTGTTTCAATCACGCTGAAACTATTCGTCCAATTTGGATAAAACTTGGAATATGTATAGGTAATTCGTAACCTGGAAACAGGATCAAGCGGGACGCGGACGAAGTCGCAGGCGATAGCTAGTGTCACTATAGTAGGTGCCAAATAACACCGCAATACAGGTCATTCACCCACCTTCAAAACGATGTCGCAAAATTCAATTTATGTATGGTATAATATAAATTTAGTCCAGAGTGGAACAAAAAGTAAAAGTTAATCTAATAATGGATTAGAGTGGAACAAAAAGTAGAAATAAAACTATTGATAGATTAGAGTGGAACAAAAAGTAAAAATTGGGATTTACAGTGGAATACGACTCGAGCACGTTTATTTAAGGCGTGGCCTAATTATTGCGCATGCGTATAAAAGTTACCTCTGAAATTTATGGTACAGAAAGAACTGCATTGTCCCGTAGTCCGTCCTCGGCACCAGTAGGATTTCGTTGAAGATCGACAGCATTGGCTTCGCTTGAGCAGTGCCAGGGTATGTGCACGTTGCTGCAGAAAATACAAAGGGGTATATTTAAAGGGGAATAACCCTTGGAGTACTCTATAATGTTATTTTATTATAAATAAATTGAAATTTTTACTGGTCTTCTAAAGCTGCGTTAGCTAAAACGGCCGGTAAGGGTACTTTTCCAGCAGAGCTAAGACAAGCTACTTTGCTAAGGATGTGTTTGACATTCACCAAATGATTGACTAATGAAAATGATTTCAATTAAATGATTTTCCAATGAAAATGATTTCAATGAAAATGATTTACCAATAAAAATGATTTCAATGAAAATGATTTACCAATGAAAATGAGGCTCATTCCAATTTTCCCCTGACTAATTTCAATGAAAATGATTTACCAATAAAAATGATTTTGTCATCATTTAACAGCAACTTCAGCAACTTCGTAAGAGGAGTCTTGATGGTCTTCGCTTTCAGGTATTTATCTTGAGGAGGTACCTTACGAAAAAAAAACATTTGTGTAATTCACACGTGGTAGAAGTGGAACCTTCAAAAATACTTTAAAATCACAACGATGCTAAAGAAGTTTTCACTTAAAAAAAGTTGCAAAAAGTGAACGAGTTTGCTCGAGACTTGAACCAACGCATATATTGCATATATTTTGTATTTTAGTATGGTTTATAAGTAATGTTTATGTAGTTTATATTAGTTTGTAGGTTTAATCTTACATTGATAATAGGTAATCCTTATAGTTTCATAGTACACAATACTACCTCTTTATTTTAATCCTCTCCTATGCCTCAAATGTTTGCTGGAAGAAAACTCTTATTAGGGTTAAGCTCGCCTTTGTACATATCTTTAGTTTTAACTTGTTTGTTAATATTTTTCTGTGTGCAATAAAGAATCTAAGAATCTAAGAACGCACTACGAGCTAGTCTCGATTCGATCCAATTCGTTAGACCGCTTGGCCAGCAGTCTCCTTAGAATGCGTACGAAAATTAGGGATTTCTCTTCTCGTTTCCTCGCTTTTTCGTTTCATTGTGACTTTCAAAATTGGTCTATGCTTTCAAATCACAACGGTACTAAAGTTTTCACTTCAAAAACTTGAGATAGGTAGGTCGCCTAGAAGGTAGCATTTATAAGGAATTTCAATGCGGTTTTTAGTTAGAAAACTAGTTGATCTGAGATTTAAAAATAGGTGTAGAATTGAAGCAATAAATAAATAGAAATAAATTTTCTTGGACATATCACAGAACGCCGTTTAGATAGGTGACCGTTAAATTTACAACTGAGCGCTTCCGTGCTTCGGAGGGCACGTTAAACTGTCCCGGCTCTAGCAGTCGTTAAGCCACGACAGAGGCCTTAAGGCGGCCTAAAAACTACGTCACCAGAGTTAGCCACTAACTCATACGAGGGTGCGGTTTTTAAGTTTTGTAATTTTTTTTGTTTAAAATAAACTGCTACCTGGAATCCCTGGCAGAAAAAATGTAGGTATAGTACGTGCCAAATAACACCGCAATACAGGTCATTCACCAACCTTCACCACGATGTCGCAAAATTCTATTTATGAATGGCTAATTCTGTCGCTTTCAATACAAACCTGTCGCTAAGACGGTAATCGCTCGAATCTCGTAGTACTGTTTTTTTACCATACATAAATTGAATTTTGCGACATCGTGGTGAAGGTGGGTGAATGACCTGTATTGCGGTGTTATTTGACACCTACTATAAGTAGGTACCTTCTTAGCGAACACCTTCTCAATGTCCCGGCAAAAGACCACCGCTGGTTGGAACAGCTTGGCAGCGATGAATACTAACGACAGCAGCTTGGTTGGCCTGTCGGTTACAGCGCTGAACACTTGAGGGGATATGTCGATTTTCACGCCATCTGGTGATCCAAAGGTACATGAGACTTGACATCTTTACGTCTCAGAGTGATGGACGCAGTGTGATGCATTATTGAGGGAATCGTAAGGGTTTTTAGGAGTTTTTAGGGATTTGTAGGTGTTTGTAGGGATGTTGTAGGTTTAAGGGCCTTACAGAAAATTTTAAATACAATCATGCCACTTATTGATATACGCGCACGAAGTTGCGGGCAGACCACTAGTAAAGAAATATTCATGGGCGTTTTAAATAACGCCCTCTACCTAGTCCCAAACTAACCAAAGCTTGCACTATGGGTACTAGATTGCTGATACTTATTTTGTAAATTCATAGTAACACCCAAACATAGAACAATCATGTTCAATCATGTTTGCCACACAAATGTTTGTTCTCAGTGGAGATCGAACCCACGAGCCACAGCACGGAAGGCAGAACTATCCCCACCGAGGCCCTAGTACGAGTTTTCAGTGTATAGTGTGGGTGTGAAACGTCTGACGTCCAGCACACTAGTGTGCGCTGATTTGTATGGAGACACTGAGCGGATTCTTTGAGAAGCTCGACATGCGAGTACGGGCTTGGTGTAGACCAAGCTTCTTAAAGAATCCGCTCAGTGTCTCCATACAAATCAGCGCCCACTGGTGTGCTGGGCGTCAGACGTTTCACACCAGATTTACACACCAAAACTCGTACCCACTGAGCTGTGACATCTAAACTAACTCATTTCTCCAGCGACGCAGTCCACAAGGAAAGACTTTCCGTTGCGTGGTGGACCAACAAGCAGCACGGCTTTGTTTCGAACAGCCCCAGGTTCGATTCTCGAGCCAAACACACATGACATGAGCAGGCGACGTTTGATATCTCCGTATCCAGGGGGTGGGAATCTTAAGAAAGTATTTTTTTTTATATATATATTTTTTTTGTTTATTTATCTGCATTCAAACAATCCGAGCCTTGTCAGTAGCTGCAGTATGTATCACAGTAAGTATCACAGTAATCACATGATTTATCTGGGAAGTTCTCTTAAATTTTCTAATTTTCTGCGCAATTTTCCTTCTTCCTTCTTTTATAAGAACCTTCTGTCAATAGCAAACACAACAAAACAAGAATTAGCGAAATCGGTCCAGCCGTTCACGCGTGATGCCGTGACCAAGGGAAATAGGGATTCATTTTTATACAGGATGTCCCACGGCCATGCCACATGGAGGGAAAGTATCTTAAAATATGTAGATAGAAAATTTTACTGAAAGAAGACTTTATTTTAATTTTAAAAACAATTTAATCTGCATTCAAAGAATTTAGAATAATTGCCTGTCTGAACCGGGAATCGAACGCACCAAATTGTAACACGAAGCACAAGTTATTTTCGGATACCCGTCAAAAGGCTCAATCATAAAGTTTTTTTTTTCAAATAACATAGCGTCTTAAATAAGAGGAAGTCCATGAATTTTCTTTTTAAAATCATAATAAAGTCTTCTTTCAGTAAAATTTTCTATTTTCTCTTCCATGTGGCATGGCTGCGGGACGCCTCATATATCGAGATTATCATAATAAGCTTATTGAATTTTGTAAAATTAACTAATATGTCTTACTTAGCATTTGGATCTTGTATATTCAGCTCATAAGCTGCATAATTAAAATCTCCGAAGATATCCTTAATCTTCGACGTCGGTTTTGAGATAATCCCAAGATCGAACACATCCTGTAAATAATAGTTTTAATTAAAGATAACCACAACGAAATATACAGGGTGTTAGTTAACTAAGTAGTAAGTATACCGGAATGTATTATGACCACCTCTCGTAAAATTCAGGAATTAATTAATTAATAAACTCAAAGGAGTTTAATATGCCTGATATTTCACAATTTAAGTATTTACAAAAAAAAATGTGTATTCTATCAGCCATCTAGTTCCAATAGTACAAGCTTTGCTTAGTTTGGGACTAGAAGGCGTTGTGTTAAATGTCCGTGAATATTTATTTATTTAATGTGTTTTTAACTTGTTAAGTTAAAACTAGTGGCTAAAAACTATCCCCTATTATTGTTTAAAATTATTCGGGTAGGTAACGTTGTAAAAAATTATAAAATCTGTTAAAATTATGACCAATGTTTATGAACTCCATTAAATAAATAAATAAATATTCACGGACACTTAACACAACGCCTTCTAGTCCCAAACTAAGCAAAGCTTGTACGATGGGAACTAGATGGCTGATAGAATACATACATACATTTTTTTTGTAAATACATACTTATAATACATAGAAACACCCAGACACAGAACAAACATCTATGTTTGTTCTGGGTGGGGATCGAACCCACGACCCACAGCACGAAAGGCAGAGCTACTACCGATTGAGCCATGACGCCTGTCCATTACCATTACCATTACACTTGCTACTTCTGGTAATTTTGGCAAAGTATGAACGAACCTTGTTGCCATCATACGAATAGTTTAGTATTTGCTCTCAGTGGGGATCGAACCTACAACCTACAACACAAAAAGCAGAGCAATTCCAACTGAATAGTATTTAATAAAAGTGCACTTAAAGACTTTCAGAAAACACCTTACACGACATTGATGATGTTGATTGATGATGTTAATTATTGGAATATTTAGTATGCTCGCGAGGTCTACAGCTCCCAGAGCCACTAGTTTATTTTATTGAGTGACAAAATCCACAGCTCTTAAGTATAATGGTAAATCTTAATTTTAAAGCAGATAGCCAAAGACAGATTTACATTCTAAGTACAGTAACATAATATAACATAACATAAGCTAAAATCGACGACAGTCACTAGAATACAAAGACAGAAAAAAAAAATAGATGTAGAATAATGCAGTTGTAAGGGTGTGTAAGGGTAAGGTGTAAGTATCAGAAGTGCTCGGTGGCTAGGCTTGCTTAGACAATCTTCACAGATTATCTAAGTTAAGCAACGTTCTGCGCGGTCACTATTTGGCTGGGTGACCATTACATTTACATCTGAGCACTTCCGTGCTTCGAGCACGTTAACCTGTCCCGGCTCTAGCAGACTTAAGGTGGCCTATAAACTCCGTCACCAGCGTTGGCCACTAATTCATACGATCTTGCTTGCTTGGTAGTTATTATGTCCTAATTATTATTATTATTATTATTTTATACACAGGCAGCTTAAAGCTGATATGTGTATATCACTTAATATTGTCTGTGCACTTGGTTTATCTATTCTGTTTTTAAATGTGTTAACCGTTGGAGCACTAATTATAGTCTCTGGCAGCCTATTCCAGGCTTCAACCACACGGTTTGGCAAGAACAAACAGTTTGGTTTGGTTTTTAATTGTCAATAGAAACAAATTGTTTAGATAAGTATCATATATTCAGCTAGGGAGCTGTGTTGACTGAGTGACGCAACCTTGTACCCACCTACCCACATATATCTGCTTTATTATTCCTCAACAAAATAGACTAGTAAAAGTAGGTCATACATCACAGTAGTACATCTCCGGGCGACCTCTTTTACAAGAAGCTCTACTAAGTAGGTACCTGCTTAACTTTATTAGTTACTAGCAACCCGCTCCGGCTTCGCACGGGTGCAATGCAGTGATGATGATGATGTATTATACATATAAATCTTCCTCTTGAATCACTCTATCTATTAAAAAAAAACTGCATCAAAATCTGTTGTGTATTTTTTTTTTATACAATATAGGCAACCGTTTGACCACAATCTCACCTGATGTTAAGCAATGATGTGGTCGACGATGTAGCTCGGTTACGTAGATACCTATTCACTCTACTCTTGAAAACTTCCAAATTATAGTCATTGGGGAACACAGACGCCGGCAACGAGTTCCACTCTTTGGCTGTCCGCATAATAAATGTAGACGCAAAGCGTTTAGTGCGGATTTTTCATAGTGAACAATACTATAAACAGACTGTGCTGTGACGCCTGTTGCTATGAGTACTTACTTACCTCCAAACTCTTCAACAGGTTACTATCCACGTTCAATAGTTTCGGCAGAGGCGGCGTCTTGGGCCTCTTCCTAGGCCTCTGCTTCGGGAACTTCCAGCCAACATTCTTGTACATCAATTGATGCATTTTGATGAGGAGTTTCAGATCCAACCTGGTTATATTGGGTTTAGATGAGAGAAACTTCCTTCTGTACTTATATTTTACTAGCTGATACCCGCGACTTCGTACGCGTCTCCACAAAAACTTGGCGCTCTGCTGTTCCGAACAACTTTTGTTGGATAAAAAAAAAAAAATTTTTTATTTAATAATAAAAAAAACTTTAGTCTATGATGTTAGCAAACCACATTAGCAAACATTTTTATCCGGATGCTGGAATCTACGGGGTAGAGTGATGATGATGATTAAGGAAGTGAGAATTTTATTAATTTGCGGTGCCCTAATGATGAATATGTATGAGCTGTTTTCCCAGACTTTATACCCTAACCCATCACTATCCACCCCAAGCAAGCAGCTAATCAGCTCTTTGTTACGCGACAGTAAAAAAATATGTCAGTTTTGACAGTACTGTTGAAATGTCATTTGGGTGTTCACGCAAACAAATGTACGTATACCTATAACGCAAACTAGGTGTCAGCCATTTTGTGTGTAGAAATAAGACTGGCTTTATAAAACAACAGCCAAAGGAAAAAAATACCACATGTTCATTTAGGGTTGTGAGATTAATGGAAAAGAATCGATTAAATAAAAATCGATTTTTCTTTATTCAAAAATATCGATTTGTCAAAAATCGATTTTTATAAAAATAAAACGATTTTTGCGAAAAAATCGATTGTGTATTTGGTTTCCTAAACCAAAGAGGTACACAAATGTCCAGTCCTAAATGTCCTAATTTGCAAGATTTTTTCAGATTAATATTAAAATAAAAATCGATTATATGAAAATAATCGTTTTTAATAATAATCGATTATTTTTTAACATCCCTTACATCCCTATGTTCATTCGATCTAAGCGCACTTTCGCGGCCGGATAAGTTTGTGTTTTAGTGTTGTTTATTTTCGTAAAAAGTGATTTTTATTGTTGTTGGTGCTGTGCTAACGATGAAGCGGTAAGTTTGTAATGTTTTTACATTCATTGGTTTTGATAAAGTTTTCATTCCAAATCTTGCTAATTTCATCAGCCACCCAATTTTTTTTCTGCGAAGTAGGTAGGTACTCTAACGTTAATCCCTATGTTTTGACCTAAAATCTAACTATTCATACTAAAAAACTAGTGGAATAGATCAACAAAACATATATTTATGTTATTTAGGTGTTATATTGTTAGGATGTAATTAGATTTCTTCAAAATAGTGAAATAAATACTAGCATTCTACGCATTAGCCAGGAGCGGGCAGCTACGCAGTTCGAGAAACGCGTTCAAGGTCAACGTAGCATCCATTTTACCGCGTACTATGCCCATGCCGCTGCCGGCAATAATTCCGGACTTATTGCCACAGCAACATCGCCTTTATTCTCACTAGGGAGCTAGGGCATGAATTTGGGCCCGGAGATGGTACACGAACATGCCTCTGTCCCGGCTCCCGGCCCAAGTTCATGCCCTAGCTCCCTAATGAGAATAAAGGCGATGTTGCTGTGGCAATAAGTCCGCGGCATTAATGCCGGCAGCGGCATGGGCATAGTGTGCACGTGGTATTTTGCCGGTTTTAAATAGTAATGGATGTGGCATTTCAGTATGTCATAATCATCATCATCATTTCGATATTAATGGTTTTTTTTTAATCTTTTGGTAATTATGTAACAACCTGGTAGGTACCTACGTAATTAGAACTTTGGATAATCATCGTCATCATTTCGATTTTAGTATTTCTTTTTTTTATGTTATAGTAATTATGTACCTACCTAACTAACTTGGTAGGTACGTAACTAAACTATAGACAGTCACATGCAAGTGTTAATTTCTATGGCACATTGTAGAAAGGGTAGCATACATTTTTTGTAGGGGCTATTGACCTTCTTCAAAGTGGGTATTTTCTTAAAGAGTAAAAATGTAGTTCCTTAAGGTTAATTTTTTACATAAATACAGCCAAAAATGATAATTAATGATGCTTTATATCAAATAATATTTAATGTCCACAATTTTTTAGTGTAAGTGTAATGAGGGTGGAAGACCTACCCCAAGGGCGGCCTCTGGAGCGCGCACTAACAATTAAAAGAAAGCGTCGCTGGAAGCCGACAGAGGCAGTTCCAGTGCCTGAGTGCCCCGTGCCATCGCCGATACTGTAAGTTCTTTTTTATCATTCATTCTAAGCAAAAGTAAAATTTATTCGATTGCATTAAAACATAAACTAATCACAACTCTTGTTGTAGTATTCACACCGGACCGTCTCGGGACTCGGATATTTTTGATGTGCTGCATGCTGGTATGTAGATATTTCAATTCATTATCATGCCTAAGATTGATATCAATTACATCCCAATTTAAAAAAAAATGTTGGTTTTAATAGGAAGCGATGAGGAATCCAGCGACAACGATGAGGACGAAATGGTAGTAGCTGTACCAGTACCTAGGGCAGCTCGCGTTTTGCTGGAGACGCCGGAGGATGAGGAACCAATGATCGATCAACCACCTATCGATCAGCCGATCATCGACCACATATCTCCGGCTGAACATTTTCCAAAATCCGTGTATGATTTTGACTGGAGACCGTTTCCGAATCCTCCAATTCAACCTGAATTGAGGAGAGAAACGTTCTCACAAAGTAATTGCGGACCCACAGTTCCACTGGTAGATCCATATGACATATTTATTGCCATGTGGGAACTTCCTTTTATGGAATACATCGCCTCGGAAACTAACACGTACGCGCAGCAGTACGCCGAAAAAATGATGAACGATGGCAGCCTCACACCCAAAAGCCGCATCTGCGAGTGGCGGGACACGGACGCAGATGAGCTGTATGTGTTCTTTGCAATAACACTGGCAATGGGGGCTGTGATCCGAAGTCGGATTGAGGAGTACTGGTGCGACGTGGAAAACGTGTTCTCAACACCCGGGTTCCGCGCACACATGAGCCACAGGAGGTTCCTACTGTTGAGCAAGTGCTTGCACTTTGCCAACAGCTGCAACTTAGTAGGGCGGAACCTGGACGCTTCCGAGGCGAAATTGTTTAAGCTCCAACCTGTGATAACGCACTTAAACAATAAATTCTCCGCTATGTACAATCTGAAGCAAAATATTGCTTTAGATGAATCCTTGCTGCAGTGGAAGGGTTGGTTGTCTATCAACCAATTCATCCCCAACAAGGCAGCACAAGTTGGCATAAAATCGTACGAGATATGTGAATCGCAGAGTGGGTATTTGTGGCGATTTGAAGTACATGCCCACCAAAGAGTACATTCTACAACATTAAATTCACCTGGTGATCCCATGGCAGCATACACGCCTACTCTCGTCCTCAGGCTGGTCCAAGGTCTGGAGCATCGTGGACACACCCTCTGGATGGATAATTATTATAATAGCCCGGCACTCGCTCGCAAATTGAAAACCCTTGGTTTTGACTGCGTCGGAACGTTACGAACCAATCGGCAATATGTGCCTGTTGAGTTAACGGACCTGACCAAAAACAATATGCGTCCCGGTGAGTTGGCGGGGTATACCTCAGGAGATGTGGATCTCATGGTATGGAGAGATCAGAACCGTGTGGCGACGATTTCTACGTATCACGGGAACTCCATCTTCACCGAGGCAGACGGTATCTCAAAGCCCATACTCATCCGAGACTACAATGTCTGCATGGGGGGTGTGGACAAAAAAGACCAGATGCTAGCGACATATCCCATCGAGCGCAAGAGGACGAGAGTGTGGTACAAAAAACTGTTCCGACGCTTGTTGAACGTGTCCGTATTAAATTCATTTATTATTCACAAGTCCCAAAATATACCTGACATGTCCCGAAATTTGACCCACCGCGAATTCCGCACTAAATTAGTTTTGACCATTCTCTCAAAACATTCCCACCCTTCCCCCCCCACAATATACAAAAATGCAGTTAAAACGCACTACCCAGGCGAAAACCCTTTTATCCCGAGTGGCAATAGCCGACAACGCAGGGTATGTGTAGTGTGTCATAAGCGCACATCGACGCATTGTGTAGGTTGCGACAAAAAACCGGTTTGCATAATTGATTGCTTTAGATCGCTTCACTCTTAGATTTTACTAACAAACAGACTGTCAGATAGACGGACAGACAGACAGACAGATTTCACCATGAATACCCAATCTGAGATTCACAAAATGCTCGTGCGTGAGACTCATAGCCCTCATCGATGTCATGGTCATCTGCGGCCAATAACATAATCCGTTCGATTTTTTATAATTTTTTTGCTTACGTGTTTGTTTAAGTGCGTTACAGCCACTGCCATCTTAAGCCTTGGTCTCGCGATAGCAACGCACAACGCTGCGGTGTGCAGCACAACGCAGAGTACCGCGTTTGCTCCTCGCCGCTAACGTCGACTGCGACGTAACAAAAGACCATATACGTTTTCCATACGATTATGTGTCCGGCGCTGCATGCCGCATACCGCTGGGTTGTGCATTACGATGGCGAGAGCAACACAAATACATTAATACGGATTGTACCTACTTTAAACTAACTTATTGTCATTTTATATTTTTTGTGTTAATTCATACCTTTTTTTTCTACTCTTTTTTTGTAAACAAGTGATCACTAATTGGGGAGCACACTTTCTTCTGTAACACAGTTTTTTACAAAACTAACACAGAAGACAGGGTTCTACCTTGATTTTGAACATGTTTATTAAGTATTAAATACATTTTGTACTTATTAGTATTTTTATTAATGTATTTCTTTTTTGCTCAACAGTTAGGCTCTAAAGTATGAACAAAACAAATCGACGAACATACTAAAATGCCACATCCAGTTTCGTTGGTTGATCCTTGGCATTGTTATCATAGAATATTGCAAGTTTTTGAATGTTTTGACTGTTGAATTTCTAAATGTTATTGTATGGTAATAGGTGATTATTTTATCATGAATATATTGTAAATATATTATACATTTTGGATACAATATTTACAAAATACACATGAAACAGTTGAGCTAGCCACAAACCGTTGCAAACGATTTATAGATAGCTCAACTGGTCCAAATCAGTACCAATCGGAAGCGTGCCCAAGACACTGGCTGCATTGCCGCGCTGAATAGCAATGCTGATACGCGGCCTAGATAATCACCAGCCCTCAGGTCACCACGGACCTAGAGTTTTTTTTTTTGGATACTAATATTTTTGTCTAACTCATTGAGGGCCGGTTTCACCATGCCCTGTTTGTTAAACTAACAGCTTGTTAGCCATTTAACGGACTGTTAAGGTCGTTTTGTGTTTCACCATGCCCTAACCAAGAATTATCTTCATTAACAGACTGTTAAATATAATCGCTGATCTGACGGCCACCATATAAACCAGCTAAACAAAAATACATCTGCTTGCGTTTTATTTAAACAGCGCTGAACGTCGTTTTAATTTAGTCGCATGACATTATCATTCACATAACGGTTGATTTAGTAATCCTTTGTCAATTTTGTTTGGTGGGACGTAAAATACTTAACAATACAATAACATTCTTGTTAATTTTGACGCCCGATTACGTAACACTCTGTTAGCAAGACTTTGGTGAAACTGGGCCTGAACCTACTTTGTACTACATCACATTAAATTCTAAGGGTGAAATACTGAAACGTCATTCAAATTTGAGCACCACAATTGCTCTGCCTCTGTTTGACATTGCTCATTTGTAAGAGATGGCAATAATTTAAGCGTGACTTAAATTGAGTGGGGTTTGAGCGGCGTTTGAGTATTCGGCCATAAGTTTGGTAGGTATTTGGAGGTGATTTTCAAGAAGTCTGGTATTTATTTCACACATCGTAAATAATATGCTTGGGATGTTAGAACCTTTGTCTGAACAGAGTTTATGAATTACTCTTATGACTTATGCCATTAAATAAGCCACTTGACTTTCGTGAAATTTATAAATAATCTTAGAAGTTGATACTCTTCACAACTGTGCGCAAGGGTCGCCGATAACGAACCTGTTTTGATGATTATTGATTGAGTGAGCGAAGCGAACGAAGATCTTAGTGACAACTTGGGCAAAAATGCTTTGTGTGTTTGTATGTTTGTTCGTCGAGATCTTTTGAACTGCTTATCCGATCTTCACAGAATTTGGTAGGTATACGGATAGTACTCTTAAGTTTTACTGGTTTGTTAAATGAAGTAAATCGGTCAAGGGGTCGTGAAGTTACGAGGGTCCAAAGGGAGTAAAAAAAAGTCGTACAAAAATATCAAGTGGGGTGTCATATGATAGGGTTTTGTTTAGACATTCCAAAACCGTTATTTTGATTCTAGGTTTAATAGTTTTTGAGCTGTTGTAAAAATTATAAAATTGGAAAACCCAGCGCATAACGTATGCTAACATTTCTTGGAGTTTCAATGATTTTATAGTTCAAATAAGACTGGTACTTAGCTAGACGGCGATTTCGATATGATTTGCAAAGTTTATTGCAACCATTGGTCAATAAAAATTGTTTGAGGTTTATTAACCTCCGACCATCACGAGATCTCAGTTCGGGGCGAACTACTAGTACCTACATACCTACTTAAAGTCGTAAAATAGAAGACAATCATCATTAATTTAATTTTACCAAGCGGTGTGCGCGCGCCAACCACTAACGAAGGCACTCCGCACATCGTCCATTTTTCGCACGTCCGTCATGCTTCGCAGATAAGGAGTTGTAATTGATGTTGTCTTTTGTATGTGTAGATACTAGGCTTAGACGATGGTACAGTACTACAAGCCTACTGCATCTAATCATGTGCCAGCCACTACAGCGTACAGTACTACTGGTTCTAAACATGTGCCAGCCACCGCAGCGTACTGTACTACTGCATCTAAACATGTGCCAGCCACTGCAGCGTACAGTACTACTGCATCTAAACATGTGCCAGCCACTGCAGCGTACAGTACTACTGCATCTAAACATGTGCCAGCCGCTGCAGCGTACAGTACTACTGCATCTAAACATGTGCCAGCCACTGCAGCGTACAGTACCTACTACTGCATCTAAACATGTACCAGCCACTGCAGCGTACAGTACTACTGCATATGAACATGTGCCAGCCACTGCAGCGTACAGTACTACTGCATATGAACATGTACCAGCCATTGCAGCGTACAGTACTACTGCATATGAACATGTGCCAGCCACTGCAGCGTACAGTACTACTGCATATGAACATGTGCCAGCCACTGCACCGTACAGTACTACCGCATCTAAACATGTACCAGCCACTGCAGCGTACAGTACTACTGCATCTAAACATGTGCCAGCCACTGCAGCGTACAGTACTACTGCATCTAAACATGTGCCAGCCACTGCAGCGTACAGTACTACTGCATCTAAACATGTGCCAGCCACTGCAGCGTACAGTACTACTGCATCTAAACATGTGCCAGCCACTGCAGCGTACAGTACTACTGCATCTAAACATGTGCCAGCCACTGCAGCGTACAGTACTACTGCATCTAAACATGTGCCAGCCACTGCAGCGTACAGTACTACTGCATCTAAACATGTGCCAGCCACTGCAGCGTACAGTACTACTGCATCTAAACATGTGCCAGCCACTGCACCGTACAGTACTACCGCATCTAAACATGTGCCAGCCACTGCAGCGTACAGTACTACTGCATCTAAACATGTGCCAGCCACTGCACCGTACAGTACTACTGCATCTAAACATGTGCCAGCCACTGCACCGTACAGTACTACCGCATCTAAACATGTACCAGCCACTGCAGCGTACAGTACTACTGCATCTAAACATGTGCCAGCCACTGCAGCGTACAGTACTACTGCATCTAAACATGTACCAGCCACTGCAGCGTACAGTACTACTGCATCTAAACATGTACCAGCTACTGCAGCGTACAGTACTACTGCATCTAAACATGTGCCAGCCACTGCAGCGTACAGTACTACTGCATCTAAACATGTGCCAGCCACTGCAGCGTACAGTACTACTGCATATGAGCATGTGCCAGCCACTGCAGCGTACAGTACTACTGCATATGAACATGTGCCAGCCACTGCAACGTACAGTACTACTGCATCTAAACATGTACCAGCCACTGCAGCGTACAGTACTAAGGGACATGGGGCAACAGTGGTTCATGATGCTGTATATCATCTAGATTAGATGCAAAGGCCTTCATACCTCATCAGCTCGTCCACAAATTTTCTACAGTCCTTGTGCAGTTGACACATCAGATCCTCTGTTAGAAGTGGCTTTAAATACCTGCAAAAGAAATAGATACCTACAAATAACTATAGTTTAAGTAGTAGAGATTCTTGTAAAAGAGGACGTGCGGGGAAGTATACTACCAAGCAAGCAAGCGCGTATGAATTAGTGGCCAACTCTGGTGACCGAGTTTCTAGGCCGTCTTATGGCCTCCGTCATGGCTTAACGACTACTAGAGCTGATACTACCAGGTGCTGATGATGGCAGCTCATCGGAACTTGACTTTTCAATGGTGTTTACGATCAATAGAATGATCGTAAACACCACAGAAAAGTCATAGGAAAGCAAATACGCAATGTCGAGTACGTAGATGACATGTTTTCCAGTCATTCTTAGATGCGAAACTACTGAACCGATTTTGATTAAAAATTATGGGACCAAACGCTTTTGAAGCTGACTGACAATCAACGCACAGCCTAAATTATAAGTCGTAGAGGTATGAAATTTGGAGGGTAGTATCCGTATATAGTGTAGGGGTACACTAAGAAAGGAATTTTGGAAGTCACACCCTAGACTCTAGTGTTGCTCGCGTTCTAGACCCTCTGGACTCTAGAGGGTCTAGAACGCGAGCAACACCGCCGCCGGCAGCTACTCAAAAATATTTTTTTTAATTATTGACCGCTTTTTACGTCTATTATAGAAAAATACAAATGAACAAACCCGTATATTGTGTCTGCGCAGGTCTCTGGAGGAAACCGGTCGTATATTGACCACGCCGTGCGATATTTTTCAAGTGCCTGTTGAAGAATAATGTCTTGAAATGGATTAAGTACCTAAAAACTGTGGAAATTACCTACCTAAAAACTTAGATGGAAACACCGAGGAAGGAATTTCTATAATCTACCAATCCGTATTTTTATACGAGACTAGCTTCCACCCGCGACTTCGTCCGCGTCCCGTTTGATCCTGTTGATTTTCCGTGATAAAAAGTATGTGTTAATCCAGGTTTCGAACTATATATATATATATATATATATATATATATACTCCAAGTTTCTTCCAAATCAGACCAATAATTGCAGCGTGATTGAAACGCAATCATCCAAATATATATAAACTTTGACATTTAAGTATAATAATTAAGTCTAATATTAGTGGGACGGGATGTGATGCGATGGACAAGCAATGGCCTCCTAGTTCACAGAGGACGCGCCTGTGAGGCAATGCACTGCGTCCATCGCTCACTGACGCCTATACCCAGCAGTGGGTAAAATAAGGCAGTTAATGATGATGATGACTTCCCTGGACAAGCTCCTTGACCAAAAACCCTTCTACTAAATTACCATTAACTAAATTACTTGATACTCACATCAGACAGGTCTCCCATGACCTGGGACCTCTGCACCTGGTATCCAGGGTCTGAGAACGGGTTGCAGCTTACAGCTATTTCACAAAGAACACTTCAACTAAATTGCTTGATACTCACATCAGACAGGTCTCCCATGACCTGGGACCTCTGCAACTGGTATCCAGGGTCTGAGAACGGGTTGCAGCATACAGCTATCTCACAAAGAACACTTTAACTAAATTGCTTGATACTCACATCAGACAGGTCTCCCATGACCTGGGACCTCTGCACCTGGTATCCAGGGTCTGAGAACGGGTTGCAGCATACAGCTATTTCACAAAGAACACTTCAACTAAATTGCTTGATACTCACATCAGACAGGTCTCCCATGACCTGGGACCTCTGCACCTGGTATCCAGGGTCTGAGAACGGGTTGCAGCATACAGCTATTTCACAAAGAACACTTCAACTAAATTGCTTGATACTCACATCAGACAGGTCTCCCATGACCTGGGACCTCTGCACCTGGTATCCAGGGTCTGAGAACGGGTTGCAGCATACAGCTATTTCACAAAGAACCCTTCAACTAAATTGCTTGATACTCACATCAGACAGGTCTCCCATGACCTGGGACCTCTGCACCTGGTATCCAGGGTCTGAGAACGGGTTGCAGCGCATCTTGAAGATTTGTTCTGCCTCCTTCTTCTTCGCTTCTCTTTCTACCTCCGCTTTAAGCGCTGCGTCCGCTTTCGCTTGCTCTTTTTCTTGTTTCAACTAAAAGAAGTTATTATTTGGTTACTAGGCGCCGCCCGCGACTTCGTTCACGTCCCGTTGGATCCCTAGATTTTCCGGGATAAAAAGTAGCCTATGTGTTAATCCAGGTCACGGATAATATACAAGGTGTAACATAATTACCCTATAAGCCCAAAGGGGGCGTAATCAGACCGACCACCTGAGTGCTTGGACGTGTGCAAAGGGTCAATAAATCGTTATTGAAATTTTCACACAAAAGTACAACTTTTATTATTTTAGAAATTTGCGGCAACCCTAAGTGTTTGTTTACTATTTGCGTAAACCCATACAAATGCACACGTAGGTACCATCCTACCGCGTCGCACGCACACGCTAGCTGTGTGTAGGTACATTTTAAGTAAAAGTTACGAGCTCATTTCTTGAATGAAAATCTTCGAAATCTCAAAAGTCGTAAAAAAAAACACTGTTCTCCATGACCTGTATAATACCCACCTGTCGGACTTATAGGGTATTTATGTTACACTGTGTATATTGCAAGTTTCATCCAAATCGGATCAGTACTTTTTGAGCCAATTCGTTACAAACATATACTTAGGTACATACAAATATTTTCTCTTTAGGTATAATTGACCGAGCGAGCGAAGCGAGCGAAGCGTCTCAGTTTCCACATTGGCAAAAAATGCGTTTGTCCGGATGTCTGTCTGTCTGTCTGTCTGTCTGTTCTCCTCTACAGGTCGCATTTTTCAACCGATCTGGACGAAACTTGGTACACAGGTTATATGACTTATTAGATTTTTTTTGTCGTCGGGGATTTTTGATTGGAGGGGTACTTCCCCCAAAAAAAGGGCAAAAAGGGGGCTATTTGATATACTGGATATCTCCACCAAATTAGATCCGATTTCGATTATTCTTTTTTTATTTGAAAGGTAGTAACTATAAGTTGGTCTCATAAAAGTTTGGCGAAGATCTGATAAGGATCTTCAGCATGATGAACAGGATAGCTCATCAAACAATCGATGGTTTTCAATCAAATTTGAGAGAAACACAAAGGACCTCACAAGATGATGCAAAAAAAAATCAAAAAGATCAAAAAAATCACAAAACGGAAAATGCACTTGCACATTATACCTATTCCTCAAAAATTTACAAAATTAAATAGAAAAAACATCACATCACACACACACACACACAACATTTTGCATTAGGTATAGTTAGTTTTCAATACGTGACAGGCTGTAAGCGTTTCGTCGCTATTAGAATACTAACTGATAATTATCTTCATGATGTTTTCCTTCACTGAATGAGAGCATCAGCATAATAATAAGAAATTAATAAAAGTGCACTTAAAGACTTTCAGAAAACACCTTACACGACATTGATGATGTTGATTGATGATGTTGAATATTGGAATATTTAGTATGCTCGCGAGGTCTACAGCTCCCAGAGCCACTAGTATTAGAATAGATAGATAGAGATATAGGACGTCAAAAAAAACAGAAAAAATCATAGAACCCGACCTGTTCCTTAGTCTTCCCCTTAGTAGCAGCCAGAAGCTTCTCGTCCTCGAGTTGTTTCTCCTCGATGGTGGGGTATTCTCCGGTGATCACCATCATGGTACCACCTTCGATATCGTACGGAAACTCAGGGAAGAAACCGTACCCATAGAACCTATTAAAAACAATTTAAAAAACAGTCTATAGCAAAAAATATTAATAATGTTGGAAACCATAAGTCAATAAGTTTGTACCTAAGTACACTACGGCCGGCGGATCTAGACCGGTCTGAAGTTGCGCTTTCGGAAATTGTGCGCAGGTACAGGCGAGACAAACCACCTATTCGACCCTAAAAGTGACTACTGCGCAGCGTTCCGAACGAACTTAACGCCGGTCTAGATCCGCCGGCCGTACTGTAGGTAATAAATTTATTTACGGCACTAATAATACTATTTTAAGTAAAGTTTTATTGAATAATTCTGTACTACATATTAGGTAGGTAAACTAAGGGCCGAATACTGAAACGTCACTCAAATTTAAACACCACTTAAAATTGCTCTGCCTCTATTTGACATTACTCATTTCATTTGTAAGAGATGGAACTTAATATAAGTAGCGTTTGAGTATTCGGCCGTTAGTACGAAGAAAAAAAATAAAAAAAGTATCGGTCCCGTAGTGAATATCACGTGAACCACGTACGTACGTATTCACTTTCCTGTGAATTTTCTATGGTGTTTACGATCTATATATCCCCAATGAACAACTGCCATCATCATCATCATTTGATGATGAAGCCGTCTCAAATAGAAGTCGGTTACATATAAGTTACTAGCTGCCGCCCGCGACTTCGTCCGCGTCCCGTTGGATCCCGTTGATTTTCCGGGATAAAAAATAACCTATGTGTTAATCCAGGTCACGGACAATATATATTCCAAGTTTCATCCAAATCGGATCAGTAGTTTTTACGTTTAAGAGTAACAAACATCCATCCATCCTTACAAACTTTCGCGTTTATAATATTAGTAGGAAGTAGGATTGTTCAGTGGGGTTCGAACCCGCAACCTACAGCACGAAAGGCAACCCAACAATGCTTTCCCAACTGAGCTATGATAATGACGTCCTTACCATTCTCTGAACCATTCCCGAACATGCACAGTTATATCTTCAATTTGATTATCTTTCTTGTAAACTAGCAATCGCGTATTCTCTCTCTCCATTTCTCTCTGGTACGCTTCTTGTATCTTCTGTCTCGTTTTCCGACGTCTTTCATACATCTATCGAGAAATATATCTACGTTTTTATTATTATCCTTCGTTTCAACGTGACCACAAAGGGTCAATGCCAAAATGGATGGAGCCCAGCGGGCACGATATATTTGTCATGTCGTTTTGTCAAAATGTAAGCATTTTGTACCAGTTTAGGAACTATTGCATTATCTGTGGTACCTAACGACAAAACGCGCCATAATGTACACTTTTGACACTTGTTAGTCGTCGTACCTCTCTGAGGACGAGATAATAGTCATGCAGAAATGTCAAAAGTTGAAAATTCAAAGGCGCGGTTTCTCGACAACATTACCACTGATAGGTAATGGTTTTGACAGAACGACATGACAAATATCTCGCGGTGCGCATCGGGCCTACGATGCGCACCGCGAGATATTTGTCATGTCGCAGGTCTCAATTTTTTTTAAACTTGCAATGATGGAGCTTTGTTACCTACCTAGTTACAATACACTTTCAATATAAAGCAGCGGGAATAATTAGTTATTAGACATTTTACTTCGAATAATGCTTCTTTTTCAATGTTGCTTATCGTATTTACAGGTGTTTACGTCAAAATAATGGCTTTATTTTGCGTTTTCTTGACTGCCTACTGCATAATAGATTATGATAAAACCAACAAAAGTTATAAATACCTAACACATTTGTAGTGTTTGCATCTATTCAGTAGATGCGTTACCCTGTCTCGCTTGCACGAGTGGTTAGGTAACTGTCATGTGTCAAACTCCCGACCTGTCAATGTCTCCCGACGTGAGGGCGGGGGACGAGGGGGTCGGGGAGTTAGCCGACATATACGGTCATGGACGGAGGACAGTGGGAGACCAGCTCGGTGTACCAGTGAGCCAGGGATACAAAGTACAGTATTTTACAACATTAATCTAAAAACTAACTAAATGTATGCAAATCGGGACCTGAAAGGCAGTAATGCCTTTAATCAGTTGGCAATACCTTCGCATTCTCCTCATCGAAGTTGAGTCTCTCTCTGTAGGGGTCAGGAATAAGGCCCAGAAGAACATCTCTTTTGGAGTCTCTTACTCTTTCTCTCTTTACTTTCATATACAACCTAGAACATCCAATGTCATCTATCATTTTGTCAGATTTTGATGATATCAAAAGACAGTCAATCACCTCGCAGGTTCCATGTCACTTCTCATCCCACCCATCCCACTAATATTATAAATGCTAGGCGGAAGCTAATCCCACTCATCAAAAATCTCAAAGTGTATAATTATTGTTTGTGTTTCAATCCTGCACGCTGCAATTGCTGGACCGATTTGGATGAAACTTGGAACATATATTGTTCTTAACCTGAATTATAACATATGGGCTACTTTTTATCCCGAAAAATCAACAGGATCAAACCGGACGCGGATAAAGTCGCGGGCGGGAGCTAGTTTTAAATAAATACTTCTCGATAGTTGAAGTCCTTTTCCGCCAAATTATGTTTCCAGATTTATTTTGGATTTACCTAGTTAAGTTAGAAGATTTACCTAGTTATTTAGTTGATTTTGGATTTACCTAGTTAGAAGCACTACCATCATCTCCGCACTACACCCAGGTTAGTTGGTAGAAAATGCATTAAACTCGCCTCTGTACGATTTTTAAAAGTGCAATAAATAATTTTCTAATCTAATCTAATCTAAGTCCAAAACAGACGCGGTTTTTGGCGGTTTTTGTTAGATCCAAAATAAATCTGGAAACATAGGCGGTTTGTGTCTCAAGAGAAATGTTGATAAGACATTCAGTCGCTTGATTGTTTATATGAGACCGTACATATTACAAGATATTTTTTCCTATGTTGGATATGCCACGTGCATACAAAAAATTTCTTATCTTGTGTTCGTGTCTTATAATGTGCAAAAGGCCTTGGTCTCGCGATTGTAACGTACAACGCAGCGGTAAGCAGCATGCAGCGCCGGACACATAATCGAATGGAAAACGTCTAGTATGGTCTCTTGTTACGTCGCAGTCTGCGTCAGCGGCGAGGAGCAAACGCGGTACTCTGCGTTGTGCGTTACGATCGCGAGACCAAGGCTTTAGTAGTTTCCTTAGTTAGTTTCGTCGCTTCCGAGGACGGATACTCGACACCGCGAAATAGCGTCCCACGTAACAGCGCACTGTTTACATGGCAAATAATACCAATCGAAGTTTTAATAGTAGATTAGTAGCCAAGGGTTGTAAGGCATGAATTGCAGCGCGAGATATTTAGTTCGAGGGTGCAATTGATGCTTACACCCGAGCTAACTACTGTGCTTTACATCTCGATTGTGAGGTAAGTAGAAAAAACAACCGGCATTACAAGAATAAAATATTGTTAATTGCTGCTTCAGCTTCCATTTTCATTGAATCGGGAGTGCAGCTTATATCTTCATCACTTGCAGAACTCATGTTTTTTTCCTAATTAGCACGTAATTATAAAAAAACATCCCAAAACAAACAATATTTAAGGTAAAAGTTTTCTATTCCCGTCTTTTTTCATCTTATTTTTTATTTTATTTTTTTAAGAACGAAATTGAGTTTCGCCGTTCGATATTTAAAATTGATGACTATTATACTCATACGAAGACAAGGCCTAGTATAGTATAATCTGTGACAAGGCTGAATAGCGAAGCGACCTCTTTTGTCATTGGGCTGAATGCATGATGTCTATTGCCAGTATGATGGTTAGATATACGCGAACTTTTTCAAAGAGTGAAGTGTTTTTTTTTAATTACTTACCGCCTGTAGTGTTTGCATCTATTCAGTAGATGCGTTACCCTGTCTCGCTTGCACGAGTGGTTAGGTAACTGTCATGTGTCAAACTCCCGACCTGTCAATGTCTCCCGACGTGAGGGCGGGAGACGAAGGGGTCGGAGAGTTAGCCGGGATATACGGTGATGAACAGAGGACAGTGGAAGACCAGCTCGGTGTACCAGTGAGCCAGGGATACAAAGTACAGTATTTTACACCGCCCTAGGGCTTTTCTAGCTACATTATTACCCTACAGCGCTAATTGGTCACTTACAAGCCCCATTTGGGGGTAATAAGGACCTACTTACCGATTATGAGAGATTTAAATTTTAATATTGTACCTATGTCTAAAGTACTTATACCTATTTGATATGGGTCTGTACCTGTACATTTTTTGAATAAGCGTAGCGGCTTTTGTTTTTATGTATAATGGTGCTTGAACAACCTTTTCAGCGAAGTACATACGCCTTCGTCGGCATCTCGCTCTGAAATCTTCCATGAAATACTGCCTGGAAAGAAAAAAAAACAATATTTATACATTTAACATAACGCCATCTCATCATCATCATCATCAACCTATAGCAGTCCACTGCTGGACGTAGGTCTCTCCCAAGACGCGGCACTGAGCCCGGTCTTTGGCTCTTCTCATCCAGTGTTCGCCAGCTACATGTCTCTTCTCATCCAGTGTTTGCCAGCTACGTGTCTCTTCTCATCCAGTGTTTGCCAGCTACGTGTCTCTTCTCATCCAGTGTTTGCCAGCTACATGTCTCTTCTCATCCAGTGTTTGCCAGCTACATGTCTCTTCTCATCCAGTGTTTGCCAGCTACATGTCTCTTCTCATCCAGTGTTTGCCAGCTACATGTCTCTTCTCATCCAGTGTTTGCCAGCTACATGTCTCTTCTCATCCAGTGTTTGCCAGCTACATGTCTCTTCTCATCCAGTGTTTGCCAGCTACATGTCTCTTCTCATCCAGTGTTTGGCAGCTACAAGTCTCAGATGTTCGCCCCACCTAGCTGGAAGGTGTCCTACACTACGCTTACTTACCTAAACTAAACGCGGTCTCGACTCAAGTATTAGTTTGCTCCAACGATGTCGGTTCTACGGCAAACATGGTCGGACCACTGCCACTTCAGCTTGCTAATCCTAATACAACGCCCTCTAGTCCCGAATAATCTATTTATATCTATCTCTTCTTCTTCTAACTTAAGAGCTCAGCTTTGGTCGGTGTAATTATGCAGTTCTCGCCATTTGTTCCTTTCCAGTGCAGCTTCCTTGACGTCCTTATACGACATGACAGCGATCTTTTCCTTCAGCTGGCTCGTATAGCTTTTACGCGGTCTTCCCCTTCCTCTCTTACCTTCTACCTTTCCTTCAATGATATTTTTAATCAAACTGTCATGTCGTATGAGGTGTCCCATCATTTTTATTTATATCTATACTATTATAAAAAACTGTAAAAAAACTAAAACCAAAATTAAAGATACAAACTAAATATGCAGATCTACTGAATAGATTCTGATTCCGAAAATCGAGTTTGTCTGTTTGTTTGTGGACCACGCCGTAACTACTGGATCAATTTTAATGAAACTTATACCATTCAGAGGCCCTTTTGTAACGTTGTACTAAACATCGTTCAAAAAAATCTAAATATAACTAAAAATATAAAAAAAATAATTAAATAAAAGGTTTATTTACAAAAAACTAAAACATCAACTACATCTAAATATTTACAATTAAAATCTTAAAAACGAATATAAAATATACTATGCAGAACCCTCAAACTATTAAAACTACTCTAAGAGCTTTCGTATTGCGTAACTAGGCAAAAGGAACTCCTAATACCTTAGCGCTTCACGCGTACTAACTATGCCCTAAGCTGTGGCGCGGCACTCAGTGTGCGGCCCTATTCCCTCGCTGGTCGCAGGCTACAACGGACCTCTGTGTTAATAAGGACGCTCTTACTTATTCTATTTTTTCAAAAACTACCTAAGTGTGCCAGGAATCCCGCTAGGGTGAGTTCACAATTTATTATAGCTATCTACCTAAGCGCCTAGTTAAAAATTAGCCCTGTAAAGCTGTCTGCTTAAGCACACGCTAGCTGAATATTTTAAACGTCACTCTAGTCGTTGGCCCTGGTACCTATCTACCCTCAGCACGTGGCTTGGCAGCTGGCTTTTGGACCTAGAACATTTCCTAAGGCCTGCCGTATCTTCCAGGATTCTTCTTCTTCCTCTTCTTCTACTACCTTCCACCATCATCCTCGTTACAAGCTGGGACAGCTGCTTCTTCCACGGCTGGATGATTGGTGCTGGAAGTCTACTGGCAACGTCGCTTACCCATACATTCCTCTGCGCGCGGATGCGCGGTGGTGCTTCCTCAAGCTGGAACTGCTGGACTTGCGGCTGCCTACTCTGTGGGACATTAGGACAAGGCCAGTGACGCTTTCAATCTACCATTCTAAGTGTGCGGCTGTGCAATATTTTATGGACAAGTAAAGGTGTGGTCTGTGAAAAGCTGGTTTCATTCCACATCCTTACAGGACCCCGTCTATCCCTAATCTATCTGCGGCTCAAACGCCGCACTTTCTCCGAATTGAAACATAGGCTTTATTTTATTCAAATCAAAGACGTGCATTCTTAGATACAGCTTGAACTTTCTAAACCAAAAGCAGCCATTTGCTAAGAGGTTCATCGTAAGCTGGTTGACAGATATTTTGGCGGAAACTTTCACACGCGTACGAAGTTGCGTGTATTAGCTAGATGTGAAATAAAAGCTTTTAAAAGTTACCTAAATCTCTCTTGCTTCTGTATGATAGATGCTTGTATGAATTCCTCAGGTATGATTGTAAGAACACTTTCTTCTGAAACAATATTTTCCATACAATTTGTATGAATAAGTCGTATAAGCTAGCTAATCAGTTAACAATAAAATTATTGATCTGATACAGTGTAAATCCATCAAAAATATATCTTCCAGACATCCCCACTAAGAAATCCCCACTGGTGAGATAGATATATAGTTTATTTAAAGATATATAGATAGATAGTATATTTGATACACAGATTTAATGAGCATTTTAATCTAACCGTAATCTGTCTTTAACATGCTACTTATCCAGTTTGGGGATTTTTGGAAAAAAGGTTAAAATATCCACCCGGTAAAGCTGAAAACCAGCGCTGTTTAGCAGGGTGGAACCATCTGCCCTGTTAGACAGCATTAAGCTGAGTCGAGACCGATTTGGCTGCATACAGCGCGGAACGAGACTAGCTAGTACCCACTTGTTACGTTAGGTGACCTATAGCTGTTACTTAACTATTATTTTGTTGGTTTCTTGTAGGTATCTATGTGTTTGCTATATTTTCTACGTCCGTTCTGTATTTTTGTGTGTATGTCAAATAAACTACCTATCTATCTATAAATATGAAACATAGTCAACAGTGTGTACCTATTTGACGCAGTGCATTGCTCTACAGAGCCCATTCTCAATGGACTTATATTCACCTTGCATATTGTAAATACTGTACCTATTTGTTGTAATTTTCTTTGTAAATAAATGTATTTACCCTTACCTGAAACAATATCTTCAAACGAAGGTTCCTCATGATAAGACTCCTGGAGTAAATCATCATCACTGCCAAGCTGAACCACTGGTTTCACCTGGAAAATAATTTATAAGTTTAAAGGCTTTGCCAAACAGAACGCGTACTTACGCCGCGTCAGAGCGCTAAGTTGACGGCGCGCTATAGCGCGGAATTATGTTGTACTATATGACGATATTCTACTGTCACACAGAAGTCACTCAATCACGAACAAATCTGACAGTCGCCGCGTATTGAGAATCTCCTTTTTTGATATAGGTACCTATTCCAGATATCCCCCCTAAGACATACCAGTGGGGATTTTGAAGTCGATTAAAAAGAAAAAGCAAAGCATGATTCGTCGTCTATTTCGTAAAACGAAACGTCGGTTTCGGCGTAGGGTGTACATTTGACGTTTACTACAAAGTCATGTAAACTATAATGTTGTAGGTAGAATCATCAGTTTGTAAACTACCCGCTAGGGGCGCTGCTCAATCTCTATACAACAATATAGTTTACGTCAACTTTGTACGTATACCTAAAACGATCACACTAAGAATGCAAAGCATTCTTGAGACTCTTGAACCATAAGCCTAGACTTTATCCTACCACTATTGGTGGTGCATTTTTCCGCTTAACAGCCTCCAACCACATCCTCTGCAAGAGCTGTTCCATTGAATCTGGTCGACTCTCCAACGGTATATGGTATGGCACCACTATCTGAAATTAATGAATAAAAATATATTTAAGGGGGTTTTCGCCGAACCAGTGGGCCTAGCAGGTACGAGTTTTGGTGTGTAAATCTGGTGTAAAACGTCTGACGCCCAGCACACCAGTGGGCGCTGATTTGTATGGAGACACTGAGCGGATTTTTTGAGAAGCTTAGTCTACACCAAGCCCGTACTCGCATGTCAAGCTTCTCAAAGAATCCGCTCAGTGTCTCCATACAAATCAGCGCACACTGGTGTGCTGGGCGTCAGACGTTTTACACCCACACTATACACAGGAAACTCGTACTTCTACCCTCTGAAGACGTGTCCCGTGATGTGTGACCTTGGAACTCGTACTACTACCCTCTGAAGACGTGTCCCGTGATGTGTGACCTTGAAACTCGTACTACTACCCTCTGAAGACGTGTCCCGTGATGTGTGACCTTACCTGAATATCGCATGGAGTCATCCGGAGTTGAGCGAGAGCTGCATCGACGTAAATATAGTCATTGACGATAAGATGAACTAATTCATTTCTTAGTTCGTAAAGCCTGGAATATAATAACTTTAAAATAAATGCTATTAAATGTATAAAAAATGATCACGAAGCTAATGGCATAGAAATAAAAACTGATATATTCCAGAAATCCCCACTAAGAATTTCCTACCAGCGGGGTTTTCTGGATTTTTTTTTCCATAAATCCCTTTGCTACGACTTAACGTCTACTGTCTCTGACTTGGATTGTGACTTGGATTAACACATAGGCTTTGTACACCGCAAAATCAACGGGATCCAACGGGACGCGAATGAAGTCCCGGGCGGAATATAGTTATACTATACTAGCTGTTGCCCGCGGCTTTGCTCGCGTGGTAGCAGCATACGCATTATTTGGTTAAAATCTTTGATCCTAATTTTAGTCAGCTTCAAAAGAGTTTTATATATTTAGACGATTAGAAGAGAAGATTATAAAGGCACTTACCGCTTCATAAAAACACTTATAATTTCTAATACATAAGGGGAACGCTGCATATGCACACTGTTTAGGTACGCATCGTACATTTTGTTTATCAGGTCACAGTACAACGCGTAGTTTCTACCAAGAACTTCTGGTGGTAATGCGCGCTCTTTTAGGCGCAAAGATTTCGCGGCTTTTTCCTGAAAAAAAAAAGAAAACACTAGTGAATAAGCTTACGGCAGGCATCCTCCTCCTTGCGTCGCTATCCTCAGGGTTGAAAGTGACCTTTATGTAAGACCTTGTTTTGGATGATATTCTTCCAGCGATATCTGTCTGCTGCAGAACGGATGGCACCACTCACGGAGGAATCCAGTGCTGAGCGGACCTGATCGCTCCAACGCATCGGGCTTCGTTCTCGCGACCTCTTTCCCTCCACCAGTGACAACCAGTTTTTCCAAGTTATCACCTCCTTTCCTAGCAATGTGACCGAAAAATACAAAGATTCTGATACGGCAGGCATAGGGGTCATCCATTCACGTGAGACTCAGACGTGGCAGCGTCCACCGCAGTGTGAAATATAAACAGGGCGTCCCACGGCCATGCCACATGGAGGGAAAGTACCATAAATAATGTAGACAAATAATTTAATTCAATCCTTGACAGATTTTTCATGAAAACGTGAAATAGAATGACTAATGTGAGATCGAACATTTTACTGAAAGAAGACTTTATTTTGATTTAGGTTTTAATTTTTTTTTCAAATCAAGTCTTCTCTCCGTAAAAAGTTCGATCTCACATTAGTCATTCTAATTCACGTTTTCATGAAAAATCTGTCAAGGATTGAATTAAATTATTTGTTAGAGTATCATTGGTGAGCTTCCCCAAATGAAGTGCTTCGATGATGAATACCTGCAAATCTTTATCTTCATTGATCAGCTCTTGTGCTTGCTTCACGATCCTTAACCAGTTATTGTGTGCTTCTACGGAGGTACTGATGCTGGGAGGTATTTTTAAGAACGGCATGATTCCTGAGGATCACGAGAAATGAGGTTTTAAAGGTCACTTTTTTTTATGCCATAGCTGATAGACGAGCACGCGGGCCACCTTATGGAAAGTAGTCATCCGCTCTGAAACACAAAAAATGATGCTGGCGAATGCAATAGTTCCTAAACTGGTACAAAATGCTTACATTTTGACAGAACAACATGACAAATATCTCGCGGTGCGCATCTTAGGCCCGCTGGAGTTGACCAGCTTTTGACCTTTTGACTTTTGACCAAGAGTTGAACATACTTACCCGAACTTAAAAAACACTCACTAATATTGCAAAAATAGTAAATAAACTCTTCAGATTACCTACCAAAATATCACGCACTTTCCTTATGTAGTACACTTTCCATTCAACTATGTTTTTTTATATTAACTTTAGAGTATTTTAAACCACATGAATTTTAAAAAGCATCTACTGCAAATTTTTAATTACTTTCCACAAAATTCAACAGGAAATTTAGAAAATAATTTTTAGATTCAACCGTCTACAAAAATTTTGACAAGCTGAAGTTTAGAAATATTCTTTGACAAGAATGACACTAACATCGGGGAACTCGACACTGGCAGAATAGTGACAACTAGCCACAAAGACCATGGAACTTCAAAGCCACAAACCAAGAAGTTGAAGTTGAAGTTGAAGAAATTGATAGGGTCTACCGTGGGCCTACCACATTTGTGCCTCTTGGGGTCTAGACTCTAGGTCCGTGGGGTACCGGTTTTCAAAATATTTTCAGGGCGTCTAGTTGAAGCGACGCTTGACCCGAGGGCTGGTGGTTATCTAGGCCAGCGTATCAGCATTGCTATTCAGCGCGGCAATGCTATAATATTTACACCGTTTATGTAACAAAAAAACGCAACTTAGTCAGCTCCGCACGTCCATCCCATCCCACTAATCCCACTTCCTGTAAAGAATCCAAGTATCTGTCAAAAATCCCACAACCTGTAAAAAATCCCACTATCTGTCAAAAACTCCAGTATCTGTCAAAAATCCGCCTTGTACTCGTTAAACGGAATACTCATTATCATGCTATTACATTATGTTATTTATAATAAATTGCCAAACGAATTTAAGGACATGCCTTTGAATATTTTTAAATGGAAAATAAAATAATGGCTTTTGGACAAATGTTTCTATGACGTCAAGGAATACTTAGATTGTTGACATCTTACCTATATTATTATTATTATGATTATTATTTTTATTTTATTTATTACTGACATGTCTTTCAATTAATTACTGTGTATTAAAATTTTGCACGCGTTGACGAAGCAGAATGTAAGGAACGGCACTAATCCTGATATATTTATAACAACTATTGTACCTACATTTTTTGAAAATAAATATTATGATTATGATCCCACTACCTGCAAAAAATCCCAGTATCTGTTAAAAACCCCAGTATCTGTCAAAAATCCTAGTATCTGAAAAAATCGCAGTATTTATCAAAAATCCGACTTAGTGTACGATTCGGAGAAAAAAATAATCCTAGTATCTGTGAAGTGTCTTTGAATAATTATTAGGTACCTATTTGTTACAGTTGTCTATAGTAGGTGCCAAATAACACCGCAATACAGGTCATTCATCCACCTTCATCACGATGTCGCAAAACATCGCGGTGAAGGTGGGTGAATAACCTGTATTGCGGTGTTATTAGGCATCTACTATAGTACGAGTTTTGGTAATCTCTGTAAAACGTCTGACGCCCGGCATACTGGTGGGCGCATTTGTATGGAGACACTGAGCGGATTCTTTGTGAAGCTTGGTCTACACCAAGCCCGTACTCGCATGTCGAGCTTCTCTAAGAAGCCGCTCAGTGTCTCCATACAAATCAGCGCACACTGGTGTGGGTGTCAGACGTTTCACACCCACACTGTACACTGAAAACTCGTACTAGGCCCTCTGACGTACAGTTGTTTAGCAACTTGTTTTAACTTATCAATAAAATCGACAAGAAAAAAATAAGTTTATTTATAAAGATATATATTTTTTATTAAGTAAGGATAAGGACCCCTTCTCACATTAAAGTTATTATCAAAGTTATATCTGGTAAAAAAAAAAATTAAAACTTAAACTAACCTAATTTGACAGCAGTAAAATTATAGCCTTCTCGTAAACTAGACGTTTACGAGAAAGCAACATATTTAGTGCTGTGAAATTAGTTTAGTTTACTAAATGCAACAACAGAAGACACCAGTGTTGACTCTTTAATCTATTTTACTATTATAAAACTGTAAAATAGCTAAAAACTAAAATTAAAGATATGGATAAACTAAATATGCAGATCTACTAAATAAACGCTTCCGATTCCGAAAATCGAGTTTGTCTGTTTGTTGGCGGATCATGCCTTAACTACTGGACCAATTTCAACGAAACTTATACCATTCGCAAGCCCTTTTTCCGGATTGAAACATAGGCTATATTTTATTGAAAACAAAGAAGTGGATTCTTAGATACAGCTTGAACTTTCTAAACCAAAAACAGCCATTTGAAACGAGGTTCATCGTATGCTGGTTAACAGATATTTTGGTAGAAAGTTACGAACGCGCACGAAGTCGCGGGTATCAGCTAGTTGTCACAATAAATTTAATAGTTTTTCTTAACTTTACATAGCACTTTGATAGCAAATCCATCTTTGTGTTCATATGCATGTGTAATGCATGACTGTATTTATTATCTATTTATATCTAAGAAGAAGCACGAATAAGCACAATATTAGTGGTAAAAGTAATAAAAAAAAAACATAACATAAGTTCCTACTAAAAGTAGTTAAACAAGGTAAAAATTATAATAATTATATGTAGTGCAAGTTCGTTCAATCAGAGAGCCTAGCACCTACGAGTTTTGGTGTGTAAGTTTGGTGTAAAACGCCCAGCACACCAGTGGACGCTGATTTGTATGAAGACACTGAGCGGATTTTTCGCTCAGTGCGGAGAAGCTCGGTCTACACCAATCTCGGGCTCGCATGTAAAGCTTTTTTAACAATCCGCTCAGTGTCTCTATACAAATCAGCGTCCGCTGGTGTGCTGGGCGTCAGACGTTTCACACCAGATTTACACACCAAAACTTGTACGAGGCCCTCTGGTTGTAAGCCGACCGTTGCGGCTCGGCCTTAAATCTCGAACGACACCTCTCATCTGGCCTCGCATCATGGCCAGCCGATTGAAACGTTCCTCGTACACCACGTCGTAGTGGACGTATTTCTTGTTTTCTGCAAATAAAACTTATAAAGAGCTTACATACAATCGCCACTCAATTTATTTTAAATTTTATCACCGTTCAGCATGCTAAGTGTGTAAGTTTGAGGTTTACTACAAAAACACGTAAACAAACAAGAATCATCGTTTTGTAAACTAACCGCTAGGGGCGCTGTTCAATCTCTAGTGTTTATGTTTTACGTATACCACAAAGTTTACGTAAACTCTATTTTTGTATGGAAATTGAGCAGCGCTCCTAGTGGTTTACAAAACTAATGATTCTCGATACAAAATTATAGTTTACGTGACTTTGCAGAAATTAGTGACAGGGAGACTCATAACAGTTAAAAGGTAGGCAGCAGATTAATAGTTCTCTGAGCAGCAGGCCATCTGAGGGCCTAGTACGAGTTTTCAGTGTATAGTGTGTCTGTGAAACGTCTGACGCCCAGCATACCAGTGGGCGCTGATTTGTATGGAGACACTGAGCGGATTCTTTGAGAAGCTTGGTATACACCAAGCCCGTTCTCGCATGTCGAGTTTCTCAAAGAATCCGCTCAGTGTCTCCATACTAATCAGCGCCCACTGGAGTGCTTGGCGTCAGACGTTTTACACCACATTTACACACCGAAACTCGTACTAGGCCCTCTGATGTAAAGTAGTCACACCCGCCCATAGACACCAGAGGGCCTAGTACGAGTTTTCAGTGTTATAGTGTGGGTGTGAAACCCGTTGCTGTTACTGTTGCCATAACGTAGCAATAACAGAAACGGCTGAGCCGTTACAACTTAGCGCAATTGGCCCCCATCACACCAGTGGGCGCTGATTTGTATGGAGACACTCGAGGCATGAACCCACCTTCGTCCTCCCGCGGCGGCGGCGGGCACGGCGGTCGGCTGCTGATGTCAGGATCCGAAGACAAGCCTGCATCGAGAAACAAAGTATTACGTGGTTATTACCTGACCTACTTATTACCACAGAATATTAGTAAATAAATTACAAAGAAAGAAGTCCACAGCCATGTTCATATCCTACAATCAGTGGCGAATCAAAATTTAATTATGAAAAACTCCATATATTTTCTTTATCATTGCTGAGGGCCTAGTACGAGTTTAGGTGTGTAAATCTAGTGTAAAACGTCTGATACCCGGCACACTAGTGTGCGCTTATTTGTATGGAGACATTGAGCGGATGTCTTGAGAAGCTTGACATGCAAGTACGGGTTTGGTGTAGACCAAGCTTCTCAAAGAATTTGCTCAGTGTCTCTATACAAATATATGGGCATAAATCACATGACTTATTGTTAATTAAGATAATATTCGATCGAACGAGCGAAGTGAGCGAAGATCTCAGTGTCAACTAGCGGGGTTGTATGTTGGTATGTTTGTTAGAGCATAACATACGAGGTGCTTACCGATCTTCTTAGAACTTGGCCTACAAAGTGTTGTCTTTTAGGTTTTACTGTTTTGAATAATCAAGAAAATCGGTCAAGGGGCTGTAAAGTTATAAGGGTCCAAAAAGAAGTAGTTGTGTTGTGTTGATAGTGTTGTTGTTTATGATAGGGCTTTGTTTAACAACGCCCGACTTGATATTTTGGTACAACTTAATTTTTTTGTTACTTCCTTTGGAACCTCATAACTTTCCAACCTCTTGACCGACTACGAGATCTCAGTTCGGGGCAAAATACTAATTAGATAGATCTCGGTATCGATGCGATTTGCAAAGTTTATCTCAACCATTTTTAAAATGTTCCTCTTTGGTTTTTTCGGGAGCATCGCGAGATCTCAGTTCGCGAACACTGCGAACTACTACTTAATTAGGCTCATTCCAGTTTTCCCCTGTGTGAGTCCCCTGCGTAGGGGATTTCTGGAACTTTTGTCTAATAATCCCCTTAGCGACTCCTGCGACTGCCGGCAGGGGAAAATTGGAATAAAATTCCAGAGGGTTCATTTACATCGTTTTCTTTTAAAAGTCAAAGCTAAACAAAAACGTCGCTTAGCCAGCTCCATGTAATATCATTCCTAGACATGCCAATAAAGTTTCTATTGCCTAATGAACGTAGTTTCTTTAGCTAACCTGGACTAAAAAATCAGTACACACCTTAGTAGGATTAGTAGGTAGGTTACGTAGGTACCTGTACATGCAGAGTAGTCAACGCACTCGTACTGATTTTCGTTAGCGTTTGCGGCGCGTTTGCCAGCTCTGCGAATCCACCATACTAAAACAACACAAGGTTATGAAAACAACACAATAAGTACGCCTTTACATCTAGTCTAGATGAAGCATTCCACTTTTGCGCACCAAGAACTTCCGCACCTATGATATTCCAGTTTTGCGCACCAATCTATTTCAAGCTTGGTGCGCAAGAAGAAGACAGTGTCAGAGGGCCTAGTACGATTTTTCAGTGTATAGTGTGGGTGTGAAACGTCTGACGCCCAGCACACTAGTGGGCGCTGATCTGTATGGAGACACTGAGCGGATTCTTTGAGAAGTTCGACATGCGAGTACGGTCTTGGCATAGACTAAGCTTCTCAAAAAATCCGCTCAATGTCTCCAAACAAATCAGCGCCCACTTGTGTGCTGGGCGTCAGACGTTTCACACCAGATTTACACACCAAAACTTGTACTAGGCCCTCAGGATCCACTCATGCCGAACGGGACACTGGCAATACCTGGGACATGCTTAAACGGTAGGCTTGTAGTTTTACTTGGGCGATGGTGTTCTTTATGACATCAAAGCAATACTTCGTCGTCCGGTAAAACTGCATTTTTGATCCTCGATTTTCGAGTCTATTTCAGAGATTAATACTGAGACTCGTGACTTTGATCAAATAAGAAAATGCTGGGGCTTTTGAGGATTTCAATAAGTTCTTACCTATCACTACTCCGGAGGCGACTACCGCTATTGCGGCTACTGAAGCACCAGTTATTAGCAAGTACTGTCTTTCGTTTGGCTCTGAAATGTAATTATGTGTGTCTATAATAATATTATAAAGAGGAAAGATTTGATTGCTTGTTTGCATTGAATAGGCTCCAAAACTACTGGCCCGATATCAAAATTTCTTTCACTGTTAGGAAGCTACACTATCCCCGGATAACAATTATATTTTCAAAACACTAAAACCCAAGGTGTAAAGAAAATTACCTAAAAAATTTCTCAATTTTTTTTGTTAAATACCCGTGCGAAGCCGGGGCGAGCCACTAGTTTCAAATAAAAAGTTTTGCCTAGGTCATCATCATCCACAGCCCGTCTTTTTTTTTTTTGCTAGGTATAGTCCTCCCCAAGTTTGTGCCATCCACTGCGGTCCTGAGCTAGTCTCTCCCATTTATGGCCTGCGATTTTGACGATGTCGTCTGCCCATCTCGCTGCCGGACGTCCTACGTTTCTGTAGCCTCACCTCTCTCTCCTTAGAGATTGCATTATTTACATCGTCATAATTAGTTTGTCGTCGTTTCACTTTATATACAAGTGAAGTGTCATCTGCAAACAGTACAATCTCATGATCGTTTCTAACCACTCGTGGTAAATCTACTATATAAAAATAAGTCGGGTTTTCCTTCCTGACGCTATAACTCCAGAACGCACGAACCTATTTCCACGGTTTTGCGTTCGTTGGAAAGGTCTCGGGCTCCGTGAGGTTTATAGCAAAGAAAATTCAGGAAAAATTTCAACAGAAAAGCGGGAAAATGGAATTTTGAAAAGTCACACCCTAACGCGAGCAACGCCGCGGGAGACAGCTAGTCGTTTAATGTAAATTAAAAACAAGAACGGTCCTAGTAATGATCCTTGTGGTACACCCATTTTTACCACTGACCCCGGAGAACGTTTTCTATTAACATCAACTCTTTGAATTCTGTTACTTAAGTAAGAATTAAGAAGTTCAAGAGCAATCCTTTTCACACCATAGTGGTTTAGTTTTCTGACTAACGTTTCATGGTGCACACAATCAAACGCCTTAGATAGGAATACTTTCTTAAATCATTTTTTTTTTATTTATTTATGGTTTTATTGATTTTATCTATTTCTTTCTTATCTGAAGCTGTCTGGTGTAACATTTCTCTCCTACTTTGGATAAGGTCGAGTGTTTCTTGAGATAACTTGTTAGTCTTTTTGCGTACTACCCCTAAATGTTTATTCGCAACTTAATTTACTACCTTGCGCAATAGCTTATTAATATTATCTTTTCGTTCACTGACCTGTGTAATATTGCACTGCACCTGTTGGTATTTCTGTACTCGTTTTAGATTTCGGGGCTTCGGTGTAAATTTCGACAGAAGTTTTGATATTCTTATTTGAACCCTTAATTTGACATTTACATTCAATGGTTGTGCTCATGCCATTCTGAACCGGTTTAAAAATATTTTGAATTGTATTGTGGTTTAGCTTTGATTCAAACCTTGATTTGGTTACTTCCTTTCCTGAAATAAAAAGAACCTTGTAGGTAGTTTTATGGTTCCTTGTTTGGTGGCAGTCAATCAGTATTTTTTTTAAACATGAACATTCCACTCAACACCCTCCAGTTTCAAACTAAACGAAGCTGATAGAATACTTATATACGTTTAGGTAAGTATAGTAAAAATAGTGATAATTTCTTGTATTTATACAAGGTTTTTATTAATCGTATAAAATATTTGCCAAAAATATGAAATACAATAAAACAATATTTTTTGTAGTTGTTATTCATTATTTGGTAGTGTAATAGTATATAGTTACATTTTGTTGTAATATCACAAATGAATAATTATTGATTGTTATAAGCGAGCCCCTTTGTTATCAAGTTGATTTTTTTTTTTGAATCGTCATTTAAATTTACAGATAAAAAGGTACGCACTTTTAAAATTCCATTTACATGTTACATTATGAACGTCCTGGTCATAACTACATGTCAAACTCAAGTTTTTCTGCGGAGGATGTATGTATTTGATCCTATACTCATTATCGTTCTTCTTGTAACTATACAACGTGTTAGCTGATGATAGTCCGGTTATGGTGGGATCTGAAAATACAATATACCTAAAGTTAGTGCAGCAGAGGAACCGGGAACTGGTCCTATTTATATTCTAGGTTAAATAGTTTTTGAGTTGTTGTAAAAAATTTTATTTATCGGCCAAAAGCAAAACCCTATCATATGACACCCCATGTGATATTTTTGCACCTACGACATTTTTTTTTTACCTATTCCGTTTTGACCCTCGTATCTTTACAACCTCTTGACCGACCACAAGATCTCAGTTCGGGGCGAACTACTAGTAACATAATTATAAACGATTTTTAACACTAGTAAAAAATCGTACTAACCTACTGAGATCTCGTGGTTTTTTTACAACAACTCAAAAACTGCTTAACCTAGAATAAAAATAAAACTGGTTTTAGAATGTCTAAACAAAGCCATATCATATGACACCCATCTGATATTTTTGTACGACATTTTTTGTTATTCTCTTTGGAACCTCATAACTTTCGAACCCCTTTACCGATTACTTTATTTTTCAAACCAGTAAACCGTATACCTACCAAATTCTGTGAAGATCGGATAAGCGGTTCAAAAGATCTCGACGAACAAACATACAAACCATTTTTGCAAGTTGTCACTAAGATATTCGTTCGCTTCGATCAATAAAACATTTAAAATAAGTTCAACACGTTAACGTCAATAACTTACAAAATCGTATCGGGATAGGAGTCAGTGACACGTGAACAGAAGTGATCCCTGCGAAACACTTGAAAGTGGTCTCTGCCTTGTCATCGTTCTGGCCTAGCGTAACTGACACGTTGATATGGGTATTCTGATTCTCGATGGCTGAAAAGAAACAAATAAACTTAAAATCTATACATAGTATAAAGCAAAGTCGCTTCCCGCGTCTGTCTGTAATATGTATGTATGTATGCTTAGATCTTTAAAACTACACAACAGATTTTGATGCAGTTTTTTTAACACGTAGAACGCCATGGGGGCCACATATGACCTCTACCTGTGTACTTCATTAAGCCATGGGGGGCACCTGTGACCTCAAGTCAGACCTATTTTCAAGACATTTTTCTACGCCACCGGGCACAGTTACCTTTAATTTGTGCATCGGAAGTGACCGGCGCGGCGCTCAAGAGGAAATATACCAAGCAGGACACAGATTCTGTGAATGGAACTTAGAAATTTCTTGAAATTTGTATAAAAGCCTTTTATTTTTTAAAAAGTTTATTCTTATGTTCAAAATATGTTTTTTAAATGAATTAGTTAAATAAAGAAATTATAAAAACAATAAAAATAGAAAATCACAAACAAAAATCGTGAGCGTGGGGTGACCGGCTGGTGAATCACTTTCAATCAAATTCACCGGTGACCCACGTGGCGCGCTGTAACGTATATTCACATTTCTGCTTTTGAGCGCCGTGGGGGTCACCGGTGCCCGCATGTAATTTTTAGCCAATATCTCAAAAACTATATTTTTAATTTCACTAATAATTGTTTTCTGTACAAATAACATCATTATTATTAAAATGACATTAAATTTTTTTTGGAGTAAAATGACATTTTTTTCTAAGCGTTCAACGTGTTAATAGATAAAGTCACACTCTAAAGGGTCTAGAGCGCGAGCAACGCCGCGGGCGACGGCTAGTGAATTTATATAAGTGTGTAGTTCGTAACCTGAAATAACTTGACACGGAAAATCAAAAGAGCTAAACAACCCTAACAGAGCTAGGGTAAAGAGAACCATACCTATGAAAAATCACAAACCAACAGTGCGACACCCCCAAGGAATATCATAGTATCTCACTCTTTACCATTTTACAGGAGAGCACGTCAAAGTTTAAAAAAAAACCTCAAAATCTTTGTGTGAAATTTAACTTCAAAATACCTTTTGGTGATTCATCTATAGGGATAGGAGTATGTAATTGATATATTATATTAATTGAAAAACCCTTAGATAGTGTATTCCATGACTTACGATGTTTTTTTCTAAATTTTACTATGCAAATTTCATTGAACAACATGGTAACTAGACATACAAACTAAAAATAAGGGTAGATTATTACATTTTATATTATAAAAAAACGATTTGAAAAAATTGTAACTCGAATGGACTTCTTTTTCACGGGAGAACAATGTTTTGGAACTAAAATATTATATTTATGTTGCGTAACTCAAAATGCCATTTTATTCACTGCGAGGAATGTAAAATGATGCTGAGTTACCATGTTTTAACGAATACTGACTTTTAAACGCAAAGGGTTAGAGATACGGGAGTGAGAGTATAACATAATAGTTTTTTTATATTGACCACGAATATGAATGTAACTCAAAATTGGCAAAAAGTGAGTTACCATGTTATTCCTTGGGGATGTCGTGTATCGCACAAGTTTCAGTATAAATACCTATCCTTTTGATCCAAACAAGTATTCTAAACAAAAAGTGGAAAACAAGTGAAAAACACATTTTTTGGTCGGAAAACTTGTTCGGTTCAAAATTATATTTCTGCTGAATCTTGGGCAATGTTATTACATACAAAATTGTTGGTTTTTTTTCATAAAAAAAACTTGATTAATTTAATACATTTATTTATTTATTGTACTTACCAAAACTCGTAGTTTCCTAATAAATTTCTTAGGCCTTTTACAACATGATTTAAATAGCGGCAGGAGGCAACCTATGCCTACACACAATGTTTAGATGGAGTAGGCTTGCCCAACACCTATACCATCCTCTCAGCCTAGTCAGACATATCCACAGGCAACACATCGTCAATACGTAACGAGCTGACAAGGGTTTCCTCACGATGTTTTCCTTCACCGTTAAGCTCGTGTTAATGCGCATATAAATTTTCCGAAACGAAAAATCCATTGATGCACGGCCGGGATTCGAACGACCTGCGGATCCCAACTAATCCCAAGTCGAAATGCAATCCCACTCAGCCAACCCAGCTTCCTAATACTCATTTAGTCACTGTTTCACACGCATTTAGCTCCTGAGCCCCGAGCATTGTCGGAAAGTAGCCAGCCTCTCGGTATTTTATAAGATACATTTTGGGGAGTGTGCAATAGAACTGTATGAGAAGGTTCCCCCTTCTTCATTCCATCACCAGACCACTAGGCGTATGGAGACGAGACACCCGGTTGATATGCCATGCCACCTATCCGCACTAAACGCTTTGTGTCTACATTTATTATGCGGACAGCTAAAGAGTGGCGTCTATATTCCCGAATGATTATAATTTGGAAGTTTTCAAGAGTAGAGTGAATAGGTATCTTCTAGGTAACCGTGCTACATCGTCGACCACATCATCACTTAACGTCAGATGAGATTGTGGTCAAACGGTTAACTATATCGTATTTAAAAAAAAAACTACTTACGTTTGAACTGTGGGTTTTTATTACTGACTTTACAAAACCAAGGGTTATTCGAGTTCGTCATGAAACCTTTTATTGCTAAGGTCTCTCCTTTATAATATTCATATTTATATCTAATTATTCCATCATAAGCTAGCACCGGAACTAATGGTAAACTATTTATGTAAAATTGTGGTTGATCTGTAAAGATAGTAAAAATCACAAAGAAGGTACTTAACACTAATAGAGTCTTTTCAAAATATGAAACAGTTGATCTGCGGGCCTAGGATGCGCACGCGAGATATTTGTCATGTCGTTCTGTCAAAATCAAAATGTAAGTATTTTGCACACAGACGACTTTTGACATTTCTGCGTGACTATTATCGTCCTCAGAGAGGTACGACGACTAAAAAGTGTCAAAAGTGTACCTACCTACAATAAGAAGGCGCGTTTTGTCGGCGACATTACCACAGATAATGCAATAGTTCCTAAACTGGTGCAAAATGCTTACATTTTAACAGAACGACATGACAAATATCTCGCGTGCGCATCCTAGGCCCGCTGGTCTCCCAGGCAGATCTTTCTATCTATACCTACCTACTATTATAAAACTGTAATAAATCCAAAACCTAAATTAAAGATATTATGGATAAATGAAATATGCAGATCTACTAAATAAACGCTTCTGGTTTCGAAAATCGAGTTTGTCTGTTTGTTTCTTTGCGGATCACGCCGCCTTAACTACTGGACCAATTTCAATGAAACTTATACCAATCAGAAACCCTTTTTCCGTATTAAAACATAGGCTATATTTTATTGAAATCAAAGATGTGGATTCTTAGATACAGCTTGAACTCTCTAAACCAAACGCATCCTTTGGCACGAGGTTCATCGTAAGCTGGCTGACAGATATTTGAATAAGACCTAGGTTTTTGAAACGTATTCGTTATCGAGACTTGCTGACGTTTCGGAGAAAATATTTTGGGAGAAATTCTCCCAATTGTCACTTTTGATTTTATATTTTTGTTACTGACGTTCGAATTGGGCTTCGCGGTAAGCCAGAAGAGTGGTTAATCTCTTTCTACCCTTACCTTTACCAATGACAGTTGTATTATGAATAAAAGACAATTTAATTGTGGAAATCTTCGTAGGCAGTTTTACTATGCAGCTAAGGAATGATCTATGGAGGTTTTCCGTGAGCTTTATAATCATCGTTAGATTTTCTTTCATATAATCCGTAGATATTAATTTACAGTTAGTATCTGGAAGAAACATAAATTATTATTAAGTACCTATAACGTTAATCCAGTAAAAATGTTTAATATTAAAAACATTAAATCATGCTTTAATTTAATATCTTAATAAATAAGAGGTAAAAGTCCTTGAGAACAATTAATTCAAAAGACCAAAAACGTGTTTTATTTTCAGTTATTTGTTTGATCTGCTGTAATTTAATAATATGTTTTTGTGGATTCATGACTTTGCCATACGTGATGTTTTGTTGTACAATACCAAACGGGCACAAGTAAGTAGGTAAAGCTGATGTAAATCGTCTGACGTCCAGAGGGCCTAGTACGAGTTTTCAGTGTATAGTGTGGGTGTTAAACGTCTGACGCCCAGCACACCAGTGGGCGCTGATTTGCATGGAGACACTGAGCGGATTGTTTGAGAAGCTCGAAATGCGAGTACGGGCTTGGTGTAGACCAAGCTTCTCAAAGAATCCGCTCAGTGTCTCCATACAAATAAGCGCCCACTGGTGTGCTGGGCGTCAGACGTTTCACACCAGATTTACACACCAAAACTCGTACTAGGGCCTCAGCTCACCTGTGGGCGCTAATTTGTATGGAGACACTGAGCGGATTCTTTGAGAAGCTTGGTCTACACCAAGCCCGTAGGTACTCTTATGTCAAGCTTCTCAAAGAATCCGCTCAGTGTCTCTATACAACTCAGCGCACACTGGTGTGCTGGGCTTCCGACGTTTTACACTAGCTTTCCGCACCAAAACTCGTACTAGGCCCCATGCTTGGCAAATAGAAGTACAAAAAATTTACAGTAGATACCCTGTCTATGAAATAAATGAATTCATTTATTCTTGTGTAAGATGAATGAATTTTTGAAACGAAAAATTTAAATTCGTTCTATGACTTTTTTGCCAAGCTGCAAGGATAGATCTTTGGCTATGAAGTTTCATTACAGCGCCATCTAGTTCTAACTTGTTAACTCACCGTTACCAAACTCCAGCTGCATATACACGAACTCTGAATGTGTACATGTGATCTTTGCCAGTTCTCCGGCGGTGTATGAGTATTCTCGAATTGCTTCAAAGCCTGTCAGTGTTCCGTTGGTGGGGATAAGCACGTCGTTCACTGACACCTCGGGCAGATTTTTTGTGGCTGTAATTAGGGGAACATGGGGGAAAATAGGAATGCCTCTAATATCGTACATCAAAATTTGGTGTTTGGATGTTGGTGTTTCATTCATGCTGCAACTGCCGTGTCGGTCCGATTTGGATGAAACTTAGAATATACATAGTTCGTAACCTGAGGGCCTAGTACGAGTTTTCAGTGTATAGAAACGTTTGACGCCCAGCACACCATTGGGCGCTGATTTGTATGGAGACACTGAGCGGATTCTTTGAGAAGCTCGACATGCGAGTACGGGCTTGGTGTAGAACAAGCTTCTCAAAGAATCCGCTCAGTGTCTCCATACAAATCAGCGCCCACTGGTGTGCAGAGGGCCTAGTACAAGTTTTCAGTGTCGCCCTCACTAGTGCGCCCAGCACACTAGTGAGCGCTGATTTGTATGGAGACACTGAGCGGATTCTTTGAGAAGCTCGAAATGCGAGTACGGGCTTGGTGTAGACCAAGCTTCTCAAAGAATCCGCTCAGTGTCTCCATACAAATAAGCGCCCACTGGTGTGCTGGGCGTCAGACGTTTTACACCAGATTTACACACCAAAACTCGTACTAGGCCCTCTGAACTTCCGTAAATATTTATGTGGATGAATGGAAATTTCAAGTCTATACAAATATTATAAAGAGGAAAGGTTTGATTTTTTGTTTGTTTGTTTGTTTGTATGAATTGAATAGGCTCCGAAACTACTGGACCGATTAAAAAAATTCTTTTACCATTAGAATCCTACATTATCCCTGATGAACATAGGCTATATTTTATCCCGGAATTCCCACGGGAACGGGAATTACGCGGGTGAAACCGCGAGGCGCTGCTAGTCTGTAATAAATATAAAGGGACACGAGACCTTTCATCAGAAATGGTTAAGTTTAGATGGCCCGAGCACACAAAATATAACGTCTGGCAGGTTGGCCACAATTCATAGTAGCTTTAAACAATCGACTTAGTTTGGATTCTCTTGGATTTGCATGATATTTAGCGATTCGTCGTAGATGTGGTGCGTTCACGGTTTCCTCTTCTTCCCGAAGGTCCAGAACCTCTTTTTCAAACCTTCACCAAAGAAGTCCGTATTCGCGACCAACCTCACGACTCAAACGCGAGTGACTTTCACAGCCGCTTGTCATGCCACTTTTACCATAGACTATAACACATGCCGACACGGCCGGACTGACATAAGACCGTCCTCGGGCTTTATTTGGTTGGACATCCGCTCGTCCATCCGACCAGAACACAACTATACTAAGCTGACCATCCTCTTCAACACCAAATACGATTTCCAGCTGATTACAACCGCAGTGGATACAATAATGACCCAGACCGGGCGAAAGCAGCAGGGTGCTTTCAACCAGTTAAGCAACACACACAGCACACCTGGGCCAAGCGAGAGCATCCTTTCAACCAACCATTTCAGGTGTGGCCCAGAAGACACTCGTCAACCAGAATAGACAGAAACTCTCTGGACTTGCCTAGTGAATCCTCCAACCAACCCATACGGGCATGGCTCGGATGTCACTATCCAGCTAAGATCGACTAAGGCACGTTCTGAACGGGGCTCCAGAATCCTTACAACCAACTCGTTACGGCATGACCCGAATACCACTATCCCGCCAGGATCGTCTGGGGGACCTTCTGAGCAGGGCTCGTGAATCCTTCCAACCAACCCGTTAAGGTGTGGCGCCCGGATGTCACTTTCCTGACAGGATCGACTGGGAACCATCTGAGCAGGACTCGTGAATCCTTCCAACCAACCCGTGTGGCGCAGATGTCACTTTCCTGACAGGATCGACTGGGGAACCATCTGAGCAGGGCTCGTGAATCCTTCCAACCAACCCGTGTGGCGCGGATGTCACTTTCCTGACAGGATCGACTGGGGAACCATCTGAGCAGGGCTCGTGAATCCTTCCAACCAACCCGTGTGGCGCGGATGTCACTTTCCTGACAGGATCGACTGGGGAACCATCTGAGCAGGGCTCGTGAATCCTTCCAACCAACCCGTTAAGGTCAGCCCGGATGTCACTTTCCTGACAGATCATCTGAGCAGGGCTCGTGAATCCTTCCAACCAACCCGTTAAGGTCGGCCCGGATGTCACTTTCCTGACAGGATCGACTGGGGAACCATCTGAGCAGGACTCGTGAATCCTTCCAACCAACCCGTTAAGGTCAGCCCGGATGTCACTTTCCTGACAGATCATCTGAGCAGGGCTCGTGAATCCTTCCAACCAACCCGTTAAGGTCGGCCCGGATGTCACTTTCCTGACAGGATCGACTCATCTGAGCAGGTCTCGTGAATCCTACCAACCAACCCGTTAAGGTCGGCGCGGATGTCACTTCCCTGACAGGATAAACGGGACCATCTGAGCAGGGCTCGTGAATCCTACCAACCAACCCGTTAAGGTCGGCGCGGATGTCACTTCCCTGACAGGATAAACTGGGGGACCATCTGAGCAAGGCTCGTGAATCCTACCAACCAACCCATTAAGGTCGGCGCGGATGTCACTTCCTTGACAGGATAAACTGGGCACAATCGATAGACAAAGTCAAAGTTAAAGTCAAAGTTAGTATTTGCTGAATAACATGTGTAGAGGTGCTACACCATTTCCATGGCTGACGGAAAGCCTGAAGGAGCCGCCCGCAAGTCAGGAACAGGCACTAGCGACCTCATCACGTTATCAGTTTTAATTAATATTGTTATTAATTGTGGATTGATTGAAATAAAAGATCGGTTTGACCAAATATTCACGTTTATTTACGTAGGTAGGTGTACACGACAAACTTAGTAGGTACACAACAAAAGCACTAGGTCACAATCACAACTACAATACCCAATAAAGTTACAAAACACTTTTACAACACACTAAATCACTCTTAGAACTCCATCTTATCGCTTTCGTAGTCGAAAGTAGAAAATATCCAAGTCGCCGATCAAAGTTCCTTTTATAATGCAAGGTTTACACAATACCAGTGACTGGACCCAGCTGTCCCGGTTTCGGACCTAGTCACTGCCAAAACAACAGAAAACTCTTGTTAACATGCACCCAGTAACAAGTCAGCGCCGGACTGGATTACTGCACTGCCATGTTACTGACCCCGCATAAACCGTCCGTAACAGAAAGAGTAAGTTGATTCTAGCAACATCGAAATACGGCAGGATTGTTCGAGTATTTTCCAATTCGTGTTTATTCTGAAGTTCGTGTAAATAGTACCGCTATTACTCAATAGATGGCGTTACTCAATTGGTCATCCATGATTCCAACATGACACGACAGTGACAGTTTGTAACCGATATTTAGTGTTTTCGCTTCCAAATGATCAGGTGGCGCTGCATTCCCAAGGCATTTTCGTAACAACAAAGGCGTCTAAAACGTTGGGTTTCATCCTCAAAATGTAATGTAATGGCCTCGGTGGCGCAGTAGGCAGCGCGCAAGTCTCACAATCTAAAGGTCGTGAGTTCGACCCTCAGAATGTTAACAGAATTCTCAAGTATCAAGAAAGTTTCTTATTGTGCATACGTACGTACACAGGCATTTGGAACACGCTTCACAAATTTGGTACCCTTGCTGCGATGTACACACTTCGAGAACTGAGCGTATTCAATAACGTTTGCTACGGTATGTCCAATTTAGAGCTAAAACTTATTGAAATAATTATGCGGAACAATGTCTTAAGGTTCATATTGTTCTACTGCCGATGGAACGATGTCTTAACTTTCATATTCTTCCACTGCCGACACGGAAATTTCTGACTTATGCTGCATACTTTTGAACGTAGCTATCGCTATGGTTGATTGTCCGGAGCTGCTGAAGCAGATTGGTCGGTGAACTAATATCTACTGGCACACTACGTAAGCCAAATCTCCTAACACGTACCTCTAGAGAGAACAAACTATAGACAAAATGCGTTTGTCAACAGGGCAAGCAGATGTTGTATTGATTAAGTTCACCGATTTACTTAACAAGAAAGCAGTGGTAACCGTCACGTTTGCTACAAGACCTAGCTTTAATATCTTGCGTCTTATCATGACGCATCTCTATCCGGTAAATCATGCAACAATTGTTCAAGAAGAGCGTGATCATTAGTCAATCGTGTAACACAACAAAACATTCGTTCTCTATAATTGACTGCTCGCGTTTGCCCACAGAAGAGATAATAGTTAGAATGGCGATCATTTGATTATTGTATGAGAAACGCTGTGGTTTTCACCTCCCTTTTTCCTCTGCAAGATGACTACCATGTAAACTATTGTGTTATCCATGTGCTGTGCAAACAAACCAGAGACTGATGTACGATGAAATCCTATTGATAGAAGTTATCGATGAAAGCGTTACATCATTCGAATAGTTTCACATTGAAAGTAGCCTTTGAATGTCTTGTTTCGATTTAGTAGGTTCTAATTATCAGGATTCTTTGTATTCTACCTTCTCGTAATCTACCGGAAATATGTCTACATCTTTGAAAATGAACGAAGGCGCGATCTAGATCTTAAACGCGACTAACTAAAAGATAAACCGCCTTCGAACTTCAACTATAATTACGTTAACGGCGTTCTTACTTACGCATTGTGTGCAAGAACCTTCAAAGCCAAAATTAGCTATTCAAGTCACCTTAGAGCCCACCATAGGCATCAACCAGAACGATGTCGCCGTAGCCGAAACCGGCCAGGGAGACATCATCACTTACTCGCATTTTACTGACAAGAAGTATCGAACTTGACGGGCACATTCACATGCGTTAATTGACTTATCATTGCAATGCAAGCACTAGTAAGCTAAATGGTGACAGCGCGACGTTGTAGTTTACTGCGTAATACATTTCTCGCTCATATCGCTACAGAATTTATTTGAAGCGTGAATTAGCAACAATAAATCTTTTTTTGAAGTGAAACGTTCACTTCTTCCACGCGAAGGGATTTCACGCACTATTTTTTTTTTTTACAATTTCACCTTCTAAATTATCGTTAAATCACTTTTTTACTTTAAATCTAAAATACCATAAAATAAATGGTTACGTATGCAAATAAATGTTTCCATTTGCTTAATTTACCACCTGACCTCTTGTTCCGCTAGAAACATTGACGCAAGACAGTTTCTTATAAGCATCCACATAGTATGTTTACCGCATGGAGCTCCGTGAGCGATTAAGCAGGGTGATTGCGTATTTTCTGGCAACTTACAGCGTATGCTCAAAGTTTGACCTACCCTGTTGAGGTTTACATGCTCCTTTCATCTATTCTGTATTCCGTGGTTCGACTAATGCCAACCATTGAAACATCGCTATTAAATCTCTTGTTACATAACTAGGCTGCTATTTTTTTTTTCTCTTTGACTACCAAGTACTATGCACCAGAATCAAAAGTTAATAAAACAATACAGATGACCTTAATATTCCATCGTCTATCGTCCTCGACCGCAGGTGCATGTGATGGCACAAGGCAGACGACCACGCGTTGCTCACTGTGTGCCACACTCGCAGCACTTCACCCGTTACCATGACGTTGCTTCACGACATATAGGCATCCCGACATTCACGCGCCTTTGTTTCTGTAAAGACAAATTCAAACACAGTATTCTGTTGGACTTTACCGCTTTTCGTTCTGACGTTCTTTTCTTTATCACGACTGTACATAGCGCTTCTACATCGTGACTATATAGAGATACTACATTGGGACTACATCGGTACTCTTACGTCATCACCAGGTTCGCAAAACGAAGACCAGATGTGTTTGATGACACTCAGGTAAGACAGTAATGACTTACACCACCATTGGTATCATTTTTCATCTCATCCATAAAACTGCTCTGTAGATATAGAGGTGTCATACGGTGTCGTATGGCATATCTCCAAGTAGGTATAGGTAGGTACCCTGAGATTACTAAAATCAAAACAAATCAAAACATACTCACAGGTAGTTAGTATGTTTCCAGTATGTAGGCAGTACCTAGGCAGCAGTCAACTATCATCAAATACCATAGAACACTGTCACGATGCTTCCATTACTATTGCTGTGGTTATCATCACCGCCAGACTGTACATAAGTCACAACAAACAAATATCCAGGCATCCACACAACAACTTACAACAATCAAAATATTTTTGGCAAGCGATCGTTATAAGAAAATGAACTAATCTTTCAGATATGTCGTTCAAAAAATTCCAAGCCCAAAAATACAATGAAACGGCTACATGTACCTCGGTTCTCATGCCTCGTCCAGATGTCACCAAGCTGTCATTCCGATTACATCACATCTAGTTCAAATTACATCTTGCTGTAGGTATCATGCAGGTTACATCTCACTGTCTCCGCAGGGTAAATCAATCAAGCAGTGGATCATCCAGGCTTCATGCATCCAGATGTGGGTCGTGGTGAACCATCCCACTTCTGATAAAGGGACACGAGACCTTTCATCAGAAATGGTTAAGTTTAGATGGCCCGAGCACACAAAATATAACGTCTGGCAGGTTGGCCACAATTCATAGTAGCTTTAAACAATCGACTTAGTTTGGATTCTCTTGGATTTGCATGATATTTAGCGATTCGTCGTAGATGTGGTGCGTTCACGGTTTCCTCTTCTTCCCGAAGGTCCAGAACCTCTTTTTCAAACCTTCACCAAAGAAGTCCGTATTCGCGACCAACCTCACGACTCAAACGCGAGTGACTTTCACAGCCGCTTGTCATGCCACTTTTACCATAGACTATAACACATGCCGACAAATACATATACATATTTACATATTTTCTAATTAGAAAAAAAATAATTAAGGACAGTTGCAGCAGAGGCTACTAATGCTATTGGCACTGTCAAGATTTTTTAGTTATCAAGGTTGGTTTTTAACAAAATCGTGCACAATTTAGTTAGTAGGTGTAATATTGCGCGAAATGCTCAAGCGGCGCGTTCGGAGCGGGAGAAAACAATAGATATTAATGGGAAATTATGAAGCTTGGTCTACAAGCTATGTCCAAAGTTTTGAACTCAAATAACATTCTCACGGGTTATAGCCAATTTGTACCTACTATTGTTATGCAAATCACAAAAACTAATTTTGAAATCCCATACATTGATATCTAATTCGTACCTTGGTCTATACGGTTCAAATTTAAACAGAAAAACTTAAAGAAATGTACAGTCGATGGCAGAATGCGATTAAATTATATAATATGAAATACCTAATCCAAGTGCACATCATTATCTAACTGCATGTGGTTAGAAGGTTTGTCAGCAGCATGAAGGACAGTCTGCAGGAATTTACGAACTATTCTACTATAGCGATTGCAGAATGACGACTTAGCCAGAGTGGCTGGTTTAGCTACCTTTATACGTGAAGAGCTTGAGAAGGTCCAATAGTAAATTAGAAAACTCCCGTCTCCTCTCCTCTCTGCTTTGGTGGAAACCGGGCCTTATAGGTGTGCCTACCCACATGACGATGCTAATCCACATAAGACACCACAAGTCATAATCATCATCATCGTCATCATCATCATCATCACCATTCGCGTTAAAAGGGTGCTACCTTCAGAGCCCCGAGTCTGTGCATTTGTTTTGACTTTCGACTCGAGTATAGCACACGCAAAAGCATTCTCAAAGCGAGAAATTTACCCAAATCTCCCGCTAGATGCGCATATCCGGGTTTCATACAAAATTTTTCGCTTTGCGAATGCTTTTGCGTGTGCTATACTCGAGTCAAAAGTCAAAATAAATGCACAGGCTCGAGGATCTGATTCTTAAAAATACATAAAGAAAAACTTTGTAGGTACCTTCTATTAGGTCAAACTCCAACGCTTTGGATTGTCGTGTTTTTAAGTCTGCCTCCGTCGTCTGTTCAACGACTACTTCCTCTTTGACTGTATTCCGAAAAGGCTGAGAATCTGTCAACCAATGACAAAGAGTAAATAGATACGGCGCCGGCGTCTTCTAAATAGAGCGACCATGTCAAGCCTGCGGCACGTAGAATGTTTTTAAATCTAATACCGCGTGCACACCGAGCCCATGCCACTGCCAGAATGTATGGCGGCATCGATGGCGCGGACTTATTGCCACAGCAACATCGCCTTTATTCTCACTAAGTGGCATACATTCCGGCAGTGGCATGGACATAGTCTGCACGCGGTATAAAGTCGGAAGCAACATATACGACAGGGATGTTGCTGATGTGGTTAAATCAAAAGTGACGATTGGGAGAATTTGTCCCAAAATATTTGGTCCGAATCGTCACTAAGTCGGTTTTTTTTACACATCAATAAATCATTGCGCTCGTAGCTAGGCTTGCTTAGCCAATCTTCACTGATTATCTAAGTTAAGCAACGTTCTGTGCCGTAACTATTTGGATGGGTGACCGTTAGTGGCTCTTACATTTGAGCGCTTCCGTGCTTCGGAGGGCACGTTAAACTGTCGGTCCCGGCTCTAGCAGTACAGAGACCTTAAGGCGGCATAAAAACTCTGACACCAGGGTTGGCCACTAACTCATACGAGCTTTCTTGCTAATAAATCATTAAATAATCGACGTACAAAATTTGACCAAACCTAGTTTTACCATAATATACTATGTAAATTTAATCAACGGTGAGTTATGTTTTAAGAACAACAGCTGAGCGGCTTTTTCCTGCTTGCAGTCTTGTATAAGAAAGTCGATGCTTGTCTATCTAATTATTACCAGAAATGTGTCATAATAATCCCCGTCCCTTTAGGACATGTCACGACTCGAACATCCGATGTTTGAAATGATGCCGATAATCAGTGGATGCTGATGCTGATGTACGCAACATCCCTGGTTTGTAACTACCGAGAAAACGATTTGACAAGCTACGATCACGAATACTGAGGCCAGAGGGCCTATTACGAGTTTTGGTGTGTAAATCTGGTGTAAAACGTCTGACGCCCAGTTCACCAGTGGGCGCTGATTTGTATGGAGACACTGAGCGGATTTTTTGTGAAGCTTGGTCTACACCAAGCCCGTACTCGCATGTTGAGCTTCTCAAAGAATCCGCTCAGTGTCTCCATACAAATCGGCGCCCACTGGTGTGCTGGGCGTCAGACGTTTCACACTCACACTATACACTGAAAACTCGTACTAGGCCCTCAGTTGATACCACGTACAAAGCAGACTGGGGTTGCCTATATTCATTTGAATGCAAACTTAGCGTACTCATACTCTATTAATGCAATTTATCGTTGTTATTCTCGTCTGTGTTTTATCGGTTTTATGCGCGCATTGACAGTGCTGTCAAACGGTGAAGGAAAACATCATGGGGTAAGCAAGCAAGCTCGTAAAAGTTAGTGGCCAACTCTGGTGATGGAGTTTTAGTCCGCCTTAAGGCCTCCGTCATGTTTTAACGACTGCTAGAGCCAGGACCGACAGTTTAACGTGCCCTCCGAAGCACGGAAGCGCTCAAATGTAAAAGCCACTAACGGTCACCCATCCAAATAGTGACCGCGCAGAACGTTGCTTAACTTAGAACAAGCGCTCCGTGAGGTTGTGAGGTAACCCCCTGCGAGGTTTGAGTATTCTGATCCCCTACAAACCCTAAAAACCCCTACAAACCTCTAAAAATCCCACAAACCCCTAAAAACCACTACAAACCCCTAAAAACCCTACAAACCCCTAAAAACTCTAAAAAACCCTACAAACCCCTAAAAACCCTACAAACCCCTAAAAACCCCTACAAACCCCATGTTGTTGTGGTATGGTATGTTGTTGTGCATGTTGTGGTATCCCATAATTAGAGAAACACTTAGACCTAAGTCCTTAGTTTTATACATTGTATTTTCATGTGTTTTCCCTGTTGGATACCCTTGTTAAATAAATAAATAAAACCCTACAAACCCCTACAAACCTCTTAAAACCCCAACAAACCCCTACAAACCCCTAAAAACTCCTACAAACCATAAAAACCTCTAAAAACCTCTACAAATCCCTAAACATCTTTAAAATTCCAAACGGTGATTTCAAATTGTCAAATTTTCAAACAAACTTAACCATAGACAACACTATCAGTTGTGTTTTGCTATACCATTTCTAACAAATGAACGGCTAGACTGATAAATTTTTTTTAATGGATATTTTTTGCCCGGGAACGAAGAACGTTCTAACAATAGCAAACACAACAAAAAAAAATGTGTGTAATTCACACGTGGTAGAAGTGAAACCTTCAAAAAGACTTTCAAATCACAACGATGCTAAAGAAGTTTTCACTCCAAAAAAGTTGCAAAGAGTGAACGAGTAAAAAAAAAGTAGCACAATAATATGAAATGGAGTGTCATATGATAGGGTTTTGTTTAGAAATTCCAAAACCATTTTTATTTTGACTCTAGGTCTAATAGTTTTTGAGTTGTTGTAAAAAATATAAAACTGGCAAACCCATTATAACGTGAGCTACCATTGCTTGGAATTTTAATGATTTTGTAGTTCAAAGAAGACTGGTACTTAGCTAGACGGCGATCTCGAAGCGATTTGCAAATTTTATTACAACCATTGGTCAATAAAAATTGCTGGCGTTTTATTAACCTCCGACCATCACGAGATGTCAGTTCGGGGCGAACTACTAGTATATAGGTATTGATAGACATTCTATGGACATCCTACTTATCGCAGGTGGTGACCACTTACTGGAAGCACTGGGAGGGAGACCGTAGGACAACTCCTTATCCGATGGAACGTGTTGATTGATATCGTTGACGAGTTTGACGTTGATATTGGGCGTTGGCAGTGGAGAAAGGACAGAGCCCGAAAGCGTTCCTTTTACCTTACCTACCAAGCAAAAAAACAAAAACTGAAACCGATACAGCCGACTTAAGGATCGATTTGACTTGACTGCTAATATCTGGCGCCGGTCTCTGACACTATATTTATGAAAAGGACTCAGCGCCTAGTACGAGTTTTCAGTGTAAAATGTGGGTGTGAAACGTCTGACGCCCAGCACACCAGTGTGCGCTGATTTGTATGGAGACACTGAGCGGATTCTTTGAGAAGCTCGACATGCGAGTACGGGCTTGGTGTAGACCAAGCTTCTCAAAGTATCCGCGCAGTATTTCCATACAAATCAGCGTACACTGGTGTGCTGGGCGTCAGACGTTTTACACCAGATTTACACACCAAAACTCATACTAGGGCCTCTGATTATTTATTATTATGGCTGGGCAAGTCTTTAAAAAATATTCCAGGCTCTAACAGTGTCCGGTTCAGTAGAGCGTGGATAAAAAGTTCCTAACGCTGTATAAAACATCATGATTAGATAATCAAAAATTTATCTTTACCTGGTTCTTTAACGGTGACTGGAAAATTCAATGAAATACTATCCGCTCCGTTTTTATGATACGAGAGAATACAAGTCCAAGTGTCATTCATTTGGTACGTAGCCTTGTCCTGCAAAGACGAAGCTTATTTACATACATCCTACTCGTACTAAAAATAGTAGATTAGGTACCAACTTAAGCCTCCTCTACACGTCAACAGACGCGTCCGCGGACTCTGGCAGATGCATCCGCTGATGAATTTCCACGAGCTGTCCACACGTCTGTAATTCTTTTAGGCTGAATTACCCGGTGTAATTCAACACACGGTGCGACATTGCGGCATGCCACAAGGCCGCATGCTACAAAATAAAAAATGTCGCACATTGTGGCAAGAACCGTGCGACATGGCAACACCTTGCGTCAGGTGGCAGACTGTGATAATTAACGATGCTGCCTCGGCGTAAAATAGGTTGCCGCATGCCACTAATGCCGCAAATGCTTTCGATTTGTAGCATGTCACAAGCTGACACATGTCAAATATATATATATATATATATATAAAACTCTTTTGAAGCTGACATAGAATCAACGCACAGCCTAAACTATAAGTCCTAGAGGTATGACATTTGGAGGAGTATCCTTATATAGTGTAGGGGTGCACTAAGAAAGGAATTTTGAAAAGTCGCACCCTAAACGCCACGGGAGACGGCTAGTGTCACATAATGTAGCATGCGGTACTGTCGCACATTGTTGCCCCGGTGTAATTCAGCCTTTTGACGCATGCCAAAAAACCGACAACACATGGATTCGAGGCGGCCGCATCTGCTGACGTTAAATACCTACCACAGACGCCCAAATCACCCCCTCAACACGTGAGGCTTTAGGCTTTAGGGAATAAAGTACTGTCGCACCCGAGCGAAGCAAGGGCGTACATACTAAGATCCTTCGTGACTTCGGGATTTAAGAGCCCACAACATACGGCAGCTTTGTCCCCGATGGGATGGGATATTAGTGGGATAGGATGTAATTTATTATTATAATGACAAGTTGACTTACGTTTGTTTTGAGAGTGTAGTAGTTTAGATAATGCTTTAGATCTTCGTATACGAACTCAGTCCCATACCCGGAGTAACTCTGACACCTGCAAAGAAAATGAGTGAAGTTACGAAAAGATTGAACTAAGTTCTAAGCGTTACTTCAGCCTGGCATTGAGAGTTTGGAATTCAAATTCAAACACTGATTTAATTGGCTATTCTAACATAGGTGGGAGTAGACAATCAAATTAGTGTTTGAATTTGTTCTGACTCAGATAAAACCTAACAAATATTTATTTTTATATTAACAATAATATATTTATTTTCTCCCACAAAGCATAGGTATACAAACAAGTACAAGATAAGGTTAGTTACTAACTTTGTGAGACTGGTGCGATGTAGATTCGTGAGAATCTGTATACAGGTCACCAGAGCCCCGAGCCTGTGCATTTGTTGTGACTTTCGACTCGAGTATAGCACACGGAAACGCATTCGCAAAGCGAGAAATTTTGTATGAAAACCGGATAAGCGTCTCTACCGGGAGATTTGGGAATTGTGCAATTCCCAACAAAATGTCTCGTTTTGCAAATGCTTTTGCGTGTGCTATACTCGTGTCGAAAGTCACAACAGATGCCCAGACTCGGGGCTCGGGCCCCACTCTGCGAGCACAAATAGATTTTTAAAAATATAGCACCGCACAATCATCGTCATTATCATCATTTCAGCCCGTTTGCACCCACTGCTGAGTAGGTATAGGCCTCCTCTTTATTACGCCATTCTTTTCGGTCTCTGGCGAGTCTTATCCAGTGATTCCCAGCCAGTGCTACGATGTCATTTGACCATCGGGCGTATGGTCTGCCTCTTGGTCTAGAGGCATCCCTTGTCACCATTCTGTGACCGCCTTCGTCCATCTCCCGTCTTCCCGTGGCAAGAAGGGAAGACCGCACAATAATAAATATTAAAAGTTCATTAGATACTGCTCAACCCTCAAACAGTTTATCGTGAAGGTACATATTGTAAGTTGGGACTTGAAATGGCCTGTAATATTAACCCTTAACCACCTAGCGTCGGTCATAGTGACCCCGACGAGTTTTGTTTTTGAATTACTCCGTTATTAAGTATCCTGTGAGTCTATGGCAAACACAAAAACGCAAGCGGTCACCAGGACCGACGTTATAGTAGTATAACTGAAAAACACGTTAGGTAGCCAAGGGTTAACTTACCTGATTGTCAAAGGTTTTACATCGGACTCCACGTGTATTGTGAACGGTTCATTTAACACCAGAGATGGCTGACGGGTGTCTTTAAGTCGTACGCTGTTTTTATATTTTTCCGCTTTCATCTCTATGACGTACAGCGCAGATCCTGTGAAAATAATAATACTAATAATAATCATTATTATTAAAAACTAGCTGGTGCCCGCGACTTTGTCTGCGCAAGATTAGAAGTGCAATTTGCTATGAGAAATCTTCTAGGCCTTCTGAAGAGTTCGCGTCCCGTTAATCTCCATAAATACAACATTATAGTGGATGACTTTCTTTTGCATTCGTCAGTATATACCTATCACTTTATCTACTTATTTTAATACGTAAAAATAATTGATTTGTAAAAACGGCATTAATTCACAAAGAAAATTACAACTAATACAGTATTTACAATATTTACAAAATACACATGAAACAGTTGAGCTATCTACAAACCGTTGCAAACGATTCATACATAGCTCAACTGGTCCAAAAGTTACCTGAGCATCTTAATATTAAGTCAAATAACACAAACACAGAAACATAATATTGATGAGGCATTCCTCGAACCGCACCTAAATGAATCGCACCTAGGCGAAACGCACCCAAGTACTTCCTCGAACCGCACCTATGACAATTTAGGGTCTAGTGATGGGGTAAGCAAGTATTATTCACATTTTAATGCATACTTAATTAACTTATTAAAGCGTTATCGACTAGTTAAATTAATGTTAATAACTCCCGCAGCAGCGCACGCGCTATGTAAGGGAAACGGTGACTCATAGCGAGCGTAGCGCACACCGGCTTAGTATAGATTTGAATGCATTTGACGAGTCCATCCGATTATAGCCGAAAGCTCGCGAGCCTTGTTTACGTCGCATGAACGACACTCGTACCTAATTTGTTTAGTTTAAGTTTTACTGATCACCGGTCCTTACGCAATGGACTAATGTTTTCGTGTTTGTCAATGTGAAAATAATCAGTTGTGCTATAGTTACATGTGTTTAGTAACTAATTAAACATGGAACCCACGCCGTCGACATCAACTGCACCTGCCGAAAGATCATTTGATTATATCACAAGCAGAAAAGGAAAACAAAATAAAGTTTTTGATAAGAGACGTCATAGAAAATGTAGACAATATAAAGGCGGAGGCACATTATGGCGGTGCACTGTCAAAGCTTGTCACGGATGCTTAACTCTGAACAGCCGTGAAGAACTGATTAAAGTCAAAGAACATAGCTGTCCCTTTGATAGTTCCCCTTCCAACTTACAACTTAAGCATGTTATGGATGACCTAAAAGAAAATGTTATATCATCAAATGAGCCAATACCCACCTTATATAAGTCGAAGGTGGATGAAGTCCTTGACAAGGGGCTTAATTTGACAAGGGGCTTAATTCCCCTACGACTATCTAACGCTAAGGTAGTTAGAGAAACTTACTTGGACATCTTTTGGAGTTTTTGCGAATAGACGCTCTACTCTGTGATATCTGTTTCATCTGTTGTAGAGGCCCGTTTTTATTTCATAAAAATCTGGTATGTTTACTACCAAATTAAGCCCCTTGTCAAGGACTTCATCCACCTTCGACTTATATAAGGTGGGTATTGGCTCATTTGATGACATAACATTTTCTTTTAGGTCATCCATAACATGCTTAAGTTGTAAGTTGGAAGGGGAACTATCAAAAGGACAGCTATGTTCTTTGACTTTAATCAGTTCTTCACGGCTGTTCAGAGTTAAGCATCCGTAAAAAGCTTTGACAGTGCACCGCCATAATGTGCCTCCGCCTTTATATTGTCTACATTTTCTATGACGTCTCTTATCAAAAACTATATTTTGTTTTCCTTCTGCTTGTGATATACTTAATCAAATGATCTTTCGGCAGGTGCAGTTGATGTCGACGGCGTGGGTTCCATGTTTAATTAGTTACTAAACACATGTAACTATAGCACAACTGATTATTTTCACATTGACAAACACGAAAACATTAGTCCATTGCGTAAGGACCGGTGATCAGTAAAACTTAAACTAAACAAATTAGGTACGAGTGTCGTTCATGCGACGTAAACAAGGCTCGCGAGCTTTCGGCTGTAATCGGATGGACTCGTCAAATGCATTCAAATCTACACTAAGCCGGTGTGCGCTACGCTCGCTATGAGTCACCGTTTCCCTTACATAGCGCGTGCGCTGCTGCGGGAGTTATTAACATTAATTTAACTAGTCGATAACGCTTTAATAAGTTAATTAAGTATGCATTAAAATGTGAATAATACTTGCTTACCCCATCACTAGACCCTAAATTGTCATAGGTGCGGTTCGAGGAAGTAAAACTTAACATTTATACCTACTGTTTGAACCGCACCCAAATAGGTGCGGTTCGAGGAAGTACTTGGGTGCGTTTCGCCTAGGTGCGATTCATTTAGGTGCGGTTCGAGGAATGCCCCATATTGATAATATCAATTTGGTTATAGATTACCAAGCAGGTAAAGTATGTTAAAAATACCATAAATCGGTACAGACAGACGGTAAAATAGTTTAGGGTGACCATGAAAAAGTACTGAAACAAAACCACATAGTATTTGTATGTTTGTTTGTACGTTTGTTAGGTAATAACTTTCGAACCGCTACTTATCCTGATCTGCATAGAATTCGGTAGGTTGACAGATAAGCGGTATCCCAAATACATGGAAACCTAGTTGGGAGTTGGAGTTTCAGCCATCTGTAAGTACTATTATAAAACTGTAAAAAAGCCAAAAACTATAGTTAAAGATTAACGAAATATGCAGATACACTAAATAAACGATTCTGATTCCGAAAATCGAGTTTGTCTGTTTGTTTGTTCGCGTATCACGCCTTATTTACTGGACCAACTTCAACGAAACTTATACCAATCGGAAGCCCTCTTGCCGGATTGAAACATAGGCTATATTTTATTGAAATGCTTTGATTTCAATTCGTGGATTCTTAGATACAGCTTGAACTTTCTAAACCAAAAGCAGCCATTTGCTACGAGGTTCATCGTATGCTGGTGACAGATATTTTTGTGGAAAGTTTCGCTCGCGTAGGTAGTCCTGGGTATCAGCTACTCAGTAAATAAATGTAATAAAAGCGAGTTAATAAGCAGAAATTGTGGTTACCTACTCTTGTGTAGGTACCTACCATACAATATTTATCATTAAGGAAAACGAAGTGTTTGCTTGCAGTCAGCTAGGCACAGCAATGCCAGTAGATGGCGTTGATATTTTAGATTAATGTATTTATCATTCGTATTGGTACGAAAAATTATAAAATAATATGTTCCTACACATAGTAAATATTTTTTTATGAACCATAGTAGCCTATGTGTCTACATCTTTGTCTACATAGGTACGTGGAATTAATATACCGGTTAAGTTAAAGCCGAACGAACACGATTTAGGTACCTACATATTTTTATCATAGGTATTTAATATTTAATGAAAGTGGGGGTTCGATCACCAAAATCTAAACGGTCTGGGGCAAATTGGATGGAGCCCAGGTCCCAAATTTTTTTTATACTTGCAATGATGGAACATTGTTACAATCACTACATAGTATAAAACAAAGTCGCTTCCCGCGTCTGTCCTAATGTCTGTATGTATGTATGTACACCTACTTAGATCTTTAAAACTACACAACGGATTTTGATTTTTATTTACGTAAAAATAATTACTTTATTTTGCGTTTTCGTGACTGCTACTGCTTAATAGATTATGATAAAACCAACAAATAACATACTGTAACAGGTCCTCTTTACAAATAACAAAGTAATCTGAAAACTAACTAAATGTAAGCAAATCGGGACAACGCTTTTGGGTGTGGCAAAGATATTATTGACCGAGCGAGCGAAGCGTCTCAGTTTCCACATTGGCCAAAAATGCGTTTGTCCGGATGTCTGTCTATCTGTCTGTCTGTCTGTTCTCCTCTACAGGTCGCATTTTTCAACCGATCTGGACGAAACTTGGTACACAGGTTATATGACTTATTAGAATTTTTTTGTCGTCAAGGATTTTTGATTGGAGGGGTACTTCCCCCAAAAAATGGGCAAAAAGGGGGCTATTTGATATACTGGATATCTCCACCAAATGAGATCCGATTTCGATTATTCTTTTTTTATTTGAAAGGTAGTAACTATAAGTTGGTCTCATAAAAGTTTGGCGAAGATCTGATAAGGATCTTCAGCATGATGAACAGGATAGCTCATCAAACAATCGATGGTTTTCAATCAAATTTGAGAGAAACACAAAGGACCTCATTCTACACAAGATGATGCAAAAAAAATCAAAGAGATCAAAAAAATCACAAAACGGAAAATGCACTTGCACAGTACATTCCTCAAAAATTTACTAAATTAAATAGAAAAAACATCACATTTTGCATTATAGTTAGTTTTCAATACGTGACAGGCTGCAAGCGTTTCGTCGCTGTTAGAATACTAACTGATAATTATCTTCATGATGTTTTCCTTCACTGAATCAGCATAATAATAAGCCTTAAATTAGAAATTAATAAAAGTGCACTTAAAGACTTTCAGAAAACACCTTACACGACATTGATGATGTTGAATATTGGAATATTTAGTATGCTCGCGAGGTCTACAGCTCCCAGAGCCACTAGTTTTATTTTTGAAGGTCTGAGACTGAAGACTTGATCGATTCTGATTAGATAGATAGGTAGAAACATTACGTACCACATTTTGATATTATCACAAACAGTACAATGTAATGCACTAAACGAAACATATTTAATAAAAACAAATAAAATTATAACAGTAACCCTTCTTTTGTTCAAATTACTGTCATAATAACTCACTTTGGATATGAAATGACTCCATTTTCCTTAATGAATCTATCTATACTAATATAAAAATGTAAAAAAGCCAAAAACTAAAATTAAAGATACCTCTATGGATAAACTAAATTTGCAAATTAACTAAATAAACGTTTTTGATTCCGAAAATCGAGTTGCCTGTTTGTCTGTTTGTTTGTTCGCGGATCATGCCTAAACTACTGGACCAATTTCAATGAAACTTATACCATTCGGAAGCCCTTTTTCCGGATTGAAACATAGGCTAAATTTTATTGAAATCAAAGACGTAAATTCTGAGATACAGCTTGACCTCTCTAAACCAAAAGCAGCTTTTGACACGAGGTTCATCGACAGGAAAGTTTCGCACGCATACGAAGTCGCGGGTATCAGCTAGTGACAAAATATATTATTAGTGTAAACCATCGTTTGTGCCTCTTTATGGGCAAAATCATACATGGTATTATAACACCACTCACATTATGTTTGAGGGCTAAAATACCCATCAATGTGAACACAAAATAAAAATGAATTAGTTTGTGTGAGATTTTAGGTCGCCCTAAGGCCTCCTCTGTGGCTTAACGACGGCTAGAGCCGGGACTGGCAATGCACAGAAGCGCTCAGAATTCAGATGTAAATTTAACGGTCACCCATACAAATAGTGACATCTTCTATTCTTCTATTCTTCTATTAACTATAACTATTATAAAAGTGTAAAAAAGCCAAAAACTGATTATGGGTAGGTAAACTAAATAATAATGCAGATCTACTAAATAAACGATTCTGATTCCGAAAAACGTGTATGTTTGTTTGTTTGCCTGTTTGTCTATTTGTCTGTTTGTTTGTTCGCGAATCACGCCTTAACTACTGGACCAATTTCAATGAAACCTATATCATTCAGAAGCACTTTTCCCGGATTGAAACATAGGCTATATTTTATTTAAACCAAAGAGGTGGATTTTTAGATACAGCTTGACCTCTCTAAATCAAAAGCAGCCGTTTGTCATGAGGTTCATCGTATGCTAGTTGACAGATATTTTAGTGGAAAGTTTCGCACGCGTACAAAGTAGCGGGTAGGTATGAGTCGCGTTAACTTGGTTACCCTACTTGATTTTCCATGGCTTTAAATGTATGTACCTATTGCTTACGTACGTATATCCTTAATATGAAATATGAAATCATCATGTCAGTTATGATAGGTATATATATATATATATATATATCCCCTAATTTGACGCATAATACTATTAGGTATTTGTTGGGTTATTTTCCGACACAGAACGTAGTTCTCCTATGTGTCTGGAATTAAGGGATACAGGATTTGTTTCTGGCAGACACAATAGAAAATACATATATATTACCAGCTGATACCCGTGACTTCGTACCCGTCCGAAACTTTCCACTAAAATATTTGTCAACCAGCATACGATGAACCTCGTAGCAAATGGCTACTTTTGATTTAGTGATTTCAAGCTGTATCCAAAAATTCACGTCTTTGATTTCAATAAAATATAGCCTCTATTCAATTCGGAAAAAGGGCTTCCGAATGGTATAAGTTTCGTTGAAATTGGTCCAGTAGTTTAGGCGTGATCCGCGAACCAACAAACAGATAAACAGACAAACAGGTAGGCATATTATTTTCATTGGTAAGAATGATAGTAAAATATCAACGCCATCTACTGGCATTGATATTTTACTATCAATGCCAGTAGATGGCATAGTAGTCGGTGGCTGCTGTGGTGGCTGTGGCTGCCCTTGCATCACAATCTACACTTGCTGCACCAAGACGCGTATGCAAGCCATGGTGCCTGCGGTGTCCGCGTGGGCGCAACAAGCTTATTACTTTGTGTCGAAGTATACTAACGTGCCGTTCTGTTCTGTGAAATTGCTGTGCCTAGCTGACTGCAAGCAAACACTTCGTTTTCCCTAATGATAAATATTGTATGGTAGGTACACAAGAGTAACCACAATTTCTGCTTATTAACTCGCTTTTATTACATTTACTTACTGATACCCGTGACTACGTACGCGAGCGAAACTTTCCACCAAAATTTCTGTCACCAGCATACGATGAACCACGTAGCAAATGGTTCAAGCTGTATCTAAGAATCCACGTCTTTATTTCAATAAAATGTAACCTTTGTTTAAATCCGGCAAAAAGGCTTCCGAATGTTATAAGTTTCGTTGAAATTGGTCCAGTAGATTAGGCGTGATCCGCGAACTAACAAGCATACAAACAAACAAACTTGAATTTCGGAATCAGAATCGTTTATTTAGTGGATCTGCATATTTAGTTTATCCATATCTTTAATTTTAGTTTTTGGCTTTTTTACAGTTTTATAATAGTAGGTAGGTATCTACAGATGGCTGAAACTCCAACTCCCAAATAGGTTTCCATGTATTTGGGATACCAATGCTTACCTGTCAACCTACCGAATTCTATGCAGATCAGAGGGCCTAGAACAAGTTTTGGTGTGTAAACCTGGTCAAACATCTGTCGCCCAGCACACAAGTGGGCACTGATTTGTATGGAGACACTGAGCGGATTTTTTGAGAAGCCTGGTCTACAACATGTCCGTACTCGCATGTCGAGCTCCTCAGAGAATCCGCTCAGTGTCTCCATACAAATCAGCGCCCACTGGTGTGCTGGGCGTCAGACGTTTCACACCCTCACCATACACTGAAAACTCGTATTAGGCCTTCTGGATAAGCAGCGGTTCGAAAGTTATAACCTAACAAACTTACAAACAAACATACAACGCAGATACAACTAAGTTAATACTATCGTGGTTTAGTTACAGTACTTGTTCATGGTCACCCTAAACTATTTTACCGTCTGTCTGTACCGATTCATGGTATTTACTTAACATTCTTTGCCTGGTTGGGAATCTACCAAATTTATATTAACTATATTTATTTGAACATGTTTTAATTCTTGAAAATATGGTGCCATATTATTATGTTTTTGTGTTTGTTTTATTTGACGTACTATTAAGATGCTCAGGTAACTTTTGGACCAGTTGAGCTATCTATAAATCGTTTGCAACGGTTTGTAGATAGCTCAACTATTTCATGTGTATTTTGTAAATATTGTATTAGTTGTGATTTCCTTTGTGAATTTATGCCGTTTTTACTAATCAATTATTTTTACGTACCTATTAAAATAAGTAGATAAAGTGGTACTGACGAATGCAACTCGTTCGGAAAGCTACACTTAGATAACACAAAGAAAAGTCATCCACTATAATGTTGTATGGAGAATAACGGGACGCGAACTCTTCAGAAAGCCTACAAGATTTCGCATAGCAAATTGCACTTCTCATCCTGCGCAGACGAAGTCGCGGGGCAACAGAGAGCCTAGTACTAGTTTTGGTGTTTAAATCTGGTGTGAAAAGTCTGACGCTCAGCACACCTGAGGGCCTAGTACGAGTTTTCAGTGCATAGTGTGGGTGTGAAAGTACTGACGCCCAGCACACCAGTGGGCGCTGATTTGTATGGAGACACTGAGCGGATTCTTTGAGAAGCTCGACATGCGAGTACAAGCTTGGTGTAGACCAAGCTTCTCAAAGAATCCGCTCAGTGTCTCCACACAAATCAGCGCCCACTGGTGTGCTCGGCGTCAGACGTTTCACACCAGATTTACACACCAAAACTCGTACTAGGCCCTCTGTAGGCGCTGATTTGTATGGAGACACTGAGCGGATTTTATGAGAAGCTTGGTCTACACCAAGCCCGTACTCCTTTGTCAAGCTTCTCAAAGAATCCGCTCAGTGTCTCCATACAAATCATTGCCCACTAGTGTGCTGGGCGTGAGGCGTTTCACACCCACGCTATACACTGAAAACTAGTACTAGGCTGTCAGGTAGTTTTTAATAATAATGATTATTATTAGTATTATTATTTTGACAGGATCTGCGCTGTACGTCATAGAGATGAAAGCGGAAAAACCTAAAAACAGCGTACGACTTAAAGACACCCGTATGCCATCTCTGGTGTTAAATGAACCGTTCACAATACACGTGGAGTCCGATGTAAAACCTTTGACAATCAGGTAAGTTAACCCTTGGCTACCTAACGTGTTTTTCAGTTATACTACTATAACGTCGGTCCTGGTGACCGCTTGCGTTTTTGTGTTTGCCATAGACTCACAGGATACTTAATAACGGAGTAATTCAAAAACAAAACTCGTCGGGGTCACTATGACCGACGCTAGGTGGTTAAGGGTTAATATTAATGGCCATTTCAAGTCCCAACTTACAATATGTACGTATCTACACGATAAACTGTTTGAGGGTTGAGCAGTAATGAACTTTTAATATATTATTATTATTGTGCGGTCTTTCCTTCTTGCCACGGGAAGACGGGAGATGGACGAAGGCGGTCACAGAATGGTGACAAGGGATGCCCGTAGACCAAGAGGCAGACCATACGCCCGATGGTCAAAAGACATCGTAGCACTGGCTGGGAATCACTGGACAAGACTTGCATTAAACAAGAAAGAATGGCGTATTAAAGAAGAGGCCTAATTCTTTTCGGTTTGCACTCACTACTGAGTCTATACTCAGTAGTGAGTGCAAACGGGCTGAAATGATGATGGTGATGATGATGATGATTGTGCGGTGTTATATTTTTAAAAAGCTGTTTGTGCTCGCCGAGCGGGGCCCGAGCCCCGAGTCTGGGCATGTGTTGTGACTTTCGACACGAGTATAAGACACGCAAAAGCATTCGCAAAGCGAGACATTTTGTTGGGAATTGCATAATTCCCAAATCTCCCAGTAGAGACGCTTATCCGGTTTTCATACAAAATTTCTCGTTTTGCGAATGCGTTTGCGTGTGTTATACTCGAGTCGAAAGTCACAACAAATGCACAGGCTTGGGCCTCTGGTGACCTGTAATACAGATTCTCACGAATCTACATCGCACCAGTCTCTCACAAAGTTAGTAACTAACCTTATCTTGTACTTGTTTGTATACCTATGCTTTGTGGGAGAATAGTAGATTATTATACAAGGGGATAAAGCAGTGTCTTCTGTCGCGGGTGACGATTTAAATCGCGAGCGTAACGAAGGACTCGAAGTTTACTCCCGAGCGTAGCGAGGGTGTTAAAAACTTAAATCACGAGCAAAGCGAGGGATTTAAGACGAGTCCTGAGAGTAGCGAGGGATTTAAGTTCACCCAAGACTAAGACAGCTTTATCACCGAGGAAAATACTCTACTTTTCGTACCATTTGCGAAAAAATTAACACAATAATAATATGAGATAGCATTTTAAAACATTAACTTATTTATAAAAATAAATTAAAATAAACTTAACGTTTATGTATTTGAAGAAAACAAAAACGCGGCATTTTCCTAGACTAATATTTTTTTGTCGGAAAAGCAAAGGCATCAAGCTCATACGGCCTGCATAATAAATGCGTATTCCTTTTTCAAAAAGATGTATAATGCTTTATATACAAACTCAATGGTGTAAACACAGATGTAGTTCAGTATAAATTGTATTCCAAATTTATATCACTTTCTCCCCCTAGAGGATGAAAGAAATCCAGTACAATTTTCTCTCCCTGTTTTTAACAGATTAAAAATGACTATTGTTATGTTCGCTTTTTGTGGCATAGAATGTCACTTTTTTGGGCAAGTGGTACGAAAAACAAATAAATTTGGAATACCATTTATACTGAACTACATCTGTGTTTACACCATTGAGTTTGTATACAAAGCATTATACATCTTTTTGAAAAAGGAATACGCATTTATTATGCAGGCCGTATGAGCTTGATGCCTTTGCTTTTCCGACAAAAAAATATTAGTCTAGGAAAATGCCGCGTTTTTGTTTTCTTCAAATACATAAACGTTAAGTTTATTTTAATTTATTTTTATAAATAAGTTAATGTTCTAAAATGCTACCTCATATTATTATTGTGTTAATTTTTTCGCAAATGGTACGAAAAGTAGAGTATTTTCCTCGGTGATAAAGCTGTCTGTGAACTTAAATCGTCACCCGCGACAGAAGACACTGCTTTATCCCCTTGTATAATAATCTACTAATTGTTAATATTAAAATATTTGTTGGGTTTTATCTGAGTCAGAACAAATTCAACCACTGATTTGATTGTCTACTCCCACCTATGTTAGAATAGCCAATCAAATCAGTGTTTGAATTTGAATTCCAAACTCTCAATGCCAGGCTGAAGTAACGCTTAGAACTTAGTTCAATCTTTTCGTAACTTCACTCATTTTCTTTGCAGGTGTCACAGTTACTCCAGGTATGCGACTGAGTTCGTATACGAAGATCTAAAGTATCATCTAAACTACTACACTCTCAAAACAAACGTAAGTCAACTTGTCATCATAATAATAAATTCCATCCTATCCCCTAATATCTCATCCCATTTCATTAATATCCCATCGAAGATCTAATCTACTACACTTTTAAACAAACGTAAATCAACTTGTCATCATAATAATAAATTCCATCCTATCCCCTAATATCTCATCCCATTTCATTAATATCCCATCGAAGATCTAATCTACTACACTTTTAAACAAACGTAAATCAACTTGTCATCATAATAATAAATTCCATCCTATCCCACTAATTTTTTTTTTTTATACTACTAAGTAGGCAAACAAGCGTACGGCCCGCCTGATGGGAAGCGGTTACTGTAGCCTATGGACGCCTGCAACACCAGAGGTATCACATGCGCGTTGCCGACCCTTGAAGAATTTAAAAACACCCTTTTTGAAGTGCCCCATATTGTAGTCATTAGGGAAAGCCTCGACAGGAAGATCGTTCCACAACCTGAGTGTTCGCGGGAGGAAATTCCTCTGAAACCGGACGGTGCGCGACCACCCTGGCTCTAGGGTGTGTGGATGAATTCCCTGTTGTTGGCGGGCAGTGCGATGGTAGAAAGTGGCTGTAGGCATCATATTGAATAATTCTTCAGAACACAGCCCGTTATACAAGCGGTAGAACACACACAGAGATGAGAAGTATATTCTCAGACTTAAGGGTTCAATACCGCTTGTAAGCTTGGGATCGTTAACAATTCTTACAGCGCGCCTTTGAACCGAATCAAGGGGTCCTAGCTGGTATCCAGGTGCTCCCGCCCAAAGGTGACAGCAGTACTCCACGTGGGGTCGAACTTGCGCCTTGTAAAGAAGCAGTCTTTGCCCCGCACTGAAGTACAACTTCGCTCTATTGAGCACACCGAGCTTTTTGGATGCCAGCTTGACCTTATCTTCTAAATGATTACGGAACTGGACGTCGCTGGAGATGTCGATACCCAGGATCCCAATACTTTTTGAGATGGTAAGAGGCATGTTCTGGAATTGGGGAGCTACAGTGAATGGGGATTTTTTAGCGGTAAACGCGCAAGCTTGCGTCTTAGTAGGGTTGAATTGAACCAGGTTTTGACCTCCCCAATCGGAAACTCTGGGTAATATACCATCCACGTCAGACACAAGTTGCTTTCGGCTTTCCTCCACTATGGATCGAGGGGTACCAGCACGACCCGTGTAGCATGTGTCTCCAGTACTGTCATCCGCATAGCAATGAATGCTATAAATGGACAGCATGTCATTAATATGCAGTAAAAACAATGTTGGAGACAGCACGGAGCCTTGCGGGACACCAGCATTAATGCCCATGCAGTCAGAGCTACTTCCATCAACTACGGCCCGTATGCTTCTGCCGGACAAAAACCCATCTGCACAAGCCCTCGGGCAGTCCATAGGATGGCAGTTTCGATAGAAGACCCCAGTGCCACACCCGATCAAAGGCCTTCACTATGTCTAGGCTAACAGCCAGTGCCTCTCCTTGACTCTCAATGGCCTGGGCCCACCGATGTGTGAGATACACTAGAAGGTCACCAGTGGAACGATTATGGCGGAAGGCATATTGGCGATCGTTGATCAGGTCGTGTTCTTCTAGGTATCTCAATAGTTGGTTGTTGATGACACGCTCCATGACCTTAAAGAGAAGGGAGGTTATAGCGATTGGTCTGTAATTTGATGGGTCTGATCTATCGCCTTTTTTGGGCACCGGATGGACATGTGCGGTCATATCTCGTCCCATTTCACTAATATCCCATCGAAGATCTAATGTATCATCTAAACGACTACACTTTTAAACAAACGTAAATCAACTTGTCATCATAATCATAAATTCCACCCCATCCCATCCCACTTATACTATAAATGTCAAAGTTCAGATGTTTGTGTTTCAATCACGCAGCAATTAATGGTGTGAAAAATAATGTATTATCCTCGAGGACAAAGCTGCCGTATGTTGTGGGCTCTTAAATCCCGAAGTCACGAAGGATCAGTGTGTACCCTGGCCCTGACTTTGCTCGGGTGCGACAGTGCTTTATTCCTTAAAGTCTGAAGCCTCACGTGTAAAGGGGGTGATTTGGGCGTCAGCAGATGCGGCCGCCTCGAATCCGTTTGTTGTCGGTTTTTTGGCACGCATCAAAAGATTTCGGCGCGAACATAGAACATAGATTGATCGACCTACAGACGTGTGGACAGCTCGGGGAAATTTATCAGCGGATGCATCTGCCAGAGTCCGCGGACGCGTCTGTTGACGTGTAGAGGAAGCTTAAGTTGGTATCTTATCTACTATTTTTAGTACGAGTAGGATGTATGTAAATAAGCTTCGTCTTTGCAGTACAAGGCTACGTACCAAATGAATGACACTTGGACTTGTATTCTCTCGTATCATAAAAACGGAGCGGATAGTATTTCATTGAATTTTCCAGTCACCGTTAAAGAACCAGGTAAAGATAAATTTTTGATTATCTAATCATGATGTTTTATACAGCGTTAGGAACTTTTTATCCACGCTCTACTGAACCGGACACTGTTAGGGCCTGGAATATTTTTAAAGACTTGCCCAGCCATAATAATAAATAATCAGAGGCCCTAGTATGAGTTTTGGTGTGTAAATCTGGTGTAAAACGTCTGACGCCCAGCTCACCAGCGGGCGCTGATTTGTATGGAGACACTGAGCGGATTCTTTGAGAAGCTCGACATGCGAGTACAAGCTTGGTGTAGACCAAGCTTCTCAAAGAATCCGCTCAGTGTCTCCATACAAATCAGCGCACACTGGTGTGCTGGGCGTCAGACGTTTTACACCAGATTTACACACCAAAATTCGTACTATGCCCTCTGCCTTATCGCGAAATTAAAATTGTACAGCATTACCCAAATTATTTAAACAGAAGTAAGGAATAGTTGGGTACTAGCGTCTTGGTTTTATCTTACCATGTGAAAACATTGTAGATTTTACTAATATTGTAAAAACTGATGTCCTAAGTTTTGAAGTCAAGTATAGCACACGCAAACGTATTCGCAAAGCGAGAAAGTTTGTTGGGAATTGCACAATTGACCTTTTGAAAAGAAATAAAAATTGATTTTTTTATGTATTTGAAACTTTAATATTAATAATATTGATATTTAATGCAAAAAACTTAAAAAACTATATTTTTCAATTAATTATAAAAAATTAAAAATTCGAATTTTTTTAAAAAAGTCACGTGATTAATAAACGCGCTATTATTGGTAACCATAGTTGTGACGTCATAATGTTGTCTATCTATATACCACTACAAAACTGTAAAAAGCCAAAAACTAAAATCAAAGATATGGGAAAACTAAATATGCAGTTCTACTAAATAAACGATTCTGATTTCAATAATCGAGTTTGCCTGTATGTTTGTCCTGTTTGTTTGTTCCCGGATCACGCCTAAACTACTGGACTTTTCCTGATTGAAGCATAGGCTATATTTTATTAAAATCTAAGACGTGGATTCTAAGATACAGAGGGCCTAGTACGAGTTTTCAGTGTCGCCCTCACTAGTGCGCCCAGCACACTAGTGAGCGCTGATTTGTATGGAGACACTGAGCGGATTCTTTGAGAAGCTCGAAATGCGAGTACGGGCTTGGTGTAGACCAAGCTTCTCAAAGAATCCGCTCAGTGTCTCCATACAAATAAGCGCCCACTGGTGTGCTGGGCGTCAGACGTTTCACACCAGATTTACACACCAAAACTCGTACTAGGGCCTCAGCTCTCTAAACCAAAAGCAGCCTATGGAACGAGGTTCATCGTATGCTGATTGACAGATATTTTTGTGGAAAGTTTCGCACGCGTACGAAGTCGCGGGTATCAGCTAGTAACTATCTAAAAACAGAGGGCCTAGTACGAGTTTTGGTGTGTAAATCTGGTGTGAAACGTCTGACGCCCAGCACACCAGTGGGCGCTGATTTGTATGGGGACACTGAGCGGATTCTTTGAGAAGCTCGACATGCGAGTACAAGCTTGGTGTAGACCAAGCTTCATAATTTCCCATTCATAATTTTTTCTCTCGCTCCGAACGCGTCGCTTGCGCATTTCGCGGAATACTAACTAAATTGTGCAGGGTTTTTGTTAAAAACAAACCTTGATAACTTGGTGTAAGTAAGACGCGTTAAAATATCATCATTTCCTGTCGTCTTCAAACACCAAGCGGCATCAGGTACCTCATCATCATCGTCATCATCAACCTATATCAGTCAGACCTACGTCCAGCAGTATCAGTCCACTGCTGGACGTTTGATGTTTAGATGTTCAAACATCAAACTTTGACACTTATGATGTTAGAGGGATTCCTATTTTCCCCCATGTTCCCCTAATTACAGCCACACAAAATCTGCCCGAGGTGTCAGTGAACGACGTGCTTATCCCCACCAACGGAACACTGACAGGCTTTGACGCAATTGGAGAATACTGGTACATCGCCGGAGAACTGGCAAAGATCACTTGTACACATTCAGAGTTCGTGTATATGCGGTTAGAGTTTGGTAACGGTGAGTTAACAAGTTAGAACTAGATGGCGCTGAAATGAAACTTCATAGATAAAGAACTACCTATCCTGCGGGCCTAAGATGCGCACCGCGAGATATTTGTCATGTCGTTCTGTCAAAATGTAAGCATTTTGTACCAGTTTAGGAACTATTGCACTATCTGTGGTACCTAATGGTGTCGACAAAACGCGCCATAATGTACACTTTTGACACTTCTTAGTCGTCGTACCTCTCTGAGGACGAGATAATAGTCATGCAGAAATGTCAAAAGTTGAAAATTCAAAGGCGCGGTTTCTCGACAACATTACCACAGATAATGCAATAGTTCCTGAAGTGGTACATTTTGACAGGACGACATGACAAATATCTCGCGGTGCGCATCTTAGGCCCACTGGTTTAGTTTGCAGCTTGGCAAAAAAGGCATGGAACGAATTTCAATTTTTCGTTCATTCATTTCAAAAATTCATTCATCTTTCACAAGAATGAATGAATTCATTTATTTCATAGACGGGGAAAGCTAGTGTAAATCGTCTGACGCCCAGCACACCAGTGTGCGCTGAGTTGTATGGCGACACTGAGCGGATTCTTCGAGAAGCTGGATATAAGAATACCTACGGGCTGGGTGTAGACCAATCTTCTCAAAGTATCCTCTCAGTCTCTTCATACAAATTAGCGCACACTGGTGTGCTGAGCGTCAGACGATTTATACCAGATTTACCTACTTACTTATGCACGTTTGGTTTTGTACAACAAAAAATCACCAGAGGGCCTAGTACGAGTTTTCAGTGTATAGTGTGGGTGTGAAACGTCTGACGCCCAGCACACCAGTGGGCGCTGATTTGTATGGAGACACTGAGCGGATTCTTTGAGAAGCTCGACATGCGAGTACGAGCTTAGCGTAGACCAAGCTTCTCAAAGAATCCGCTCAGTGTCTCCATACAAATCAGCGCCCACTGGTGTACTGGGCGTCAGACGTTTCACACCAGATTTACACACCAAAACTCGTACTAGGCCCTCTGTATGTCAAAGTCACGAATCCACCAAAACATATTTTACCGCAGAGCAAACAAATAACTGAAGATAAACCACGTTTTTGCTCTTTTGAAATTGTTCCCAAGGACGTTTACCTCTTATTTATTTGGATATTTAATTAAAATCATTATTTAATTTTAATGTTTTTAATATTAAATACTGGATTAACGTTGTACTTATTAAAAATGTATGTTTCTTCCAGATACTAACTCCCAAATAATGTCTACCGATATTCTAAACGAAAATCTAACGATGATTATAAAACTTACGGAAAACCTCCATGGATCATTCCTTCGCTGCATAGTACCTGCGAAGTATTCCACAATTAAATTGTCTTTTATTCATAATACAACTATCATTGATAAAGGTAAGGGTAGAAAGAGATTAACCACACCTTGTTGCTGGTATGCTTCCAGATTGGTCCCATTAAAATGTTATCTAAATCAGTTCAGTAGTTTGGCAGTTAAATAAGATTAACTCGAAAAAACACGGCATCCACGTACACGACATTGCGTATTTTGCTTTTCTGTGGTGTTTACGATCAATAGAACAGTCCCAATGAACTGCTATCATCATCATCATCATCATTTGATAATGAATGCATATCAAATTGAAGTCGGGGTTTTCAGTTTTTAAACTTATAAATTATGTAATCTATTAGTGTTAATAAAAATTTTTTTGTGAATAACATAAATGGCCGGCAGCGCACTAGCCTCACCTCTGGTGTTGCAGGTGTCCATGGGCGGCGGTGACCACTTTCCATCAGGTGGCCCGCCTGCTCGTCTGCCAGCTATGGCATAAAAAAAAAAAAAAAAAAAAACATTTTTACTTTCTTTACAGATCAACCACAATTTTACATAAATAGTTTACCATTAGTTCCGGTGTTTGCTTATGATGGAACAATTAGATATAAATATGAATATTATAAAGGCGAGACCTTAGCAATTAAAGGTTTCATGACGAACCTGAATAACCAGTGGTTTTGTGAAGTCGGTAATAACAACTTACAGTTCAAACGTAAGTAATTTTTTTAATACAATATATATATCACCGTTCGACTATTACAATCTCATCTGACGTTAAGCGATGAAGAGGTCGATGATGTAGCACGGTTACCTACAATATACCTATTCACTCTACTCTTGAAAACTTCCAAATTATAGTCATTCGGGAACACAGGTAATTCCGGAATACCAAACAAGTTTTCCGACCAAAAAATTTATTTTATTGTGTTTTTCACTTGTTTTCCACTTTTCGTTTAGAAAACTTGTTTGGATCAAAATGATATTTATGGTGAACCTTCTGCGATATTATTACACACAACACTGTTGTTTGCGATTTTTCATAGGTATTGTTCTCTTTACCATTTAGCTCTGTTGATTTTCCGTGTTTGGTAAGTTATTCCAGGTTACGAACTACATACTTATATAAATTCATATTCATTTATTTATTGATTACACGTGATACATATTGTTGCTTAGGTGTAATATAGCAAGGGTACGTAGGTACATGCACCCTGCAAGATTTTTATACACCGTGTAACCTAAATACCCTATAAGTCCTAAAGGGGAGTGTTTTACAAGTCACGAACAGTGTTTGTTCTACCACTTTTGAGATTTCGAAGTTTTTCATTCATGAAATGAGCTCGTAACTTTTACTTAAAATGTACCTACACACAGCATGCGTGTGCGTGCGATGCGGTAGGATGGTACCTTCGTGTGCATGCGTGTGTACGGGTTTACGCAACTAGTAAACAAACACTTAGGGTAGTCGCAAATTTCTAAAATAATAAAAGTTGTACTTTTGTATGAAAATTTCAATTACGATGTATTGCTCCTTTACACATATCCAAGCCCTCAGGTGGTCGGTCGGATTACACCCTCTTCGGACTTATATTGAATTTATGTTACAACTTGTATAATGACATATTATTATAGGTATTAGGTATTGAAAATTTGTATTATTATTGCATGATATTATATTCCATTTTAAGTAGTGTTTATAATTTAATAGATAATTATCATAATAATATAATTTGCATGCCAATGTGTTTGGTGAAATATGTGGAGCCTGCTAAAGATATCTTAAGACCTTGTAACCATATTTCTGGCAAATAAATCATTTCATTTCATTTCAAGAGCACTGCAATATGTTTAAGTTGAGTCATGCATTCTTAATAGATAGGATTATAATTGAATTCAATATCAGATAGATTTATTGTGAACATAACAAGTGTATAAATAAGTGTATGTGATATAGTCCAAATTGGACCATCAGTTGCAGCGTAATTGAAACCCAAACTAATCCGAACTCTGAGTAGGATAATGAGATGGGATTTCGGAATATAAAAAAACTAGCTTCCGCCTGCGAATTCGATCGCGTCCCGTTGGATCCCGCTGATTTTCCGAGATAAAAGTAGCCTATGTGTTAATCCAGGTCACGGACAATATATATTCTAAGTTTCATCCAAATTGGGTCAGAGTTATTGCGTGAAAAACATACATGTATGTGATTAAACATACATCCTCACAAACTTTCCCATTTATAATATTAATTAATAGGATATTATAATCTATTTCTAGTCTATTTGTTCGTTTTCAGCCATCGAGAATCAGAATACCCATATCGACGTGTCAGTTACCCTAGGCCAGAACGATGACAAGGCAGAGACCAGGTCTTTCAAGTGTTTAGCAAGAAACACTACTGTTCACGTGTCACTGACTCCTATTCCGATACGATTCTGTAAGTTTGTTAAACTTATTTTAAATGTTTGATAGATCGAGTGAGCGAAGTGAACAAAGATCTTAGTGACAACTTGGGCCAAAAAGCTTTGTATATTTGTACGTCAGACGTTTTACCTACACCAGATTTACACACCAAAACTGATACCACGCCCTCAGCTGCACTAACTATATATTGTACTAGCTTCCGCCCGCGACTTCGTTTGCGTCCCGTTGGATCCCGTTGATTTTCCGAGATAAAAAGTAGCCTATGTGTTAATCCAGGTCACGGACAATATATATTCTAAGTTTCATCCAAATTGGATCAGTAGTTTTAGCTTGAAAGAGTAACAAACATCCTTACAAACTTTAGTATTATTAAGTTCGCGTCCCGTTGGTTCCCGTTGATTTTCCGGGATAAAAAGTAGCCTATGTGTTAATCCAGGTCACGGACAATATATATTCTAAGTTTCATCCAAATTGGATCAGTAGTTTTAGCTTGAAAGAGTAACAAACATCCTTACAAACTTTAGTATTATTAAGTTCGCGTCCCGTTGGATCCCGTTAATTTTCCGGGATAAAAAGTAGCCTATGTGTTAATCCAGGTCACGGACAATATGTTCCAAGTTTCATTCAAATCGGATCAGTAGAGTAACAAACGTCCATCCATCCTTTCGCGTTTATAATATTAGTAGGATTTTCAGATCCCACCATAACCGGACTATCATCAGCTAACACGTTGTATAGTTACAAGAAGAACGATAATGAGTATAGGATTAAATACATACATCCTCCGCAGAAAAACTTGGGTTTGACATGTAGTTACGACCAGAACGTTCGTGATGTAACATGTGAATGGAATTTTGAAAGTGAGTACCTTTTTAATAGCTTTTATTATCTGTTAAATAAAGTTACAAAAAAAAACAACTTGATAGCAAAGGGGCTCGCTTATAACAATCAATTATTTGTGATATAACAACAAAAAATAACTACTATTACACTACCAAATAATTAATAACAACTACAAAAAATATTAAGTACTTAGTAATATTTTATATATTTCATATTTTTGTGAATAAATCGGAAGGTGCCAACTCGCGCCCATTCGCAAGTTTGACATTCGCGAGTTGACGAATAAGCCATTTATTCCGATTAATACAAACCTTGTATAAATACAAGAAATTATCACTATTTTTACTATAGATACTTACCTTAAAGTATATAAGTATTCTATCAGCTTCGTTTAGTTTGAAACTAAAGGGCGTTGAGTGAAATGTTCATGTTTAAAAAAAGTAGTGCGTGGAGTCCCTCCGCTCAGAAGAAGTTATACTTCGATTTTTTTTAGTTAGAAAAGGTATGCTCATGTTGCCTAAATCAGAACTAGATGACGCTGCTAAGTTTGGTCGGATCCTAGAACGCGTATCGAAGTGTTTTGAGTTTTGCGGGGTCTCCGTATGTGATCACTCTCTCTGTCTCTCTTTATTCCACGCATTCACTCTCGCTCTGTCTCTTTCTATTCCCTCTAACGCTTAACGTTTAACTGTTTATTTTCTAGAAGTCGCAATAGAAGTATAACTTCCAAAATACTGATTGACAGCCACCAAACAGGAACCATAAAACTACCTAAGAGTCCTTTCCATGAAAGAAGTCCCGCAGACGCGTCGCTGTAGTCGACCTTAAGTATTATTTCTCGGGCAGCACTTTTAACAACTTTAGGCAATGAAAACAAGACTTTGATCACAGAAACCAAATAAAAACGCACTAGCATCCGAACACATTAACAGCACCTGACAACTAATTTAAAATTTAGTTTTAAAATTTAGTTCCGGATATTTCCGCGGGACTTCTTTCATGAAAAGAACTCTACAAGGTTCTTTTTATTCCAGGAAAGGAAGTAACCGGTACTGAGCCAGTACAAACCGCATCTTGGTTTAAATCAAAGCCAAATCAAAATACAATTCAAAATATTTTTAAACCAGTTCAGAATGGCATGAGCACAACCATTGAATGTAAATGTCAAATTAAGGGTTCAAATGAGAATATCAAAACTTCTGTCGAAATTTATACCGAAGCCCCAAAATCTAAAACGAGTACAGAAATACCAACAATTGCAGCGCAATATTCCACAGGTCAGTAAATGGAAAGATATTTTTTTTTTAATTATTTGGTTTACATCTTGAAATATACACTAACTTAACTTAAAACATATTTTTTATTTTAATCATTTTATAGTAGTAGTCATTTCTGAAAATTGGTTTTGACAGGATCCACGGCTCTGCCATCCGTGCTTCGGGTCCAGAGGGCCCGAAGTTGGTGTTTAAATCTGGCGTAAAACGTCTGACGCCCAACACACCAGTGGGCGCTGATTTGTATGGAGACACTGAGTGGATTCTTCGAGAAGCTTGGTCTACACCAAGCTCGTACTCGCATGTCGAGCTTCTCAAAGAATCCGCTCAGTGTCTCCATACAAATCAGCGCCCACTGGTGTGTTGGCCGTCAGACGTTTCACACCCACACTATGCACTGAAAACTCGTACTAGGCTCTCCGGGGTTAATCCCCACTGACAAACATAATATAATATATCACATCTATTCGAAAAGAACGACTTGGTTCGCCTTTATGTGCACCCAAAGGTGGTGTTTTCTATAAGAAACAATAAGTGCGCGGGAAAGTTAATTACGGCGCACTTATTACTTATCTTATCTTATCTTATCTTATCTTATCTTATCTTATCTTATCTTATCTTATCTTATCTTATCTTATCTTATCTTATCTTATCTTATGTGCCTTTTTTTCTCATAGTGGGTGATGAAAAGTAGAGTGTACCACTCGGGAGCAAAATATATTTTTGGCTCGGGCGACGTACTTTGAATCCCCCGCTACGTTCAGGATTCTACTAAAGAATCCCTCGCTAAGCTCGGGATTCTACTCTAGAATCCTTCACTTCACTCTGGATTCAAAAAAGCGCCCTCGCCGTAAAAATATGATTTCGCTCCCTTATGATACAATCTATACTATTGTGTATGGCAAAACACAGGTGTTTGTTCTTACCTTAGAACGCAAAAGTTTGATACAAAATGTATTTTTATTTATATTAAATACTTGTTTCAGAAGCTCCTGTGGGTGACGCCATACCACACGTTACCGACCACGAAGGTAGTAAGTCTACATAGTATTTTCTTAGGTAACATAATATTTTAAGTAATATTTTGTATACCTATATAAAAATTTACCTATGTATAATATTTTATATGAATGACCTATTTATTTCTACACATTATTTTATTATAATCCTAATGAAACATACTTGAAATACTTACTTATTATTATTAGTAAGCCTTTATTAACTGAACTTAAAAATTAAATCTTAAAATTACATTACTTATGCATCCAGTAGTGCCCATCAGTTTCCCTTTTCATTCAGTCTGTTTGCCGTAAAGGCCTCCTCCAGCTTTTTCCATTCACGTCTATTGCGCTAGTCTTGCTCGACATGCGAGTACGATAGATAATCGAACTACTGGTAGGACTGGATGGAATAAACCGCTTGGTGTAGACCAAGCTTCTTAAAGAATCCGCTCAGTGTCTCCATACAAATCAGCGCACACTGGTGTGCTGGACGTCAGACGTTTTACACCAGATTTACACACCAAAACTCGTACTAGGCCCTCAGAGGCAAAAATGTATGGAGCTCAGTTCAAGCCCATCTTTTTTTTAAAACTGGCAATGATGGAATTTCATTTGTTACAATGCACAAACATACAATGCAGTTCTTAGTAAAATAACAACTTCATTAAAAAATTAGGGAATCTTTAAATATTTTACTTCGAAAAAATGCCGCTTTTCCTAAAGTTGATTATCGTATTCACATAATGTATTTACGTCAAAATAATTACTTTATTCCACGTTTTTATGATTACTACTGCACGATATAGATTTGATAAAACCAAGAAATACGTATATAATTGTGATATTAAATGTACGTTATGTAGATGGGACGTATAATGCCCTAGCGCTTTTTAATTTTTTTTCGTGTTATAAGGATCAGAGCCCCTGGTCTGTGCATTTGTTTTGACTTTCGACTCGAGTATAGCACACGCAAACGCATTCGCAAAGAGAGAAATTTTGTTGGGAATTGTACAATTCCCAAATCTCCCGCTAGAGGCGCTTATCCGGGTTTCATACAAAATTTCACACTTTGCAAATGCGTTCGCGGCAAAACAAATGCACAGACTCGGGGCTCAGGCAGGAATACTGAAACTTAAACAAATTTAAGCACTACTTGAAATTGCTCTGCCTCTGTTAGACATTACTCATTTGTAAGAGATGCCAATAATTTAAGTTGCGTTTGAGTATTCGGCGGTCAGTTCCACAGCTCACCGCCAGGAAAGTAGAACTAATACCAACCAACTGAGTAGACGGTGCAATTTTCTCTTCGACAAAGTTAATTCCAATGAGGATATAACTAATATATAATGTGTCACATCGAGGCTATAAGTAAATAGCTACCTACGTAAGCATTAAGTACATATTTAAATTAATATTATTCTTTATTTTAATGACATGGAAAATCAATTAGGGTAACCAAGTTTAGATTTTTATAAGCTTTCGTGATCGAAAGCTTATAAAAATCTAAACTTGGTCAAGCGACGAGCGCTTTTACGGTTGGTATGATTACCAACCGTAAAAGCGCTCTTCGCTTGCTGCTTAGTCAACGGATTATCTAAGTTAAGCGACGTTCTGCGCGGTCACTATTCATATAAGTGATTGCTATTGGCATTTACATCTGAGGCCATACGCTTAATCCGGCAGAAATTTCCTCTAAAGCAAGCAAGCTCGTATGAGTTAGCGGCCAACTCTGGTGACGGAGTTTTTAACCCGCCTTAAGGCCTCCGTCGTGGCTTAACGACTGCTAGAGCCGGGACCGACAGTTTAACGTGCCCTCCGAAGAACGGAAGCGCTCAGATGTAAATGCCACTAACGGTCACCCATTCAAATAGTGACCGTACAGAACGTTGCTTAACTTAGACTAGTAGTTCGCCCCGAACTGAGATCTCGTGATGGTCGGAGGTTAATAAAACCCAAACAATTTTTATTGAATAATGGTTGTAATAAACTTTGCAAATCGCTTCGAAATCACCATCTAGCTATATACCAGTCTTACTTGAACTACAAAATCATTGAAACTCCAAGAAATGGTAGCTCACGTTATACTGGGCTTGCCAATTTTATAATTTTTACAACAACTCAAAAACTATTGGACCTAAAATCAAAATAAAAATGGTTTTGGAATGTCTACGCAAAGCCCTATCATATGACACCTCACTTGATATTTTTGTACGATTTTTTTAACTCTCTTTGGACCCTCCCCCTTGACCGATTGACTTCATTTAACAAACCAGTAAAACTTAAGAGTACTATCCGTATACCTACCAAATTCTGTGAAGATCGGATAAGCGGTTCAAAAGATCTCGACGAACAAACATACAAAGCATTTTTGCCCAAGTTGTCACTTAGATCTTCGTTCGCTTCGCTCACTCGATCAATAATCAGTGATGACTGGCTAAGCAAGTCTAGCCACAAGCGCTTCATTTTACTCTAAAGCATAAAGTCAAGTCAAAGTGACGTAAAAACTCAGTTTATTAACAGCTCAAAGAAAAAAGACTAACTATGACGTCATCAATATAAAATCTCTGCGGAAGTGAGTATAATGCCTCTGAGTGCTTACGTGCTTCAAATATAAGTCCGCGGAAATAATGCCGGCAGCGGCATGGGCATAGTGTGAACGCGGTATAACAGCGCATGCGTCACTGGCATGCATCACGTGCGCTATCCGGCATGCCCTTGACTAGAAAAAGGCATAGTGTAGACGTATCTTTATAACACCATGTATGGTATTGTCCATGAAGTGGCATAAAATATGGTTACACTAGTAATATTATTTGTCATTCATTAGGGAAAATGGTGAAGTGAGTTATTATTTCAGTAATTTGAACAAATGAAGTGTTACTGTTATACTCTTACGTGTATTTAAATATGTTTCGTTTTGTGCATTATATTGCATTGTTCGGAATAATATCAAGATGTTACGGTATGTACCTACCTATGTATTTAATCTGTAAATTAATATCCTGTGTTTAATAAAAATATCAGATCCGCATACTTAATGTTTTCCATTCTCCAGCGGTTTTAGCGACTTAGCCAGGGAACTGTTCAGCTTCTACAATTACGTACCTATTCATAGGTAAACAATTATTCTGGTTTCAGCTAGCATGCCTATGGTCTATCTAACGTTGGTAAAAGGTTCCAACGGCAAACCCGAGGGCATAGCTGAGTCGACTGGCTTACCAGTAAATGAACCATTTCAAATATACGTAGTAAATGACTTCAATAGTCGCGTTTTAAAGCATATAAGGTAAGTACTAGTACCTACTAGTAGTGGATTTATTCCATACAAATTTAAGGCAATTTATTGGGCTTTGTATTTTGTTTTTTTATCATCTAAGATACAAGATACGTTTATTTGCATAATAAGCGTTTACAAATTGCTCTTCTTTTAAGGTATTAGGCACTTTTATACTTATTTACCCATTTCGGGTATCGCAAAATGTTTTATAAATTGGTTAGGTACTAGGATACTACACGTACAACTATTCGAAATATTCAGTTAGATTGTAGAAAACTTCAGAAAACAACCACTTTTTAACCAACTTCAAAAAAGGAGGAGGTTCTCAATTCGGTTGTTTTTGTTTTTAATGTTTGTTACCTCAGAACTCCGGCATTTATGAACCGATTTGAAAAATTATTTTTTTATCTAAAAATATGTATATGCTACCAGATTGGTCCCATAAATTTTTTATCAAAATCGGTTTAGTAATTAGGCAGTTAAATAAGAATAACTGGAAAAAACACGTCATACGCGTACACGATATTGCATATTTGGCTTTTCTGTGACTTTTCTGTGACGTTTACGAGCAATAGAACGTAAGTACCCACGAACAAATCTGACAGTCGCCGCGTTAGCGTATTCGAGTTACATTGCGCGTCACTGCCAGCTCGACTGCCAACCGTTGTAGTGTCACCGCGCAGTTTATCTCAGATACATTGCGTATTTTGCTTTTCTGTGGTGTTTACGATCAATAGAACAGTCTCAATGAACTGCCATCATCATTATCATTTGATGATAAAGGCGTATCAAATTGAAGTCGGTTTTTCCAGTTTTTTAAGCGTATAAATTATTTGAATTATTATTAAATGAATTTCCATTTGTTCATGTTAATGAATGTTCCTATAGCTCATAAAACGTTTTGGTCCTAAACTGTATGTTTTATTTAAGCAGCTGTGATAAATAAATAAATAAATAAGTACCTGGGAGTGGCAACTGGCCCGATTCTGTTGGCGCATTTTTTGTTACTAATTTGACAGCACTAAAGCGATAGCGGTCTTTGTCGTTTCACTAGAAAGAGATGGCAAAAATTTTAGTTGCGAAAGTTTGTAAAGATGTATGTTTGTTACTCGTTCACGTTCCTCCTTTTTTGAAGTCGGTTAAAAACTACTCAAAGTCAAAGTCAAAGTCAAAAATCTTTTATTCAATAAAATCTCACTGATCGCTTTGAATCGTCATTACGTTTTGTATGATTAGGTATGATTAAATTTTTTTTTATTGGATGAGTTGGAGCTAGTTCGTCCCAAGCTTGTTTGTCTTCTAAATAATCAGATATTTTATAGTATGCTCTGTTTTATTACGTTTTTACTGATTACTGATCCGATTTGGATGAAACTTAGAATATATATTGTCCGTGACCTGGATTAACACATAGGATACTTTTTATCCCGTTCCCGGGGAAAATAAATACATCCAAATAAAATTACTTATTATCTTAATTAACCATTAATTATACGATTATACCTATACCAACACATACAACACAGAGGGCCTAGTACAAGTTTTCAGTGTATAGTGTGGATGTGAAACGTCTGACGGCCAGCACACCAGTGTGCGCTGATTTGTATGGAGACACTGAGCGGATTCTTTGAGAAGCTCGACATGCGAGTTCGGGCTTGGTGTAGACCAAGCTTCTCAAAGAATTCGCTCAGTGTCTCCATACATATCAGCGCCCACTGGTGTGCTGGGCGTCAGACGTTTCACACCAGATTTAGCCACCAAAACTCTCACTAGGCCCTCAGCGGGCCAGCTCTATTGCCAATCCTGTGATAGGCATAAAACAAGGAAGCTCGTATGAGTTAGTGGCCAACTCTGGTGAAGGAGTATTTAGGCCGCCTTAAGGCCTTCTGTGATAGGCATAATATTATACTAACGCATTACGTGTTATATGTTTCAGATGTTTTTACAATAGAAATAATAGAAAGGAGTTTATAAACGCTGACTTAGATAAATCTAATAATGATAGCTACGTAGCCTCGGTGAGTATCCCACTAATATTATAAACGCGAAAGTTTGTGAGGATGTATGTATGTTTGTTCTTCTTTCACGCAAAAACTACTGATCCGATTTGGATGAAACTTGGAGTATTATTTTCCGTGATCTAGATTAACATAAGCTACGTTTTATCCCGGAAAATCAAAGGGACGCGAACTCTTCAGAAACGTAGAAGATTTCGCATAGCAATTTTCTCTTCTAATCCTGCGTTGACGAAGTCGCGAGCACCAGCTAGTGAGTATAGTAAGTGCCAAATAACACCGCAATACAGGTCATTCACCCACCTTCAAAACGATGTCGCGAAATTCAATTTATGAATGGCTAATTCTGTCGCTTTCCATACAAACCTGTCGCTAAGACGCTAATCGCTCGAATTTCGCAGTACTGTTTGTTTACCATGTATAAATAGAATTTTGCGACATCGTTTTGAAGGTGGGTGAATGACCTGTATTGCGGTGTTATTTGGCTCCTACTATAGCTAATAAAGTTAACTTTATTTGTTCATTATATTTTCTGAGTATTACTTATAGGCAATTCTTTGCGCTAAGCGCGACGCATTTTCATTCAAAATTTTATCTGTCGTAGGGATTGGCTTCAAAAGATATGAAATGGCCCTGGAGATGCGAAATAACTAACGTGTATGATAAAGAAGTAATTGATGTGGAGTTCACGATTAAATTTCCAAATACGGGTAAGTTTAGCAATATTTTTTTAATTTTTACTCGGCTATGGCGAAGCAAAAAGTAGGGTATATGATTACCGATATGTATGTTTCTAAATTTACTATATAAGTTCATTCTTATCATGCCATGTAAGGTATTAAAATACCCAACAGGGCGTAATTAAGCAACCTTAAACTATTATGGGGATGAATGTAAGCAGAACCGCGAGCAACAGCTAACAGTATATATATATTTTTGAAATGTGCTTGTAAAGCCCTTATATTTGATAGCCCACACAGCATGATTACAAAACAGATTTTTTTTAGTTCATGAATTTGCTTGCTCTAGAGGGCGCCATATGCAATTTAATGTGACGTCACATAGCCTATAACCAGCGGATGATCGAGACGCGTACAACGATGTGTCATATTTCAAATCCTGATACGATGTTTTAGAGTTATGAGGAAACATAATGAACATACATGCCAGTCAAAATCATAATTATACTACAATAATCGGAAATTGGTCGCATGACTAAAAACCTATATAAAGCGAGTGCGCGTTGACTCGCCCGCTCTATTGCATTTCTGACTTCAAGGCGTTCACACCTCTCGAATATTGTTAAAATAGGCTGTTACTATGCCCAAATGAATTTAAATTGTATTGCTAATTAATTATCCTGACTGATGTTCTAGTTATGAAATTCAATTCGTAATAATTAAAACATTTTGAAGTTGTTATAACTTTCTTGATCTTTTTTTAGTGGTTTTAGATAGAAACCGCTTATTTCAGAAGTGGGATGGGACTCAATTCAATAGTCCTATCCTAGCTCTGGCCTAAAGCGTGAATTAACTTTTGAAGTCTACCGTCAAAAGTTTTCTTGTAGAATCATGGTTAGTGGTGAAACTAAGCCTGATAGAAATAGGTAGGAGTACTAATGATCTTTCTAAGTGTTTAGAAAAGTGTGTACCCTCAACGAGTGCTGCGTCATCGGTGCCGATGGCAACGGATGCACCTATGTGCCATTGTGACTGCCTGCAGCCTGATCATCATGTGTACACGCCGCAGTCACACCCGCGAGTCAACCACTGCTCCCAGCAGTGCCAGTGCCGGTTGCAGAGTCCGCGACCTCGGTATCAGTGCCGGCTTGGGATGCTAGCACAACGTGTGAGCCTCTTGAGAGTGCTGTGTCGTCGTTGGACATCACTGAACGCCTCATTGGAATGTTGAGAGCGTTAAGCAAGGTTAGATCCAACCATTATTGTGTTTCGATCTTTGATAAGGTTGCGTGGTATCGATTCTTTGTGCAAAAAGGTTAAACGAGCGTGTAAAATTGAACGCGCTGGAAGGACAGCGAGTGCTTATCCCGGATAGCTAATTGCCTGAAGGGCTTGTAGTTGGTTTAACATTTCAGAACTTGAGTTTAAACCACTTAGTTCACGCAGAATCGATATTGCAAACTTTTTATGAGGATATGTGTGCCGACAGTTATGCCACGTAATGTAGATGATACCAGGCTCTTATTTTGCGCAGTATCATTGTCAAAAGATCATAGCAAAGAACGATGGTTGTTACTTTTATACGTGGAATAACTGGTGCATAGTTACCTCAAGTCTGAAAATACGACTGTTTATTCTGTGCACAGATTATATTTCTGTGTAAATTTCCTGATCGAAAACGATCCGTTACTAATGAAGAGTCGGGCTTGTTTTTCTGAAATGTCTATTATGTGGTGGCGTTGGTCATCTCCAGCGCTTGTGCAATACACAGGTTCTTTCTAGTGCTAGTACCTAAAGATATATGTGTACTGTGACCTAAATCTAGTCCCTATGTGTGAAGGTAGATCGAAAAACATCGAAAGGTGGCTATGTTTGTTCTGTTAAAGACAGGGGTCATGACGTTACTGTCTTTTCTACGAAAATAACGATCTACAAAACAAGTTTTATTTCTTATCAAGGATCGTAGGATGCCTATACAGATTATGGCATCGGGACTGTGGTTATTCAGTGCCTAAATACCTACAGACGTGTTGACGTGTTGATATTACAGTGGACGTGTCTAGCTTTTAATTCTGAATCAGTGCTAAGCAAGCATTTTAGACATTTTCAAGGTACCCACACGTCAGATTTTGTGAGGCAATTGGTAACCAAAACATTTGTGTGTTGTGTGTATGCCTGGGTTACCTTTAACCCCTTGACATTGAGTTAGCGATATTTTCCCGGATGCTCGTCGTCCCTAAAAAAGTAACATGAGTGTGTAGATGCTTACAGGTACAGCCAGATGATCTCTCATCGTGAAGGAGTGCATTTGTTCGTGTGAACAGTGAGCAATGTATGTGTGAACCTCTAGTTCAAGGTATGATCAATAAAATTACGTGTAGTGCTTGTCAACTCATGCGAACCACTTTAGAAATGACTCCTCTTGATGGTGAGGACTGTGCAAAGTTTTTGACTGTAGTTCATTATTTGTACCGTCGCTACAACGGTAACAATTTGATAAATGCACTTTGAGTTGATGAGTAGAACACTTGTTTGTTACAGCCTGTACAGACTTTCATATAAGTCAAAGGTGTGATGAATCGTTCGAGATTTGCCAGATAAAGGTGTCATATGCAAATTGCAGTCGTCATACGTATTTTATTTTTGGTTGAACTCGAGCGAGTTCTGGTAATAAAATAAAAAATAAGAATAATGTGGAAATGTGTTGTGTCAATTTTATTATTTGTACCCACCCGCAGGATTGACTTTTGTTTCCGCTAAGTAAGACCGATGGTTCAGATGCAAATGTCACTAGCAGTCACCCATTCAAATAGTGACTGGGAAGAAAGTTGCTTAATTTTGGTAATCGGTGAAGGTTGGCTTGGCAAGCTACGCCACGAGCATTTCTTCTCCCTTGGTAAAAGTGAGAGTTCTTATGTTCTTAACAGTGTATTTTACAGCTAAATTGAAACTAGCTTACGGACCGCCTGATGGTAAGCGATGTTACCTTGGCATTTGGATGCCTGCATCACCAAAGGTGACACAAGTGCGCTGCCGACCCTTGAAGAATTTGGAACCACCTGGTTTGGAGGTACCTTGTTGTAGTCACTATAGGGAATACCTCGGCATGTTTATTGTTCCACAACCTGAGTGAGTGTTTGTGGGAGGGAAATTCTCTGAGACTGGACGGTGCGTGACCACCTTGGCTCTAGAGTGTGTGGATGAATTCCCTGAGATTGGCGAGTAGCAGACTACTTGCCAGAACGACAGATTGTAACAATGTGTGAAATTTCAGAGTTTGAAGAAGCCATGGTCACTGGTAATGTGTTGATGTTAGCTTTGTTTTTAGCTAAGAACGTATGTGAACCCTTATTCAGGTTTACTGATGGTTGATGCTGAACTGGTGGTTCATGATCGAGAAATCTTGTCAACTGTTTTTGTTCAAGCTGAACGGTTTTGGTTTAGTGTTCTTTTTGGTGTTTATGTTCCTGCCGGTAAACAGTGACCAAGCTATTTGTGATGTAAGTCTTAGGGCTTTGTTGTGTTGACTTGTTGGAGTGTGTCCTTATTCTGGTTTTGTCCGTTTAGCAAGCGGAAGATGGTCGAAAGATGTGTTCTCTATGAGATAGAGTGAGATGAAATCGGTAGTTCTATTTTCTACCACGTCAGTTTTGTTGGTGGAGCTGTTGCTCAGAATATTATTTGTCATTTATCTACTAGTAGTAGGTAGATAGAAAACAACTCTGTTTGTTTTTAGCAGGTTTTTCACGTCAGTTTTGTTGGTGGAGCTGTCGCTCAAAATATTGTTTGTCATTTATCTACTGGTAGTAGGTAGATAGAAAACAACTCTGTTTGTTGTTAGCAAGTTTTAGTTGTGTTAAAATAGACAGTGGAAATTGTTCCGCCGAATAGTGTACGAGTATAGTTAGCTCAGATGTAATGATTTTGGTTGTGTATTTGTTTTGACCATTGAACTATCACGAAAGATTAATTTCAGTGTAAACAATGCAAAAGATTGGTTCTTTTGATGAGTTAATACCGTGGTGTTTATTCGTGGTTACCTGTAGCAAGTTGAGTGAGATATCTTGCAACGCCTTTGACATTAGCTTTTCGAAGTGTTCGACGATCGAGCAGTTCTAGCGGTAGTGTATAGCTGAAAAGGTACTGAGCAAAGTTTTGCTGTTCTGTTTTGTAATTTAGATGAAAAGTCGACATTCGGTTTCGTTTAGTGGAGAAGTTATGAATGTCCTAGTTTTTCTATCAATGGTTTTCTATCAGAGAAAAGTATCTTTGTCGTCTATGTAGCCTATGTCTCCTGCAAATAATGTAAATAGTGCCTGTATTTAGTCGAGGTAAACATTTTCTGTAGTGAGCAGCTTTATAAGTCAATGCGTGAGTGCATTGCACGGCCATAGTTGGCGCAGTTTAATAATGCAATGGATGGATTAGTGACGCTAGTGTGTGCTTAGATAGAAGCAGTATTTGGTTGTAAAAGTTTTGAATGTCAGGTTAGACCGAGCGAGAATAACTTCAAAGTTTTTACAGACTACCCTGGTAAACATGAAACAGATGCAATAGTTGGTCTTGTTAGATACTTTCGTTGATAGTACCTCAGAATGTTTAGGTACATGATTGAGTTACCTTGATAGTAGTTCTTACTTGCAGTAACGTAAAGTTTGATGGGTGTCAAATACTTACGAGCCAGTGCTTGTTATCTTTGACCGACTGTTACTAACGGAGTAGTAAACATAAGTTGATGTATAGTTGGCTAGTTATTGCAGTCACAGGTGTGATTGATGTACGTAGATATAGCTGGATAGTTTTAAACTGTGTTGTGGACAGTTATGATTCAGTGTTGGTTTTATGTAGCTATGCTATGCTGCAGGGTTCGTGTGAGCTGTGCTTTTGAGTGGAAGTTGTGCAGTTGGAAGTTTTAAACTGATGGTTCTCCATGCGAAGTTATAGTTTGCGTTGCGGTGAACGTCAAACGTACGCACTAAGGCCCCCGGTACAAGGGCTTGTTTCTTGTGATGAAACATCAGTTTCATGATGGCAGATACTGGTACAGTTGATTAGCGATTGGTTCAACTGGTGTTGTAGCTGAGCATTGATTGCTCGATAAAGGCAGATACTGGTACAGTTGATTTGCGATTAGTTCAACTGGTGTTGCAGCTGAGAAATAGTTGCTTGATAAAGGGAGTGAATCCCTGAGTCGCGGTGTCGCGATTCTTGTTTATAAGTCTGGTTTTGTGTTTTTGTGTTGCAATTTTGTAACCTACTTTGTTCTGACTCGAATCCTTTCATGCTGATGTGTAACTTTGTAATTGAATTTCCAGTTAATTGCCGTGACAAGCAAACTTGGCGCCTCTGTCATTTGAACGCCTTGACATGCTAACTGGGTGCCTCTGTCTTGTGGATTCTGTAGACAAGCTAACTTGGCGCCTCTGTCGTTCGAACGCGGTAGACACGCAAACTGGGCGCCTCTGTCTTGTGGATGGATTTAAATGTCGCACGTTGAACGCGAAACACTGTAGTTCAATTCCACTTACAAACTTGTCAGCTAAACGCGGCTGAGCCGTGGCTTTTCATTTGTTTTGGGCTATTTCGATTCAACTTCACGGTAACGTTTCAGCTGAGCTGAAAATCGATCAAGCCAAATAGAACTTAACTTGTTGTAAATTGGTGGAACTGAGCTCTTGGTACTATGGTCACTTATCTCTGTGACGATTCAATGTGATCCGTTAGATTTTCCTAAATAGACTCATTTTGATTTTGACATTACAAGTTCAATTGAAAATTGCTTATTTGAGTTATACTCTGTAATGGATTTTTCGACACTTTTCTTGATGAAAATTTGAAGAGAAGTCTATGCTCGAGTTTCGATTCAAACTTTAGCAACTTTGAAGCATACAAACCTAAGACATGCTAACACGGTGCCTCTGTCTGTTGTTGAAAGATATACAGGTTCTCTGTATATCCTAGTTAAGATAACAGAATGATCTTAACTGTGTGTTTTCTATTTTCAGTTCAAGAAAACACACCCTGCTTGGTTCATCCCAGCTTGTTCTAGGCAACTCTGATGACAGGCGCCTGAATCCATGGCGCCATTACTGCAGTTCGTGCCTCCAGCCTCGCTGACCTGAGCCTGCCTGCGGAGCATCATCATGACCGCACCATCATCGAAAGGAATCTCCTGGAGCTGTACTAGATGATTGTGGTCGAGGTCGACCAGCTGTCAGAATGGCCGAATAATCGGAAATTGGTCGCATGACTAAAAACCTATATAAAGCGAGTGCGCGTTGACTCGCCCGCTCTATTGCATTTCTGACTTCAAGGCGTACACACCTCTCGAATATTGTTAAAATAGGCTGTTACTATGCCCAAATGAATTTAAATTGTATTGCTAATTAATTATCCTGACTGATGTTCTAGTTATGAAATTCAATTCGTAATAATTAAAACATTTTGAAGTTGTTATAACTTTCTTGATCTTTTTTTAGTGGTTTTAGATAGAAACCGCTTATTCTACCTTAATTTTGCTTCGATATAGTCGAGTAACAAAATCATAAGTACTCTAATAGTAGATTATTATACAAGGGGATAAAGCAGTGTCTTCTGTCGCGGGTGACGATTTAAATCGCGAGCGTAACGAAGGACTCGAAGTTTACTCCCGAGCGTAGCGAGGGTGTTAAAAACTTAAATCACGAGCGAAGCGAGGGATTTAAGACGAGTCCTGAGAGTAGCGAAGGATTTAAGTTCACCCAAGACTAAGACAGCTTTATCACCGAGGAAAATACTCTACTTTTCGTACCATTTGCGAAAAAATTAACACAATAATAATATGAGATAGCATTTTAGAACATTAACTTATAAAAAAAAAAAACATTTAAAAGAACATTTTTTCAATGAAACACTCAAACAAGAAGTTAGGCACCCTGTATACACACGGAAAGTTGCAAAAAACCGGTTGTGCATGCCGAGCGCACGAAATGCATACGGCGAGAGGACAGCTAGTTATCTAGTTCCTCGGTTAATAAACAACCTACCTACTGATCTTATTAATAGTATTACGCCTAAGAACATTAAACATAAATTAAAATCCTACTTTCTAGCTAATATTGAAAAATACCAATAATACCTACTATTTAAAAAAACAAATCAATCTACCTACTTAATTACCTAACTAACTAGCAAGTAAATAAATTTGTAACTAAAACTAGCTACCTACCTAAGAAATTGGAATGCACTTTGCTAGATCCTACTTACAGCTACCTACCCATACCTATCTAACCTAGTTGCTATACCTACCTAATGGCTATCGACGCTAAGACTCATGTAGCATTATTCCTATAAACCTTGTGGTTTCCTTAGTGCTATAGTACAAAATAAGTTATTATGTATTTTTAAAACAATAAATGAAAAAAAAAAAAAAAATATATAAAAATATATTAAAATAAACTTAACGTTAATGTATTTGAAGAAAACAAAAACGCGGCATTTTCCTAGACTAATAGTTTTTTGTCGGAAAAGCAAAGGCATCAAGCTCATACGGCCTGCATAATAAATGCGTATTCCTTTTTCAAAAAGATGTATAATGCTTTGTATACAAACTCAATGGTGTAAACACAGATGTAGTTCAGTATAAATTGTATTCCAAATTTAAATCACTTTCTCCCCCTAGAGGATGAAAGAAATCAAAGTACAATTTTCTCTCCCTGTTTTTAACAGATTAAAAATGACTATTGTTATGTTCGCTTTTTGTGGCATAGAATGTCACTTTTTTGAGCAAGTGGTACGAAAAAATCATTTTGAATGTTAATAATTTCGCCATTCTAGTTATGTAATGTGCTGAGGGCCTAGTACGAGTTTTCAGTGTATAGTGTGTGTGGGTGTGAAACGTCTGACGCCCAGCACACCAGTGGGCGCTGATTTGTATGGAGACACTGAGCGGATTCTTTGAGAAGCTCCACATGCGAGTCCCGGCTTGGTGTAGGTCCAAGACCAAGCTTGTCAAAGAATCCGCTCCGTGTCTACATACAAATCAGCGTACACTGGTGTGCTGGGCGTCAGACGTTTTACACCAGATTTACACACTGAAACTCGTACTAGGCCCTCTGGTTCATAAACTTTATAAGAACGTACGTAACCAGTTAGTTTTAAGTTATTACAGATAGAGTTGTTCCGGCTACGATCAATGTGAACAATGAGATAATCAACACCACATCTTCAATCATAGACCAGACGGAAATAGCAAGTGGAGTATACCAATACCGCACCGGAGAACTGGTTAAAGTTACTTGTACAAGGGTTAATGGACATATAATGAGTCTAAATAGTAAGTAAATAACTTATATCGACAAACGTCACAGCGGCGCGATGGTAGTGGCAAACGTGGATGTTTTGTTCTATGCCTGGATGTTACTATCTTTTTCTTATATTTTTAATTAAATCTAAATATATAAAACTCTGTTGAAGCTGACTGACAATCAACGCACAGCCTAAATTATAAGTCCTAGAGGTATGAAATTTGGAAGCTTGTATCCTTATATGTATAGTGTAGGGGTGCACTAAGAAGAGAATTTTGAAAAGTCGCACCTTAAAGGGTATTTAATTAGGATCAAGGATTTTAACAAAATATTGCGTATGCTGCTATCACGCAAGCAAAGCCGGGGATGACAGCTGGGGCATTATTCTGTATGACTTAGGAGATTCCTTGCCGTAACCGTATGACGTCACCGTAAGGAATGACATTTATGGCATAGGAAATACGGCATAGGCATAGGGCGATTTCACGCCGCTGTCTTGTCGTGCTGCGTAACGCGCTTGTATTGGTCATAGTGAATAAGTTCCCTGATAAGTATGGACACCTATGGATATTTTACACAGCGGCCTCTAGTCCCAAACTAAGCAGAGCTTGTACTATGGAAACTAGAATGCACCAGCACGACGACGACGTCAGGTTTGCGCCTGGACAGGTAGGTATATAATACATATGCCTACTTGTTCTATTTTATGTATTACCTAAGTGTCTACCTAGGTATGTTGTTTTATTTTGCTGATAGAATACTTATAGATACTGTTTTTTGTAAATACATAGTACAAACATGTATGTTTGCCACACACAAATGTAGTTATGGTAAATGTATGACAATAAGTAAATAAACACCTTCTCACACACCCACACAACACTTTTATCTAAAACTTTGGAAGTAGTCGTTTAGTGATGGTCGTTATTTATAACCGACTTCAAAAAAGGAGGTAGTTCTCAATTCAGTTGTATTTTTTTTTTATGTTGGTTATCTCATAACTCTCGTCATTTATGAATCGATTTGAAAAATTCTTTTTTATCTGAAAGGGTGGTGTTTACGATAAATAGAACAGTCTATTGAACTGCCATCATCATCATCATTTGATGATGAAGGCGTATCAAGTTGAACTCGGTTTTTCCAGTTTTTTAAACTTAAATTATTAACTAAATAGCATGATAATGTAAATTCGTTATTGGCTATAAGATGAATAGATAGACCTTCTCTGTACACCCTAAGAGCTGTGGATTTTGTTAAATAAATAAAATAAAACAGTTCAGTTGGTATTTTAAGCTCTGCCTTCCGTGCAGTGGGTCGTGGGTTCGATCCCCACCGAGAACAAACATTTGTGTGTGGCAAACATAGATGTATGTTATATGTTTGGGTGTTACTAGATATGTATTATATGTATGACGTATGTTTTAACAAAAAAAAATTATATTATTATTCTATCATCAATTTTGTTTCTTCCCACAGTACGCAAGCTTAGCTTAGTTTGGGAATAGAGAGCGTTGTGTGATATGTCCAAGAATATTTATTTATTATTTATTTAAAACCTGACTATTTCTTTTAGGTTCTTTATTCTCCACACAACCCGCAGATGTCTTTGTACTAACTGCATATATAAAAATGACAGACAAGCATGATGGATTATCAATTGATTGCAATATACGAGTCACACTACCTAATATACAAACTTACATTGTTCGATTACAATTCTCCAAGATACATAACAGTGGTAAGTAGGTCTTGGCGGTGCTTGCTTCTTCTTCTTCTATAACTATGGCCTCTATCCGTCATTTTGACAGACAAGTTTGCCAGTGTCAAGTGATGAATTTGAAATAATATAAGTCAAGTCATTCGTCAAGTCGGCTGTCGTTTGTTTTTAAGATAAATTGGTGGATTTTCGCTTCAAAACCTAAAACTAATTTTCTCATTCAAAGAAACCATTTTACACACATTTATTCCAATGGCTCACACTTTATGTTACGACCTATAAGTATTATTGGTTAAAATTCCACCAAAATTAAAGAAAAACTATTAAAATAAAGGTGTTGCTTCAAAAAATTACAAAACTCGAATATCATTTCAGTATTTGTCATGCCACGATAGAATAATTGTTTGGTCTTTCAGCAACTTAATGAAATTTGACAATCCTGTCAACTTGATAGTTGAAATTTGATCACGGTACGGGACATAAAGACGTAACATAAAGTTTGAACTATTTCAATAAATGTGTGTGCTTAAGTGGTTTCTCAGAATGTGAAAATTCCTCTCTAAGCTTTGAAGAAAACAATATATCCACCATTTTCTCTTCAAAACAAACGATAGCCAACTTGACGATGACTTGACTTGACTTATATTATTACAAATATCACTTGACACTGGCAAAATTATCTGTCGGAATGACAGACAGAGGCCATAAACAAAAGAAGAAGAGATTGAGATGTCTGAAATGTAATCACTATCAGACGCTAAGGCCCGTATTCCGTAGCCTTACTCAAGCACTGATCCGTATTCAAGCATAGACTTTTGTATGAAAATCTCTATTCAAATCTATGCTTGAGTAACGATTTCTGTCTTGGAATACGGGCCTTAAACCTTTATTGTTGATAGGCGTTTGTGCAGCTCATTTTCCAGATAACCAAAGATTTGGCATTCGATTTGTATTTAGTGGACTTGATCAGCGTTTTAAAAACCGGGCGTTAGTCAATCTTCACCGATTACCTAGGTAAAGCGACGTTCTGCGCGGTAGCTATTTGGATGGGTGGACCGCTACTAGCATTTACATGTGAGCTCTGTACATCTATAGGTACTAGATTTTTTGTTACAGATAAATTTCCACAGTTTGTTGTAAATAGTTTGGACTTAGTTCCAAAAAATGATAATGGTACCGATGAATATCAGTATGAGTATTATGATGGCGAGACGTTATCGATAATCCGGTCCATGGGCCACGAGGATGAGCCATGGCAGTGCATAACCGATAGAGATGACACCTATCAACTAAAACGTAAGTAGTTAGTACTAAACTAAACAAATAGACAAAGAAAACATTATTTAAACCATTATTACAAAGCAAATGCAAACAGAAAATATACAACTGAATGATAAACCTCTTAGTTTTTATTGAGTCGGTTAAAAGAGATCAATAAGCGTTCTAGAGTGATCTAATAATAGACTATTTGAAATGGCGTGATGGAGCTTTAACGTTACCATAGATTATATAATACTATACTAACGTTACTAATAAACATTTTTTTACTTCAGATGCCTTAGAACAAAGCAAGGGTTTGAATAATTTGACATTTACTCTACACAATGATATAAAGAAACCAGTTTCACCGCGTCTCGTATGTATTAAAGGAAAATATATGGCTAATTTGGAATTAAAGCCCATTCCGACAACGTATTGTAAGTATTATTATTTTCGGGTGTACTTAGTAATAATGTCAAGCTGAAGCCAGACGGCCTAGTACGAGTTTTGGTGTGTAAATCTGGTGTAAAACGTCTGACGCCCAGCACACCAGTGTGCGCTGATTTGTATGGAGACACTGAGCGGATTCTTTCAGAAGCTCGACATGCGAGTACGGGCTTGGTGTAGACTAAGCCTCTTAAAGAATCCGCTGTGTCTCCATACAAATCAGCGCCCACTGGCTAACATCATTATTACCATAAACTCTCTGGCGATTGTAGAATATTAACTTGGCTAGAGAGAGAGGCAAAGTCAAAGTCGAGTATCTTTTAAATGAAAAACTAGCCGTCGCCCGCGGCATTCCTCACGTTATAGACCCTTTAGGGTACGAATTTTCAAAATTTCTTTCCTAGTGCACCCCTACATTTTTTCAGGATACTACTCTCAAAATTTCATACCTCTAGGACTTATAGTTTAGGCTGTGCGTTGATTGTCAGTCAGCTTCAAAAGAGTTTTATATATTTAGATCTCGCGGATCATTTAGAATCGTCTTATAAACTAGGCGATTCTTAGGTGCCAGTTCCAACCTGCAGTCTAGATGAACTGGCAAGAAGTAACAGCCTTCCTAGCGCTTTTTTATATAATATTTCTTACAAATAAATATTAAATGCTGATGTTTTAGCGTAGTGCTATTTTAACTTCAACCCGGGAAGGACATACTCAAAACGGCAATTAACACACCGTTCGGTTTGTACGAGTTTCCAATCATGACGTTTGGTGTACAATACGTTTATTAATCAAAGCGTACATACTATCTTTATTTATTTATTTTATCTATTGAGTTTTATCAATATAAAATTACAGTGGATTCTGTACATAGTAACTTAGATTTTAATACTCTATTTTGTATAGTTTACGGCTGGATTTGATCTCACTACCTTAGGATCAAAACGCGGGACTATCACTGACCGCCACGGGTGCTGTGTACTACATTATTCTGATGTAATAAGTCTTTGTTTTCAGATCCAGTTATAATTGGACTGTCGTTGGCTAATACTTTGTATAGATACGAACAATCCAAGAATGAATATAAAATCAAATACAGTCATCCCGACAACCAAAATTTGTCATTGACGTGTGCATCATATATGGCGGAGTGCAAATGGGATATTAGTAGTACGTACCAAGTTAACCTGTCTACTGATTTAAACTATTTTTAACCACTCGACAGAAAAAGAGAAATGGCGGCATTGTTTGTCTGTGTTTGTTTGTTTGTATAGGATCTCGTAAGTCTAGAAGTAAAACTCCGATTTAAAAGCTGTTTTTTTTTTGTAAAAAAAAAGGTGATTTATCTGGGATGAAGACCGCTCTGGATCCGATCAGCCCTGGAAACTGGAAACTGGAGTCTCTGGCATAATTACAGTTTGAATCATTTTGTTGATCTTGAAGTCTTCAGATTTGTTAAACCGGAGTTCTTACTATAAATAATAATAATAATAATAATAAATAATTTATTACTATGTATTTCAGTTCGGCATAAATATCGTTGTTATGTGGACAACTGTTTTTTTTAACCGACTTCAAAAAAGGAGGAGGTTTTCAATTCGGTTCTATTTCTTTTCAGTGGTTTGGCAGATAAATAAGAGTAACTGGAAAAACACGTCATCCACGTACACGACATTGCGTGTTTTGCTTTTCTGTGGTGTTTACGATCAATAGAACAGTCCCAATGAACTGCCATCAAATTTGAAGTCGGTTTTTCCAGTTTTTTAAACTTATAAATTATTTTAATTCACTGTTTTAGTTATCACTATATGTATTGTGCTGTGTGCCAAGTAGTAAATAAATGAATGTCTATGTCTAAGTCTAAGACATAGTTTCTCGATCACAAAATGATTTTTTGGCGCTTTATTTTCTACTTTTTAGTTTAGAAAACTTCTTTGGATCAAAATGATATTTATGCTGAACCATGTACAATTGTGCACAACATTGTCGTTTGCGATTTTTCATAAATAACTTCAGTGATTTTATATCTTCAGAAATGTTGAAATATTAGAGCGTGAAGTTGATCGACGGCTGTCAGCGTACCCCCTTAAGTTTTCGTGAGTGGTAATATACTTTTTTTTATTTCAGACAACGAAGTTACTAGCG